>JAULUF010000035.1:867500-1467500 GCA_031834385.1 Semotilus atromaculatus
CCGGAGCATCCAGTGCAACATCACCGGGTTCTGGCTGACTTTTATTGGACCGCGCCGTTCGTGCCTGGCCCGGGGAAGAGACGGAATTCACTTCACCGAGAAAGAGACCAGAAAGCAAGGTAAACATTCTGTCTGTGTTGACAGGTTTGTGCTCCCTATAGTTGAACATATTCGTCAACATGGCAGTAACGAACTTTACCACTGTAAACTGCGCTAACGTTTCATTTTACATACTTTGTTGGATTATTTAATTGAATTGGATTATTAAATTGTTATTTAGAGGAGCAACGCTTAGTTTACATTAGGCTATATAGTTTTGGTTGTAGCAATGTTGGCCTACTGTTGAGAAAATAGACCTATGTTGGCTAACATGTTTTCTGGCTAGCGGCCACCTTTCTTAGCATTAGTTTGCCAACTATAACATATTATATATATATATATATATATTTTTTTTTTTAATGGAACTTAATATTTACTGCAATTTTGTATGTGTTTAAAAAGGCAACTGCAACAAAGCGCCAATTCGCGCCAGCGACGTCTAGAAAGATTCCTGAGGTAAGCCTAAACTGTAATTGAAAATCATTTTGACATAAGTTTGCTTAAATGATTAGCATTATGTGATAAGTGATTTGGAGCCACTGGTGCAGGTAGCATACAATATCTTATATAAAATCTCTATAAAATTGGCTAACTTTATATCAAATAGGCTAAGTGACCTTTGCATCGTGTCTAGTCTAACATTATATTTATTACACAGCAAATGAACCAATCAGAAGATGGACCATTTTCTATGTTCAGTCTCACCAGATTAAATGTATCCAAGTAAGTATTGCAGTAAAACTCTTACTTCATTCATACCAAATCTAGCATTTTAACAACTCAAGTTATATATTTGTTACATTATTTTGATATTTTATTAGGCAGAAGAAGACTCTACCATTGCAGTCCCACCTGACCAGGAAGGTCCTAGTATCAGCGCACGGGTGAGTTAACTACTGGGAGGAGAACGATCATCACTCAGTGATTTCTTGCATGTGTCTTACTGTGTATTTGTCTCAAACAGGAACCCCTTCACTCCAGACAAGCTGAAATGGGCTAAAACATCGATTTCAGTCTTTCTCCATGGATCTCTGCATTCTTGGACAGAATTTAGGATATGTAAGTATTACAATCTGGCATAATTTAATTTAGTCCATCTGAAATGTTTGAAAATGCAATTATATATTCTTAAGTTTTAGTAAAAATAATAATAAAAATGTATAAAAAAAAAATATAAAAAAATTAATATAGAATTTTCTCTCCTCTCTCTCTCTCTCTCTCTCTCTCTCTCTCTCTCTTTCTCTCTTGTTTTATATAGTGTTGGAATCGGGATCTCCTCTGAAGGACTGAGTACATTTGTGTTTGTGGACATGCGTACAGACCAGGGAACATTCTGATGTTGTCAGTCAAGTTCTGAACAGGAACCAATCTTTGGAGAAGTTCATTTATTCACAAAGGTGGACAAAAACATTTTGTTGGCTTTTTAAAGATTATTTTGATGATGACTTTTACTCCTATGCTGTGGAAAAGATGGAGGAGTAGACAGTCAGACATTGATAATAATAAGAAATGTTTTTTGAGCATCAAAGAGACTTCTTTCAAAACATCAGGACACTTATGGCACTTTTCCACTGCATGGTACGACTCGACTAGGTACGGCACGGTTCGGTTCGCTTTAGCTTGGTTGCTCTTTCCACCGAACCGAGCCGTACCGTACCATGCAGTGGAAAAGTGCCATTAAATACTTCTTTTGGCCACCAGTGTACATGAATCCAACAAATTTTTGGAAATAATTATTTTGAAGGTGTGGTTATATGTCATGTATTGTGAAAAGAACTGTGTTTTGGCCTGTGTTAGACATTTCCTGTTTGACTGCTTAATGTATTTATATTCTGCAGTTTTATGAATGTAATGGTTGATATTTCATTATAATAATTGTATAAGCTAAACAACCAATGCCTCTACAATAATTTTGTAAAATGCTAACGTTTTGTTTAGGATTTTATGTACTTTTTTTAAACAATGTGTGCAGTGAAGGACAGCACATAATGTGTTAATTTAACATGTATACACATTTTTGTGTTAACCTTTCTGACATATTTACTTTGTTAAAATTAACACAAAACCTAAACCCACCCTTTAATGTGTAAAAAATTAACATCATTTCCAGCATTGGCAGACTGTTTATTTTGTGATGTATATGAAATGTTTTAAATAAAATTTTTTTTATTTTGTAATAATTTTGTCTAATTGATTTGAATGTCAGTAGTACTTATGTAGGATAAAAATAAAAACTAATTCTATATAAAAATTATGAAATCTAATTTATATTTAGTACAAATAAAAAATAATTACAGTAGTGTACTGATTAGCCTGATTTTACAGTAATGCACTGTATTACACAATTACAGTACCATGTAGTTATACTGTAAAACTGAAATACGGTTATGTACTGTAAATCGTAATTACAGTAACTTACTGGCAACAGTGTTGCCAGTAAGTTACTGTAAAAAAACCTTGAAAAGTCTAACAGTGTATGAAATGTTTTAAATAAAAATTTTTTTATTTTGTAATAATTTTGTCTAATTGATTTGAATGTCAGTAGTACTTATGTAGGATAAAAATAAAAACTAATTCTATATCAAAATTATGAAATCTAATTTATATTTAGTACAAATAAAAAATAATTACAGTAGTGTACTGATTAGCCTGATTTTACAGTAATGCACTGTATTACACAATTACAGTACCATGTAGTTATACTGTAAAACTGAAATACGGTTATGTACTGTAAATCGTAATTACAGTAACTTACTGGCAACAGTGTTGCCAGTAAGTTACTGTAAAAAAACCTTGAAAAGTCTAACAGTGTTGCTTCTGGTTAGGACATGGTGTAAAGTGAATTGTACATGATTGATCAGTAAACTGAATTACGAGGTTAACGTTTTACTTCAGGATTATCAAAATGAAAAATGAAAAACAAAATAAATAAATAAATGATGAAAGCTTGCAATGACTTCTTTTGCTCATGTCTATCTAAGAAAACAAGAGAAAGCGCTTTGTAGTTTTTATACTTTCTTAACATAAAACTTTGATTATTGAAAATATAATAGTTTAAAAAAACATACAGATGCTAAGCTGCGAGAGAACAAATTTGACTCCTTTGATAAATACCAAGGACATAAAGACATTGAAGTTTATTTTAGTTTATTTTAATAAATCAGATTGAGGCAAACCCCTCCTCATCCGCATTTCTTCTGCCTTTCAATGGCAGCATGTTAGGGGTGCATGCTCTCCGTTAAGTACTTTAGTCTGATGGGAGCCGCAGGGGGCCGATAAGCAGATTAGGCCTGATTAAACTTGTATCAGTGGAATAGGAGCCGGAGACCTGCCAGGACAGAGGCACTCCTCCGCTCCTTCTATTCCTCTTCTTTCCCCTCATTCTCTCAATCAGGCATCTTCGGTTTATCTGCCATTTTGGCAATGAGCCAGATGCCATCAGCGACAAGTGAGTGTCATCAGATACTTGAGCGATACAGACGAGCTGTCCTACACATGTATGCAGACACTCACTCTGAGATACGCGCATCCAAGATTTGGCTGTCACCCCAGGGGCGCTGTAGTTTTTTGGGTCAAAAGTGAGGGGCGGAGAGCGAGAAAGAAAAGTGAGAGTGAATAAGGGAGAGAGAGAGAGAGGGGGGGGGAGAGAGAGAGGGGGAGATTTGGGTTATCTTTTTAGGAAAAGGTGGTGCCCTGGGGTCAGGAGAGGTTTACTAAAATTAGACTGGCATGCCTAATATCAACGATTTGTGAGGAGAACTGACTGAAAGGTATCTTTCACAGCCTGCCCGTAGAACTTAAGCTATTCACACCTTATAAACTAACTTAACTAACTGCTCCCAAATTCTCCACAAGTCTCATCGTTGTCTAATAAGTACCCAGACAAAGAAAGCACATGAAAATAAACTTTTTAGAAATCCACAATATATATATCGACAATATATCGTTTAACATATCGGTACATACATTTGCCCTATTTTCACATTTAGTTTACTGTCTAGGTCATACCATGATAAAGACAGGGCCGCACAATATATTGATAGCATTGTAATTTTTTTTACATCTATAATACTTGTGTCATCATCTAATAATCACTTCACTTTATATAATTAAAGATATAATTATATACATTTATATAAAAATATATACATTACTAAAAATGATAAAACTAAAATTGATATTATTAATAATATTTAAATTAAAATATTTAAATAAATATACTGTGGAAGAAATTATGTTTAACAGAAATAATTTGTATTTTAATATTGCTGCATCCCTAAAACTTTTCCATGCTTACCAATATAACTACTTCTGAGAGAGTATTGAACTTAAAAAAAAGTAACCAAAAATTGAACTTGATCAGGCTTTTTTATTATTATCAAGCCATAGTGCCTGATACTAAAACAACATCATCATTTCCCTTCTGCCTCAGTGCTCGTCTCTTATCAATGTGAAAGTGTGGGGTCATCCAGAGTGGCACTGCAGGCTGAAGCTCTTAACAGAACACTGTTCCCATATCTAAGACACATGCCCTCTGGGGCCTGACATCTTGCTAAACAAACGAACTGTAAAAGGCTAAAGAGTTAGACAGAGGAGGGGGAAGAGGCAAGGAGGGGAATTCCAGAGCACTGGGGCCATCTGTGGAGGTGAGCCAAGCTCTGAGGCCGCTACAACCCTGTGACAGATCCTCCGCACTTCAAGCTAGCGTAAATAAAGCTAGCGCTGTTGTTCTAACTCCCACCCTGGAGCTCTGACAGCTGTGTGATGATGTCGGTAGCCCTGTGACCCACAGATGTGGGCCTGAGGGAAGGAAGGCTACCTGTGATGGGCTGAGAGAAGAGGTGAGACAAGTGGAGAGGGCAATGGACTCATTTAAAGGTGAAGTGTGTAATTTTTCCGATGTTAGGGTATTTTCTCCGCTCTTGAACGTGAAGGGACATAGCCTATGAGGAAGTCTGTTGTACTGTAAGCTCTTCCCCAAAGAGTGTAAAGACTGAGGCTCGTTTAAAGGGCACCTATTATGGAATTTTGAAAATTACCTTTCATAGTGTGTAACATAGATCTAAGTGAACGAAAACATCCTGCAAAGTTTTAAATATGAAAGTTCACCGTATACAAAGTTATTGTCTCTCAAAAGTAAGAGTCGACTCTGAGTCGCTGATATGAATCGATAGACGAACGATGCCTTTTCTCTGTCTAGATGACGTCAACTTGACAAGTTATTTGAATAAGATACGCCCACTTATTGCCCTCGTAGACGCCAGGGAAAACTTGAAAACATCATGGCGACGAGACGCTGTGTTCTGAATTGCGACGCAAAAGCGAACTTTTTTCATCTGCCCAGGGAGGAGTATTTGAAGACTAAGTGGCTACAGTTCACATATACAACTATACCACAGAAGTATACGTTAGCCTGAACCTTGTGCTTTATTCGTGTCATTTTGAAGATGATTGCTTCAGAAACAAAAATGCTATCAAATAACGTTATGGATTTCGCGAACCGGCTGATATTGAAGGAAGGTTCAGTACCAAGTTTATTTTGGATCAGCTTCCTCATACGAATCACAACCTGTAAGTATTATTAATATTAATAATTGTTGCTTTTATGTTTTATGTAGCATGCTCAATAATTATTTTGTGTGTTGTGTACGCACAACGTAGCTTCTATAGTCTTCAATGTCAATTGTATTGAAATATGTGAAGTGTTTGTCGTTGTTATTGGAGTTGTCATAAAGAATAGAGCAATACCTCGTAGTACTGCATTATCAGTATGTTTATGCGTTGGGCTAACGCAAACAAAGACTGAATGTGCTTTACCACTGAACGTTGGGCTATGGTCGCTAACATAACTCAACTTGAATTCCTTCTCTTATTTTGAATTTTTTACTTCAAAGCTTTGCACTATAATCATTATTATAACACAATGTAATTGATAAAAGCAACTACTCCGTGTTAACCGTGTTATGACTGGGTCATCTGACCAATCACCGCAGATTAGCATCACGCAAAGGCGGGGTTTGGAAAAAATGAGTCGTCGAACGATTCATATGGGAGTCACTGAGCAAATCAGGTAAAAATAAATGCATATTATAAAACAACAAAAGTGTTTTTTGTCATGCATGCTTGTAAAACTGTTGTTAGGGACTCCCAAAACAATATTAGGAACATTTTAAATGCCATAATAGGTGCCCTTTAATAAAATCCCAACTGCTGGCAATTATGTTCATTTGGGGGAAAATCAGCTGTGATAAGCTGTTTAGCAAGTGATAGACTATATTAACCGAGCAATGGAAAACGGATTCCATTTGGAGCCACTAGTGACTCAACGGTATCACGTTACAATAAGGTTCTATATGGTTCTATATATACCTTTAGTTTCTTTATGCAATAGCTAATATGAATTAGCAATTAACATTAACAACTAGGTGAAATAATATTGTTAAAAATGTCGGGGTTGGTAATATTATTTTAATGTTTTTGAACAACGAGTCTCTTATGCTCAGCAAAGCTGCATTTATTTGATCAAAAATACATTAAAAGTAATATTGTGAAATATTAAAATAATTTTTAAAAACAGTTTACTATAATGATATATTTTAAAATGTAATCTTGCAAAATTTTCAGTCTCAGTCTTCAGTCACATGATCCTTCAGAAATCATTGTTATTGTAACGGTAATAATTTTTATTCTGTTCTGTTTTGACTACGTTTTAGTTCTGTGCCTGTTTGCTTGTGTGACCCATGTTTCCTTAGTGTGTGCCAGTTTGCTCCCTTGATTGATTATCCCGTTCACCCTGTTGCCCAATTAATGAGCTCTTTTGTTCCTCTGTGTATTTAAGTCCTGTCGTCATTCAGTTCATTGTCCGGGGGCGTCAATGTTAAGGAGTTGTTGTGAATCTGTTTCTCTGACTGTTCCTGTGTGTTTTTTGGATTACAGAATATTGGTAATGAATTTTCATGCGCTTCCTTGTACAGCCACCTGTGACACTTATATGCTGATTTGGTGCTCAAGAAAACAGTTAATAGTTTTGTTTGATGAATAGAACGTTTAAAACAACATCAGTGTTATTTAAAGGACAAGTTCGGTATTTTACACTTAAAGCCCTGTTTTAAGATCGTTTCTGATGAAATAGAACGGTTAAGATTGAAATTTGGACACATGCTGCTGGTTTCTCGGTTATTTTCGGTTTCTGAGGTAGGACAAACTTGTCCTTTAATGAATAAGTTTGAAAGAACAGCATTTATTTGAAAGAGTAAAAAAATAAATAAAAAAAATACATACATTTTAAATGTCTTTACATCACTTTTGATTAATTTAATGCATTCTTGCTAAATAAAAAAAAATCTTACTGACCCCAAACTTTTAAATGGTGGTTTACATATTGTAATACATTTGTAACATTTTAAGTATATACATTTACATTACTTAGTTAGGAGTGAAAATTAATTATAAACAATAGTGCATATATAAATTCAAGTATAGTTATTATATTTAAAACATAATACAGCACAATATTGCTGTGTCTAACCTGCATCTTTCTCTTGATTGTCAGTATTCTTTTCTTTCTCTCTACTCGGGATGCAGTATAGTGTCAGGGAAGGTAGAAAGTGTGGGAATAAAAGTGATGGGTGAGTGCAGAAGGCCTGACAACTGTTTTACTGTTTTACTCTCTCTGTAAAGCCATTAGACAGATAGATGGTCGACCTGTTGGAGGAGTGCACAGTGAGAGAGATGGGAAGAAGGGAACAGAAGACAAGAACGAATAAAGCTTGAAAAGGATGGCAGAAAGGAGACATCTCTCTTATTCTGATGTCATAACAAAACATCACTGCAGGAAGTCGCGCATGTTACATTAGCAGCAGAACGAGAGTGAGTGTTTGTGACTGCGCGGCTGTAGGTCATCCGTTCATAATGCTATTTAGATAATATTCAACCAGACTGTTTTGATACATCCATATCAGTACGTCTCTCTCACACACATACGCTCATGGATTGTGACCTGCAGTTGACCGTTTGAACCCAGGAGTGTAGGTCAGAGAGGTCCTGTGCAGAAAGGTCACATTGTGGTCATGTTGTCCTGCCTGAATGCAAAGGCCACTTTATTGCAGTGATTTACACAATTAACAGAGACAGTTGGTAGAGAACGAAAGAAAAAAAAAAAAAAAAAAAACAAGCAAGGAAGAGATGGTGGGCAGCCTCTTGTTCTCCACTCCCCTCAGCCTTGCCACACATTCACAATCCGTTCTTGGATATAAATTTTAGATGTCCGACAAACCCCCCTTCCTATTCCAGTTAGGGAGTCATATAAAAAAGAGAGAGTGTGTGTTCGAGAGAAAAACGAAAAGAGAGAAACGATTCATTTCCCACACTCGACCCCAGCCGGGCCAAGGTTAGGCTTACCCCCCCCCCCCCCCCTCTTCTCCGTTTATTCAAACAATACAGACAGGCCAAATGTTCCCCTGTTTTAGAATCAAAAAGAAAAGCCAGCTGATGAATTGTCAAGGCAGAACGCTTTCATGAGTAATGAATTATATTAATGACGGGCGACTCTTACAAAAACAAAGCTCTTAAATCACGCAGTGACTTGGGGCTTTTGTGGAGGTCATTTTCTTTCCCCATTCCCTTCGGCATTCGGACCATGAACCATGATGAAAGAGAAAATTAGTCTTTCAGTTGAAAAAAAAAAAAACTAAAACCCAGAATGATTCCATAACTCTCCATTTTTGTTTCTCTGTGTATATATATATATAGACATATGGACACGTCTTAAAGGGACAGTTCTCCCAAAAATAAAAATGATGTCATTTAATTGATGTCATTTGTCATTTAATTACCCTCATGTTGTTCCAAACCTTTATGGCTTGTTTTCTTTTTCCTGCAGAACACAGAAGAAGACATTTTGAAGAATGTTGGTGACCAAACCCTGTTATATGGAAAAAATTAAATTGAAACATGAGTAAATGATTACATCATTTAATTTTTTTTGGCAGAACTAGCCCTTTAATGCTGCTATCCAAGATTGTTTACAATATTCAAGAGACAGCAAATGGGGTTTTATGCACTCAATTTTGTGTCATGCATAAGAACACTGGAAATCACTGTAACCCAGCAACTCACCAACTTATTGCTTTTATACAATCCCAACAACTACAATTAGATAAACAGATTTATTTTAATAGTTTATATCTTTATTATATTTTATTATGTATTTTTCATAATGTTGTATCACTATTACGTAATTGTATTATTTATATATTAGAATAAACCATTCTTCCACCAAGTATTATAGTTCATCATCATACGGACGATTTTCAGCAACAAAGCAAGCAGACATCATTTATTTTCAATGAGAATTGGAAAGTTCTGGTGACGGTACTGACAGAGACCTCAAAAAAGGCAGCAGGGTTGAATAGCTCAACTTTCTTCAAATGAGCAGTGACAGAGTAGTAAAACCAATTTAAACTGACTGTTACTAAACATGGCACTGGTGTGCTTTTGCCAGCATTTTACAATGATTTCAAGCACAGCTCATCCAATCAGAATGTAGAGCCTGAACTAACATTTTCATAGGGATATTTTGCAATGCCTAATAATTGGTAACTACACAACAAATGAAGAAATAAAAAAATAAAATAAATAAATAAATAACCTGATAAACTAATACTCTCACTCTCAAATCAGTTGCAAATGCCACTTAATGATTGGTGATCTGGGCCAAATCTAAGCCACTCTGTTTAGACTTTATTGTGCTGGTATCTCCAGGGTGAACACATTTCTGATTGGCCCTTTAACCATTTGGCAATGCAAAACTAACTTACCTTCACTAATTCTAATAGCATCTCACAGCCTACCTCTGCATCTGCGTATTACCTGTAAAATAATCCAATCAAAATCCTTCCAGGTCTCTTGGCAACCAATAACAGCAGCCGTCAATCACCTGTGGCTAACACAATTCATGTGGGTTGGCCAATGAAAATGTTCATGAAATTCCAAATATTTACAATTCTGAGTGTTTACACTTAAATTACACATTTACATTCCAATGAAGCACGTAAGAGAAGTAATAAAAAAAAAATACACACACAAAAAAAAAAAATACAGGAACAAATGAGGCAAATGTGCCCTTGTTAAAAAGTTATTAAAGAGCTATCCTCTACCCTTGATCCAACCTAAGGAGGGTAAACCCTCACCAGCAGGGTGAAATGAACCACATAATTGAAAAATCCAGTGTGCAATCCAAAACTAAGTGGGTCTCCATGAAACAATATCACCATGCAACAAATTTAATAAATAACTTCTGGGAGGGCTGTGAAAGGACTCCAATGTTTCCAGGGGCCCCAGACCAGGGTGTGTTTATGTGTGCACGTGTCTGTTGTGAGTGCATCGGACGGAGGTGACACTGACTGTGTTGTCAAGCGTAAATCCCAACGCTGAGGGGCCAGTGAGATGGGTGTCCATATATCAAAGGATCCAGTGAAGAGGACTGTCATTTGATCGCCCTGCAGGAAATTCGGGATTCCAAGCAGATGAGGGTCTGAAACTGAGAGGGCCGCAAAGCCCTGAGCCCTGGAGCTCTGTGCCCTGAAGAGCACCAGCTGTTTTCACTCACCCAGCCGGGGGACTTGAACTCAACCTGCGGCGTGACATGGGTGGCTCGGGCGGCGAGAGGGAGTAATGAGTATCAGTGATGGGCGAAGATAACGGCAGTGTTGATTGCATGCGACGTGTACGTGTGACACAGCTATATGCGCTAAAGGGATAGTTCATGCAAAAATTTAAATTCTGACATTATTTACTCACACTCATGTAATTCCAAAAATGATTTGTCCATACAATGAGAGTCAATGGGGTTCAAAACCACATTGGACGAAGATTTTTTTTGTAGAAGGTTGTAACCAAACTATTGACCATTGACTTCATTTGTACTGACAAATACAATTTTCCAGAATATCTTGGTTTGTGATCTACAGATGAAAACCATACAGGGTTTGAGGGCATTGACATGAGTGCAAGTTTTTTGTTTTTATTAATATGTATTTTAAAAAATATAGAAATATATTAAATATATAAAATATATTTTTTTTTTTGTAATATATTTCTTTTAATGGATAATTCACTCAAAAATGTATATTCTGTCATAATGTTGTTCCAACTCCTGTGTGATTTTCTTTCTTTTATGGAACCCAAAAAAATATATATATCTGTTTTTATACATATTACTAAAGTCGATGGGGTTCAAAACCATATTGGAATCAGATATTTTCAAGAATCAATACATTTGTGGTGACCATTTATTTCCGTTGCATAAGCAAACAGAAACACAGAGATATTTTTTCAAAAATGAAAGGGTTAGTTGCCCCCAAAATGAAAATTCTGTCATCATTTACATACACCCATGTCATTTCAAACCTGACTTTCTGTCTTCTATGGGAAATAAAAGAAGAACATTTTGAGAAATGTATTAGTGGTCAATGGTTACCAAAACAGTTTGGTTACCAACATTAACATCTTCAAAATATCCTGCTGTGATGCATGTAGTTGGACATGACAATGAAGAAGAGCAAAAAAGGATCGAGTGAGACATATGAGGATGGAGGATGGAGGAAGAGCTGTTCGACAGATGCAGGGAAAATGAAGTGAGAAGGTAAACGAGCATAAGCGAAAGAGAGGGAGAAAGAGGTTGGCATATAAACGATTAGTCCCAAACGTGAGCTGACAGCTGGACCATGACCTTCCTGCTGTTGGAGCAAAGCTCTGGCTTCATTTACATTACTGCCATGCCAAGTCATTTAGACTCCATTCTTATTCTGACCCGATATTGTGCTGAGTCCCCCCAAAGGCTTAACAGGCCTAGTTTAGAGTAATAGCTTACACGGTGGTGGTGCTATCTGCATTACAGGCCACGACTCTGATAGCCCTTCTCCCAGCTATAGTTGACAGAATTAGCTTAAGAGTCATGTTCCATAGAGTCAAAGATAGTGTCTTTGGATGAGTGAAGTAAAGTTAAAACTCTCTCTGTGTGTGCAATAAACGATCAATGGTCTGTGTCCAGTAAAACCGAGGTGAGGTCAGTGGGGCTCAAGGGTCGACACCTGTCTTGTCAGTCAAAATTATGGCGATATGTGTGTGTATACAGGATATTTGTGAGCTTATACACACACATGTGAACACAAAATGTTTCGAACCAACGGACAAGACATTTCAGGAAAAATATTCACTGATAAGACCTTAATAAGTGACACATTCATAACACATCTGACCCAGTGCTGAACTCCGTTTTGTGGACCGTGCAGTCTTACAGAACTAGATAACTAAAGAGTGATAACTCATTAACAGGACCGTTTTCCTAAAATTCAGTCACTTAGGCTTACGCAGTGTGACTGACATGCTGTCTACACTGCAACGTCATTTGTTTGCTTGATCATCATAACACAAAAATAATATATAATATATAATATATAATATAACTGTTTTTTT
Source organism: Semotilus atromaculatus (assembly GCA_031834385.1). NCBI lineage: Eukaryota > Metazoa > Chordata > Actinopteri > Cypriniformes > Leuciscidae > Semotilus > Semotilus atromaculatus. The sequence goes on from JAULUF010000035.1 coordinate 880,077, forward strand.
TTGTTTTTTTTTTTTGTTTTTGATTTTTGATTTGTTTTTTTTCCAAAAAGTTTTTTTTTTTTTCAATTTGTTTTTCCAATATCTATCACATGCATGCAGGTGTGCGAGGGTAATTGTTAAATGTTTGATTTTTAAACGCATTTTGTGTAAAACTATTTTAAAACGTCTGAATAATAATTAAATATATATATATATATAAACTTCTAAAGCCACTTTTGCCTATATTGAATGTATTGCTCACCACAATAGTTTGGATCATATACACATGGCGAATTCAACTGAAAAATTCTAACGATTGACAGCCCTACTTATTATGTTACCCCATTACAGTGAGTACTATAGGACAGTGAAGGGTGGCACCAGGTCAGTTGGTGCAATGCTGTGAGGATGATTCAGTCTCAGTGTTGTCCTCACATTTCTCTGTGAGATGGATTTATGGCGCATTTCACACTTTGCTGCCACTCTGAGAGCCATAGCTCCATTCAGAGCACCGCCATGTTAATTAGGAGGTTTGGATCCATTTCATTGAGTAGAAGGAAAGAAATATGCCTTGCTCCTCCACTGCTGCCTGGCATCATGACTGTAGGATGACTGTAAGGCGAAATGCGACTGTGTGTGTGTGTGTGTGTGTGTGTGTGTGTGTGTTTCTTTTGCAAGTAAATTAACCTGGTGAAGTGTGTGTGACAGTAAGTAATTTGTGTGAGTATGAGATCATAAATGACTGTGTGAGCGTGTCATTCTTACACAGGATGCAGAAAGTGGTAATAATATACAAAGTTCACATAAAAGTTAGATAGTTCATATCTACATATTGATGCCTAGTGACCAAAAATATAAGAAATAACCTTTCAGATTTTAGTCATTTGTTTTAATGCAACCATGTTTTACATCAAACAACGACTGCATTATCTATATAGGTAGTCCACTTGTGCCTTCTCCAGGTTTCCAGTCAAACATTTTCATTATTTCTGGACCAGTCCAGACCAATGATCTGACAGACTCGCACATCCTGAACAAGTTAGAAACATATTTAGTTGATCCCGGAACAACATTCCTGTTCAAATGTTTAATCCTAACCATAACCCTAAACCTAATATCCATAAGTTATCACTAAAATCAGAGGGAAATGATAGGTGAATAACACTGATGTAGAAGTACCTAACCCTGATTGTAAGCCAGGGTTACTTGACAATGACATAAACTGTAAACTTGTCCCTCAAATTTTATTGGTTGACTGGAATGTTTTTCTAGGATCAACAAAGATGTTGATCCAGGAACATGTTGTACTTGGGTGTTGTACTTACTGTTCTGCGACAGACTCAGCAGTGCAAAAAAACAAAAAACAGGAAAAAAAAAAACCTTCAACACACTCTCATTGTACAACATGGATTCTACTAAAATGCACAACTTCTGTAGGTTTTTTTTTTTTTTTTTTTTTTTTTGCAGATTACAATCATGGCTAGGTTTAGGTTATAACTTTTTACATCCAAAATTGTACAGTTTCACCATCTCGCATGAATTATAATTCCTAGGAATGAGTTGAAACTAACATGGCTGCGCACAAAGCAATGATATTATATATACATATATATATATATATATATATATATATATAACATTAGATTATCAGGTGAACAAGTCAACTAAAAATAAGATTTTGATACATTCAAATGTATTCATTTCCATAGAGACAAATATAGGTTTAGTCCGTACTATGTTTGCAAATGATTTTGGATAGATTCTAAAATGAAAAATAAACATCTAAACTACTCATAAAATACTGCCTCCGGTGTCATCTGACAAGCTCTTTGCAATACAATGGAATTCGGAAGGTGAGACATTCTATGATACCGCATTAAAAACCCATGGCGGGGGAATCAGTCCGAACATTTTGAACTTGCGTGTGAAAAGGTTCATAAACTTTGCTGCCTATGCTTTGCTGCCAGTAGAGCCCATAACTACTTTTCCAACAGAATAGCCAGACATGGTTTATTCTACATTACGTTATTGCATTTCGGTCAGTGAGCAATCAGAGGTTTGATTACAGGCCTACACATATCAACGTCATTGCAGCAGTTGTACAAGCAACTGTGTTTCTCAAGATCTGTTCCTCATCAAAGTATGCGGTTATCTGTCCCTTATAACACACATTTAAATAATGTCATATGTTGTCCATAGCCCAAGTCTACATCTGGTCTAAGGTCAATTTTTTCAAATGTCATGCCATTGATTTGGATGATCCCGATATTATTGACTGCTTGCCTTTGTGGCTGCTGCAGCCACCTCTTGACCTGCTGGGCCAAGATCACTATTACACTGTCAGACCACATAATGGAAGCATAGAACACGGGCTCGATCGTCTGAGAGTGATTCATTATAGAAAACAATGTCATGAGCAGAGGTGATCATTATTTTACTACAGAAAAAAAAAAAAAAAGACTTCCCGAAAATGTAATATCTGTCATGGTGCCTTTGTTACTTTCAAATCCAAAGCTAAGTGACTTTCATAACAGTAGGCTGAGAAAGGGGTGTTTATGTTCCCTCACCTCTTCAAGTGGTTTATTTTGAAATTCTCTCATAGCTAGTCGATGATGCTACAGAGAGCGGTTTCCTAATGCCAAGTTCAGACTGCACGATTTTAGCCCCGATTTTGGCTCGGCGACAGGTTTTGAGAAATCGCCGACAAATGCCCGAAATCACAGGTAAATCGGTGCTCGTTCACGCGAGTGACAATCATGCAGTGTGAATGAGCAAAGACGCGATCTGAGAGAATCGCCGACGAGTCGCCGACACCCGTGAGATATTTGGCATGCTAAATATCTGGACCTGTCGGCGATTCAAAATCCTGCTGTGTGAAAAGTGTTCTGACTGAAAACTACATCGGCGATGACCGACAGCCAATGAGAGAGCAAGATACAGGACAGCGGGGAGTTCGGGAGGAGTTATAGACCAGAATATCAGTATTTTAATAGATATATTTACAATTATATCAAACAGAAACAAAGTAGCCTACATATTGCTTGACCAGCAGCACATTGCAAAATTATTTCTTTACCCTCAACTCTCTTTGTAGAACACACAATCCTTGCTCAGAGCTCAACAAGTTGATCTTTCTCCCCAACCATTTCCTCCTGCATAATCTTATTTTTTTTCTCCTTTTCGCTGCAAATCAGCTCACAGATTGGGATCGCAAGCTTCTTGCAGGCTATAATTTTTAATAACAATTTGAGTCTCGCGCGAGAACTCCGGTCTCACGCACGCGTGATCTTGCGTTATTTTCTTATCACTTCGCGCGTGTGTTTGGTTGTGAAACGTAGTTTGCGTGTCAAACAGTTGTCGGCGATTCTTCCTCTTGTAAAGTCATGCAGTGTGAAACCTCCTGTCGCCGATCCATCGTTCAGTGTGAACACAGCAGCGACTGAATGCTGGCCAAGATAGTCATGCAGTGTGAAAAGAACAGTGACCCGACTACTTTGAAAATCGTGCAGTCTGAACTCGGCATAAGAAGAGCCCTCCTCTGGGTGTCTGAGGCAACAGTCCTTTGGCCTCCTCCGGTTTGGCCCAATTATTTGTAATGTGGCGTAGAGTAAACTATTATTCTTAGCCAACCTCAGCAGTAATGTTTCAGTACGCTCTATATACATTCTAGTAAATTAGTTGATGACCACACAGCAGAAGTGTCTCATTCATGTGGGGCGGCTCATCAGAGACATCATTTGGATATAACGTAGTATGGGTAATAAATCAGTACACTCTGCTCTCACAGAAAAGCTCAGAGTTCTGTTTTCATTTAAAATCTGAGAATGTCAGACAACACGTTCTTCTGCATTGAAACAAATAGCATTGAAACAAATACGAAAAAGATGAATACATTTATTAATAAGTTATGATGTCAAAATGCATCACAACAGCTTGGATGCAGGTTCTGTTTTGTGATATGGATATAGGCCTAAAACAGGCTCATTGGAAAAATGTTCCTCTACCTACATTTTTGTGAAACTCTAAACGCAAAAAGAAATTAACTCCAGTGGTGTCACTGTTCTGTTTAGTTAGTTTCCTTTTCATGGACTTTAATTTTCAGTCACACGTGTTTCCTTTGTCTAGTTTCCTGCTACTTATGAGTTGTCATGGTTACTGATATGATTAGTTATCTTAGTTCAGCTGTGTCTCCTCATTAACCTTGTTTTTACCACTACTTAAGTTCCTTTGGTTCCTCAGTTTATTGTTGATTGTTAATTTTGTGCAGCACACTGAGTTTCTTGTTAAGTCTTGTTATTCTTGTAACCATTTTTTACAAAAATAACACCACACAGGCATTAATAAACACCTAATGGATCAGATTATGTAAAAAACTCAATTTCGACCAAAAGTGGAGATAGAACCTTATAATTCTAAGCTCACGATTTGCCTCACATGAAAAATTGCTTGCACACACGCTACACCATTGATCGTATGTTGCAGAGTGCTCAGGTATGAGTCAAACACAAGCCATTTTAAAGACTTTTAAAAGCAAGGTTGTTAAAGCAAAAGTGTTTTTATTTTATTTTTTTATCTCACATTAGTTTAGGGCAGGTGGTACGTTATTTTCAAACTAAGCTATAACCTTTTAGCACATTTAATATATGAACTGACACAATACAAACAACAACCAACCTAATAAAACATTACCAGATTTACATCTGTAAAACTGAACATGCTTTTAGCATCACACACTGGACATTTCACTTTGAACATGTTGTGAAAAGTGAAAGAAACAAAGTAAAGTAATTTTGCAGAAATGTCGCCACATGCACGTGTTCCCAATGAGCCAACTGACTTATAAAGCAACTTTTTAAAAATCTATTCTATGATTTACTCGTCCAGCACAATAGCAGTGTATTCTAGGGTGTGCTGTGACAGCTACACTGAAGTCCTACTGTAGTTTCTCTTTAAAATTGTCCCGACATTCCCTCTCCCCCTCTCCCCCTCTCCAACAAGATAAACGCTATAAGAAGAGGCATTATTATTTCCATCATGGCCACCAAGAGCCTCTCAATGCTCACTGTATTTAGTATTTTCCCTAAACAGGCATTAAGGTCTAATTCTGCCCGCCCATGGAAGAGCAGGCGCTAAAGCCCATGTCAATTGGCAGACTCCCTGTGGGACGAGAGAGAGAGAGAGAAAGAGAGAGAGAGAGAAAGAGAGGCTTCCCTACCAGGCAGCGTACCCACCACCCCACCCTCTGCACTGGGCCTGTAATCACAGATTAGAGGGCGGATCAAAGGCTGGATTAAATTTGGGCCACTGGGCAAAGGCGGAGATTATGGCATGGTGGCACATATTGTTTTATTTATTTATTTATTTTTATCTTTTTAGCTTGCATGTGTCTGAGACACATATATGTGTGTGCACGTGCATGCGAGTTATCCGGTTAGCCATCCAGAAGTCCAACCAAAGTTGTTCAGTTTTCTCAACACTTGTTTCCTCAAACCTCTAGGGTGAGATTATGGAGAAAAAAAAGGAGCATAACCTCTGATTTCCACCCCCAGAGCTTCACACTACAGCACAGCCCTGCCATCCCAGCTAAAGGTAGGAGGCGAAGTGCACTGAATAGCGATAGCCAACCAATTTCTCCACTATTGTTGCAGAGCTGTGACTTTTAGCTGCGTTTAATCCTAGCCCCCTCACCCCCTTTCCTCTTAAAGGGGCTCATCACAAACAAATAAATCAACCATGAATTTCATATCGTTCACTAGAGCCTTTCAACATTCTCCCTTTTCCTCCTCCTTTTCTCTTTTAATTCAAACTTGTTAATCAGCCTTTAGAAGCCAATTAAGTAGATTGTAACGCTCTCAATTGGATAATTTGCCTTTGTTGGGCTCTGGGTGATCCTTCTGATACAGTCTGCAAGCAGTAATTGGCCTAGCATCACAAACAAGCATCAATGAAGAGAGGCACTAAACATGTCTGTTTGATAAATTTAGCACTAATGCACATGTTCCTGTTTAATATCTTTATTTTTTCACACTTTACATTGAAAGAAAAGTGGCGAGATAACAGAACAAATAAGGAAGACAAGGAGAAGGGATAGGGAAAGGGAAAGAACTTAAACCGGATTCAAGCTGAAAGCAAGTGTGAGAGCGTGTGCCATGTGAAGTATGCAATTATGATGACATTAAGATAATGTAAAGGAATTATACAGAAAAGAGTGACTTTTTATTGACTTTGCAGTCGTTGTAATATTTTTCAGAGTTGCCGTGATAAACCCATGCCGTTTAAATTAATACAGTTGTTTGATTCGCTGCCGAGGACTGTGCATTAGTGGGTGGATAAGGAATAAAAATCGAATTCACCCCGTCTGCGACATCTCGCCCTCGGCTCCTGTTCTCAAAGCTCGTAGAGCCGCTAAGAGAATATATATCGCAAGGTGCCTGTCGTTCTTCGTCTGTCTGTCTTTCTTTCTCTCTCAAAGACCCTCTTGTCACCCAGGGCTCCAACCGAACAGTGGGAGTGCACAGCCCAGCAAAAGGGCAACCATTTATCACAGTCACCCCAAATGAAAGGACCCAAACGTCTCTCTTTCGGCTTTCCCCCCTTCCCTCTTTCTTCTGCTCTCTCTTTTCCTCTTTCAACATCCCGTCTTTCCCCTTTTGTCTGATCGTAACAGTCTGGCTGGCGAAGAGGAGGGAAAGAAAAAAAAGAGGGCCGTTAGCTCGCTCAGCCCGGCTGCAGTTGGGCCAGCTCTCTCACGCTGTGGATCAAGCAGCCCTTTGTGTGTGTGGGGGTGATTTGTCAGGCGACGGTGGCAGAAGTCAAGACCTAGAGGTTGAAAGGCCCTGACCCCAGGAGTGCCTGGCCCCCAAGCTTCTGCCATAATAGAAAGGGGCCGGGAGAATGGCCGCCTGTCCAGTGCCCGAACGCCACAAAGCGGCTCATCTGCATACTTCAGGTAGGGCACTTTTATTGGAACTGACAGGGGTGTGACAGCCTGAATGGTGGACCGAATGTGTGTGTGGGAGGGTGCGGGCTAAAAGCAGCTTTTCTTCCACCAGTCTTGGAGGAAACCAATAACAGCTAATCTCTCCTAGCATAATAAACAAAACAGTAAACAATGCCATTGTTTACACATCCAACAGGCAGTGCAGTTACTAGCCTTTTGTGAGCGTTCAACGGCAGAATGAAGTGTCAGGGCAGAGGCCATCAGAGAGAGAGAGAGAGAGAGAGAGAGAGAGATGCAGTGTGAGACAAATAGAGAGAACTGTGACAACTGACATGCTGGTCTGCCTGTTAGTTCTCACCCCATTTTGTTCCCTTTTCATCCACTCCTAAAAGACGACAGAAACACATTCCTCCAGCGAATTGTTTGTTTGCTTCTTCCCACCTTTCTCGGGGCAGAGGGAGACAGTAACGTAAGCCTCTCTCTCTCTCGTGGATGGTTAGTCGAAGGGGGCAATTCGACACCGCTTATTTGCACGTGGTATCTGCATAGTTTTAGTGCCTGATTCACTGAAGGAATTATGCAAATCAGATAACGGCACAAACGCTCACAAAATTCTAATGTTATACCATTTTATGAGGTAGTTCTGAGGCTCGTTTTGGAGGACGCAGCAAACTACCACAATGTGAAATCCTTTACAGGAAATGCAAAAAAAGTGATCTCAACTGCACCATGCTGGATATATGCCCAGTTATAATGCTCTTCTCCATAATTTGATCATCATTTAATGAGTTACTGCTCCCATGATCAAAAGTGCCTAAACTATACCCACCTGCATTTAATGGACAACAATAGTGCAATGTCAATTGGTCATGGGAAACAAATTCATAATAAGGAGAATTTGTTTGTATGTTACACACTGAACATTGTGGAAGGCTTTTTATTTTTGTATTCTTATGTTTTACTCTGTGTGTTGTTATTGTGCTATGGATCCTCCTGGGTCTGAAATAAAAGTTTATATAAGGAGGAGATATAAGGTGCTGTGAAAAAAAAAAAAAAAGAATACTCACAGTGCAACGTTACTGAAAGACATTCAGTGACTGATTAAACTGGATTGGACGCAGGTTTTTTGGACTGAGATCCACTGCACAATTTTGTTTAATGCACGGCTAATAAAATTCACTTGTCCTCTGTCCCAGGATTATTCGAACCCACACTAATAGATTTTGTAATAATAATAGCGTTGTAAAAATGTTGAACACACATCAATGTGTGATATAAATAACAATTCTGTCTTTTTTGCAATCAAACTTTTCAATTATCTCTCTAAGTTCTTTATTGCCTTTGGCACTCTGTTGTATGGGAGATTATTATTTTGTTTATTAATATTGTTTTGTATGTTTGTATTTTATATTTTGTAATTAGCAGCATTGCACTTTTTGCTGATAGTTTGTGGAGAAGCATTGAAGTAAGAATTTCATTGCACTTGTACATAGAACAATAAAAGTTTACTTATTTTTTTCATTTGTGAAGTTTAAATAATTTTCAAATAATATTAAGAATATTTATTATTATCATTATAATAATCAATAAACATGATAGAACTTACGGAAGTTTCCAAATTTCCAATTTCCAAAACCACACCAATTTGGGGAACATTTCACCTGTAAGGAAAACTGAAGCAAAAGTTTATGTGGAAGGATTTACAGAAGGGTAACATACATCTGAGAGAAAATATTGTGCAAAGGATCTGGACTCTTTCAAGTCACACTGAAACTAGAATACACCAAGTTTTTAGACAAAGGGGTTTTATTTCCAGGGGTTTTCTTACATTCTGTATGGACAAAAAGAAAAAAGAGACCCTTTTGTAGTTTAATTTAGACAGCATGATATTGTTAATAACCTTGATGTGTAACAAATTGAGTCCTGCAATCCTTGAGCCATCACCTTGCCTAATCGCCACAATCAAAAGCAATCAAATAATCACATAATCAGTGAACAGGCCTGTTGGCGCAGATTCAGCAGCTTTAGATCCATTCTGGGCCTGAGTGACATGATTATAAAGACTATGGGAGTAAAGCAGTTGTCATTGGAAGCAGATGGAGCATTTTAAAAAGACAGAGGGAAGATCTTTCAGCATAGCGTCCTTGTGCGATGTCTGGAAGCATTTATGATCCACAGAGGCTCCTTATTGTCAAAAAAAAAAAAAAAAAAAAAGGAAGGAAGGAAGGAAAGGAGAGGAACAAGAAGGGGAAATCTCTGAATCATCTCCAGGCTGAAGACACTCTCATATTAAAGACCTTATAGACCTTAACAATTCTCAAGAATGATCAAAATCCATAATTTCAATGATTAAAACAGTTTATTTAGAACTCTTCATGACTTTATTCATTCAATGGAACATAAAAGGAGACCTTTGAATAATTGTGCTGCATGGTTGCTCATGGTTTTATACACAATGTCATGGAACTAACGCTTCAAAAGGATGCAACAACACCACAATAGTATCATAAATGTGGTTCATTTGACTCATGCACTATATTGCAAGTCTTCAAAACCCTCATGATAGTTTTATTTGTGACAAACATTTAATTGTAATGCATTATTCACTGAAATTATTCTGAATGTCTGAATGAATCATTCTTTTGACTTCCTTTGAATGAATGGGTTGATCCAGATCCACAAATTGGTCTAAATTATTCATTTACTTATCAGACTGATGTTCTCAGTTTTTGGATGGTTGTCACTGACTCACAATGAGAGAAATATATCAGTGAATATATAACTATACTATATAACTATAGGACTAAATTGACATATAGCGGGGCTAAAGGCGCACCAGGGTAAAAGGCACATGCAATTTTATTCTCTTTTAAACCACTAGATGGCACAAATATTTAGCTCAGCACTTGTCTTCACAATAACTTTTGATTATGTTCATGGAAAATTGGCTGTGAAAGTTGCAGAAAGCAACAAAATCTGTTGCTCCGTCAATGTTCAATATATATATATACAGTATATATATATATAAAGTTACTTATAGTCAGTAGAGTGTCTGTTGGAGGAGCATCACAATAAAGAGTTAGCAGATATTAAGCAGACAGTCTACTACTACTCTAATGAGAGTTAACTGACATATAGTTGCAAAGTTACTTACAGTCTATAGTTACTATTGTCTATGAACTTCTGTTTTTGCGGTCGCTCTGTATATTTCTATGGCATCGCGCTGTCGAGGAGTAATTAGCTGGTGAAGTGGATTTACTTATTGTAGAGTTAACGAAAGTTATCATGAGCATTGTAATGTTTATCATAAGCATTGTAAAGCAGATGTCTTATCAAATGTCGACGGGAAATTTTTTAAACGAGCCGTTCATTCATAACTACGCAAGAACGCTGTGAAAATACAGACCGGAAGTCAAAAGACAACGAGCGTAGCGCTGAAAAGGGGAGGGGCTACATGAAGTCTATAGCTTCAGATAACTCATATTTACTACTTTCATGATGCTTTAATAGTGCTTTTTGCATTCTTTTGAGGCTTCAATCCATGTACTGAAATACTTTTAATTAACTTTTTCCCTGCAATTTTCCATAATTTGTGAGAAAACGTTTCCCAGCCATTTCGGAATTTTCCGGCTTTCCATGTTTTCACTGTAATTCGGTTGGGGACACTATTATGCATCTTCTGAAAGAGTACCGAATCTCCTGAACAAAATATAGGCAAAAAAAAAAAAAAGGAAAAAACAGAGAGCAGAAACAATAAATAACAGCGATTCTTATACACATTGTAGTTTTTTGAAGAAAAAAAAAGGCGATTTTCTCAGCTTTTTGTTCAAAATGTTGCTTTTTTAATGAAACTTACGTTGGTAAGTTGGTAAAAAAAGTTGGTAAAAAAAGAATACACAATTTAAGTAGAGGCTCTGTTCTTTTGACATGTTGCATGTTAAGATATCAATACAACAAAATATTCTGAGGCCATGATTTTATTTTTGAAAATGCTTGTGGTGACTGGCAATTTTTTTTTTTTTTAAATGCAGGTGGGGAAAGAGTTAAAAAGTTACTTGGAAAAAATGTAGGACCTAATGGTTTGAAATAGAGTGAGTAAATAATGCCCGATTCTTTGGATAAATGACTCCTTTGATACAAAGTAGAAACCAGAGACCAGAGAGAACAGCTATGGTGTCGTGTACAGAAAGTGCCAGATACTTGACTGTGTGTCTTCTGCTCTCCTTTGGGGTATGGAGAGGATGCATCCAGGCAAAGAAAGAGGCAGGGCGGCGCTTTTATCCTCTACGTTTGGAGGCAAGAATCTCTGTGTGCATGCATGTGTATGAACAGGAAGATGAATGGTCTCGAAGATAAATGCATGTGGGTTAGTCTGCATTGGCCTCCCGCTCCATGTAGCCCACTACCATGACATCAGAACAGAAGGGGCAAACATCCCCTCTTTGTGGAGGGGCTAATTTAATTTGTACCTTCCAATGAGGGGTAAATATGTTTGAACTGTCTGAGTGAGCAGTGTGTACCCGACTCCCGTTCTCACGGGAAACTGTCGCGCGGCAGGATATTGTGCGGCGTTGGATTGCTAGTTCAGTTCAAAAAAGCTAATTTGATTATTTCCTTTTGCCTTTTTTCATTCTATCTCGCTCACCATCCCACACTCTCTCTCTCTCTCTCTCTCTCCATCTGTTCCTCTCTTAGGAACTGTGTGCCTCTTTCCTGGCGTACACACAAACACTAACATACACACACCAACTCTTGACATTCCCCTGGGATGACCCCGGTGACCTTTTTCATGTCTGTTCGGAATCTGACGTCAAAAGGTCTCGTTGCTAGGAATGGGGGCTTGTTTAGTAACAAATATGACCTCTCTCGCCTTTCCTGGTCTCTGTGGCTATCGAATATATAATTTCTTCCTGTTTTTGCTGCTGCATACATACATGAACTCAATGAGTCAATGAAAGGTTATGAGGATACATGGTCCACTATCAATATCCATAAGTCCAGAGGGTTTGATAAGCATACTCTTCCAGTGATCCAGGGTGTCAGGGTCACACCTAGCCTTCCACACCATAGAGGCACCCTGGAGCTGCCTGGTGACCCCTGGGCTTGGCCTGACCTCTATGGACTCAGCTGATTCTGATTACTCCATTGGGATCCCAGACTAGCAGCACCAAGCTCTAAGTTTGACATACGGTGAAGAGGAACACTATAAATATACAGAGCAATAATGACAATACAGCATTCTCCTAACAAGTATACTGGACAAAACGAAGGGTTCAGCACATTGTCCATCTGCCATCTGTTCTGAACAGTGACCTTTTAATACACACCTGATCTATATTTAATTAAAACTCCAGACTGTATCTCCTTATAGTGGACCTAATAATTATTGGACAATTAAAAATGCATGAATTTAACAAATCATCAAACCAAGTGGCTTTTTTTTTTTTTTAAAGGAAAGAATGCACAAACACACTGTTCATGAGAACATTTCATAAATCTTCTAATTGATAAAACAATAGATATATTGGGGATACTCAAATGAATTAACCAATCATTAATACCATTGATCAGCCCTACCAAACGTGGATGCTTTTTCCACTAAGAAACGAACATTGTTATGTTGTTTTGATTAATACTGTGAAGCTGCTTTGATACAATCTGTATTGTGAAAAGCGTTATATAAATATATTTGACTTGACTTGACTATTGTTTAAATGTCAAATGCAATTTTTTTCATAGTTAATGTGATGAACAACATATTTGGTTACTCTGTGTGAACATGAGGGACTTGACTTAACACTTGCAAAATGTGTTAGTTTTGAGAAACGATCAGCATAATTTAATTGCTGAAGCCACTTTGTTTGATGTATTATGTAACTCAGTGACATTTGACACTTTTTAAGTATCAAATAAGTTTCCAAAATTGCCCATTGGGGGGGTCCTATGTATATATATTTTTTCAAACATTTAACTAAGATAAAGTACTGACCAACACAAGCTAGATAGATGTGAGTTTGTTTCTCTAAACTGAGGCCACCATCTCTCTCTCTCTCTCTCTCTCTCTCTCTCTCTCTCTCTCTCTCTCTCTCTCTCTCTCTCTCTCTCTCTCTCTCTCCACACGGACCCAGTGTCTGACCAGTCTGGTAATCTGACCTGCAGCTGTGTTTATAGTCAACACAGCACCATGTTAGGACAGCTGGGAGAACAAGAGAGGCAGCCACCATGCAGCCCAGCACTCACAAGATTAGACACACAAATGACAACAAAGTAAGAAACGTACAAACAGGATGTATGCGAGAATAACTTCACAGATGAACATTTCAGTACCGACGCATGATTCCCCCCAAAAATTAAATCAATTTTACAATTCTCAACAATAGTTTCCTGCGACACCTCGTTTGATTGAGTAAATGAGGAAGGATTTCCAGATCCACGGGCATGTTCTTTGTATCATTGTATCATTCATTACTGTCACCTCTGTGCGTCAGACTGCGTGACTTTGTGTGTGCAAGGCCAAAACAACATCCGTTTGTAGCATTATCAATGACACCAAGGAGAATAGCAGCCTGAGAGAACTCTCTTTCCCCTCGATGCATCAAGTTTCACACACAAACACAAATAGTCTCTATCCGTCAATCTTGTTCCCTCGGACACCCCGGGGGTATCCTTCATGGGAGCCGGCAAACCCCGGCATATTTGTGGGTAGCCTCCTAGTGTGAAGCCTTTATTTAGGTGCATGGAAACTTTACTTATTTGCTTTTTCAGATCTCATCCTGCACTAAAACCAGCTTTATTTTACATTGCCTTAATAGTCATTGACCTTAAAAAAAAAGGTCTTTTTGTTCTATTGTTCACATTATACTTAAAATATATCATGATGCCGAGAACAACCAATCAGAGGAAGTTCAGACTTCTTTTTGGATGAACGTTGGATGGAATCAATCAGTGCAAAGGCAGCAATACTGATAGAGGTATTGACAGTTCCTCATTGTTATTGACACGGCCAGCGTTAGGGCGTCAAGGGCGTTGACGTAAAGTGGCTATTGACATCCCACTTTGGCCATTGATGTCCCAGTCTCACTCGCTAAGTGCTTTACTATCATGTCCATTCCTGTGCTAATGTGAAGTTTCTCTCAATATCTTGACATAGAGAGCCATATCAATGTCTTCCAGTGGATAGAGGGGAGGGTCATGGAAGAACAACACTTAACTACAACTAAATCTGGAGTTGTGGTTGAAATTTACGGAAAACAATGATTGACTCAAAATTAGGAGCCAAGAGAGACCTTGGAAATAACAACCCATTTACCTCAAAATCCCTCAAGACTAAGACGATTGAAGCAGGCAAAGAGAAGGGCAGACATAGTCATATTTGTGGGTTTGTGGGATATTCTATGTGACTTATTCAGAGAGCTCATTTGTGGCTATTACTGGCAAAAGCATTTCTGTTGTATAATCCAAAAAATTATGGGCCAATGACATGACATTTATTTTTTGTCTGCAGGTATATATATATATATATATATATATATATATATATATTTTTATATATATATATATATATATATATATATATATATATAAAACTGCTTTTAAAAAAAGATTTTTCCATTATTATGGACAATCTTAAATGTCACTGATCCATATACTATATGATGATATGAATAATTAGAGACAAACAGAGGAATTGGATTTGAGAAGGAGATAAATAAAATAAAAACAGCGAGGAAGCATATTTATCACAGTCAGTAATGTCATAATGTGTCATCTGAAAGCTTGGAAAAGCACACTAACAGTCCCACAACAGAGATTCATCAGCCGGGGCATTCCGTGCATTTCTTCCAACAAGTGCCATGAATGAGAGCACTTATAATGGAAATCAGCAGGCAAGTTCACGGAACTTAAACAATTAGAAGTGTTTGATGATTAATAACCCAGTCAAGTAGAAAAAAATGAAATCTAAATGCTAAAATGGACCCTGTTGTGCCTCAAGTGGGCTTGTTTGGAGATCAGAGAGAGCTTGACATGAAGTCAAATCAGAAGTGTCAAAGGTAAAAGAGAGGGAGCTACACCATATGTTAGCTTTATCTGTTCGGGTACTCATGTTCAATAGACTCTTCACTGAACAGAAACCAAAAAATAATCCTTCAAAATGTTCTTGTTGAGCATTTAGAAAATCGTTTGGAGGGGAAGAGTGATATTGGGCCACGATGGCAGTTGAAGACCGAGCAGATGCTCTGGTGACATTGAGGAAGCACCGTCGACATACGTGATGTTCTGTTGGTGGAGTCAGGAAAACTGATGAGGGATCATGAAAAAGCAGTGGGAGTCACCCATCACTCTCCCCCTGCTCAGGATGTGTCAATACACAGCCAGGCCACAGAGGAAGAGAGAAACAAATGTTGGAGATTTGATACCCCCAATTGGCATTATAGAGTTTACAAAAGCCAAAACCTGATGGACGCTTTAGTTCTTCCAGGCACTGGAGGGAAAATCAGTTTTTGTTCCTTTCAGCATCATTTTAGCAGGAGCTTGACATATTTAACATGATCCATTCCAGGTAGAAGCGCAGAGCTGACGATTAGTTCACACCACCTGCTCTTGACCTTTACTGCGATATGAAGCCTTGTTCCATAGACAAATCCAGCTCTGGGTGACAGCTCCAGCATAGAATCACCTCTACTCAAGAACAGTATCCATAATCACCAGAAACTGAGGGAGAGAGAGAGAGAGAGAGAGAGAGAGAGAGAGAGAGAGAGAGAGAGAGAGAGAGAGAGAGAGAGAGAGAGAGAGAGAGAGACTGGGGAATTGAAAGAAAGATGGAAAAAGAGGAGCCCAAGAGAGCACTCTAGGAATGATGGAATATCAATATGGCAGAATGAGACTTTCACACACTAACATGAGCACAGGGCTCCTTCCTTTCACTAAATCTGATGCATTGCACACAAATAAGTACTCTATTGAGCTGACTCACTGCCTACTCCCTACATACAGTAGGTCACATTACAACTGTCAAGGAACCGTTTAAGTCACTGATTTGGAAAACTCAACATCAGGAACTATATGTGTGGGTTAAATACAGCTGGTTTAAATACAGCTCTCCATTAGCATGTTGCTAAGCTAATGATGTAGCTATTATGGATATATTTTATGGATATATTAAGGATATATGCAATCATGCCTTAGAATTTGCCAAAAAAACAAGGTATCCATAAATGCAGTTTCCCTACCCATTTGTAATTATCCTATATCATATTGAAATCAGAAAGGCAAAGTTATTTAACAATATTAAGCATAATGACAAAGTCATTTGTGCTGATAATAGATATCATGTGAGCCATTGGACAACAAAACCCCTAATTTTTATATTTTTATATTCAGAAACACTTTATTTCGATGGTCCACTTGAGATATTCTACTAACAATAAGCAACTTTGCAACTACATGTCAACTAGCAGTCTATTTGTGCTGCACTGCTCACACTCAATTAAAGTGAAAGCACACATTTGATGGACAAAAACAAATATGACTTCACACAAAAAGTACCCAAAAATGCACAGAATAAACATGTCCAGTGTGTTTTAACAAGAACTGGAGAATGCCAGAAGTGAAAATGAAGATATACCCATATAAACTTGTTTTTAATTATCAAGTTTGGGTAAAAGAATTAAAAAAAAAATTAAGTACACTAGCCAGAACATATACACTCACCGGCCACTTTATTAGGTACACCTGTCCAACTGCTCCTTAACACTTAATTTCTAAGCAGCCAATCACATGGCGGCAACTCAGTGCATTTAGGCATGTAGACATGGTCAAGACAATCTCCTGCAGTTCAAACCGAGCATCAGTATGGGGAAGAAAGGTGATTTGAGTGACTTTGAACGTGGCATGATTGTTGGTGCCAGAAGGGCTGGTCTGAGTATTTCAGAAACTGCTAATCTACTGGGATTTTCACGCACAACCATCTCTAGGGTTTACAGAGAATGGTCCGAAAAAGAAAAAACATCCAGTGAGCGGCAGTTCTGTGGGCGGAAATGCCTTGTTGATGCCAGAGGTCAGAGGAGAATGGCCAGACTGGTTCGAGCCGATAGAAGGGCAACAGTGACTCAAATAACCACCCGTTACAACCAAGGTGGGCAGAAGAGCATCTCTGAACGCACAGTACGTCGAACTTTGAGGCAGATGGGCTACAGCAGCAGAAGACCACACCGGGTGCCACTCCTTTCAGCTAAGAACAGGAAACTGAGGCTACAATTTGCACAAGCTCATCGAAATTGGACAATAGAAGATTGGAAAAACGTTGCCTGGTCTGATGAGTCTCGATTTCTGCTGCGACATTCGGATGGTAGGGTCAGAATTTGGCGTCTACAACATGAAAGCATGGATCCATCCTGCCTTGTATCAACGGTTCAGGCTGGTGGTGGTGGTGTCATGGTGTGGGGAATATTTTCTTGGCACTCTTTGGGCCCCTTGGTACCAATTGAGCATCGTTGCAATGCCACAGCCTACCTGAGTATTGTTGCTGACCATGTCCATCCCTTTATGACCACAATGTACCCAACTTCTGATTTCTACTTTCAGCAGGATAATGCGCCATGTCATAAAGCTGGAATCATCTCAGACTGGTTTCTTGAACATGACAATGAGTTCGCTGTACTCAAATGGCCTCCACAGTCACCAGATCTCAATCCAATAGAGCATCTTTGGGATGTGGTGGAACGGGAGATTCGCATCATGGATGTGCAGCCGACAAATCTGCGGCAACTGTGTGATGCCATCATGTCAATATGGACCAAACTCCCTGAGGAATGCTTCCAGCACCTTGTTGAATCTATGCCACGAAGAATTGAGGCAGTTCTGAAGGCAAAAGGGGGTCCAACCCGTTACTAGCATGGGGTACCTAATAAAGTGGCCGGTGAGTATATATATAGGTGGGGGGTGGGGGTCTTGGTTGTAGTTTGTTGTTTACCATTTAAATGCGAATGTTGTCCCATCTTAAAAACTTTCAAAACCATCAAGTTTATAAATGACCAACTTCTAAAAACGTCTCTGGTTACGTATGTAACCTTAGTTCCCTGAGAGGGAACGAGCGCTGCGTGGTTACGCTATAGGAACACCCCTGTGTGATTGCATCGTGAAGCACGTGTATAATCAGTCCAATGGAAGAGCGAGACGTCATAGGCGGGTGACGTCATAGACCAGGAAACTATAAAGCACCCCTGAGAACAGACCGTGTCAGATAAGCCTGAAGCAAGTCGATCAGGGCATGCAGGAAGTATGGCAGGCGAACGCAGCGCTCGTTCCCTCTCAGGGAACTACGGTTACATACGTAACCAGAGACGTTCCCTATCAAGGGAACTCCCGCTGCGTAGTTACGCTATGGGAACCCCATACCCACTACGCCATAATGACCAGTGCCCGTTCTGTGTGAAGTCCCTTGCCCACACTAATGGCTCGGTTCCACTGAGCGGTACGGTACGGTACAGTTCGGTACGGTACGCAATTATTTGCGTTTCCACTGTCAAAAGTTGTGAATGGTACCAAAAAGCCAAATCGTACCGTACCACTTTTTGGGTACCCTTCCGTTGGGGTACCTAGCACAGTGGTACGGTACTAAAAGGTGGAGCTAGACTCACTGCAGAACGTTGATTGGTTGACAGAGTATCGTCACTTGCGCGTGCTACAAGGGCATTAGAAGAGCTATTTTTATAGTTGAAATATAATACTACTGTTATTGTGTCACAAAATGTAGTTTTAAGAGTTTTTCAGGCGAGAATGTAGTTTTTTAAAGCTCAAATCTGTGGTTTATTTATAGATTTATGATAATTTGACTGAGATCCATTCCAGGCGATCACCGCGCTCGGCGCATGTTCCCCGCCTGCAACAGCCTTCCCTCGGCTAGTCGTTCTGATGTTTGCCGCTGACTCTGATGTCTCTGTAGTGGTAAACATGAGATATAATTCGTCTTGTATAGACCTAACAGGCGATCTTTGGTCTCGTGAATCTATAATTCGTTCCCTGGCCAATAGTTTTGGAAGAAGGCTAAGTGAAGTTTCATATATTTAAGGCGCTGAATTTGTATATTTGACTAAATTGTTTGCCTTATATTATTAAAGCTTTATTGTATAGCTTTTTGTACCTTTTACTTATACTTTTATAATGGCTATTATTGATAAAACTGAAATTTAACAAAATGAGATAGGGTTGAGTTTTGTCATTTTTTAATTTTATTACAAGATCGTCTGTAATGTTGTTTATTGCAACATTTGTACAAATGCACATATTACCTGGAATATGTTTAATATTTTGTAATTTAAACGAAAAGAGGCAGGGTTGTGTTTTATATTTAGTAAATAGGCTACCGTACATGCAGTGAATATACCGGTAACCAATACGTGCTGCCTGAACCACATTTGTGTGCTTATAATGTTTAAAATGTATTTAAATGAAATCGAAAAGAAGCAGAGTGGTGTTTTATAACATATTTCGTTTTATTGTTGCCTAAAATGTTCATACTAGAGATAACCGGAGTAGAGCGAGCTGAGTGGCGCTTTCAAGAACGCGCTGACGCCTGTTCCTTTAGCAGAATTACTGGACTCGCGTCCTCGGGAGTCATTCTCCTGAGTCGGACTTTGCGTAGGCTACTCGGTATTGAGAAACGCCTAATGTCGGCGCTTGTTTCTTGTGACAAACATGCCGAGAAGCAGGAACAAGATCTGCTGTATGTCATCCATTGTTGTTTACTAATGTCGCTTTCTTCTTCGCGCGAAAATGACGTAGATCACTTCTTTCCGGCAAACACCACGCCTATCAAGTAAGGGTACTGTTGGCGGTGGAAACGCTCGCCGGATCATGGTTTACCGACCTGAACCGTACTGTACTGTACCGTACCGTACCGTACCGCTCAGTGGAAACGAGCCATAAGAAGCAAGCAACCTCGCCCCAGGAGTGGAGCTAAGGTCAAGGTCATAAAACCTGACAAATGTAAGCGGCTAAGACCAGCCTGCCGCATCACAAATGTCATGAAGGGAAACTCCCGAGATTAATGCAATAGAGGCATCCTCATAGAATGAGCCTGGGCAGCCAAAGGTGAAGGCTGTCCGGCCGCTTCATAAGCAAGTGAGATAGCCTCAGCCACCCACTTGCTCATCATCTGTTTTAGATGCAGGGCAACCTATCTTAGGTGACCAAAAGGAGACAAATAATTGCTCTGATATACGCCACAGAGCAGCTCTGTGGACATAAGCATCCAAAGCCCAGACAGGGCATAACAGATTAAGTTTTTCCTGATCTGGGGTATTAAAGGTGGAAGACAGAAGGCCTGCAGCACAAATGACCCACAAATTTAGTAGGGACCTAGGAATACAACCCGACCTGGGGTGAAGAAATACTGTCACCATACCAGGTGCAAATCCAAGTACGTGCAGGCCTCAGCCTCATGTATCACGGAGAAAACAAAATTAAGGATCTCTCCTCAGAGATAACCCAGCAAAGAAACATTCATAACTGAAATCAAGTACTGTACCAACAGGGCAGAAACAAGATTCAGAAGGTGTTCTCCGCACCAGGCAGAGAACAGATTTCATTTCAATGCATATTTAGTGTTCTCGTGGAGGGAGCTCTAGACTGGAGTATGGTCTCCACGACCTTGGTCGAGAGACCTGAATCTATGAGCTGGGCCCCCTCAGAGGCCGAGCCCACAGTATCCAAAACTCCAGATGAGGGTGAAATATTGTATCCCAAGATTGGGACAGCAACTCCCTCCTGATCGGAATATCCAAGGGAGAGCCGTCTAGAAGGGACGGTAGGTTCGAGAAACACATTCGGGCTGGCCAGAACGGGGCTACTAATAATCTTTTTCTAGACGAGCCCCTACCCGGCGAACCCTCTCCAGAACTCCCGGGAGCAAAGATATCGGGAAATGCGTACAGGTGTAGCGTCAACCACACCTAATACACATCACATCCAGTCCAAGCGGAGCTGGATGCGTGAGGGAGGACCACAAGGTCGACTTGAGTTTGACCAAAGTTCTGCCAAAGAAGCTCCACCACCTCGGGGTGAAGTCTCCATTCCTCGGGCCTCAGCCCCTGCCTCAACAGGATATCTGCTCTGATATACGAGACCAGTGTATTGTCCAAAAGAACGAGCACATGGTGACCTCTTGGGTCTGGCAGGAAGAATTGAGATTCTCGGGAATATACTATCATCTTTAGCCAATTATGTGCTAAAAAGGCAGATGGACCTGCCAAACACCTTTCGCCAAGCCCCCGACTGATCACCCCTGACTTGTGAGAGAAGCATCCGACGATAGCATTCTGGGTCGACAAGAAGCTAAACACTTGTCCCTAAACACTGGGCCTGGGCGAGGAACCAAGGTTCTTCCACATGTCCGAGGCACGTTGGCATAGCCACGTGACCTTGATCATGCGAAAACGGATTTCCCCTCAGAGAAAACCGCTTGGTCCTGAGCCACCACTGCAGGGTCCTCATGTACAGAAGGCCAAAAGTAATTACGTTGGATGCAGCTGCCATGAGACACACCAGTCTGAAACTGCTACACAGTGAGTGACTGGCCTAGATTTACCCCAATTACGGCTGTGAGAATCGCAGAAATACGTACTGGAAACAATCGTACCCGCATCATTGTCGAATCCCATAATACACCTAGAAAAGTGGTCCTCAGGCTGGGAGGAGCACACTCTTCTTGGCGTGAGCCGCAACCCCAACATCTTTAAATGAGACAGAATGACATCTCGATACCGAACTGCCATATGCTCAGATTGAGCTAGGATCAACCAATCGTCGATATAATAGAATACGCGAATGCCCTGGAGTCTCAGAGGAGCCAGAGCTGCATCCACGTGTAGTAGGTTGGAAAAAAATTTATATAGGTTAAAATAAAAGGAAAAAAAAAGACTGACTGAGACTGGCCTATGGATTTGGTTGAACAGTCACTTCGGTGCCCTGAAGCGGCAAACCGGCAGGAAACAACCGAACTGACCATTCTACGACCCTCCTCGCAGGATCGTATGGGGACGCTGACACCTCGGTGCCCTGAACGGCGAACCGGCAGGGAACAACCGAACTGGCAGCGCTGCAACCCTCCTCAGAGAGTCGCACCCCAGAGGGGGCCGAGGAGAAACGATTTCTCAAAACCGTCCCTGCCCCGGAGGAGCCCTCAGAAGCCTGATAGCGTCCAGAGGAACAGACACATTTTTATATTTATTTTTCTTATTTGTATATCAGAAAAACGTATATAGTTTGGCCATATATATATCACTCCTTGGCCACCAGCAGGAAAACTATAAAGCACCCCTGAGAACAGAACGCGTCAGCTTCTGTGCCTTCAGCAAGCGATCTGTGTATTGTCATATTTGTCGTGTATTGTCCTTGTCATATTTATTGTTGTCTGTCAAGTTGCAATATATATATATATATATATATATATATATATATATATATATATATATATATATATATATATATATATATTATGACAAAAGGGAGCAATCAAGCCTTGTGTTGTTCCCTGTCCACGTTATATCACGGATGGACACACACACATCAGCTTTTTGTTGCTGTTTGGGAGTGGAGCATGCCAACAGTCAGTTCTCGAGAGGGCTGACTGTGAGGATTGCGAGAGGCTGTCCGTGAGGACGCTCCGCTCCCGCCGAGCGTTCTTCGAGGAGGACGGTTCGGTTTGCGTTCCCTGCGCGGGTCCCGCTGTTGCCGAGGCATGGCGCCGACTCGCATCGCGGGGTTCGCAAACGGATCTGACAGCGGGGGTTGGGACGGGCGCCGCCCTATCTCAGCTTTCACCCGTCAGATCCAGTGTGCAATCACAATTTTCCAGTTCCTGGAATTGGTATCGTTTGTTAAGAAAAAGAGAACAAAAATAAAAATATGAATGAAAAGGCAGATGTGTGAGTTTTCAATAAATAAATTAGTCAGCTCATAACTCTGTCAAATAAAGAGGAGCTTTTAAAAGGAGGTTTATTTAGTGTTGTTGCTAGTTAAATATTTACTGGCCAGCTGAACATTATGAGAGTGAAAATAAAAGAGTTTGTCAGATGAAATATATCCAAAAACTCTGTATCTCAGCCTCCTCGTCGGGGACTGCTGTTTTTTCCCTTTATCTCCACACTAAGGTGTCGAGATCGTGGAATAAACCGGTTTCTATTTGTATGTGTTAATCCCCAAACGTCTAACTATAGCAATGTTATGGGTATTAAGTATCATGGTATGACAGTGCCTCGTGTTAAAGAGACGCTTGCGAGCTTTCTCTCTCCCGTGTCGGCGTCATCATTGTTAACCCCGACGTTACCCACCAGCCATCTTAAATAATAATTATTATTAGGCAGCGTGGTGGGTAAAGTATAAGGACATGGATGAATGTGAGCACGCAAAAACAGATAAACAGATCGGGGAGGGGCGGTTTCGAGAAATCGTTTCTCCTCGGCGTCCTCTGGGGGCGACTCTCTGAGGAGGGTCGCAGCGCTGCCAGTTTGGTTGTTTCCTGGTCTATGACGTCACCCGCCTATGACGTCTCGCTCTTCCATTGGACTGATTATAAACAACGCAATCACACAGGGGTGTTCCCATAGCGTAACTATGGTGTTATTGAGGCCAGCAGGGGGCGCTCACTCTGTGGTCTGTGTAGGTCCTAACGCCCCAGTATAGTGACGGGGACACTGTACTGTCAAAGAGCACCGTCCTTTGGATGTGACGTGGTCCGAGGTCCTGACCGAGGTCCTGACTCTCTGTGGTGAAAAAATCCCAGGATGTCTTTCGAAAGAGTAGGGGTGTAACCCTAGCCTGGTTAAAACCAGACCATTCTCAGTTGTAACTGAGTTAGGGTCTGGCAAAGCGTCATAGAGAACCCATTTCCAGAGGGGCGTCACCAACGGACGTTGCTCAAATGCCTCTGGATAGACCTAAAACCAATCAGAGCGATGAAGGAGATGATGTATGCAGAGCAACGGAGAAACATCTCCCGAGTGTTGTGTGGAACACTCCATTGGAACACTCCATTGTTTTTTCATAATTATTAAACTATGTTATTCCCTTAACTAAGACGAGTTGATACATACCTCTCTCGTCTCAGTGCGTGCACTCAATCGCTCTGGCGCGCCACGACACGATACTGATAGGCCAGCTCGTTCATTTGAATCCAAACAGAGATGAAGTTAGAAGCGATCAAACACCTCCACATTTTATTTTGTCACCATACTTGATTGTGTAACTTCTCGTGTAACTGTATTTAAACAGAGAAACTGTGGAGGTGTTTGATCGCTTCTAACTTCATCTCTGTTTGGATTCTAATGAATGAACGGGGCTATCTATCAGTATCAAAGTGTTGCGGCGCGCCAGAGTGATTGAGTGCACGCACTGAGATGAGAGAGGTATGTATCAACTCGTCTTAGTTAAGGGAATAACATAGTTTAATATGAAAAAACGGTGGAGTGTTCCTTTAACAAAAAGGAAACGTTCAAATCGCTTAAAACAGACGCGTTAGCTGATTCGAACGAGTGATGTTCCATGGCGGCATCCATCTTTGTAATGTACAAAATCTGCTTCACAGTTGCTGCGCTGTCGTCATCGTGTAAAGCCTGCCCCAACGTTTCTGATTGGTTCCACGATTTCGACAGACTGGAAATGGGCTTGAATGAGCTCTTTGCCAGACTAACTTGCAGAGCAAATCTAAATTTGCCGGAAGTTGTCTGGGTTTTCCCAGGCTAGTGTAACCCTGGCATCCTGGCCAAAAATGCCCCAGTGGCCTCTGTCCATCATGGCCTCCTAATCATCCCCATTTATATACAGGTCCTTCTCAAAAAAATTGCATATTGTGATAAAGTTCATTATTTTCCATAATGTAATGATAAAAATTTAACTTTCATATATTTTAGATTCATTGCACACCAACTGATGATTTTGGCACACAGCTCATGAAAACCCCAAATTCCTATCTCAAAAAATTAGCATATCATGAAAAGGTTCTCTAAACGAGCTATTAACCTAATCATCTGAATCAACTAATTAACTCTAAACACCTGCAAAAGATTCCTGAGGCTTTTAAAAACTCCCAGCCTGTTTCATTACTCAAAACCGCAATCATGGGTAAGACTGCCGACCTGACTGCTGTCCAGAAGGCCATCATTGACACCCTCAAGCAAGAGGGTAAGACACAGAAAGACATTTCTGAACAAATAGGCTGTTCCCAGAGTGCTGTATCAAGGCACCTCAGTGGGAAGTCTGTGGGATGGAAAAAGTGTGGCAAAAAACGCTGCACAACGAGAAGAGGTGACCGGACCCTGAGGAAGATTGTGGAGAAGGACCGATTCCAGACCTTGGGGGACCTGCGGAAGCAGTGGACTGAGTCTGGAGTAGAAACATCCAGAGCCACCATGCACAGGCGTGTGCAGGAAATGGGCTACAGGTGCCGCATTCCCCAGGTCGAGCCACTTTTGAACCAGAAACAGCGGCAGAAGCGCCTGACCTGGGCTACAGAGAAGCAGCACTGGACTGTTGCTCAGTGGTCCAAAGTACTTTTTTCGGATGAAAGCAAATTTTGCATGGTGCTAGGTGCCAGAGTCTGGAGGAAGACTGGGGAGAAGGAAATGCCAAAATGCCTGAAGTCCAGTGTCAAGTACCCACAGTCAGTGATGGTCTGGGGTGCCATGTCAGCTGCTGGTGTTGGTCCACTGTGTTTTATCAAGGGCAGGGTCAATGCAGCTAGCTATCAGGAGATTTTGGAGCACTTCATGCTTCCATCTGCTAAAAAACTGTATGGAGATGAAGATTTCGTTTTTCAGCACGACCTGGAACCTGCTCACAGTGCCAAAACCACTGGTAAATGGTTTACTAACCATGGTATTACTGTGCTCAATTGGCCTGCCAACTCTCCTGACCTGAACCCCATAGAGAATCTGTGGGATATTGTGAAGAGAAAGTTGAGAGATGCAAGACCCAACACTCTGGATGAGCTTAAGGCCGCTATCGAAGCATCCTGGGCCTCCATAACACCTCAGTGCCACAGGCTGATTGCCTCCATGCCACACCGCATTGAAGCAGTCATTTCTGCAAAAGGATTCCCGACCAAGTATTGAGTGCATAACTGAACATAATTATTTGAAGGTTGACTTTTTTTTGTATTAAAAACACTTATTTTATTGGTCGGATGAAATATGCAAATTTCTTTAGATAGGAATTTTGGGTTTTCATGAGCTGTATGCCAAAATCATCAGTATTAAAACAATAAAAGACCTGAAATATTTCAGTTGGTGTGCAATGAATCTAAAATATATGAAAGTTAAATTTTTATCATTACATTATGGAAAATAATGACCTTAATCACAATATGCAAATTTTTTGAGAAGGACCTGTATATATACTAATTGGCTTCATCTCTGTCTCCTCTCCACCAGTAAGCTGGTGTGTGGTGAGCGTTCTGGCTCAATATGGCTGTTGTTGCATTATCCAGGTGGATGCTGCACAATAGCAGCGTTTCCACTATCAGGCCAGTGCCGAGCCAGGGCTTTAAACGGGCCGTGCCGGGCTAATAGCCTTGGGCCTTCAGCACCTGGACTGCGTTTCCACTGTCGGGCCAGAAGCTCTGCAGTGCTTCACTAAAACACGCCCGTAACATGCCTCTCTGGAACAACGTCACACTAACCCATCATTTCACCAACAAATGGAAGTTTAATCAGAAAACTAATCAGAAAGAAATCACTGGAAACAGCATTGCAAATCAAACATGATAAAAGCGACCGGTTGCAGACATTTTTGTTGTTTGCTTGAATATTTAAAACCCAAGCATCGATGTTTTACCACAGATTTACAATAAAAAGTGATACATTGATCATGAATTAATGAATGTCAAAATTGCACATTAGTCACACAGAAATAAATTACCGTTAGGTTTCACAAAAGAAAGAGGACACACTTACTTCTTCAGTCACGTCTGTTTCTGTTTATTTGGTAGTTACAGGACATATTGAGCCCACATCACATTTAGAAAGAATGATAATTTCTACAAATATGCAACCAAAAATACGACCTGAGGAGCTTTAGCACTCTCTCGACTCCCTGTAGCTACAGATATTTTCAGTCAGAGAAAAAGAGGAAGCTCCCGAAAAAAAGTTTATTTTTAGTTATTAGTTTATTTTATTATAGTCCGGTGTAAAGAGACGTCGAGACGTAGGCTATCTGACAGATACAATAAAAACATGATTGTGATAGCCTTTATGATTGATTGGTCTGATTTCTTCAAATGTTTACCATGTTTTTTTACTCAGCGTATGTTTAAGAATTTTACTATGTTTACTATGGTAATGGTTAGAGCGCATAGTCTTTTGCATTGCGTAGGCCTATAAATATTTCTACCTTATACGGTGTTCAGAATCCACATCGGATCACAAACAGAAGGCATTCAAACATGAAAGTGAGTTAAATTATTTAAGAAGTCTTTAATGCTGACAGAATCATCCGCCGCTGTCGTCTCCAGACTCAGGTAAACCCCGCCTCTGTTCGTAACTACTCCTCTAGCCCGAGCTGGCCCGCTTTGGCCCAAGGTATTCGACGGGCCAGAAATCCTGGCCGTTGGCCACGAGTAAGCCCCGATCAAGCCCCGGAAGTGACAGTGGAAACGCAACTGGCCCTGGCACGCACTAGCACGGCCCGGCCCTGGCCCGAAAGTGGAAACGCGGCTATTGGTGGTGGTTGAGGAGATCCCCCCCTTCTAAGTAAAGCGCTTTGAGTGCTGAGAAAAGCGCTATTTAAATGTAATGAATTATTTTTATTATTATTATTATTATATCACTAGTTTCTGCTTCTTCAATATTCACCTGTGTTTTGATCCGGGGATTCTGTATTAATTCAGAAGATGCGTAATAGCGCCTCCTACCTTATAACAGTGAAACCATGGATAGCTGGAAAATTCTGTCAATGGCAGGGAAATAGTAAAGTACAGTATATTTGAGGTAAGTGCCTATGTATACTACCAGTGGACTAGCCTACACACAAAAACATATCTGAACATATCTGTTTTCTTTATCAATTAATATTTTCAAACAATATATAACACAGTATGTACAACTATGTGGAAAAGATATTTAATAGGCTTCTCAAAATCAAAAGAGTAAACACAACTACAAGCCAAGTATTATACTTAGAATACTTAATATGTTTAAGTATATCTCGATCAAAGATTGAGTACAAGTATAGACCAAATGTACTCACACTTTTCTGTCAGTATAAGTCAAGTATACGTGTAATTTTAAGTACATTTCTGATAAGTAATCTAATACTAATAGCACACTTTAATAAACTTGTCTTTCATAAGGGCTGGGCCAGTCTCTTTTCACATTCATTTGATCTGAAAAGTATATGTTTGCATCAAAAACAAAAGCACCGCTTTAACTATGTTACTAAGCACAACTTTTGTAATTTTTATTACTTTGGATTTAATTACTTGTTATTAATTACTAATAATTTAATTGCATAACAATGCAGTGTCATTTGTCTGCTGAATTGTAAAAGATGCAAAGAATATAAAGAAAACTGCTTTATTCAGATATAAGAAAGCATTTTTTTCAGAAACAAGCAGCTATGAAAATGCATTTAACTATAATGAATACAATAACGTATTTTACAATGAATTATATAGAATCAACAATTGCACATAACGGCTATGTATACCAGATCAGGCCATCTTTTCAAGCAGACTTGGGTGCTTTTAGGAAAACAGCTGTCACACCAACCAAATGAACTAAACTTAACACTAGAACTACCGGAATTCCATAAATGATGTTTTATAAACAAGGTTCGGGAGGAGCACGTTCAAATAAATCATTCCAATCAACTCGTCACCAAATTATTACATGTCTACCCTATCAGCACGAGAGGAAGCATATATAAATATCCACTGTCAACTCACCTAACATTCCTTGACAGTTTCAGTATCCCTCCACCACCCCGACTCCTCACTCCTGGCTCACTCTTCCACAGTCAGGAACGGGGGAGTATTCTGGGTTCGGGCCGCATACCGAGCCCGGAGCCCTCTCCTCGGACAGCACGCCAAATATGCATTTATTCTATCTGACTTATTTGTAAGTGTGAACTCGTGAACTACTAGAACGACCACAGCGGTCATTCTGACCGTTCATACTTTGACGGTCATGGCCGTACTGAACATAATTTTCAGTCATGTTATAACGTCATCGCCCTTAAAACAAGCACAAAAGAAAGATTGCCCCCGACAGGTCTAAGGAAATAAGGAAAATTTTGCCTCAAAATTATATTTTTCACCACACTCACCACGTGAATAGACCAGGGGCGGCGTTTGCGTATGGCAGAGTATGGCAGTTGCCATACCCTGGCAGTCAGAGCTCAGATTAAACATGTCCCTTAAAGATTTTAGAAGGGCTTTAACCCCCCTAAATTTCCACCCAGCCCCCCTAAAAATTTGTTATTAACTGTAGGCTACACTAATTCGTGATCACCTCAGTCACCTTTAAAAATCATAATGAAACCGGCTCCTCCAGTAGCCTATATCTCCGCAGGATCAGAACAAAAGCGGATGACAAGAACCAACGTGTGTGCATTTATTGATAGATCGTTATGATATGCATATGTGTAGTTCTTTGCTTGTCATAAATGCAATTTACATAATAAGATGCTGATTCAACACGGTTTCCCACTTTTTATAAAAATGTAAATTCGGTCCCGCACTTTTTCATAGGGCAAGTGTGTCTGTGTCTACGACAAGCTGATGTTTTTGCGGGTGTGTATCGAGATTTAAAATCCAAAGAGTCAGGGATAGTCTATCTACATACGTGACTTTCACGTTTCCATGGTAATCAGTCACTCGTGCATTAGCCTACGACTCGCCCATGCTCGCTCCCGCGCCAAATCTATCAGTTTCATAGAGTTCAAAACGGCAAAAAACTCTTCACTCCTCTTTCACGAAAAAGTCAAGCACTGTAAGTGAGTTGTCATGCAGTATCTGAATTGTGTTGTACAATGATGAATTACTGCCTATTTCTCTTGTTGAATAATTAACAAGTTTTGTTGTAGCCTACTACATTGAAAATATTCACTACCCTCACAAACATGCACTATTTTCAATCTTTTTTTATTCATATTATCATGCTTAACTGATAACACAGCAATGATCAGATATCTAAATCAGAGAAACATTTCATATGTTTGGGCTGTTGGCGGGTGGATTATTTATTTTTAACAGTGGATTCGGGGACTCAAAGTGCACCAGATTAATTAATTTATCTTTAAAATGTACAAAATTTTCTTCCGGGGGGGCATGCCCCCAGACCCCTCTAGAAGTACAGAGATCCACCTACAAAAATACTGTGGGTAACACAGTAGGCTATATGATGGTCTACGAAAAATACTAATTTCATGATCAGGATTTTACCACCTCTGCCTCGTTTTAAGCCAGGAAAAACCCTGCATGTGCAATATAAAGTACTGAACATCTGCATTTCTTTCTTTATGCTTTATTGATTTAATAATAAATGGCATATTAAGCAAAAACTTGTCAACAGAAGTCTGAAGAAAAAAGAAACTGGTATTACACTTGACATTCTGCCCCCTCACTTTTGAATGATGGCTACGCCCCTGTCGCTTGGTGTCGTTGTTCTACATGCCCAGACGGAATGCCATACTCTAGGTTTTTGCGAAACGCCGCCACTGGAAGACATGCAAAAAAGTTAGGAAACATCAAAGCTTCATACCGTTTAGTACAGCCCTGTTTGTAAATAAGTTCAATAATCAATACAAAATCTAAAAATAAATGGATATACAATGTTACGATAGGTAATAATAAAGGGCTAATTTGAACAGAGCAAAACCCCCCCGCATCATTCACTAACGCGTACGCAGTCCACACAAACACCTCATTTCGTGTGCAGCTCCCACACACTACTTTGTGACATTTGGCACATGTCTCCTTGGTTTAATTTTTTTTCCGCAATTCCTCCTTAGGCTACTTGGCACTGCCTCGTTCTCTCCATCAGCTGCTGCTCCTGCCCGGGTCCTGGCTATCGCACCACCAGTTGTGTGGCTTTTGATTTCATGTAGTCGGAGCGAAGTTCGCTTGCCAGTCGCGGGATGAAGTCCCTCTGAGAAACTTGCTCATTTGTGCACTTCTTGATATGTGCGCGTTGATGGCGGGAAATGTAGCGGACTTATGATATCTATAATGCGTGCGGTCAAAATGACCGCCATGCATGGCCATTCTAGGTAGAAATAAATAGTCAGAACTCTTTTGTGTTTTGTGATTTTAATCAAATAACAGTGTCAGAATAAAATATACACATATTTAGGAAAAGTCAGAGTCCTACAGCCACATTGATTTTATTTTAAGTTATTACGCTGTAAAATTTAAAAACGGTCAAAATGACCGCCTTGGTGTTAAACGGACATGAGTCCACACCAAAAGCTCTAGTGTTGAAGCACCCTTGCATTAACACATCACTTCCTCTCAGATTTTGTTTTTGTTGCTTCCTATCTGAGAGCTGAAGCAGGTATTAAAAGTCTCCTGTTCCTTCCGTCTCTGTGCACCGCAGAGAGAGTCCTCCTCCCCGAGAGCCAGGCAGATTATTTAAAGACTGATTGAGACGCCAACGTCAGCCGGATTGCCAGCGCGGAGGCAATCAGGAGGCAGATAAGGACCTGTTACCTGAAGTGGGATTCTCAACCTGCATCGTCAGAGAATCCATCCTGTGCAGACTGATAACAGCTGGCTTTTAATGACCACTGAAAAGCTGGCAGGAGACGGACGTGAAACGTATAGAGGGTGTTATCCGCATCACTGTTAGAGGCTAAGGGAAGTGGGAGGTTAGGCTAACCATCCTGATCCAGCATTTCTGTGTAGAAGTAAGGACATACACGTGTTTGTGCCTACAATCCATACACACACAAACAAATACATACAAAAACCCTACACACATGACCTCAATGTGACCTGTTTATATGCACTACAAAACCTGCAAACACCATTGCTGCATGAACAACACAGTTAAAACATCAAACACACATACACACACAATTAACTGGATGCACTTCAGTGTTGAGGGTAAGGTTAAGTAAAGTGCGTTGTGTGTGTCAGGTAACTTTTTAGAACTTTTTAAGTAATGCATTACTTTGTTAAATTTACACCATACTGTAATTTATTTTTTAAATTGAACATTCGTTATTTTGACATTTCACATACAAATAGGAAATTCAAATAATCGCATTTAAAATAGAAAATGATTAATTTGTCTTCCTGATTTATGCATGCTATCCAACCTAAGTATTTGTGTTACATGAAGCAAATCGTGGAAATCGAGTCATTGACTTTGTCTATCAGCTGTTCCCCAGACAGCAACAGTGTCGCCCAGATCTGGCCCACATCTGGTACATGTGGAATATACTTGTACCAGATGTGGGTCGGATCTGGGCCGACACTATGTTGCTGTCTGGGTCCTTGTATCACAACTTTAAAATGATTGAAATACAGTATTAAAAATCAAAATATCTTGCAAAATTATTCATTATAATTCAATACAGACATGCTGTCCGCTCACTGATTTCTATATATGTCATAAACACATTGTATGACATCATCCATTCATCCATCCATCCATCCATCCATCCATCCATCCATCAGTGTTTACGCAATGTTTCAAATTGACACACCCCTTTCATCATCACAACCTGCCAACTTGAGTATCATCCAGAACTCTGAGTTACTCATATATGACTTTGCAATGATACTCGTAAATACTCCACTTGAACAGGAAAAATACTTATAGACAGAGAGTGTCCATTGTTCTGTGAATTCTGCGAAAGATCGCCGCGATTGAGATTTCTGTGTAAATTCACTTATGCTGCATTGGTATGCACCTGTTCTTGACATAGCTAATATATTATGGCACGTAAACTCAGAGGACTCTGAAAAAGTCAGGGAAGAACATCTAGTCTAAAAAAGATTGCAAGCTATGCATAACTCTACTCTGAATTGGAGTCAGTTAATGGTGAGAAAAAAGAATAGAAAAGTAACTCAATGCATTACTTTACATAAAAAACGTAACAATGCAACACAATTAGTTACTTTTTCTATCACAAAACGCAATATTGTAACACGTTACTTTTAAAATGAACATTCCCCAATGCTGATCCTTAAACAAAAACACACACTCTCCCACATAACCCTTTAAAGCTCTTCATGGCATAGGTAGGCCCTTTCTCGTGTCTGCCTGACTCCTCTCCTGGCAGATCTCAATTAGCCAGGGATTCTCCTTGAGGGCAAAAATGTGTTTCTGTCAGATACGTAGGATTCATTTGACTCTAATGTAATTACTGCAGAGGGGCAAAGCTCTCCATGCCCTCATCTGGAGAAGATTATGGGCGCTCTCTCGCCCACAAGATGCTCTCACCTTTGGCACCTTTCTCTAAAACCAGCCTAAGCACCCTCATCCAGCAATATCTCACTCCATTTGTTTGTTTTCCCTCCGCCCCCTTTCTACTGAACCAGTCAGGCTGGAGGGTTTGTGGGTGGGGGACTGATTGTTCTAATGTTCGGGGCCATCAACAAAGGCAAAGAGAGCCAATAGAGCAAACCTGCATAGGCCACCACCCCCTCATTGACTCCCCACTTATGGTAGCCAAGGTGATACACTTGTACAAACACGGCCCCTGGTATGGCATGTCACACGCCTTGCCAAGGGGGGTTGAAGGGTTTGGGAGGGGGGCATCTGCTTCCTTGGCAAGCAGCTACCAGATTATACATCTGGTCCCTACTTGCCAAGAGGGAATCTATCACATTCCTAACACTTCTTCTTTCTCGCTCTATCCTTCTTTCGTTGTCCCTTCCTTTCGTTCTCAACTGTCTTTCTTTAGCCTGCTCACCCCCCCCATCCTTTTCGTTTTTGTGATATGTGGTTTTGACATCAAAGTGGCAGAGAATATTAATCCTAGCTGAACTATCTGCTCAGAGCGCACGGATCAAGCCAGGGCTAAGATCACGCTTTGTTCCCCTCAGGAAGAGAGGGGAAAAATGAGAAAGAAAAGAGAGGCAAAAAAAAAAAAAAAACAGAGACGGTGGGTGGGAGAGACGAGATGATGAGATGCCTCATTGAAGAAAAAAAAAGTCTCAAACCAATGTCTTTCTTTGTCAAAAGTAAAAATGTATCATCATCTGATCATTTCATTAACATAATGTTAAAATGCTCAAGGAATTACATAATTTAATATTTTGATTCAGCAAGGATGCATTACATTAATCAAAAGTAAATAGGTGTATAATGTTAAAAGAACAAATGTTACAAAGAATACTGAAAAAAAAAGGTTTCCACAAAAATATTAAGCTGCACAACAGTTTCCAACATTGATAAGAAATGTTTCTCGAGCAACAAATTAGCACATTAGAAGAATTTCTAAAGGATCATGTGACTGTACTGCTCATACTGAGACTGAACCAGACAGCACAGGTTAGGATGAACCTAATCGCAGGGAGTTTATTACAGGTTATATGAGAAGATGAGATAAGTATCAAGAGTAAGGATGTATGCAGAACAACATACAGTATTTCCACTATACGGAGTAACTGAGTTAAAGGGGTCATGACATGGTTTTTTGTTTTGTTTAATTATATTCCCTTAGGTGCAATTATAGTATTACTATAGTTTTTTGTACAAAAAACTGTTTCTCACCTCTGATTCAAACAGTCTGTTTATGAGGTGTTTCCCCTTTAAGAGCTCAGTGTTAACGCCCACTGTTATGATTGGCTAACGTCAGTGCTGCTTATGCATAAATTATTAACGTTAATCAATTTGTATCAGTCACATGTATACTACACAATGCTCCACCACGTGAAACTTCGGTCTTCCGATCTTTTACCATCGTGTCAATTCTCAATTGATTTTGATTCATATGCGCGAGGGAGGGAGAGAGAGAGAGAGAGAGAGAGAGAGCAAGACAGTTTGAAGGCGCGCGTGCGGCCGGGGCTCTCTCTCTGCTCGTTCTTTCAGTAACATGCCCTGTCAC
Source organism: Semotilus atromaculatus (assembly GCA_031834385.1). Classification (NCBI taxonomy): domain Eukaryota; kingdom Metazoa; phylum Chordata; class Actinopteri; order Cypriniformes; family Leuciscidae; genus Semotilus; species Semotilus atromaculatus. The sequence continues at coordinate 915,046 of JAULUF010000035.1, forward strand.
ACTCATCTGATCACTCGCCGTTCAAATAAAGCTTTGGCGGGCTGCATATGTTGCCAATAAACTGCATCCGACTGCTTTCCCTGACGTCTGGATCATTCGGCAGCGTATTCAAACACTCAAACAGGAACAGCACATCTGCGTGGCATTGCAGTCATTTTGTAAACAGACCCACTCGCTGCACGTCGACTGAACACCTGTGGGCACGAGCCGCAGGACAACGATGTAATGATGCGAAATGAGGCGTAGTTGTCTTGCGCTGGAGGCGGTCATATGCAAATGACTGGTATGTCACTTCGTACCGTGACGTCAGTAAGTTCAAAGGATCTAGAACGAGCTGTATTTAGAGCTTAAATGCTTCGTTTATAATGGGGAGGACGTCTTAAGCTATGAAACTTGCAGGAAGTTTTAATAGTACATAGATCTCTTATAAACCAAAAGATCAAGGCAAATTTGGTTTCTCATGTCATGACCCCTTTTAAGAAAAATCATAGAAGGTGCAGGAATCACAGGCAAGTATAACAGACAGGTATAGTTATTTCCTTTATGCAACAATAACTTAACTTCTTTATTTCCACAAGAAAAACAATAAATCATAAGCAAAATAATGTAATTGGGCAGGATTGACAATTATCTCAACGTCACTTATCTTCCAGGGGTAAATACAGGATTACGAAAGGCCTTAAACAGCCCGTTCTCATCCCAAGGCGTCATATACTGATGCTCGTGACATTTCGTCTACATTCAACGCGCATGGCACCCTTTAGCGTCAATATGAGACGCAGATATATATGGGTCAGAAGGCGCCTCCTAGCGGTCTAACCCTAACCCTACACCAGACCTAAACCTACCCATATCTGTGCGTGTTATATTGACACTAAAGGGTTGTAAGTGGATGTTACTTTGCTTGTGTCGGTAATATGAGTTCGTCACGTCCGGGTAACAGACGCAACCCGGATATAAGCAAGCTCAGTGGCTCTGCTTGTTAGAGAGACATCCACACCGGAGCAGGAAGCGTTTGGCGCGTATAGTACGCTGTCTAAAGGGATGGCGAGGATTAAATGAAGTTTCCCAACCCTCTGTTAGATGTTTGTACCCTTGGTAAGCGGAGCGAGGTAGGTGTGTTTTTATTTGTTGTTGATGTCGTGAAAATTTGATTGTGTAATGTTAAATCAATGGAAAATGTGTCTTTGCGTGTATTGTAAGATTTATTGTGACTTTGTTTGTTTTAGTTTCACGGTGCGTGACGAAACAATAAAGATATTTGCACCGGTCGAACTCTACGCCAGTTTATTGATGCCAAGGGCTGCTACAGTGAAACTCGATCGCTACGTAAGCCAGCCGTTGCGTGTCACGGCGTTAAAGGTATACTGAAGTTCAGCACACACACGCGGGGATGCAGCTGTAGAGAGAGACTTTGGCTTGCTGGAGGGTGAAATTCGCCACAGCTATACGAACTGTTTAATAAGTGATCTGGTGTGATGACCTAAAAGCTACCTGCTCTTATGGATAGTTGCTTCAAAATATTTAAAGGTTTTAATATTAGGCCTACTAAATGAGAAAAGTGGGTCTGAAATAACGGTTTGGAAATAGTTAAAAGTTTTATAAGGCATTTAAGGTAATTGTAATCAGGTATTTTCAATTCTGACCTAGTAATGTCTAAATGGGGAATTATAATTTTCTGTTTATGAAATACTTTTAGTATTTTGTGGTCATTGGTACTGTATTGGTTACTAACTTTGATGTGTATTTTAAGTGTATGAAGTTTGATATGATTGGTAACATAGTTTAATTGTTGTATTACAATCAGAACTAGTTGTTACTTGGACATAACATTTTAAGGGTTAAGTGTAAAATAGAACGTCAATACAGTATAATGTCAAATGAAAATATAGATAGCCTCCCCAAGGCACAACAAGTGAGGTCTAACTCTCGTGAGCGAACCTTAACAGAAAAGGGCAAAGAGTTGCATAAGTTAGAAGGCAAGAAAAATGAGAAGGCCTTTTACAAAGCATATGAATCCTGGAGGGGGACAGCAAAGGAGACTAGAGCCAAGTTAAAGACTTTCTGTTCACCTGAGGATTTAGAGGAAACTGAAAAGGATGTTAAATTTAAACATGCCAAAGTGTGTCAACACTATGAGCCTATTCGCCGCAATCAAACTACCAATCCAGAGATTGTTAAGAAGATGGATGCCTGCAACACGTTAACCACCGAGGTTGGTGATCTTGTTCGTAAGAGGATAAAGGATATGGAGCAGCCTTTCAATGACCAACTTGAGAAGGAAAGAGTGAGGATGGTGCTAAATAAGAATGATTATGGATCTGTCTTTGGAAATACAGATACAGTAACCTTACGATCGTTACAAGGACATGATGATCAGTCAAGCGCCATCTCCAGGTCCTCCAGCAAACGCGCAGATGCGGAAGCAGAACTTGCAGCAAAGATAGAACAGGCCAAAGCTATTCCAAGTATACACGCTCAACAAGCAAGGCTTGACAGATTGGAGAACGAATGGAGACTTAAGGAAAGGCAAATGCTAGCAGACATCAAGCAAAGGGAGGCTGAAATGAAGTTAAAATTAGAGGAGGAAAAATCAAAGCTAGACCAGCTTCAAGTAGACAATGAGGTAAAGGTGGCTGCAGCTCGTGTAAGAGCGTATAATAATTTTGACGGTTCAGAAAGTCGTGTTGAAGAAACTGAACCTAAAGTTCTTTTTGACAGCCCATACACGGAGCACAAACCTCGTCTGAATCCACAAGCCGCACCCTTTGAGTCTTCTTATAACCCACCTGAAAGGCAAAGGACACAAGAGGAAATTACTTTGACACAGGCAATTGCAAGCTCATTTACTTTAAGCCGTCTACCTGTCCCAGAGCCAATAATATTCACTGGGGACCCTTTAAAGTTTGTGGATTGGAAGGTATCGTTTATGGCCCTTATTGGCCAGAAACCACTCCCAGATAGTGAGAAAATGCTATACTTGAAAAGCTACCTAGCAGGTGAAGCGCGTAAGGCTGTGGAAGGTTTTTTCTACCGTAACTCAGATAATGCTTACCAAGGTGTTTGGACAGTCTTACAAGACAGATATGGCAGTCCATTCATTGTCCAAAGGGCTTTTAGAGAGCGACTCATGAAATGGCCTAAGATAGCAGCGAATGATCCTAAAGCGGTTAGAGAATTTGCAGATTTCCTGCAAAGCTGTTTGGAAGCCATTCCTCATGTTAAGGGCTTGTCAATTCTCAACGATTGTGAGGAAAATCATAAGCTTCTTAAAAAATTGCCTGAATGGATGGTACGTAGATGGAGTCGTATCGTGGTGGAAGAACTCGATAGAACTGGTGATTATCCAAGCTTTATGCATTTTACAGGGTTTATGCAAAAGGAAGCTAGAATAGCTTGTAATCCTATTGCCTCCCCCCTTTTGATGAATTTGAAACCTTCGGAGGAGAGGTTTCCAAGGAGAGCTAAAGCATTGAACACAAGCACCCAAATGAAAACTTCCAGCTCAGTGAATGAGGAATGTTTAAGGCCAAAGCCACCTTGCTTGGTTTGTAAAAGGGAAATACATGGTGTTGCTAAGTGTCCAACCTTTGTTACAAAGACAATGGAAGAGAAAAGGGCCATAATTTATGAAAATCGGCTGTGCTTTGGCTGCCTTGGAAAGGGACACGTTACCAAAGACTGTAAAAGGCGACACACGTGTGGCATATGTAGCCGGCGGCATCCAACCTGCCTGCACATTGAAAGGAATTCGGCAAGTAAAGACTCAGCTGAAGGAGAACATTCAAGTACGGGGATCCAAAAGGTTATGTCCCATGCATTGACACAACGTGCTACTGCTACCTCCAGTATTGTTCCAGTTCTCGTGTCTTCAACAACGGAGCCCCAGAAAGAAATTCTTACTTATGCGCTCCTTGACACCCAGAGTGATTCCACCTTTGTTTTGGAAGAATTGGCCTTAGAGTTGAATGTCAATACGCAGCCGGTACAGCTTAAGTTAAGTACGATGACAGCGGTTAATACCGTGATAGCAAGTAAAACTGCCAGTGGCCTTCAAGTCCGAGGTTTCAACTTAGAAACCTTTGTTCAGTTAAAGCAGGCATATACACGTGACTTTATTCCGGTTGATAAGTCTCACATCCCTACCAAAGGTACAGCGCTTCAATGGCCTCACCTTCAACATCTGAGTAACAGGTTACCTTCCCTTCAAGATTGCGAGGTGGGATTGTTAATTGGCTATGACTGCCCCTCCGCATTGGCTCCCTTGGAGGTCATTACAGGTGCCGTAAATGAACCTTTCGCCCAAAGAACTGTGCTTGGGTGGAGTATTATAGGGCTAGCCAATCCTCACTTAGACAGACAGGGAAATAGCAGTTATGTTCATCGAATCACAGTAAAGGAGTCACCAGCACCATCAGGTACAGATGTATTAAAGGTACTGGAGGCAGACTTCAATGAAAAGAGCTACGAAGATAAATATGTGTCGCAGGATGATGTTCGTTTCATACGTTTTCTTGGAGATAATATAATCCAGAAGGAAGACGGGCACTATGAAATGCCCCTCCCTTTTAAGAACAGTAGTCTACCATCACTGGCCAACAATAAAAGGGTTGCCATTATTCGGTTGCAACATCTGGAAAGAAAGTTAAAAGCAAATAAAAAATACCATAATGAGTATACGGCTTTCATGGAAGAAACAATATCTAAAGGTGAAGCAGAACTAGCACCTCCAGCAGGGGAGGACGAGACCGTCTGGTACATCCCTCATCATGGGGTGTATCATCCCAAGAAGCCTGATAAACTGAGAGTTGTGTTTGATTGTTCTGCAAAGTTTCATGGCATTTCGTTAAACGATAACCTGCTGACTGGTCCGGATTTAATTAACTCTCTCATAGGAGTTTTGTGTCGTTTTAGAAAGCAGGAGGTTGCTGTGACTTGTGACATCGAACGGATGTTTCACCAATTCCACGTCTCCTCTGAAAGTCGCAATTATCTTAGATTCCTTTGGTGGGAAGGCGGAAAATTAACAACAGAACCAAGAGAATACAGAATGACAGTCCATCTCTTTGGTGCTGCTTCCTCTCCTGGATGCGCTAATTTTGGGTTAAAGTATTTGGCACGGCAATACCAAGTTGATTATCCCATAGCATCGGATTTTGTGGAAAACAATTTCTATGTTGACGATGGATTGATCAGTGTTTCAGCAGTTGAAGAGGCAAAGGAGCTGATTGTTGAGGCACAGAAACTTTGTCGACGTGCAGGTCTAAGGCTGCACAAGTTCAATTCAAATCACAAGGAAGTTCTTACCTGTGTGGCTCCCTCAGAAAGAGCAGTAAACATCGTCCCACTTGACCTTAATCTGGTATTAACATCAGAAGGACATGTACTTGGTATTCAATGGTCCATGGATACAGATACCTTCAGCTTCAATCTCAATGTAAAAGACCACCCTCCAACACGACGAGGTCTTCTGTCAGTTGTGGCCTCTTTATATGACCCACTTGGGTTCATGGCTCCCTTTACTTTGAACGGAAAGCGTATTCTGCAGGAGCTGTGCCACAAGGGCATTGGATGGGATGATCCACTGCCTGAAGGCTTGAATATACGGTGGGAGGAGTGGAAAACCGGCCTCCAAGTGTTGAAGAAAATTATCATACCCCGATGTTATCATCCTCTGAACTTTGGGAAAGTTGTGAGAGTGGAACTACATCACTTCTCGGACGCCAGTGTGTCCGGTTATGGTTCTTGCTCCTACCTTAGATATAAGAACGAGAAAAATGAGATCCACTGTTGTCTAGTTATGGCTAAAGCAAGAGTCTCACCTACAAAGGTCACAAGTATTCCAAGACTGGAACTCTCAGCAGCAGTAACAGCAGCTAGGATAAGTGTTTTGGTAAAGGCAGAGCTTCAGATGAAAATTGACCAGGAATATTTCTGGACAGACTCTCAGGTCGTTTTGGCTTACATCAATAATGAAGCAAGAAGGTTCCACGTGTTTGTGGCAAACAGAGTTCAGTTGATAAGAGAAACCACCAATCCAAATAATTGGCACTATGTTGATACAGCACAAAACCCTGCAGACCACGCTTCGAGAGGCCTTCGTGCAGTGGACATGGCATCAGCTAATTGGTTACTGGGCCCAAAGTTTCTGTGGGAACGAGAAGTGCTTCCAACGCTTAAACACTCTGTGGAGTTGTGTGTCGGAGATCCCGAGGTAAAATTAGCTCAAGTATGTACAGTACAGGCCAGTGAGCAGATTGACATCTTATATCGACTAGACCGGTTTTCCACCTGGACCACACTTCTTAAGGTGGTTGCTAGGATTAAGAGGTTGGGGTCAAAGGTGAAAACTAGTAATACAGTGACTGCTGAAGAACGCAGGAAAGCTGCGGCCGTGGTAATAAAGCTTGTTCAGCAAGATTCATTCCCCAAAGAGTTGAAAGCGCTTCAAAGTAGAGGGCAAGTGAACAGTTTTCCGAAGACTAGTCCTCTTTTTCATCTCAATCCCATGCTGGTCGAGGGACTGCTTTGTGTCGGTGGGAGGCTTAAAGGGTCAACCCTTAGCCCAGAACAACGGCATCCAATTATTCTCCCTAAAGACAGCCACATCACTAACCTGATTTTGTCATACTATCATGATCAGGTCTGCCATCAAGGCCGAAACCAAACCTTGATGGAAATTCGGACAAATGGATTTTGGGTCATTGGTGGAAGCAAGGCAGTTGCTAAGTTGATACATAGATGTGTGCAATGCCGTAGACAGAGAAGACCAGCCGAGGAGCAACAAATGTCTGCATTACCTGAAGAACGGTGTGAAGTTTCAGACCCCTTTTTATTTTGTGGGATGGATTGTTTTGGCCCATTTCATGTTAAACAGGGACGTAAAGAATGTAAGCGATATGGTCTTATCTTCACATGCCTGTCTTCTCGAGCAGTTCATATAGAAATGCTGGAAGAGTTATCCACAGATGCTTTCATTAATGCTTTACGTTGCTTTATCAGTCTTAGAGGTGCAGTTAGTCAACTTCGTTGTGATCAAGGAACGAACTTCGTGGGAGCTGCCAACGTGTTTAAAGAAGCCCTCAAGCAATGTGATATGAATGCACTGGAAGCCTTTCTAGCTGAGAAACAGTGTGAGTTCATTTTCAATGCCCCTTCAGCTAGTCATGCTGGGGGTGTCTGGGAGCGGCAGATACGCACCATTCGTAATGTTTTGAACGTTACTATCGGTCAGTGTCATGGAAGACTTGACGATGCCTCTCTAAGAACTCTTCTTTATGAAGCAATGGCTATTGTGAATAGTCGTCCTTTAAACGTTGACGGCATTAATGATCCAAAATCATTGAATCCTTTGACTCCGAATCATCTTATCTTGATGAAGTCTAAGCTTGCTCTGCCACCTCCTGGAAAGTTTGTTGAAGCGGATATATATGCTGCAAAAAGGTGGCGTAGAGTGCAGTATTTAACTGAGCAGTTCTGGAGTCGTTGGAAGAAGGAATATTTGTTGAACATTTCCTTAAGACAGAAGTGGCATGTTTCTCGTCGCAATTTCAAGGTGAATGACATTGTCATAATCAAGGAGGATACAGTTCCAAGAAACGAGTGGCATTTGGGACGAGTTGTGGAAACCACAGAGGGGTCTGATGGGTTAGTTCGTCGTGTCAAGGTTCAAGTAGGAGAGCGGAGGTCCACAATTAAAAGAGATAGTCCTTCTAAACCCTCAATTATTGAACGGCCTATTCAAAAACTAGTACTTTTGGTAGAAAGAGATTAAATGGTTGTTGTTGTTCTTTGGGGAGGAAGAAAAAAAAAAAAAAAGGGGAAAAAAGAGACTACAATTGGGAAGTGGAAGGTTTATTTTAATTATACTCGCTTAACCGTTTACCAAGGAGTCTTAGAGGGTTGCAGTGTATTTATTGTAAAATAGAAATCATGTATGATTCACTGTTGGATATCCTGAAGGGATTGTTAAATCATGAACATAATTTGGTGGGAGTGTAAGTGGATGTTACTTTGCTTGTGTCGGTAATATGAGTTCGTCACGTCCGGGTAACAGACGCAACCCGGATATAAGCAAGCTCAGTGGCTCTGCTTGTTAGAGAGACATCCACACCGGAGCAGGAAGCGTTTGGCGCGTATAGTACGCTGTCTAAAGGGATGGCGAGGATTAAATGAAGTTTCCCAACCCTCTGTTAGATGTTTGTACCCTTGGTAAGCGGAGCGAGGTAGGTGTGTTTTTATTTGTTGTTGATGTCGTGAAAATTTGATTGTGTAATGTTAAATCAATGGAAAATGTGTCTTTGCGTGTATTGTAAGATTTATTGTGACTTTGTTTGTTTTAGTTTCACGGTGCGTGACGAAACAATAAAGATATTTGCACCGGTCGAACTCTACGCCAGTTTATTGATGCCAAGGGCTGCTACAGGGTACCATGCGCGTTGGATTTAGACGAAATGTCAAAAGTGTCAGATATGACGCCCTAGGATGAGAATGCGTTGGAAATACAGGTAAAGTCCACTTTTAGTGAGTGACATTGAGAGGTCAGTCAAGAAACCTTTTGCATAACAACAACAACATAAACAACATCAGCATCAACATAAAAACAGGTACAATTACACGACAACGATGTCAAAACGATCCCCGTTCACACAAATCCACTAAACCAACTAAAAATACTGTAATATTCATGCCAGGCCAGTAGTTGGCGATGTCCATTCGTAAAGAAACATTACTTGCCTATAGACTGTCATATAATACATGCATGATTCATGAAATTTTACACGGAGATGATAATGGTCTCCTTTTCAAAAACGTGCACTTTCAGGCCCCAAAAACACTGTTGTCATAAATGAACAACCAAAATACATAAAAAGTTTAAAAGCTGGATTGAGTTATCTGAGATAATTGCGCGTTCATGCGCTGGGTTAAAAGGTGATATGTATCGATAGTAGAAACATTGATCAGCAACGCTGCTATTGGCTGCTCACCGTGGCCAAAGAGCGTGCACAGTTTTTCACCACAGCAGTGCAAGATTTATTGCTTGACGTTATTGCAGAATTTGAAAACAGAATTAAAATGCCAGGGAACACCTCATAGTGTGCAAAAGCCAGGATAGAGGGCTGGCAAAAAGTAGCAGACAAATTAAGTTTGTAGTGACCATGTTTTTATCACTTATTACAGTATATATTTTGGTAACAGTTTATTTCGATAGTCCACTTTAGACATTCTACTACCTATAAGTAACTTTTCAACTACTGGTCAACTAACTGTCATTACAGTATTAGTAGACTGTCAGCTTAATATCTGCTAACACTTTATTTTGTTGGTCCCCCAACAGACATTCAACTGACTATAAGTACTTATTAAGTACTTATAAACTTATTATCCTAACCCGAACCCTAGCACCTAACTATAACCTAATAGTCTACTGACAGTCTATTATAATATACCAATACTCTAATGAGAGTTAGTTGACATGTAGTTGAAAAGTTACTTATAATTAGTAGAACATCTAAAGTGACTATTGAAATAAAGTGTAACCTATATTTTTATATTTGAATAATTTCTAAATAATTAATGACTTTGTTTATAGTAATGTCAGAGTCACCACCCACTACTAGAACATGGGAACAAGTAAAAGTGAAGTACTAGAATATTCTACATAATGGTAATTTGTACTACTTATAGGCTACTAATCTCTTTTAAAAAGACACTGTTAATAAATGTTTGCCTGTTTATAAAAGCAACCAAGAAAAAGACTGAGAAAAAAAAAAGAAAATAAAAACATACAGGTGGTGGTCCTGCACCCCCCGTTATACCCAGGCAGAAGAGCTGGCCCTTGGGTTGTGGAGGGCATCCCAGAGTTCAGCTCTTCCTCAGACCCAGAGGCAGGAGCAGCAACACCTTCATTACTGGTAAATGAACTTCAAATGATCCTAGTACACTGTAAAATAATTTGTTGCTGCATTGAATTAAGTAGGCCTATAATCCAAATGGCTGTCCAGTCATATCAACTGTTAAACGTTGAGTAATGAATTGCTTTGACTTGTGAAAGTCTACATGTGTGAAACTACTTGTAGTTAATGTAAAGTTATTCATCACATTTTCCCCAGTGTCATTGTAATGAAATTGTGTTTTCCTCTTTTGTGCAGTTTTAAACAATACACCAACACTTTTACCTGTTCCCAAGCAAGTGGTGGCTCTGAAGCATGTGCAGTAAGTGGACGTTACATCAAAAGGGAAGAAAGTACAACACTTTGTAATGCCCATTTTTTCCCCAATCCACAGGACAGTGAAGAAACCCTCTCAGGTATAATAACTTTACTTAATTTACACTTGAGTACCTATTATTTCTGAATGCAATATGAGTTGCTGGAGTCCACATCTACAGAAAGGCCTACAGAAGAGTCTGCACAAAGCAGTGATGCAGAGGTTGGCAGTGTTGTACTTTTCCTTTTAATTTTTGATGCATAAGGCATGTGTTGACAGGTGTACCTACCCCTACCCCTAGAAAATTTAGTATTTTGAAAATACTTGACAACTTAAAGAAAAAAACTAGCACTAGAGATAAAGGAACTTCAGAGTAAGTGCTAATATATTATTTCACACAGAGTAGGCCTACTATTGCTGACTTTGCATAATATCTCTTATTGCAGGCAAAAGATGACTATCACTGGCTTTTCTTTACGAAGAACAATAAAATAAAACTCAAAGAATTCTAAGCATATTTGTCTTGTCTTTTATTAAACATTAATGAAATGTTTCTGATGGTGCAATGTTGTGTAATATGGCACATGCAATCTCACAGGCCCTGTCAGGTGCAACCCTCAGACTTTTCAGACACTTTAGTTGGCTAAAGTTCACTTCATTGTGTGCCCTTGTCCTGGCTAGAGCCATTGTAACTGGTCTGGGGTTTGGGTCAGGGAATGGGGTCGTAAAACACCTGTCTCCAAGCAGAATCCTGTTGTAATCACCTATATAATGGAAAAAATCAGTTCTGTTAGAATAAGCATATAAGTGTATGTAATACAGTAAGCTTGATATTTATATATTTCCTTACCACAATCAAATAATGTGCATAAATCTCTGAAAATTCTTGAGTCATGCACAGATCCTAGCCATATTTGTGATATGGAACATCTAAGAGATTTTAGTCTGTCAACTGCCTTTTTTTAAATTTTATATAATATTACAATCTGGAATATTAAGAATCGCAATAGTAACTTGCCTGCACTGTTATTAAAGACTCCGACGAGTCGAACATTTATGCATTTCCTACAAATTAATGATGTAAACGAAATCCTCACGAGTCATGAGAAAAATTATATCTCTCCAAAAGTACACTATCGCGCTGCGCTAAAAGACTACCCGTATCAGCTCCGCTTATAAAGCCGCGATCTAATCCTGCTAACACGAAATAAGCCTGCTCGCGAGCAGGTTCAAGCTTGCGCACCTGTTGCTATGACAGCAAGTCCAGGATGAGCGTCGAAGAACCAAACAATCCAAGATCATGCCAAATCGCCAACAATCAAATCCAGCTAACCGAGTTAGCGACGTACGAAGAACGGGCCCCCATTGCATTGAACAACTCCCGGGACACAGCTGGCAACAATTTGTTAATGTGACAATACATTTTGTTAGTTTCATTTTCCAAATAACCAGTGGTGGAAATGTAACGACATAAATTTACTCCTGATTAAAGTATAAATTTGAAGTACTTTACATTGTTATTCAACTGCACTTAATCTCAGAGGCAAATATTGTACTTTTTATGAAAAACTGACTTTTTTAACACTAGAACTACCAAGGCGGTCATTTTGACCGTTTTTAAATTTTACAGTGTAATAACTTTGTTAAAATAAAATCAATGTGGCTGTAGGACTCTGACTTTTCCTAAATATGTGTATATTTTATTCTGACACTGTTATTTTATTAAAATCACAAAACACAAAACAGTTCTGACTATTTCTACCTAGAATGGCCATGGCGGTCATTTTGACCGCACGCATTATAGATATCATAAGTCCGCTACATTTCCCGCCATCAACGCGCACATATTGTTCAAGAAGTGCACAAATGAGCAAGTTTCTCAGATGGACTTCATCACGCGACTGGCAAGCGAACTTCGCTCCGACCACATGAAATCAAAAGCCCCACGACTGGTGGTGCGATAGCCAGGACCCGGGCAGGAGCAGCAGCTGATGGAGAGAACGATCAGTGCCAAGTAAGGAGGAACTGCGAAAAAAATAAAACCCAAGGAGACATGTGCCCAATGTCACAAAGTATAGTGTGTGGGAACTGCACACGAAATGCGGTGTTTGTGTGGACTGCGTACGCGTTAGTGAATGATGCGGGGTTTTTTTGTGCCGTTCAAATTAGCCCTTTATTATTACCTATCGTAACATTGTATATCCATTTATTTTTAGATTTTGTATTGATTATTGAACTTATTTACAAACAGGGCTGTACTAAACGGTATGAAGCTTTGACGTTTCCTAACTTTTTTGCATGTCTATTCACGTGGTGAGTGTGGTGAAAAATATATTTTTGACGCAAAATTTTCCTTACATTTCCTTAGACCTGTCGGGGCAATCTTTCTTTTGTGCTTGTTTTAAGTGCGATGACGTTATAACATGACGACAGGAATTAAAAGCATCATTGGAAAACGTAAAGAGAAAGGTTAAAATGTAGATATGACATGACGAAAATTATGTTCAGTACGGCCATATGACCGTCAAAGTATGAACGGTCAGAATGACCGCTGTGGTCGTTCTAGTAGTTATGGAATTCCGGTAGTTCTAGTGTTAAACATGGATATTAGATTTTGTTTAATTTTTTTTTTTTTTAAATAACAGTATATATAAATGTGTCTATGATCAGGGATAGGCAACGTTCGGTCCTGGAGGGCTGCTGTCTTGCAGAGTTTAGCTCACGGAACGGTTTTGCATGTTGAAATATTTTATGGTTTGATTTTTGAGTATGTGAGGTCATTTATTTTATTCTTCCCTGTTTCTGAGAACATCTCAGTGACATGGCAGCCCACACCTGAGTCAGCCCTACAAACCTGTTGATAGACAGTGGAAATATGCACTCATCCCAGATGATGTCCCACCGGCAGAGGCTTTACCAGCGTCTCTATTGTGGTTGCAGACATCTGTCCATTCTCTCTCTGCCCTGTCTCTCTGAAACTTCATGCCCTCCCTAAATATATCGATCAGCTCATCCTCTCGGTCTCGTTTCTCTTGGCTGGTGCTGGTTCCTCGTTCTATCCTTCGCTGCCCGGGGAAAGAAGGACGGTAGGCAGGGTTGCCATGTCTGTGCAACAAAATTAGCCCAAAAACCACATAGGCTCTTCTCCATCATCGGGCGGCCGAAATCTCCTCTGGATTGTATGTCTGAGGGATGGTTTTGGATTGTTGGAGCATCGAAATCGTACTTACGGGGATGGAAATCAACCAGTGGAAAAAATGTTTACCCGCGGCAACAACTTAAAAGTAGCCCAATTCCGTGGGAAATCCTTCTTGGCAACGTTGACGGCAGACTGCATTCAAGGGATTCTTCGACTTGGGACTTCGTCGCACCACTGTGACGCAATCGGCCTTCAAATGCGGCCTTCAGAGGATGCAGCCCCTGAATTGGGACTCAGCTAGTGTGTCAGAGAGTGAGAGTGCAGGCAGAGTCCAGAGTGCATGTGACACTGACACTGAAGACTGGAGTAATAATGACACAAATTCAGCTCTGTCATCTTAAAGGTTGTATCAGTGATTTCAGGCCCAAAAATAAATTATCACATTCATCTAATCTTTCCTAACGATCCGCTAGCTGCCCGCCTTATAAGCAGGCTGTCAAAAAAACGCGTCTCTGTAGGCAGCCTAGGCTCTGAGATCTGCACACAAAAACAACCGACAGGGGCGGGTGTTGTGAGGTTTTGTGCTCGTGCACGGCTGGACGCGAAGTCGGAGCAAAACCCGCCCCTGTCGGTGATTGGTTAGAACACTGTTTATTTTGGTTTTGAGTGGTGGTTGTACCCATTTGTTTTTGTGTGCAGATCTCAGAGCCTAGGCTGCCTACAGAGACGCGGTTTTTTGACAGCCTGCTTATAAGGCGGGCAGCTAGCGGATCATTAGGAAAGATTAGATGAATGTGATCATTTATTTTTGGGCCTGAAATCACTGATACAACCTTTAAGAGTTAATTAATAAGCTTTGCGTACAAGGGACTGGGGTATCAAGTACTTGAGTGATTGTTAATTTCATTAAATTATTTTGAAGAAAGTACTCAAATATTTTTAAAGTGTAATTCGTAACAGTAAAATAAAAAATAAAAACATATATACAGTATATATATATATATATATATATATATATATACAGTATATATATATATAAATGCTTTCTAGTTATTAATTTTTTTTTGATTTTCAAAGTATTTTCTTTTCTTCATCATGACCAAAAACTAAAGTGCTACATAATAAACTACATAAAAGTGCTACAAAAAATTGATTTTTAAGTTGCTTTAATGAGACCATCTTTCATCAATTTACTTTTCAGATGATCTTATTTTGTGTTCCACAGAGGAAAGAAAGTCATACATGTTTTAGAACTACTTCAGGGTGAGTACATTTTTGAGGGAACTATTCCTTTAATTTTGCATTACTTTTTATACCTCTGGCACAGCACAAGGTTGATATATGATGGATTTGGTGGATGGACATTTTAGCCAAAGTTTGTCAGGTTAGTGGCATCAAATCTTTGAAAGCACATAAAAAACAACTTGGACTGTGGTTGCTTGATTTTATTGTCAGTCATATGGTATTTTCTGGTCTAAGTGGGTGATTCTTGTCCAGAATAAGACAATGATAGGTGCTGAACTATCAAGAATGTGATGATGAGAGGTGACCTTGGCAAGCCTCCCTGGGAGGTTTAGAGGTGTCAGAAGGTCTCGAGGCCCAGGCCCTCTCTCTGTTTCTTTGAATCCTTCGGGGCATGTATAGCCTCCAGGAACTATTATCAAAACAAATAGAGCTAAGTGACTGGGTGTGAAACTAAACAGAATTAGCCAAGTACTCAAAGAGTGACAAGTAAACCGAGACTGCCGTTTACATGTTCTGGTGCCAGAAACAGTGCAGGGGATTAAACAATCCAGATAGCGGCAAGCAAATCCTCTGACAAAATATTACAACAGAGTCAACAAGAAAATACTGACAGAGAGGTGAAACATGACATTTTAGTGCTGTGAGAGTTTGTGTTTGCTGATGAGGTGAGTTGATGCAGAGGTGAGTTGATGCAGTGAATCACAACTTGCCAACTGTTCGTATCTGCATCACTTATGAGGTCTATCCTCAGTGAGAGAGTTTATATTCTGTATGTTTAATAGCACATACATACAAACATAAAAATACACACATATACAGTATTATGTAAAAAAATGGACCATTGGGTTGTAAACTGCCAATCTACAACAAAATAGATTTTGCAGCATACATCTATTTTGTAGCATTTAACTTAAACACACAATCCCACTTAGCAAAAATGTAATATAACGAACTTCAAGAATGCTTTTCATCACATATATGTGGTGTCTAATTAGGCCAGAGGTAGGCTAGGTGTCATATTCCTCTTGAAGACCCGGGATCATCAATAATAATAAATCAAGTAAAGTTGGCTTGCAACTTTTTGTCAGGGTACAGTATGTTACAGTACTTGGATTGGATCTCTTTTGGTAGTTAGAGATTTATATGGCTTGAACAACTTGACCACAATGAGGAACTTGATATCTTTAGTGGCAATTTTAGTGTTAATGTTGCATAAAATAATACATGCTAATATGTTATAAATAAAACTATTCTGCAAAAAACACAGATCAATTCAGTCATTTTAGTAAATTAACAATCATAAATCATTCATATGAGGATAAACTGTGTTTTTGTAAATGGCTTAAATTTCTCTGCTTTAATAAAGCAGTTACAAAAATGTAGCCTACCAATAACTACAAGGTAGATCACAAACATAGCTAAACAATGCTGAATGACTTAACTTTTTTTTTTTTTTTTTTTTTTTTTTTTTTTACAAATATTTATTTAATGTCAAATTAATATAAATAAGAGACATGTCTGCACTTACAGACATGTCTAAATTTAGGTAACAAGGTGGCAAATTTTGCTAACCCTTTTGAAATTGAATACAACAAAATTATAATAGCCCACTAATAGCTTTACTCTTTAGACCTCCTGTGGTTGATTATCAGCATTTTTTGGATAATCTCCTGATCATTTGTTGAATTTCTACAAAATAGTGCATACGGTACTAGCATTCTGCATGCTGAAATTGTCCAGATTGCCAGTGACCAGCTAGAGTGAAGAAAAGAGAAGAGAGAGATATGCAAAGAAAAGTAAATCAAAGCAGAACACAGACGTGATGACAAAGACCCCCACCCTGTGGACAACCACACTAGACCTGCTGCTGTTGTCCTCATCCAAAACTCCTTATAAAACTACATTCTGTCAGTTTTCTCTGACACAAATTAATGGCAAAGTACACAGTTCTCACTCTTTGCTCAAATAGCAGTATAAACTTTTCCAAAATCACACCATTAGCTAATAAGATAAGCTAATCCTGTGTTAGGCTGGTTTGAATATTCAAAGTCACACTTTTTTCGGGAGTCAACATTAGTATACTTTATTACAGTTGTCTCTATATATTAAGTTTGGACAGGAGATGGTATTTTAGCATCATACAAACTTTTAAGTCTAGTAATGAATCAAGTCAAATAGAGCCTCGTTAACGAAAATGGGCACTAAGTGTCTCAATACGGTAATTTCCAGAAAAAAAAAAAAGTAAGTTCATGTGTGTTATTGAGGAAATTAATGACTTAATTTTGTCCACAAAATAATTGTGACTGATAAAGAGATACATTTTACTTGAGTTAAAGGTCCTATGAGATGCTGCTTTTTGGATGTGTTTTAGGCCTTAGTGGTCCCCTAATACTGTATATGTCTATTAAAAAAAAGTATTTTTCCCGAAATTCAGCCTTGGAGCAGAATTACAGCCACAACGAGCCAGTCCCACAATGAGCTTTCCTTAGGACGAGCCATTTCTGTCTGTAGCTTTAAATGCTAATGAGGAGGAGAGAGGCGGGGCAAGGTGGAGGGTGGGGGTGTTGCCTTGACCAGCTTGTGGTCACGGCGCTAATGTTTACAGTGGATTTATCGCAATGGCTCGTAGACACGCAGTCGTTCAAGCTTTCCAGTTTGACCCAGAAGCTGATCCGGATGGAGAAGCACCTGAAGAAGTTGCAACTCAGCGGCTACAGCAGGATGTCTCCGAATGGTTAGTTTAAAGGTATACTATGCAGAAATTGTGTTTTTGTCAAACAACGACCCCCAGAGTCACTGTGCAATACTTGCACTGTCGTAAATACACCCCCCACCCTGTACACCGGTACCTGTTCGGTAGCAGGGATGGAAATTAACTTTTTTGTCCACCGGCCACTGTGACTGGTGGATTTCAAAATCTACCAGCCACTCAATGTTTTTACCAGACACTTTCTTGTTTTTAACCGACAATGTGTAACTGCATGTGAAAATTAATACTACAAGATCTACAATACCAGTTTATTTAATCTCAAGTCTCAATGAAATACTGGCATTTTCTCTTTCTCTCTAATAGCCTACACACACAAACCATGAACTGATATTCATTTCAGTTCCCATATGAGGAAAAAACAATGTTACAGACGTGACCACTGTAAAAGCGGCACTAAAAGATGCTTAAAACGTTCACAGAGACAGAAAGCACAAAACCTTTCTTTAAAGTGAATTTCGTTTTGTATTAATTGTATCTTAATTTTAATCAATGTTTCATCAACCAATTGCCTGGATTTAATAAATAATAATTAAATATAGCAAACGGTAGATAATCACGAAACGGAGGCGACGGCGCGTGAACTGGAGCGTCTCATAAATGAACGAAACTCAGCGTATAAGGTAGCTTATAGCCTCACAGACAGACATGTCTACTTTTAAACAGAACTATTAAAAACGAAGGAAAACAGACACAGACTGCTCTCTGCTTATGCAATTCGTATGAAATGTGCATTTCTCTCTTGCGCGTTCACTACTGCGAAGATCAAGATCAGCATCGTCAACTTCATCTTTGCAACTGACACGGACAAAGAAAATACTTGTTTATTAATAAATAATTAAAATATCTCTTTGCTATAGTTTACATATTCATAATCATTACTTTTGCCTGTTATTTGTGACAGATTTTAGGAGCTTTCTTGGCAGCGCCACCCTTACATGAACGCGTCACCACAGCATCACCGCACCCACCAGAATAGCCCTGTTTTTTTGTTTTGTTTTTTTTGGTTAAGGATTTGTTTACTGTGTGTGTGATTAATTTAATGGAAAGCACATTGCTAGGTCTTGCTAATCAGTGTCTACTCGTTTATTCAAACTAATTTGTCCTAACAGACGAACGTGCATGATGTTATTTTTATTTACCCGCCATGGTGGCCGGTTGGTGAGAGTTTACCTGCAACAACACAAAATCACCCGCATTTGGCTGGTGCTAATTTCCATCCCTGCTCGGTAGGATAGTAGCGTTGGTCATGGAACAGGCACAAGACACCGAAGATATTGACCACGTAATGTTTCACGATTTCATAAAAAAATATTGGGCTATTGCATATACTGCATAGTCTACTGAACTAATGATGATGTTCAAAATAGGATAATGTCTTATAATATAATATAAGTGTTAGACTACTTTATAATAATAAAGTAGCCTATCGCGTTTGGCAGCTTATAACGTTTTTACATGATTGCAGCTAAATCACAAGTAAATAGCCTATATAGTCTAGGCCTAATGTATAATTTCATTTATGTTTTTTGATTGTAATGTAAACATTACAAAATGCCTGATGACATCAATAAAGTTAAATGTACGTCACATTATTTCATAACATTGGCCGTTATGATGTCATTAGACATGATTATTGCAATTTATCATAATAGTTTGCAAATTGTGCTCGTTTACACTAGATAATTATGTGAGATATTGACAACTGTTATCAAGATAATCGCAGGAATCAACGTCAACAGCGTTGTGCGGCAAGCTAGGCAATAAAACATATATAACGCAAAATATGATAATCGAAATCTAGCTAAACATATGTGGAAATTATTGGACTGGTCTAATTATCACCAATGAATGAATGAACAGCATCATAAAAACAATGACATACTACAAGCAAGCGCAAGTTGCGCAACAACATACAACATAGAACGCAAACAAGTTTACAAGTAAGATATTTACTTACTAGTCCATCAACAAGATTGCCAGGTCAGCATCACTGTTGCATCCATTGCTACTTTTTAACTTGCGCCAACGAGTGAAAGCCTTCCTTTTCCTACTTTCTTCCTACCGCGTTTTCTTTGCTTTTTCCATCATCTGAAATAAGGCAAGTGTCTTCGTGCTTCATATGTTGTTGTTGTGTGTGACGTCGTTGCCGTAAAGCAAGTCGCGATTCTCGCGAGATTTGTCAGGGGCGCCCCTCTCAGACTTGCATTGCTGGTATTTCCAGCGGCGACCCCCCCAAGCTTTACTACCAGGATGATTCGCCCTATTATGAGTTTGTTTACCACCGAAATTACTTTCAAGCTGTTATATTTAGGTAAAATTCCTGCATAGTATGCCTTTAAAATATTGTGTCTGGATATGGTACTTTAGTTGGATTGTTTATGTATGCTGTTACAGTTATTATCATTTAGCTAATGCTAGCCTACGTTGTTGGCTTTTCCTATTGCTCTGATTGGCTAAAGATGTATTAGCATCTATATCAGTAATCTTTGTAGTTTAGAGAAGACTGCACTCTGGCTCATTTTTTAATTAATTTAAAATTTAACAAAGCTTAAATTAACCAACTGGTTCTTCAGAGGCTCGGATGAAGGAACTAAAAAAAAGACTTGTGTGTGCATTTGTACATCCAAACACTGAGCAACTGCCATGCTTCGCTTGTTTGCTAGCCATGATGTCTCTCGAGGAAAAAACAATATCGCAATCGCACAATCGTAGCTCATTTTCTCATGGGTGGGGCAGATTCTCTGGGCGGGCAAACCAGAGAAAGGGGAGGTAACCTTTCCTCGTATGACGACATGTAGGGACAATTCCAGATTGGCCCATATGAGCTTTCATTTTCATTTCAAGATGGAGCAGGATACCCAGCGCTTGGTTTAAACCTATTGCCCTTTCTAGCCACTTGGGGACCATAGGCAAGCTAGGGGAACTCATATTAATGTTACAAAACCTCATAAAGTGAAAATTTTATGCCATGAGACCTTTAACATGCACATTAACACAATTCTAAGCTTATGTATTGTGTAAATTACTATTTAAGAATCATTTGCTTACTGAATGTAAATTCTGGTAAATTAAGAAAAATAAGCTTCTTTTAACAGCAGATGATCATTTAAACATAGTACTGCACTTTTTGGTGTTTAAGAGCGACTGTAAAAATAAATAAATTAATAGATTTTCTAACAGTAAATAATTAATAAAAAGTCAGATTAAGGAATCACTAGTGATGGGTTTCCTAAACCCCATGCCCGTGAAGACAAATTACACAAAAACACAAATTGGGATAAGAATGTACAAAGTAACATTAGAGGGGGAATGTCTTTTCTACACTGTGAGAGAATGAGAGCGAGCAGGGGTTTTAACATTCAACACTGATGACAATTCCAGCAGCACCTGACAGGCCTGTCTCTGTATGCTGTGCACTTATCTCTCCAATAAACGAACAGAGTCCATTGAACCAGACACTGAATTCAACATGATCAGGTCATGTAAAATTGCAGATTATTATTTTTGTACACAAATACACAAACATTTGATCCATTATGTTGTGAACTAGTGGTTAGTTCATGTGTCCAAGACATATATAGCCTGTTTCATAAGGCAGCTAGTCCCAGACTATAATGCATGTTTGAGTTGTCTTAACCGAAAGCTTAAAATATGTCAGTGCCATTGTTTTGTCTCAAGATGCGCACCAGTAATGTATTTTTTCTAAGACATGTCCTTAAGTATCCTAATTCTACTTAAGCCTAATCCTGGTTTAATCTAAGCCCTGTCTGTGAAACCGGCCCGTTGAGCGGTCAGTTCCACCAGTGTTACACTCCAATACTGTTTCCCCGTTTTCTCTCCCCAACATTTTCGTGTCCTTCCATTCATAGTCTCCATCCAGTAAAATAATTAAATAAATTAAATTATAATAAAAAAATTTAAACATATAAAACATTTGTAATTGTAATTGATCATGCAATTTTTTTTTATTGTGCTGTCATGTAATGCTCATTTAATAAAAAGTTAAAAGTTAATCTTTAACTAATTTCATCTAATCGTCTTTTTTTTTTTCATACTGTGCAATGTGCATTATAATATTGATGCCGATTCACTTGTAGTGTAACAATATAGTCCACACAGAGAGAGAGATAAATATGGACTCAAGTGCAGGGGTTTATTCATCAAACCAAACAGGCCTGTTTCCATCGTAAGCCTAAGATCTTAGAGAACATAGATGGCATGGTCTCCACGTTCAACTTGGGCTCACAATGCTTTTGGGAAACACAGTCCAGGAAGTATTCAGGCAATTTGCTGTAGTTATTTATGGTCTTAAATATTAATATCTTAAATATTAATATTTAGGATCAATATTGATGTTTAAGACCATAAATCACTACAGTGCTTCAAGTGATTCACAGGATTGATCATAAGTATTAACATAGATACAATGCTCTTAACATACAAGCATAAGCATACAGGTAAGTTCGTAAAACAAACACAAACAGGTTGGAGAATCAGGAAATGGTAGTAAACTGTCCATAAGAAGCAGCAGTAAACAGGTCTATGTTCCTTTAATAATTGTAGAGGTGAGTATATAGAGAGAGTCTTATGTATTGTACACACAAAAACAATGTACTAAAAACACACAACAATGTTGTCAAAATGATTCCCGTTCACAAAGATCTTTTTAGTTTTAGTATTCTAAATTATTATACTTAAAATCTGCTAAATTGGAACAACTAATTTTGTGCTTAATGCACATTAGTTATCCAGAAATAGTGCTAAAGATCCAACTAAAGATACTTAAAGTCTATTTGATTAAGTCTATTTGACTAAAGTGGAACTATTGCAAGTATACTTTAGGTACACTTTAAATATCTTGCATTTAAATACTGATATTATACAGAGATTATACTATACTAATGGTGATATCAAAACATCATCTTAAGGCATTTTAGGCATCATCTTAAGAAATGTGCATTGTGCAATAAAGAAGTACTCAAAATAAAATGTAATTATAATATTTATACCAGTAAGTCTCAATCACTACTGTATAATATCAATGAAATGCAATTACCCTCCCTACTTGTCTATTGTGCTTTTTTTTTTTTACACATATTTAGACAATGTATTGAATTTAATGCATTGTGCACAATGTTGTTATTTATTTTGTTTTAAGAAATGCTTTATACTGTAAATTTGGCAGATGTACAGTAATAATTAGGCATTTATGTGTGTGTGCTCAAGGACACATAAGACTGTGAAGAAGGTTCTACTGTGGTTCTACTCCTAGAACCTTAAAATGAAACCAGCCATCTTGGTTGAGTTCAAGGACATGAAAGGGCAGACAGCACCTGCGAGGCCTTGAGAAGTATCTTGGAAACTTTGGGAAAGATACAACTTGCGTCAATCAAGAAGATTAGAACCTAACTTCGGTTGGAAACAACAGGAGTATAAAAGACTGATGAGCTGATTGCATCGTTGGATACTGATACGTCATTAAACCCCTGACGCCTAGAAGCCCAGAGCTGAGGACAAGGAACCCCAAGCTGAAGAAAAGAAGCCCAGAGTTGACTACACCTTTGACTCAAAGCGTTATAGTTTTATTTGCCTTTATATTTTTGTTCATTATAAAAAGAAGAGTAATCAATGAAAAGAAATTGAATTGATTTCAAAAACTGCCTAACAAGGCTTGATTTAGTGTTTTTGAAGACTTTGAACAAGAACATACCACAGAGAAGTCTTCTGACCGAATTGTAAGTCATTTAAAATGCTTATAATTTAGGCCAGACTCAACTTGCTTTACCTAACCTTAGAATAATATAATAATAAAAAAAAAGGTTGTAAAGATCAAAGATAAAATATTAAAATATGAAAACATACATACAGGCTGTGTCTGTGTCTGTGTCTCAAGCGCCAGACTGTAATGTTACTTGGATAGATGGAATTGCCCCATTACATAACACACTGAAGAAAAAGGAAAACATGAAATCTCATCAAATGACCCCTTTAAGCAGTGCCATATTTATAAAGATTACTTTATTGTTTTTGAAACAAACAATAATGATCAAGTTACTTGGAATGCCATTCAAATACCATTACATGCGTATTACCTGTTCCCAAATGCGTATTATGTGTTTGGCTACATAAATATGTAAATGTATTTGTAGTAGACTTAGCATAAAATAAATGTATTTCAAATACATTTTGGTATATTTATTTTTCACTAGGGATGACTTCAAGAAAAGAAGTGCACTTTGTAACAAATGTAGCCTAAATCAGGTCAAGAATCAATATGCTAAAAACAAAACTTCCTCTATACCCTGTATTACTCATCATCACCTATTCTAGTATAACCAAGAGCACTGTTCAAGCCAAAATGCCTAACAGACAGTACACACATTTCATGTGGCACACTTTGTGAAGAAAGGTATTATGGGAATTTGGTCAATAGGGGGAAGAAAAAAAACACATGCAGAGAATGCTATAATGTAGTGAAAAGCTGTAAATTTCAACCTGAGTCATGAGTTATGGACTGAGCTCACAAGTGCATGGTTAATGTGGCCATATCAAATGCATGGGAATACACTCCTACTGCGAAATGGGACACAACAGGAAATAGCTCAATGTTTTTTCCTGGGCGAGAGGGGCCAATAACTGTCACTTTAGTTTAGATGGCTCGAGCGCAGTGGTCCAATGTCTGTTTAACAGTTTGGGGTTGGAAACTTCTGCAATTAAAGAGTCCATGTGCACATGGAGATGCACTTCCCAGACCCTTGCTCTGACTGGAAGCACATTAGGACACCTGTGCATTTAAGAGTGTGTGGTTTTAAGTCGTACCACAGTCTGCACCTCATCTGTCCTCGCTGTCTGAAGAAACATGACATTTACAGGCAAGCCCTCTCAGCATTGCTGAATTGTCCAATGTAAGTGACCCGACACATATATATACACATACACATGAACTGTCTTTCAGCAACACACTACTCCTTGTATCCTCTCTTCATCCATAAAACTTGTACATTTTCAGACTAAACATTCAGTAGAGAAAAGGAGGAAACACAGAGGAAAACGGACAAAAGGATGAGAGGAGAAAGCTCATAAAGAATTGTTCTAAGGTCAGCAGCACATAGCTCACCTGCACAATAAAAACTGACCCTGATCAGCTCAGGAAGACTAAAAACTATAAGAATCTTTGTTCATAAGACAACTGAGGGGGGCCAAACATTAAGACGGCAAGATAAAAAAATAAAAATAAAAATTATATATATATATATATATATATATACAGAGGTGGGTAGTAACGAAGTACATTTACTTCGTTACATTTACTTGAGTATTTTTTTTGAAAAATTTTACTTTTAAGGCGAGACACGGCAGGCAAAAACATAGTTTTTTTTTCACTGGTCAATTTTGAGATGTTGGGCTATTTGTCTTCAATAACATGTCTTCTTTCAGACTTGTGCTGAAAAAAAGTCCAAAATACACATTTAGGTCTTTATTTTACTACACTTTGTCTGTTTGCATGTGTAGATTTCGCCTAAATTCATCAAAAGTTGGCGTTCTAAATCATCCCGCTGCTCCGCGATCGTTGTCTGCACACTGTCATCACATATACCGTTGGAAAGCTCTCTCTCTCCTCTTCAATGCTGTCGGATCCAAATATGGTCATTTCCTATTTATCAGCAACGAATCATGAAAGTAAAATGGGCCATTTACTCGAAATACGCAATCTCATTGGCTGATGCCAATTTCTGACAACGTGATTCGTTCAGAATCGTCACGTGACGCGCTCTGACATTTCCGTGGTAGTTCAAAATGTGGAAAGATATGAGTTCATTTATAGCCTACTATTTGTATTTATAAGTGATTATTTCTTATACGACAGGTTTAAAGTTTGTTGTCATACCTTGACAGTTTCGACTGCTGACTCTGCAGTCATCTTCAGAAGCGTAACGTGATGTTTCTGTGACGTCTACTATAGGGATCTTCGCCGTGACGTCACGATGCGCTCTGGTTGGCAAAAAGAAAAGTAATGGCTTGCTGCGCAGCGCAAACACAGAAGACAAATGGTTGTATCGTGCTGTGTGATCGGCTGTGTTAACAGGTTCGATAAGAGTAACCTTCTACCGCGTACCTAAACAGCTTGAATCAAGAAGATAGCTGTGGATTTCTGCAATTATGGCGTCTAGAATGGGTACACATTTAAACCCAGATATCACCATGATAAGTACTGAGTTGATTACATCAAGACAAACAAAAAAATGTATTACAAGTTTTTTTTAAATTGTTTGTTATTAACATTATTAACATTTGTTGTTAACAGTTATTAACATTATTAACATTTGTTGTTAACATAGACAAACGGTGCATAATCTAATTACGTAGATGCTAATTTGCATAAATACCTAAACAGATCTAAACATTGGGTATAGCCAGGTGAAAATGTCTTGTTGAATCTTGTTGACACCTTACAGTAAAATACTTAATGTTAAGGTCTGAACAGAACCCATAGGCTACCCATGACCATTAATACATGGAGGCTGGAAGAAGTACTTTAGAAACCAAACCAGCCTTTATTAATTTGTATTTGTATAAGACAAAAGGGTAAAATAAAAAGTGGCTGGATCAAAAAATCTAATTACGTACACAATGCACGACTAGAGAATTTCATCTTCATTCTCTTCACAGGCCATCTGTATTGAGTTTGGTTCTTTCTGCCAACCAGTTCGCGGCCACGCCCATATCGTGACGTCACATTTTACTCCGGCGAACATCCCTATAGGTGTGATGTATTTCGTTTTTGTTATTCCACCTGTGTGATGGACTGTTGATGTGTTGTTTTGGATGTTATGATCAGTGATGGATGAAGCAGTAATGAGTTTTGGATGTTAAACAGTGTGATACATGGATTTTACTTGGACCTAAAGCATATTTTGTCTGTAATTCATGGCTTTCAATAGAAATTAGTGGAATTTTGCCATAAAAAATCTTTAAAGGCCGTTTTCTCAAAATGAGTTTTTTCTCACACTCCTAGTGACGATTTTCCACGTCTGTAGCACCTAGCCTACATACACCAAACTTTACAGCCGTATTCCTAACTATATTGTGAAGGTTTGTTCAGAGGGATTTGTTGATATATAATTCTTGGCCTGATTTATATGACATTTTATGCCTAAAAATAGAGCAGAAATAATTTTTTTAAGGCTATTGCCAGTATTTTCTGATTTACAGGGTAACAAAAGGAGATATTAATAATTCCCTCTGAAAATGTCTTTTCATTGAATATATCAACAAAATGCAAAAATAATTTTGAATCTTGTTTTTTTCAATGGTCAGATTTGTCACTTCAAAATATATGCAAATTAGCGCATATTTAATTAGATATAGCCTGATTAGCATATTTAAACATAAAATTACAGAAAACTTGCAATACATTTTTTTCTCCTATTCATGTGAGTAATCAACTGGTAAAGTTTCATGGTGATATCTGTAAGTTAAAATTTTTACCCTATTCACCTGTAGTGTCTCGCCTTAAGAGTAGATTTAATTGTGGGTACTTTTACTTTAACTCGAGTACATTTCTAATGAAAAAACTGTACTTTTACTTCGTTACGTTGGGCGACGTTCCTCTCGTTACTTTATTTTAATGTAATACGTGTTGTTAAAAGCGTAGTTTATTCTAAGCGCGCGCTCTATCTTTTTTCTGGGCATGAGCGATGCTCAATTCACAAATGAATCACTCTTTTGAGGCGATTCTGTTCAAAGACGTCATCAAACAAGTTGGGCAGATCTGTCTAAATCGGTTCGCGAATCAGTTTGAATGATCCGTTCAGTTTCATGCACGCACTGAATCGCTTTCAATTCACACTCGACTCGGTGTCGTAACAGGAAGATTTAAGAACATCAAGAGCGTTGGATGAAGTTGCCGTGGACCTACAGTAGCTACAGTCTAGAAAGTAAATTTCCAAATGCATCATATTTTTTGCCAGCGATGAAGATCTTAGTTGAACATCTTCGTATGTTACTTCGTAAGCTGTCTGTGAATGAATGATTCCACAGGACGATACATTCGATTTCATTTCATTCAGGTAATACATTTTACAACCAAACAGATTATTACGCCACGATAGGACATACCCCTTTTTTGGACATATACATTAATGTATACATTAAATATGATATCATTGTCCAGTTTATGAATGTGTGTACACACACAATGTGTGTGTGTATATTGCACAGTGGCGTGCGAACTCGACTTGAAAACGAATGCCTTTGCCTGCCTTAGACACAGTTAACCAGTTTAAAGATGGTTTCAGAAATATACATTTAAATACATTTTGGAGAACAAACAGAAGAAGATTCCGTGCATTTGATCGTTGTTTGTGTTCAGATGTTACATGCCTATGAATGCAAAACTCCACAGAGTCACTTTATTCCGACATTGTCTAATAATCCAAATGTAGTTGTATAAGTTACTATACTATTATACAAACCAAAGGACAGGCAATGGTTTTCGGGCTACAGATATATATATATATATATATATATATATATATATATATATATATATATATATATATATATAATATACATTTACAGAAATAATGCTTGTCTTTTCTGTTTTTGTTGCAAAGATAGCTTATCTAATTATGATAATAATAGTAATTTAAATTAAAAATATCTAAATAATATCATGTTTTATATATATGTATAGGCCTATGTGATCCAAAGTAACTAGTAACTACACTGTAAAAAGTAATACCTAGATCTCACTTATTAAAAGTGAGGCAAGTGGCTGCATTGGATGTTTTAGGTTGAGTCAACATGCAGCCTTTTTTAGGTAAATTGAACACTTTAACATTACTTAATATGAACGCAATAAAATCAAGTTGAGTTAACTAATAATACTAGTATTACTCAGTTAGATAAACCTACTTTTATTGGTACAGGTAATGTGTTTATGGTTTGCTACAAGTAACCTGCACTCATTTTAATTAGGTTTTATGAACTTTATTTTATTAGTAAAATTAACATAATCATATGTGAATAAACATTTTAATTGAGTCCTGGATATAACCTCAGAAAATAAATCTAAATGTCTATATTCTAAGTACTACAGTGATTAACTTTACATAAACAGAATTTGTCAATAACAATTACAAATTCAATTGAAGAAGAAAAAGAGAAGATAGATTGAAGACAATAACATTTATTCAATGTTAACCAGTGTCACTCTTAACAATGACTACAAAACAGCAAATAAATGTGTACAGTAAAATATAACAAACACTGTATAAGTGTATTTTCAACCTGTTCTGAACAGTACAGTGAAATATCCAAACTGCCCAATCGGCAATGTTTGGATAAAGGTAAATGTGAGCCATAACATCACATTGTATCACACTGGAACTGCAATGTAAAAAAATATTACAGTATTTCTATATTTTGAATGAGAATATACCTCCCTTGAGGAATATTCTCATTCAAAATATAGAAATACTGTAATATTTTTTTACATTGCAGTTCCAGTGTGATACAATGTGATGTTATGGCTCACATTAATGATCAGCACAGAATACAGTCCAAAGTCCACATTAATTAAGGCACTGAACAATGAACACAAAAGGAAATAACCTGAGCAACTTGTAGCCTACCTGTCAAATGAGTCAAGTGGAAAGGAACACTCCACTTTTTTTGGAAATAGGCTCATTTTACAACTCCCCCAGAGTTAAACCGTTGAGTTTTACCGTTGTAGAATAAATTCAGCCGATCTCTGGGTCTGGTGATACCACTTTTAGCATAGCTTAGCACAGATTATTGAATCGGATTAGACCGATAGCATCTCTCTTAAAAAAATTACCAAAGAGTTTAGATATTTTTCCTATTTAAAACTTGACTCTTCTGTAGTTACATTGTGAACTAAGACCGACGGAAAATGAAAAGTTGCGATTTTCTACGTCGATATGGCTTGAAACTATACTCTCATTCCTGTGTAATAATCAAGGAACTTTGTTGCCTTCGTTATATCTGAATGATATAACGCAGCGCCTGAAAAGGTTCACAGCTGCGTAATATCATTGCACCTGCTGCATACATGGTATAGCAGCAAAGTTTCTTGATTATTACACAGGAATGAGAGTATAGTTCCTAGCCATATTGGTCTAGAAAATTGCAACTTTTAATTTTCCGTCGGTCTTTGTTCACGATGTAACTACAGAAGAGTCAAGTTTTAAATATGAAAAATATCTAAAGTCTTTGGTTCTTTTTTTTAAGAGAGATGCTAACGGTCTAATCAGATTCAATGATCTATGCTGATCTATGCTAAAAGTGGTACCGTCAGACCCGGAGATCGGCTGAATGGATTAGAAAACGGTAAAACTCGACTGTTTAACTCTGGAGGAGTTGTAAAATGAGCCTATTTCCAAAAAAAGTGAAGTGTTTCTTTAAAGGAACACTCCACTGTTTTTTCATATTAAACTATGTTATTCCCTTAACTAAGATGAGTTGATACATAGGCTACCTCTCTCGTCTCAGTGCGTGCACTCAATGGCTCTGGCGCGCGGCGACACTTTGATAGCATTTAGCTTAACCCAGTTCATTCATTAGGGTAAAATGGATAACTATAATGTATGGCGGAATAGTAGATATTACTGCGCCGAGTCGAAGTGCTCCCAAGTGCTATTCCGCCATACATTATAATTATCCATTTTACCCGCTTAGAAAAGCGCCACGTTTTATTTTGTGTCACCATACTTGTTTGTGTAACTACTCGTGTAACTGTATTTAAATAGGGAAAACGTGGAGGTGTTTGGTCGCTTCTAACTTCATCTCTGTTTGGATCCTAACGAATGAACTGGGTTAAGCTAAATGCTATAAATGTGTCGCCGCGCGCCAGAGCGATTGAGTGCACACACTGAGACGAGAGAGGGTATGTATCAACTCGTCTTAGTTAAGGGAATAACATAGTTTAATATGAAAAAACAGTGGAGTGTTCCTTTACAGGGGGCAGCATACTTTAGACAGGTTTGGCACACATCTGACCAGGTGTCTATCATAATACCAATCGTGTCGGGGTGATGGCACATGTACATTTTCGTGGGCAACTGCCAAGCTCAGCGTGCACCTCTGTTTCAGCACGATTCTATTGGTAGAGACAAAAAAAGAATCAAGAGTTTGGTCAGACAAACAGGTAATGCGAGGAATATAGCAGACATAAGACAGAAAGACAAAATTTTACTTTTGTTGCTAAAGGTGGTGGATACTAGACGGATACTGTGACTAGAGCATATGACCAGAGTAAAGTCTACCATCACAATGCCATAGAGAGTGGGTACTAAACTATCATAATCTACTGTAACATGAGTGTTGTCTTATTCTGGTTCAAAGGATGCATTACAATGAAACAATGCAATTGTCCTTGCCTGTCCCTGATTGGTCATCACATTACTGTTTATTAAGCTACAAAGTTTAAATATGATCACAAACAAAAGTTGAGTAAATGTTAGTGGCAACTGACAGCTTACCAAACTGCCTCAGAGAAAGACTGACTGATAATAAGAAACTGCTCTATTTGGTGATTTTTACTGTTTGTTGTGGGGAGAAAACAGAAAGGTGATCATATCTGCCTTCTATTGGTGGTTGGTACATAAAAACATCGAAAGTAATTTAATTGTATGGAGCCCACACTATTGTTTGCAATTGTACCTATGTTTTACTTACCTGTGAATAGTTATAGCTGTAATTGTATCAATTCTTAAGTTTTTCTTACCTGGATGTGAAGCTTGAAGACCCCAGGTAACAAAAGCGCTTGGGTATCTAAAGACCAGGAAAATGCATGTTAGAATAAGGTTAAAAATCAGTGGTAAATGTAATTTAAGTAATGGGTTAGAAATAATTTTAGTTTAAATTTGTCATTAATTGACTATGCAGCATTAACAAAAACATGGATACAATCTCTAAAATCAGACAGACTACTAAAACATACATCTCTGCCGTGTAATCTGTGCATCTGCTTTGTTTTAGTAATGCAAAAGTATATAATCTCTGATTCCAGAGTCCTGTCAAAGACACAGCTACCTTGTTTTGTCTGCGGTCCAAAAAACACCATATTACTTTCCCTTATTTGCCCGTTCTATTGCATGAAGGCTTGAAATTCCGACTGTTTCGATCACATATTATCCCGAAATTTAATCTTTGCAATCTAAAAATATAACTGAGGCCGTTTGTGCAACTAATTATTGCCTAACGTAACTTACATTATGTAGGATGCATAATGGATGGACGTGTTTAAAAACGCAGATACGTAGGCTAACTTACATATCTGCGTTTTCAAACACGTCCATCCTAAATGTTGTTACAGTGACGATTATGTTAGCAGGTGCTGCTAGAAATAAGCATTAAAACACATTGTAGGCACAACTACAGCACTTACTTAATTTCAACCGCTGTTGTCTTCCGATCGACCACACTCTAGCACTGTGCAGCCATCTTAGCTTGCCATGTGTGCAGGATAGCTAGCTATTAACGTTACAGTACAATTTGCAAACCTAACCTCAGCTCCCTGGAGTAAGCGATTTTGCGTGACTTTACATCACCAGTCATTTGGCTAAATTTGCTTAACTTACCTTGTTATTCAGAACCGCTGCAGCGAACAAACGTGCCGAGGAACTGCATCTGCCTCGAAAAGTCCGCGCCAATGAAAAAGCGGGAGGCCAACTTATAAAAAATGTAAAATATTTACATTTGATGAACGCACCAGCCCACATCGACAGCTGCTCAAATAAATTGTCTATGTCAACTCACTTTTATAACATTTCTTGTACACAATAACCACATACAAATAACTACCTAAATAAATTGCATTGGTTTTATTTAAAATATATGGTTATATAAAAACTTCTGTATTTTAAGTAAAGAGGAATTATTTTGATACTTTTTAGTATAAAACTAATAAAATAAACTAGATTACAACTATTTAAAGTATATACAACCTACTTTGTGGGTGTAGCACTTTTTACAGTGTAACTACTTAAGTAGTTTTTTCATTGGATACTTTTTTACTCTTACTCAAGTAACTATTAAGATTATTACTTTTACTTTGAGTAAATATTTCTATAAGTACTTGTACTTTTACTTGAGTAAAATTTTTGGATACTCTACCCACCTCTGTATATATATATATATATACACTCACCGGCCACTTTATTAGGTACCCCATGCTAGTAACGGGTTGGACCCCCTTTTGCCTTCAGAACTGCCTCAATTCTTCGTGGCATAGATTCAACAAGGTGCTGGAAGCATTCCTCAGGGAGTTTGGTCCATATTGACATGATGGCATCACACAGTTGCCGCAGATTTGTCGGCTGCACATCCATGATGCGAATCTCCCGTTCCACCACATCCCAAAGATGCTCTATTGGATTGAGATCTGGTGACTGTGGAGGCCATTTGAGTACAGCGAACTCATTGTCATGTTCAAGAAACCAGTCTGAGATGATTCCAGCTTTATGACATGGCGCATTATCCTGCTGAAAGTAGCCATCAGAAGTTGGGTACATTGTGGTCATAAAGGGATGGACATGGTCAGCAACAATACTCAGGTAGGCTGTGGCGTTGCAACGATGCTCAATTGGTACCAAGGGGCCCAAAGAGTGCCAAGAAAATATTCCCCACACCATGACACCACCACCACCAGCCTGAACCGTTGATACAAGGCAGGATGGATCCATGCTTTCATGTTGTAGACGCCAAATTCTGACCCTACCATCCGAATGTCGCAGCAGAAATCGAGACTCATCAGACCAGGCAACGTTTTTCCAATCTTCTATTGTCCAATTTCGATGAGCTTGTGCAAATTGTAGCCTCAGTTTCCTGTTCTTAGCTGAAAGGAGTGGCACCCGGTGTGGTCTTCTGCTGCTGTAGCCCATCTGCCTCAAAGTTCGACGTACTGTGCGTTCAGAGATGCTCTTCTGCCCACCTTGGTTGTAACGGGTGGTTATTTGAGTCACTGTTGCCCTTCTATCAGCTCGAACCAGTCTGGCCATTCTCCTCTGACCTCTGGCATCAACAAGGCATTTCAGCCCACAGAACTGCCGCTCACTGGATGTTTTTTCTTTTTCGGACCATTCTCTGTAAACCCTAGAGATGGTTGTGCGTGAAAATCCCAGTAGATTAGCAGTTTCTGAAATACTCAGACCAGCCCTTCTGGCACCAACAATCATGCCACGTTCAAAGTCACTCAAATCACCTTTCTTCCCCATACTGATGCTCGGTTTGAACTGCAGGAGATTGTCTTGACCATGTCTACATGCCTAAATGCACTGAGTTGCCGCCATGTGATTGGCTGCTTAGAAATTAAGTGTTAAGGAGCAGTTGGACAGGTGTACCTAATAAAGTGGCCGGTGAGTGTATATATATATATATATATATATATATATATAATAAAATAAATAATAGTAATAATCTTACTTAGTACACAACAGTATTTAAAGTTGCCCTCAAAACAAAGAAGTATGTATATAGATCGCTGAATAACATTTGTTGACTTCTTTAACTTAAAATTATACAAATTACACTAACAATACATATCCAAACGATACTTACTACGTTTATTACACACATATTGAATACTTTGTTATTTAGCAAATGGTCACGCTTTCTATAAGGTGTCTTTATTTACACAAATAAATTGCAGCTGTAATTACATGCTGGTATTTGTTACATGAAAAAAAAAACAACAACAAAAAAACAATAAGTGCATTGGATCAAATGATTCATTTCAATATTAGTAGTTATTAACTTATGTAACTTAACTTAGTAATAAGTAAGTAACTAATATAAAGTGGGACCCAACAAACAAACAAACAAAAAAAAAAAAAACAAAAAAAAAAAACCCCGGCAAATAATAAAAGAAATGAGGATTAAAACCTACATAGGATTCACATTCTTAATTTGTTCAAAATCTGTCAGCTGGTAAACTAATCCACAACGAATTTAAACCTCCACAGTCCAATAAAACATGTTTCATAGACAGTAGACTTGAGATGAAAATGCATTAAAATGTACATACACTATTTGCCTAACTAACAAAAATGAAGATATAGACAGACAAATAGATGGAACTTGTAATTACAACAATTCTGCCATGACGTAAACACAGTGGACAAAAGATTTCACCCACACATTACACAGAGAGGATGTAAAAGAACCATGTTCCTTCATGTCAAGCCCATTTATGGCCCCATGTGCATCCCTCCCTGTCCACCACAGGCATCTGAGGAACATAAACTGTGTGTGTGTGTGTGTGTGTGTGTGTGTGGTGGGGTGGTGGGGGAGTGGTGGTGGTGGTTCTGTTGTAAGATTGTGTGGGATGAACCATGGGCCACAGGCTTCTCCCTAGCTGGGACGCATCCCTCAGCCATCTGCAAGGGAGGTTAAGCAGAACCTCTAGATCAGGGAAGGATGAGACCAGGCAAGTGAGGAGAAAAAAAAAGAGACCACCTACCGACTTGGAGAACGACTATGGAAATTCCACCCCACAGCAGGCCAATGCAAGGCCCCCTTCAATGCATAAATAACTCTGACGGGAGCCGTTTATCATCACTTATTGGTGTATGTACATGCTGTGGGTTTGCAGGAACATGATTGGTTGGTGCATTCATCAATCTGATAGAGATCAGTCCCATGTTAGGGAGTATAAATCATTAGTCTGGAGCCTAACACTACTGATAGTGCTTATTGATGGTTTAATCCGCCCCACGCAAGTTTGCATTCAGGAATCTGTCCCAAATGTTATTATTGCCTAAAGTGTCTCTGAATATCACTAAGAACTAAAAAAGAACACAAAAGGCTTTCGTTACAACTATCATTCAGTATTCAACAATTTAAGGCTATTGGTGGTTATAATCATTATATTAAACGGTCATTTTCATAACATTATAAAGCAATTACTGCAATGTGCCTGTGTGTCTACCATAATGGACAGGTCATGATCTGGCAGTAAATCCATGAAAATGAACTAGAAGCAAAAGTCCCTTTCAAGTAATTTGATTTGTAATAAACACAATACAATTATGCATTTTGCGGGTGATAAAAAATTAAGAACTAATCAGAATGGTTAAATTGATCTTTTTATTTATACCGACAATCACGGAGCACAGCCTGGTTTGCTTTAAACTATGCAGATCTAATTCCTCCTCTTATAATGAGCTCTGGCATCCTAGAGCCTAACTTTATATATATATTTGCTGTCCGTGATCTGAGATGTGAGAGTGTATATTTTCTTTCCTTCTGCTTTTCTTGGCTGAACTTTCACAGGATGCTTTCAAAAAGCCCAGAGGGTAAATATTCTTCTGAAAAGTAAACAGAATCATTGTGACCTTGCCAAAAGAGCCGTGCTGTTGACAAACCATTCTGCTTCAACTCAGGACTACAACCAAACCTTTACTGATATCAGAACACAAAAATGGGAGTTTAACAACAGTAAACAATAAATAATTTGAGTCAGAAGCATTGGATTTTACCAGAGTGTACGACTTTAAGAAATATCTGGCGAACTGATGTTCAGATCCTACATTTCATCATTATTTAGGTAGAATTGTCATAAAGGCATCACAAGACAATATAATTACTCAAAAACATAAGCAGAACTGAAAACTTGCTACATCAAACAATGCAACAGAACATGATGGCTGTAGATGCATGGGGATCAAATTAACTAGCGTAAAACACTTGGATACAATCAGAGAAGGATCAAGGAAATATATGACAAGACAAGGAGAAAGAACTTCAAAATAAAAGATAGAATAACAGGAGGTACTTAAAAATAAAATTACAACTAAATACAGTTTTACATAAGCTACGCATATGAAGTTATACAAATATCTGTCCAAAGGTGGTAAAAAATTCCTCACCAGCTTATTTAAGGGCCGGATATGAGTCAGTTCAGAGGCATCTGTTTTTGGTTTAAACACTTAGGTCAGAGGTCAGCAGTCCTTGGCTTGAAGCAAGGTTGGTCAGTTCTTCTGACATGCAACATGATAAGCCTCCAAATACTTCAGAGTGACTCCCCTGACTCCACATGCTCCCACTCACACACACACATACACTCGTATACATGGGAAGTCAAATAGCAAATGTCGACCACTTAGGACCGCGACAAGTCAGGCTTGAACCCTGTGACTGTACCTCTGACCTTGTCCGACACTATCCATGAGTTGTCCCTCATGAGGGACATTTCACCCCAGTGCTACAGGAAACCCGAGTTCTTACGGACATATATGTTTTTTGTTTGTTTGTTTGCAAATGGAAAAAAAGCAAACATTCACATACAAAACATTGTAGTATTATGGAACAATCATAGGGCATTGTAATTCCCTTCACAGCAGCACTATCAATCATTATGAATAATTTAGCTCCATTATCATGCAGTTTCAAAACAGCAATTTCTTTCTTCACGAAAATGCACGGTAAAAAAAAAAAAAAACCCAGAAGCAAAGCATTTACTTGTTTCTAAAAAAATAAAAAGCTTCTTGTTGCTCAAAATAAAATA
Organism: Semotilus atromaculatus; assembly: GCA_031834385.1. Lineage (NCBI taxonomy): Eukaryota > Metazoa > Chordata > Actinopteri > Cypriniformes > Leuciscidae > Semotilus > Semotilus atromaculatus. The sequence continues at coordinate 951,940 of JAULUF010000035.1, forward strand.
TCACTACAACAAAAAGGGACATTTTTAAGTATTAAAAGTATCGTCTCGGTTACGTATGTAACCCTCGTTTTCTTAGTAGGGAACGGAGACGTTAAGTCGAATGACGACAAAATCGGGGTTTCGCTTAGAAGATATCAACTTCGAGTATTACAAAACGAGCCAATGGCAAGGAAATGTCATGGGTCTGCGGAATTTGTACAGCGTAACTCCGCCCCACCTCGTGGGTATATAAGGAAGTATGCTGGCAACATGCTGAGGAGCTGAGACTGAACTCAGGCGTATCCAGCGGTACAGCGGAAGTGGCAGGGAGACGTAACCCAGTCAGGGAACGAGAGTTACATACATAACCTAGATGTTCCCTTTTGACGACGAAATGGGGTTCCCAGTTTAATCATGCCAACTTCTCGGCTGTCTTCCAGTCCCCTGCGTAAGTTTGAGCTCCTTGTTGTGAGACTAGCATGGACGAAGGACTGGGAGTACTGGGAGTACACTGGGAAGCATATCTCAGTGGAAATATGCAACATAATGCCCACCCGAAGGGAGGTCTTACAGAATACACATATGACCCGGAGCATTGCATATGGAAGAACTCTGGCGTGTCCAACCCGCAGGGTGGAATCTTTCAACCCCAGGGGTGGCAAGGTGGCTTTCCAAGGGAAAGACACATGATCAAAGAGTCTTACAGTGGAAATACACATGTGGGGGTCACCAGAGGGGAACCATGCACATGTTGGATGAACTCAGGGTTTCTCAGGGAAACTCACCTGAGGAGAATATCGCACTGATCCAGTCCGTGGAGTGGAATGGCGAGCAAGCGAAGACACCTGAGTGGATCCTAGTTACCGGCTAGTTGAAGCGAGTACACAGGAGGATACTGGCTCCACTCGGATATTATAGAATTTTGCAAATGTGTTAGGTGTTGCCCAGCCTGCAGCTCTGCAGATGTCTGGTAGCGAGGCGCCATGTGCTAGAGCCCAAGATGAGGCCTAACTTTGAGTGGGCACGGTTGACCTTGCTGCTGGTAAGCCAAAGCAATGCCATCCACTATCCAGTGAGACATCCTTTGCTTTGAGAGACCCTTTCCCTTCAGCTTCCCACCATAACAGACAAAGAGCTGGTCTGAGGTCCTGAAACACTGCGTCCTGTCTACGTAAGCACGGAGAGCGCGTACTGGACAGAGCAATGCCAAGGCTTGGTCTGCCTCCTCCAGGGGCAGTGCTTGCAGGTTCACCACCTGATCTCCAAAGAGAGTGGTAGGAACATTGGGCACATGTCCAGGCCGGGGTCTCAGGATCATGTGAGAGTTAGCCGGCCCGAATTTCAGGCACGCTTCGTCAACGGAAAATGCCTGCAGGTCCCGTACCCTCTTGATGGAGGCAAGTGCAATCAGGACTGCTGTCTTAAGTGACAGGAACTTAAGCTCGACTGATTGCAGAGGCTCAAAGGGTGCACTCCTCAGGGCAGTTAAGACCACTGAGATATCCCAAGAGGGTACAAGAGGAGGGCAATGGGGATTCAGTCTCCTGGCTCCTCTCAAGAACCTGATGATCAGGTTGTGCTTCCCAATGGACTTACCCTCAACTGCGACATGTTGTGCGGCGATAGCGGCAACATAAACTTTGAGGGTGGAGGGAGACAGCCTTCGCTCCAACCCATCTTGCAGGAAGGAAAGCACAACACTGATAGGGCATTTACTGGGGTCTTCTCTGCGAGAAGAGCACCAGGTGATGAAGTGGTTCCACTTCCACGCATCGAGCTGCTTCGTGGACAAAGCTCTAGCGGAAGTGATGGTAGCCACCACCGCTGGTGGTAGGGTACTCAAACCTGCCTCGTCCCGTCCACGGAGGTTCCAAAGATCAGGACGAGGGTGCCAAAGGATAGTGTTGTAGTCAAGACCACCTAACCCGAGACCAAGACAAGACCAAGACTTTTAGGGCCCGAGACCAAGTCAAGACCAAGACCGAGGGAGGGCGAGACCAAGACCAAGACACAAAATGACATGACACATGACACAAAAAAATGTGAAACATGATCAAAAGAGCTTCTCAAATTAATCTGAAAGATCCACATTCCCATAAAAATAGATATTAAACACTCAAAGTTGAAATAAACGTAAATCTTTATTCAATACTCCTGGGTGACTTCCATCATTTAGTACAGAATGTAAAACAATTATTCATTATTCATCACTAAAGTCCTCACTTTTCTCCGCCTTTTATAAACAATACATAAAGTTATGTTGTCTTTAAACCTAGAACAATCCTGTTTTAAATGTATTTTAGCACAATTAACAACCAGCGGTAATTCAGGAAAAAATATCCGAATGCTCCACATGAAACTATGGTCTTCCGACCTTTTACCATCGTGTCGATTTATTTTAAATAATATGTGCCAGGGAGAGAGAGCAAGACAGCGCTTAGGAGACGGCGAACCCTTGTTTATACTTTCGCCTGGCTCCGAAGAGAAAGAGTGCGCGCGCGCGACCGAGGCGCTCTCTCGCTCTCGCTCTCTCTCTCTCTCTGTCACACACGCAACAGTTCGTCTACATTACTCATCGATTGTTTTACATCCAATAAAAGCAAGGATGTTAACAAAAAAATTAGACAATATACTGCTATATATATGATGCCATATGCCCCAGGAGCCTCTGAAATAGTTTCAGTGGAACCAAACTCTTGCTCTGGACTTGACACAGGCAAGTCAGCAATGACTGTGCGTGCTCGCTCGAAAGCTGCACTGACATGGCGACCGGGTCGATTTCCATACAGAGAAAAGAGATCCTCTGCCCGGGGCAAAGTTTGACCTGAAGTCCCAGACGAGCTAGGTGCCGAAACACTAGGTCTCTGTGTTTGCAAACCTGGTGGTCTCTGTGTTTGCAAACCTGGTCTCGAGAGTGAGCTAGGATAAGCAGAGATAGTTCAGGATGTGAACCCCGTGTAGCCGGAGTGACACAAGGGCTGCCTCAACGACCTTCGTAAAGACGCGAGGAGACAGAGCTAACCCGAACGGGAGAACCGCGTACTGGTATGCTTGCCCTTCGAAAGCAAACCGAAGAAACGGTCTGTGTCGAGGAAGAATGGAGACATGAAAGTAGGCGTCCTTCAGGTTGATCGCAGCAAAAATCTAACCAAGAACTGTTGGGCAGAGTCCTCGACCGCGCCGCCAAAGAGGCCAGCCAGGGATATGGGGGAGTTGAGGAAGCAGGTTCGCTCAGCCTCGCGCGGGAAAGCATAGCTGTCAACTCTGGATCAGAATCGGCAATGCACAGCCGAACCTTCATGTACAGAGGACTCCAGCTCACCTTGTGATGCGGTGATAGACATGATTTCATCGAAGTCTCGACCATAATGTTGCGATGATCATGTTCCTGAGTGAGAACATGATGCATCCACGAACGCTGTCTGAGTGTGATCGAAGCCCAAAAACGTCAAACAGCTTTCGTGCCAATCGGCTGAATCTATCAGACTATCGCACTCAGAAATAAACGGGCAGAGCGTCTTTAAAAAGGCGTGCCACTTGCAAGCTCTCTTTGTGAGAAACCGCTCAGCAACCCGTGCTGAAGCGGCCAGGGAGAAACACACATGCTGGATGCAGACCACTGCACAGATCAGCTGGCAAGAATGTGAAACTCGCTGGTTAGTAGCCTTTGCACCAACACAGACTGGAGAGCTGCTCATCTCGAAGAATACTCAGTGACACTTTCAGGCTGCAGGAGTGAAGAGAACCTCATGGCTCCAAAGCAAAAACATATCTGCTTGTTGCCAGCGTACTTGCTTATATACCCACGAGGTGGAGCGGAGTTACACTATGCAAATTCCGCAGGCCCATGGCATTTCCTTTCCATTGGCTCCTTTTGTAATACTCGAAGGTGAAAGGCTTCTAAGCGAAACCTGCATTTCGTCGTCATTCTACGTAACTCAAAGTGACAACGAAAGGGAACCCTAGTTTTCCTTAGGTGGGAGGGAGGCTAGATTATCGAGGTTATACAACACAGACACTGTAATAATTAGCTGTAAATGTTAGCTTACTACTGTGATATATTTATATTAAGAAGACCATCTGAATTTGCATAATGTATCTCACATCTATATCTCATATCGATGGATGGATGGATGGATAGATATATATATATATAGATAGATAGATAGATGATAGATTATACTGTGTGTGTACTGTATATGCTGAGACTAAAGATATCGGGGCACATCTGTTGCCCCCTCTGTGAGAGGTCGGGTACAGTGTGTCCTGGGGGTGGCGTTTGTCACGTCGGGGAATCTTGTTATATACTTGCTGTTACTCACCCGGGCGATAAGTCATCGTTATGGTGCACCTACCTGGCAACCTGGTGATAAGGGAGCCATGTTCAATCACAACGGCAGCTAATATTTCAAATTCCATATTGTTCGCCTCCAGCTGGAGATACCCCATACCTCACACACATACATGTGCTAAACACACACACACACACACACACACACACACACACACACACAGACACACAAACCGAAGGAGTAACAGAGGGAAGGGAGGGCTTCTAGGGGTCTGATAGAGCTCTCGAGGGAGAGGGTGAACATTAAGAACCTCACAGTGCCACTGTCACCCAGCGAGACTGATGTCTGAACTCAATGTTAGCCAAACACTGTCTGAGGTCTCTAACAGGAGAGATGTTTGGACTTCAAAATAATTGTTTTGTTTGAACTCATGTTCAACAAGTTCAATGGCACATCAGCAAATTCCAGTCAAAAGTTTGGAGTAATGTTTTAATGTTTTTGAAAGATGTGTCTTTTTCTCACCAAGGCTGCATTTGTCAAACAAACAAATAAAACAAACAAACAAACAAACAAACAAACATAAGACAGTAATATTGTATTATTACAATTGAAAAGAACTTTTGGTAACACTTTCTATGAAGACCATACTTATAATGAATTATAGCTCCATTTATATTTGTAAGTATTACTATTTTATAAATGCATTTATAAAGACTCACTAAGACCTAAACTGCATTATAAGAACAATTATAGTTACATTTATATTCTTTTTTTATAATTGCGTAGAAGCCATGCATTTGCTTTTTCAATGCACAAGCTCATAATCCATGCACTGATTATTAATTATATGGTTCTATGAATGTATTTATAAAGATGAAACGTGCATTGCTATAATGCTATTATATTATAGTTACAATTAATTTTTAATAACTCATTGAAAATATTGTTATTAATAGCCGTGTTGTGTTCTTTAAAAATAAGTAATGTTAACTTTAAGTAAAGTAAAAACATAGAATGAAATTTTCCAAAAGCAAATGTTAAGAAATCATGAAGACGTGCTTTTTTTTTTTACATTTTAAGTTGTTTACTTGTAAATGTAATCAATAAACAATAATAAATATTGAGAATTAAATAAAATAAAATAATGGGGAAAAAAACACAGATATCATTAATACAAACAGTTGAAAAAAAATACAATGTTACATACTAGCAAAAACTGCAACAATATTTATTTAATGTATCTAAACTGCTATAAGCAATACCATGAATGTGGCTGAGGAGATATAGAATTAACAAATCATAATGACCATTAATGTCCTCTAATGCAAACATTAGCCATTAAATATATAATTGATAACTAATTGGTACACTAAACAAGAGTTTTTGGAACTTTTTTTATATTTGATCATTTGAAATTCTACCAGAAAGACTCGGGAAGCAAAATGACGTAACAAAGCATTCATTTATTAACAGCCCAGCAAGCAAGTATTGTGTTATAAAGTTCTTTGGTGTAGGCCCCGTCCGTAGCTTGCAATCCGAGGGTAACGAAATCTGCATTTCCTGCCTGAAGACGAAGGCAGGGGTGCAGCCGACCCCTAGGGAGGTACATGGACAGGGACCATCCTGGTGGTGGTGGGGAGGATGGAGGTGAATGTTGGCGTCAGCATCTGCGAACTCAGACATGTGTAAGTACCGATCTTTTATACTACAAGTATTAGAACACGATTGGTTAGATGAGAAGTAATAAGTAATAAGTGACGTAACAATTGAGTCTTCCTGGCAGAAATTACACTAAAGCTTTCATATCAGTGTATAATGGATTATGACTTATACATTATGGACTATAACTGTTCTTATAATGCAGTATATTCTATATAAATATATTATAGAATAGTAATACTTACTTAAATAAGTATAAATGGGGTTCTAATACATTATAAGCTTGGTCTTTATAGAAAGTGTTACCAAACTTTTTTTCTATTTGAAGATGATGGTTAAGTGGAATTTTCAGCATTATTACTCCAGTCTTTAGTGTCACAAGATCCTTCACAAAATCATTCTAATATTCTCAATTATGAAAAAAAAAACAGTTATTATTGGTGCTCAGTTATAATTAGTTAATATAATAATATTATATAATATAATAAATATTAATATTAACTATAGTTAAAATAGTTCTTATTTTAATCAATAGTGATCAATATTGTTGTGGAAACTAATATAATTTTTTTTAGGATTCTTTGACGAATAAAGATCAGCATTTATTTGAAATGGAAATCGTTTGTAACATTATAAATGACTGAAACTTACTTAAACTTGGAAGTTTTAAAACATGTAAGTGATTGGAACATTTATGCAAATGATAAAAGCAAAAATATTTTTGCATCCACCAAACATATTCTTGCTCAGGGAAATGTTAAATCCACACAGGAGTTGATACCTAAGCACTGCAGTTAAAAGAGCTTTTGATGTTGGCTACCTCCAGACTACAAAGTTTCAATAGCTTAATTTAGTAAAAGATTTATGCAGAAACTCGCCTGTCCAATCCTGAGCTATACTACTATCAAGACCTCAGACTGAATTGGACAGTCCAAGTCCCTGCTAAATAAGTATCTTATAAAGCCAAGCCTCTCTCCTCTCTCTCTGCATGCTCAATTGTAGAGAGTCAGTATAGCCTATGATGCACCTTTATGTGTGTTTATGCAGCTTTAGCAGGCAGCAGTTTAGCAGGTGCAGGACGCTGTAAGTACAACTGAAATCCAATGCTAAGAGGATTAAAGAGAGGATGATATCTCGCTAGTAAATAACACTTCGTGAGGAGAGAGAGAGAGGGAGGGAGAGAGACAAACTAAATAACGGCACTCGCACTTCGAGGCTTCATCCTGTCCTTGTTGAAAGGCAAAAATAAATATATGAATAAAACACAGGTGTTAAGTTGCCTGCAAATGAAAGCATTTAATGGGGGTTCGTGCTAGAGAAGATAAATGCATTTCAGATAGATGTTCATGTTTTTTTTTTTTCACCACATCGTTAATCCAGTGCATGCTAAACTGCTGTCTTTTTTTTTTTTTCTAGGCTCTTCGCACATATTTTTGTTTACCCATAAACATTCACTCTCCACAGCAGTACTGCCAACAGAAACATCACTTCTACACACACTTACACTTCAACATGATAGGCAGTCCTGGAGCGCTTGGCTTCCCTTTAAAACCTTCTCATTCCAAACTTCCAGCATAACGCACACATTTTCTTGCCATATGATAACAGTATGGCATCAGGTCAACTTCTCAACTCATAGAACATATTGATTGGTCAGTTTGGGATTTTAACCACCAGCTTTAAAATTAAATGGTAGCAGTGAGAATGATGCTCCAGACCTCCAGACCCCTGACACTATAGGTAAGAAGAAATTATCCCATATAATTTTACCTGAAATAGTATTTTTCGTTATTAAAAATTAATTGTCGTTCTATTTAACATTTCTCAAAGATTTTATAAAAGAGAATACATAAAAACATTAAGCAGTACAGTTGTTTTCAACCTTGCTAATAAGTGTTTCTTGAGCACCAAATCACCATATTAAAATGATTTCTGAAGGACCGTGTGACACTGAAGACTGGATGATGCTGAAAAAAATCAGCTTTGCCATCATAGGAATTAATTACATTTAAAAATATCTTAAAATAGACAGTAGTTAGGCCTATTTTAAATTCTGATAATATTTCACAATTTACTGTAAAACAGTTTTAATTGTAACTTTACTTTTGTTCAAATAAATGTCTTTCAGCTTTGGTGAGTAAGAGACTTCTATCGAAAACATTTAAAACTCTTTTCCAACCTCAAACTTTTGAATGGTAGTGTACATTCAGTGTGATACAGTATATATAAATATATAAATGTGATAAAAATATTTGTTTTGTACATTCATTTGCTGCAATAACATTTTTGAAAACTGTCAAGTTTCCCATCTTAGGACTAAGGGAGGTTAAGGAGTAGCTGTGCAATGTCACAAAACCAGGCATAGTGCACATGCATGTGCCAGCAATGAAACATGAGCTCCCTGCTTTTATTACGATGACTCCCTGACCATGAAAAAGGCCTCGGTAAGTTTACGTGGGGTCCGCTGAATGCGAAAGGTTATCTCGCTCACAACATATTGGGTCATATAATAAGCCTGAACACCTGGGCCTGCTCTCCATATCCTCATTCTCTGTTCTTCCTCCTCCCCCGACCTTCGGCCACCCCAAATCCCTCCATTCATCTACTTTTTTCTCTCCTCTCTCTAATTTCTTAATTCCTCTGAGGCACTCTCCATGACTACCTGAGGTTCTTAACTGCCCACTCATGGGGAGAGAAGTGCTGGATGTTTACACCTGCTAGGCCAAGCTCAATGCCCAGGGGTGGGGTTAGGGCGGCCTCACTCACTCCACCCCTCTCCTCCCCTCTCCAAAAGGGAACAATCGACCCAAAGCAGGGTATCAATGGGCCTCCCAGCTGGGAGCTGGGCTCATTGAGTAGAGAGGCGCTTGAGAGGAGTGGAGTGCTGGGTAGATGGGCGACTCTGAGCTGTCCTCTCCAGGGCCCGAGAGTGCTTGGGTGGGACATTAAAGTGATTCCAGCTCACTGGAGAAGGAGTGGGTGAAGTGATGGAGACGAAGGGGGGCAACAGAGAGAGAAATCTCTTGCTTTTGGAGGAACATAGTGTTGTATATGTATAGCTATAGCTACAATAGAGGAATGTTTAACTTCCATGACAAGAGACATTCATGTTTGTGAAGACAGGGCAAAAGGGCAGCAAAACTTTATTTTGATGGTCCCTTTTGAATATTCTCTTGACTATAAGTAACTTTGCAACTACATGTCAACTTATTCTAACCAAAACCAGTCTACTAATACTCTACTAATACTCTGATGAGAGTTAGTAGACATGTAGGTCTAACGTTTATAGTCAACAGAATGTGTTAAAGGGACCATCGAAATGAAGTGAAACCAAAAAGGCTGATATAGGTATATAGTGGCCTCCAAAACACACCCGGATACTTTTGAACACTCATTCTAAAAAATATTATGTCATGTCAGATTTAAAACGTGTCATCTGCAAACAGATAATATATTTTCCCCCTCCTAAGTTCACATTGCTCTTAATTCATTCAGTTCTGAATTTGTGGCAGGAATTGATACCTTTAAAGGTGGGGTATGTGATTCTCTTTTTTTGTAATTTTTTTTAAAAATCACTTGAAATCCTATTCCTAAACACTTACAGCCACTGATTTAGAAGCCCTGAAATGAAAATTAAGCAAGTTAATCATCTGTGGAATGGGCAGGACTCAAAAAACTCCAGCCAATCATTTTCCAAGACCACCTAGAATAATTGGACAGTAAGTTAGTCAATCAAACGGTCGTACCATACCATATAAACGGTATTTAACAGTCGTTTATTAAAATTTCACCTAAAATGAAGCAGTGTGGATATTATGGAGTGCTAAAGACTGGATTCATACTGGATGCGGGAGGGTGCCTTCATGTAGAATGTCCGTAAGTGAGACTTATAAAGTCATAAATCTTAAAGGGACACTTCACCCATTTGCATTAAGATTTGTATCTTTAGAAACCCAGTCATATTTTTGAATGGTCATGGTTTATTCCCTTATTTTCCCCTGATATGGGAGAAATAAGGATTTAAGTGTTCCACTTCCTGCTTATTATGATGTAAAAATCGTCATTTTGCGTCATAATAAGCAGGAAGTCCCATTTCTTGTATAAGGGTTAAGACTACAAACATTAGCTCATCATTTATCCAGGGGGTGGGACCCACTCACGCTACAGACCTATTACAGATCAGTGGGTGGGACTTCACTTGCAGAAACTAAAAACAATATCCACCATCTTGTTTGGAAGCTAAGCTAACAAGTGCTGTGGAGCCTTTCTTTTACTGTCTATGTGTGGAACCAGATGTGAAGTTACAACAATGACGGAAGGAAATAAACATGATATGGAAGAAGAGGATTTTGAAAGTCTGCTTCTCGAATCCGATGTTCGTGGCTATCTTTACGAGCCGCAATATAGCAAAGAGCCGGATTGCTGACACAAGCGAGTAGAACGACACGACCAGTCCGCCTGAACTCAAGCCAGCAGAAGATGCAGAAGACCTGACTGTCGCGGACGAGGAGCCCGGGCTGGCTTGAGTAATAAATACCAAAAAAAAAAATTAATTCTTATTTTGCAAGTATAAATTGCATTATAATGGTCGGACTGAACATTCAACATAAATAGAAACGAGGAGTAATTCAATAATGATTTCGGCAACAAACTAGATTTTTTCAGTGAAATGAATTTCAAACTCTGGCGGTTTCTAGCTTTGTAGACGGAAGAGTGCTTTCTCTGAATCTGATAGGCGGATACCTCGTCAGATGCGTTGTTCTGGATTAGTGGGAGTGGCTTGCGGAGCTGTGCAATGTGGTGCATTGTGGGAGTTGTGGTTTTCAGGACAAATGCGCCCTGAAGTTACTTTCTGTCTTTACTTGGTCAAGAAGGCACCAAATTAAAAAAATTGATTACATTTCGACTACATATATGATCCAGTTTCAATAAAGATTAATGTTCCCACGGGTGAAATGCTCCTTTAAGACGTTTCTAGGAAATCCCTTATATGGACAATGACATCCAGATATCGCTGCAGCTGAATAACATGTAGATATTGTGGGCTTTCACACTGGACACGTTTGCTACGATCTGAGGATGATTGTTCCCGGTGCCCCCCTCAGTGTGGGTCTAGTTTCACACTCCACTTGATTCTATCGAACTCATGTGCATTTGCGGTCATCTTACGTTATCACAAGGGTATACTCTACATGATAGAAAAAAAGGATGCAGGTTAATATATTGTGTTTTTTTTTAAATTAATTCGGTGCTATTATACACAGCAGAATGACCAACACTTCGGTTTACTGTATGCGGATCACATGAAGGAAGCTCTTTTAAGGAGACAGTGGATTGCGAGACATTCATTTGCCTCTCTGATTGCATTAACTATGTGATTACATTGCTCGCTCACTCTAGCTCGTATCCAAGGTAAATCATCCACACTGTTATCCCTTACATGTGTTTTGTTGAACTAAGACATCGTCATGGGCTAATGTATGCACAGGTTATGTTACTTCCTGAACAAGTGTACACCCAAGTCTGAGTTGCTTTGACATTCATGCTAACAAACTCAGACCACCTCCTACAGGTAATCTTGGCTTTGGTACCCCAAACTGCTCCTGGGTCCACATGACTACTTTCACATTACCAATTTTTAATGCAAACCGCGTCCCATTTTAAACTAAACTAGTGACAAAGCACCCAGAGAAGTTTTGAGTGACTACGTTTACAAGCTGTCAATATTTGTGTTATGGTCGGGTTAAGGTCACTAATCGGGTTTCTGAAACATTCGGAATAACTCGTTTACATGCGTGAGCAGAGAGAGTTACTCCTGTATACATGGAGTTTGTAATCAATTGGCAATATCCCGACGTAAACGGCGACGCACGGTTAGCGTCTGGACGTACGGACAACATTAAGATGCAATATGCGTCAGTTCCGATTCTTCTTCCTGTATCCAAAGACAACAACAACAGCAGCAGCACGCGGATTATGGATAGTTCGGGGCAGATAGCGATCGCCTTTGAAATAGATCGAAATTAATTTCCTCCTCGCTCCAAAAGTATGGTGCTGTGCAGGGGCGGAAATCGCGGGGGGGTCGGGGGGGTCCGGACCCCCCCTATCTGAGGGTTGTCCCCCCTAAAATATGAATTAAATGTGTATTGTAAATAATATAATGATATATACTTAAAATAGTTGTGCAAATATTTTAACAATACAAATGCAAACGGGGCAAAAAACAACAACAACATTTTGAGTCCCCCCTTTTGCTTTGGTCCACTCCCCTTTTACCTCACCACCGACGCGCGGAGAGTCCGGCGGGAGAGAACAAAGTTTTTGATTAGGCTAGTAGCCTATTTGTGGCACTCCAGTAAGTTAATGCTATTTTATTCACTTTGAACGTCGATTGAAGTGATTGTTTTCTCTTTAATATAGATGACGCTGATTCATTAATAAATTATTTAAAAAAATTATGATTGTGTACCAATGTATTTTTGTCACCGATGTAGTAGATCGCTATGTTAGCGATTATAACGTTTACCCTTGTTTCATACAGTCTATGCGTTTACCTACCTTGTTTAATACGTAGTATTTCCCTCACTCTCTCTCTCACACACACACACACACACACATAGTGTACGCAGACTGTTATGTGATGTAACGTTAGTTAGACTAGTGCGGGTGCTAGCGTTTCGACCCGTCCCGGTTTTCCAGGGATTGTTCTCTTTTTTGAGCGACTGTCCCAGAAAATGTATATTCTTTCCCGGGACACGAATTGTCCCGTTTTTTGTGAAAATGTAGCCTACTTCAAAAGTAGAATTTCCTGGTTTCAAATTAAGCCGTTGAGTAGCTAGCTACATCCAATCCTGTGTTCGAAAACGGGTAAAACAGTGGATTGGCCATATGCCCAGGCGTTTACTTTTATTTGATTGGAAGCAGAAATACAAAGCTCAAATTATCGCCTATCAACTGCCTGTGCTGTCAGTCGGTCGCACGCCACGCGCACACATCCAGGATGAAATATATGTTGCGACTAGGGTGGCCATACGTCCGGATTTTGGCCGGACAGTCTCATTTTAAGCCCCTGAATTGTTTAAAAAAAAAAAAAAACTATAAAAATCCCGCATACTGAATCTAGAGCTGCGCATGCGAGACAGAACGCACGGCAGAGAGAGAGAGAGAGAGCGAGAGACCTTGCATGCGAGACAAAATATTGATTGTGTAAACAAATTCAAAAACATTGCAATAAAAACATTTTTTTTGTCAATTTGGTCAGCTTTTTCATTGAACCAGAAATGAGAACGGTCTCCATGCTACACTAATAATAGTAGTAAGGCTTTCCTCTTTGTACACGTATCCTCGCAAGTACAATTTTGCCTGTATTATTGGTGTCCCCTTCAAAAATTGCTCTTGAGAAATGTTATGTTTATTGTCCCCCCCAACATTTAGATGAAATTTTCGCCCCTGGTGCTGTGCTGCGTCTCGCTATGTTTACCTCTACTTATTGTTTACTTCCGGTATACGGCACGCGGGTTTTTGTATGCGCCAGACGGAAGTTCCTCTACTCAAAAGACCAAGATTCCTTGCGAATAGAACATGCGCAGAACACAAATCTGTTGTTCCTTTTGATGGGGATATGCTGATACGCGTTTACATGACCAAATATTCGGGTTAGAAAAGGGGTACCCCAGGTATAATATTTGGGTTTTTAAAAACCGGTATATGTGCATATTCGGGTTTTTGCCGGTGTTTACATGGCCGTGCACGACCGGGTTATTGCTAATATTCCGGTTTTGAATGGGTTATTGGCTGCATGTAAACGTAGTCACTTATGAAACATGAAGACAATAAGCACACGATTGCAATGATAATAGATTATTTCTGTTTTTCAAGCCATCTAAATACATTGCATTCTAAATACTTGGACATTAATATGGAGTGTGTCTCCCCTTTGCAGCTATAACAGTTTCCACTCTTCTGGGAAGGCTTTTCACAAGATGTTGAAGTGTTTCTGTGAGACTTTTTACACATTCATCCAGTAGAGCATTAGGTCAGGCACTGATGTTGGATGAGAAGGCCTGGCTCACAATCTCTGTTCCATTTCGTCCCAAAGGTGTTCGATGGGGTTAAGGTCAGGGCTCTGTATGGGCCAGTCAAGTTCTTCCACACAAAACTCATGCAACCATGTTTTTTATGGACCTTGCTTTGTTCACTGGGACAATCATGCTGGAATAGAAAAGGGACTTGCCCAAACTCTTCCCATAAATTCCAAAGCATAGCATTTTCCAAAATCTCTTGGTATGCTGAAGCATTAAAATTTCCCTTTACTAAAAGTATTGTAAGGGGGCAGGCCCAAAAAAAAAAAAAAAAAAAAAAAAAAAAAAAAGGCCCATGCCATTATACCTCCTCCACCAAACTTTACATTTGGCACAATGCAGTCAGGCAGGTAACTTTCTCCTGGCATTCACCAAATTACACTACTCCATCCGACACTTGGCATTGCTTGATAATGTGAGGCTTACAGTTGCTCGGCCATAGAAACCCATTCCATAAAGCTCCCACCACACTATTTTTTGTGCTGTTTACAGTGGCCCTAAAAGTATTTGGGCATAATTATAAATGTTATAATTTCCTTCCATTATTTGTCAATTTTGTCACACACACACACACACACACACACACACACACACACACACACACACACACACACACACACACACACATGTCTGGTTCGCTATCTTTGTGGGGACTCTCCATAGGCGTAATGGTTTTTATACTGTACAAACTACACTCACCGGCCACTTTATTAGGTACACCTGTCCAACTGCTCCTTAACACTTAATTTCTAAGCAGCCAATCACATGGCGGCAACTCAGTGCATTTAGGCATGTAGACATGGTCAAGACAATCTCCTGCAGTTCAAACCGAGCATCAGTATGGGGAAGAAAGGTGATTTGAGTGACTTTGAACGTGGCATGATTGTTGGTGCCAGAAGGGCTGGTCTGAGTATTTCAGAAACTGCTAATCTACTGGGATTTTCACGCACAACCATCTCTAGGGTTTACAGAGAATGGTCCGAAAAAGAAAAAACATCCAGTGAGCGGCAGTTCTGTGGGCGGAAATGCCTTGTTGATGCCAGAGGTCAGAGGAGAATGGCCAGACTGGTTCGAGCTGATAGAAGGGCAACAGTGACTCAAATAACCACCCGTTACAACCAAGGTGGGCAGAAGAGCATCTCTGAACGCACAGTACGTCGAACTTTGAGGCAGATGGGCTACAGCAGCAGAAGACCACACCGGGTGCCACTCCTTTCAGCTAAGAACAGGAAACTGAGGCTACAATTTGCACAAGCTCATCGAAATTGGACAATAGAAGATTGGAAAAACGTTGCCTGGTCTGATGAGTCTCGATTTCTGCTGCGACATTCGGATGGTAGGGTCAGAATTTGGCGTCTACAACATGAAAGCATGGATCCATCCTGCCTTGTATCAACGGTTCAGGCTGGTGGTGGTGGTGTCATGGTGTGGGGAATATTTTCTTGGCACTCTTTGGGCCCCTTGGTACCAATTGAGCATCGTTGCAACGCCACAGCCTACCTGAGTATTGTTGCTGACCATGTCCATCCCTTTATGACCACAATGTACCCAACTTCTGATGGCTACTTTCAGCAGGATAATGCGCCATGTCATAAAGCTGGAATTATCTCAGACTGGTTTCTTGAACATGACAATGAGTTCGCTGTACTCAAATGGCCTCCACAGTCACCAGATCTCAATCCAATAGAGCATCTTTGGGATGTGGTGGAACGGGAGATTCGCATCATGGATGTGCAGCCGACAAATCTGCGGCAACTGTGTGATGCCATCATGTCAATATGGACCAAACTCCCTGAGGAATGCTTCCAGCACCTTGTTGAATCTATGCCACGAAGAATTGAGGCAGTTCTGAAGGCAAAAGGGGGTCCAACCCGTTACTAGCATGGGTTACCTAATAAAGTGGCCGGTGAGTGTATATATTCTGTCCCCTTACACTGCCCCTGTCCCTAAACCTACCCATCACAGGAGACATTCTGCATTTTTACATTTTCAAAAAATATTACTTAGTGTGATTTATACGCTGTTTTCCTCATGGGGACCGCTGGCTGGTCCCCACAATGTAGGTGATCTCAGGTTTTACTATACTTGTGGGGACATTTGGTCCCCACAATGTAATATAAACACGAGCACACATACACACACACACACACACACACACACACACACACACACACATATGTTTGTTGCATATATTTATAACTGCACACATACATTTGCTTTTCAACATGTGTACACTGCTGTCCAGGTTAGCACAAGAGGGATTACACAATTACAATGCTAATTCTAGATTATACAGCATGATAATTATCAGTTATAGTTTGTGTTCATTCCCCATGTCTTAATGGCTGGAAAGCTGTCAGTAACCACTTGAGTGTTGTCAAAAAACATTTAGTGTGGGACAAGTGAAGCAGAGGTGGGCAGCCGTCCAAGCTTGAGACCACTGGGACACATGTTTAGCTCAATCACACTCTAATTCAGCTGGATGATCCCATAGAAAATAGCACCACCCGTAAAGTATGGCTATTCTATCCAGCAGCCCTTAAATTAAGATTAGGTGTTGCTACCAAGGAAGTGGAAGACTTACGACCCAGACTAATTTGGTCTTAACCTATTCAGTGTCTACTTTCTAACACCTTCATTATGATATTTTCCTAACTGGACTGGTGGATAAATGCATACTGCTGCATGCATGCATGCATACTCACTCACTCACTCACTCACTCACCTCTGTGAACTGTGAGCTGTCCTTCCTCCTCTCTCGTTTAACGTGGGCTGACAACACTCTCTAATCCAAAGGGTTTCAAAGGTTCTCTCCTTCGTGAATACAAAACATACAGGGTTCTGAACTTTTGATCATGGTTGAAGAGAGAGAGTGAGGGAGGGAAAAATCGAAGCACCTCTTGACGTAGTCTTCACAGGCTTTGGGTTCAAGTACAGTTCATGTCAGGCTTTTTCTGTTTCTCAAACACTCCGACAAATTATTCCCTGAGTTCTTCAGAAAAAGTCAAGGGCCGAACTGCAAATACCTGCTGTTCAAGACTGAAGGCCTACAGGAACACTTCACCCAAAATTAACTTTCTTATGCAAATACAAAATATTGGGATTTTTTTTGTAAAATATAGTAAGTTAAAGGTGGGGTATGTGATTTGCAAAACGGCCGGCAGATTTTGAAAATACACAACTCAAATGGTCCTACCTTCTTTCCTCCAATGCTGGCCCTGATTCGCGTGAGGGGGAGGGGGGGAGGGGGGTATGGTAGGACTTACTGTCCAATGATTCTAGGTGGTCTTGGAAATGATTGGTTGGAGTTTTTCGAGTCCTGCCCGTTGCACAGATGATTAAATTGCTTAATTTTTATTTCAGTGCTTCTAACTCAGTGGCTGTAAGTGGGTTATGAATAGGATTTCAAGTGATTTTGAAAAAAAGGACAAAAAAGAGAATCACATACCCCACCTTTAATGCAGTCCACTGTTGTTTTTATACCTTTGTCTTAAATTGTATGTACAAAAGCAGATTTCAAAATAGGTTTGGAATGATATGAAGGTGAGCTAATTTTTGGTGAACTATTCCTTTAAGGCTTTAATAAACTGTCCACATCCATGAAGACAAAATCTTGTGCTTAGTTGAAATAATATCAAACAGCTAATCAGTTCAAACTCAGAGGCCTTTGCTTGCTCAGCACCTCTACGTGTCTTGTTTTCTGAATAATCAGAGACCATTACAGGCCTGAATTGTCAAGGGTAGCGAGAACCTTCCAATTGTCTCTCAGATGTAAAGCAAACAGGTTTCTGTTCCATATGCTAATCTCATTGTTTAATGACTACTCATAAAGTGGCACAGATAATGAGGATCATTAATACAACCTCTGTAAGCATAGGATTTGTCAATTCTAAGTCACTTGCATAAGGCTGCATTAAGTCCAGCTCCTCCCTGGGAAAACAGCTGGAGTGGTGATGGAAACACTTTTCTATTCTCCCCCTCATCTTCAGCTATTTGTTTATTTTCCCTTACTCTAGAATGTACAAGAAAATCTCTTAGCTGGATGTGATGTGATTTTTTTTAACCCACCCTCTCTTATTTTCTCATATTTTCTCATATTTGGTTCCGTGAGAATTTTCATGACAAGCAGCATATATCAACAGGAATGCAGTGAAAAAAGCAGACACTGGAGTTCCCCGAGAGGAGAGAGAGAGAGAGAGAGAGAGAGAGAGAGAGAGAGAGAGAGAGAGAGAGAGAGCGACATCCCGACAGAGTGACTAAGGCATATGATAGAGCTGAATCTGAATCAGAGATGTATCTTTCAAATCATTCTTTTATTTGCACATTAAAGCAGAAAGTGGTAATTGGGTTGACCTCAATTACAAAAACTGTTTGCAAATCCCTTTTGACCTGCATTCATATTGAAAACAGTACACATACATGTTCATTAATTTCATTCATGTTCTAACTAAACATTTTAATGTTTTATTATTATTATTATTGTTGTTGTTGTTGTTTTTAAATACTGTCCCTTATTTTGAAACTCAAAATTGTAAAATGAAGACCTCTGCCCATTAGTTATATAATTCTGCAATTTTAAAAATGACAAATAAGTAAAATGATGGAATTTGAAAGTGTATACAAGTTGCCACCCATGCTGCTTGATTTGACATAGATGCTTCTGTATTCACAACTTTTCTTTCTACTGTGTGCAAATAGTGTGAACAAAACTGTACATGATATATATCAAACCATAGCTCAACTTGAGTCAACTATTTGTCACAAGTATTGTCTTTCATTGTCTTAAGCTAGTGAACTTCTTTTAAAAAGACAACTGAGTATCCTTTATTTCAAAATCAACAAAATCGCAGTTGTCCACTTCTTTGAGCGGAGCAGCTGTATCCTACGGCATCTCATAAATCTGGCTCTATTAAAAGTGTTTTTCAAGCTTTTATAGAGGAAGGCAAAATGAAAGTGGAGAGTTCACCACACCTCCACCACACATGTAGTATTAAAACTCTCCTTTGGATTTCTTTGATGCCTCTAGCTGAGGCAGATGTCTTCCCTTCGCCTTGTCCAGAGCTGCAATATATTTTTCACCCTTTTGCAAGAAGAACATTACACGTCCAAAAACGTCAAAATATTATAAGAGCGAATGCAGGAAGCATGCTACAGTATTTAATAAAACACAGCAAGAGAGTGTGTGGATTTTCACAGCAGAACTTTGAAAGAATGTTTATTAAGGGGGTGTTGAGGAGGTGTTGAAAGCATTGAGAGGACAGAGGGCCGGCACAGAGGCCTGTCGGCTCTGGAGCATGTGGGCAAAGCCATCGTTTATTTGCAGATGTTATCAGGTCACAACTCCAGTGAGACCTTGGTGTCTCAAAGGAGTCATAAAAACCCATATGTTAAAGACATCAGGTGGGAAATCTTAACTTTGATTAAGAAGACAATAACAGCTTTGGGCAAGATGTATCTTGTACATATACAATATGTATTTTCTACAATGAAAAGCATGAACCTTATCAGGAAAGCAGTTATTTTAGTTTTTAGATGATTGTGGAAATATATATAATATTGCAGAAACAATTGCTGAAGTCCTAATTATAAAACCAAAAAAGTTTTTGACTTTGCCTATAGTGTTTTACCCCAACCGTTGCTATTTAAAATGAGGACATTGTTTCCTCTGGACTGTCTGAACAATGTCCTTTCATCCTTTCAATGTCCTTTCTTGTGGTCATCTTCAACTAAGAAAGTTTTACTCTCTAACAACCCTCGGAAAATACATTTAAAAAGTAGGGTCATTTCTGCTAAACAGTGATCCCTTGAAGAAACTTTTGGAGCAGACTGGGAGGAGGGGCTCTGTCTTTTAGACACCTCCAAACTTGGGGAAAGTCAAAGTGCACTGCCAAAAGATCTTAGAAGGGTGTTTTTCAAGAAGATGAATGTTATGTCTGGAGTTTCTCTGCTAACTTCCTCTATTGCAAATGAAGCCACAGTATTCCGAGAGAATGCATTTCAAAACAACACAGGATTTAGACTTTGAAGACAAAAGTATTTTGTTTTGCAATTGGCAGATTAGGATTTAAGCATACTCTCATAATTATTTTCTACAACCTAAGTTTAAACATGCTCCAGACGGATGTTTAATAATAATGCTGCACAATGCGATTTTGCTTATATATACAGTATATTTTGTTATGCTAATTGTCATTTTGATGACTGATACAAAATAATTCCAAGCCAATATAGATCCAACAAAGTAGGATAAACGTGACTTCTTGTTCTTGTGTTTATTGACGAAATGTTGATGTTGACAAATGAGAGCTCGCCCCATTGCCCCCATTTCTTTAATAATGCTCTTTTGCAAAACTGAGGGATGTCATCCATTATGGATCAAGAGACTTTTCTGTTTGTTTGTTATGTGCAGATGTCAGTATGCACAAGTCAAAGGGAAAAAGCCCTTTGTCTATCATGCCGCTAATAAACACAGGGAGTTAAATATTTAATCTCACGAGGAGATGCGGCAGGGGCCACCGAGATAGTGACACCAGTGAGCTTGAGAGAACAGAGTTTGTGTAATCCACTTTCTTTGGTGTTTGCTGGTAAATGTGCATGTACTGCCGTGGAGACCTCCTCATTTAACTTATTTAAAAAGGGATTGTTCATCTGAAAGAAGATCCACCCTGAGGATAGACGTTTTGACTCGACTTTGTGTCTGTCTATTAATAAATTAGCCATTTTGTCATCATCGGCCAAGGAAATATTAAATTATTCACAAAAAGATTGAAAATTCATATAATTATTTGCACAGTGTTATTAAATATAATAGTACATACGTATACTACCTCTAAACCTACCAATCACATAAATCTTCTCAGGTTATATACATAACCCAGTTCCCAGAGGGGGGGGGGGAGGAGATGCTGTATAAATGCTTTGCATAAACCGGTGTCGGAAGCACATATCTACACTCGTCAATTCCTGATTGGCTAAACATAATGACATAGCGACGTAGCACAGTACAGAACCAAAACCATAAATAGATGGAAAACCATCATGTTGTCAGATACTAAATTAAGTTTTATTTAACAAAGTTCAGGAGGAGCACTTTAGGTAATCATCCAATCAGCACAAGGGGAAGCCGTATATATATCCGCCCCTCACCTCTGTCCTGCGACAGTTTCACAGCATCCCTCCACCACCCCACCCCATCCCATCCCCTCACTTTTGGCTGGTTTCTTTCCAAGTCAAGGAGGGGGAGTATTTTTTGGTTTGGGCCAAATTCCGAGCTCCGAGTCCTCCCCCGGAGAGCACACCCACAAGGCTGAGTATTTGAACAGACAGTTCAGAACAGAGTCCGGATCAACCCTAAAGGACTTGAGACCCTGGGGTTGAATCTGTGTCCAGACTATAAAACCTGATGAATCTGTGCGGAGAGTACTACCCTGCTGCAGGACAAACATCTTGTAAGGATTCACCCCAAGTAAGAGCTTTGGAAGACACAATACTCCTATTCCAACTACCCTCTGCTTTTGAGCCAAAACTGGATTGGTCTCATGTGTATTAGGTCTAATATAATGTCATTGACCACTGCGTCAATGAGACCTAACAGTCTCTGAACCAATGAGACTGAAAGCTCTTGACCTAGCCTGATATCTTTTGTAGTGGTTAGGATCGACTCTATACATGCAGGAGACAGACATCCCTTGCATCATGGTCAAATCACACACCAGCCACACAGACATTCTCTGAACTGAGGAAAGTACTATCATCTTAGAGTTCAATCTAATCCCTAACTTCTTCATGTGGGCAAGCACAGCATCTCAATGTTGTGGAGCCAATTCCTCAGATGGAGCTAATATCAGCCAATCAACTATGTAATTTTGTACAAAGATGCCTTGGAGTAGAAAAGGAGCCAGAGCAGTATCCATGCACCTGGTTAATGTGCATGGGAATAAAGCTAAGATGAAAGGAACAACTCGATATTGGTATGCTCCGCCCCCGAAAGCAAACCTGAGAAACTTCCTGTGTTCTGGCAGAATGCCAGCAATTGAATGGCCAATGGCACAGGCCGTCTGATGGTCACACAGAGGGCAAGTTCTGTGGCCCTACAAAGTTATTTTAATGCCTAAGGGGCTAATCCCTCACCATAATCCAAATCTTTAAGAAGGTCAGCCTTATAGGCCTGCAAGTCCGCCTGGTAGATGTTGTCCTACAAGCCTTTGTGTTTAAGGCATGTTTCCTCCACGATGATGCAGTTGAGGGGGAGAGATAGCCTGCCAGCATCTCTTCCACCCTCTGCATCACCCTGTACCCATGCTATCGTGATATAGACCACCGTGGATTATGTGAAGGTGGCCTGCATATGCACCCTGTGAGATTAGGGATTCCTTCAAGACCTCGTCAAGTCAGTGTTGGAGGTCATGAAAGAACGGGAGATGGTGGCTGGGAGGTTGCTCTCGGACAGATTTTGGGCAGCAGACATCAAGCTTAGACATACTTTTTCTCATCAACCTATTCTAAACTTCAAACCTACAACCAGGTCCTTGAGCGCAACAGATAAACAGGATTGCTCTGCCAAAGCAACCACCTGTCAATCTGCATCCAACTCCTCAGAGTTAGATACACACATCATGCATTCCTCATTCTGTTCTGAGGAAATCACAGTGCAAACTTCAAGATGCAGAACGGGGTGCACAGAGTCTGTGGAGAGGTCAAATAAATGGCTCAATCACACCTCCCAAGTCAACTCGAAATGTGAGCCCCATGACCAAAGTCACTGAGCCGATCCACGGGGTGCAGAGGCTTGGCTCTCATCTCCTTTTTTCCCCACCCATGCAAAAGACAGTGAGTCGTCACCCGTAATATAACGCAGACATGGCACCACAAATTTCCTAAACTTTCAGTCTGATGTGTTGAAATCTAACTCCTGACTAAAAGACAGGAGTTTCATTTCTTTTCACACATTCAGATCAGCAAAGACGCGCTCAACCAAGTGGCTTCAAACATGCAAATAAGCAGACTACACACTGGTCTGGCATCTATTTATGGTACGTACTGTGCTACGTCGCTACATCATGTTTAGCCAATCAGGAATTGGCATACAAGATGTGCTGTAGACACTGGCATTACCATAGCATCCACTTGAAAGGGAACGTTCTGCATTTTTAGTATGCATAACTTTGTATGATTTATAAATAAATATGATTTATTACCAAAAAATGTCCCCACAAGGAAAAGGATTTCGGATATTGCCACATTTTGTCCCCATGTACGGTGTACCTGAACCACACACAAACACAAGTGTGTTCAATGCAGATAAACTCATTGTGACGCAACAGATTCCGCTCACACAACACAAGCTAACCATTTGAAATAACAAAAAGAAAAAAGAGAAAAGCGGGAGGATAGAATTAACAAACAGAGCATGTAACTAAAAAATGCAAGAAGCATGAGAAACTATGAGAATTTAATTAAGACCTTAAAATGAAAGAAAAACAATATGTGTCTGGGAGAGAAAAGGAAAGGGGAGACAGAGAGACAGAGAGAAAGAGACAAGAGGAAAATTTCCTCTGGCCTTTTCCCATGCTTAGTTAGTGATTTGGCGGTACCACTCGTACTGTATCAGTGGGAAACCTCTCTACACTGCATACTTACAACAGATGAAAGACACCAGAGTTAGATTGTAGCTAAAGAGCTGAAACTTTTCTCTTGTTTTGGTTTCCTTTTAATGTGTTTGTTCTCCCCTGTTGGACACCGTTTCCTATGGACTGAGCTGAGATGATATTTGGACTTTCCTCCAGCCCATGGATCACTTCAGCAACGTTTTTCAGACCATATCATGTTTTAACTATGAAAGTATATTAACAATGCTGCCTATGAACATGCACTGCTTCTATGCACTATGATTCACGGAACTAATGCAATATCACAATTTTGCACATTAATGTATGTAACAGATTTTAACTGTATTTAAAGAAATTAACACTCTAAATGTGATGATACATGGGGTAACTTTTTGAGCAATGTTGCAGGCCAATGTTGCCATCAACGGGCAACCAGTTGAGACACAGGGCCCACGACCGATCTATCCAGATAGAAGTATCCAGATAAAAATGTATTTCCCTTAATCCATAGGAAAGTGCCCAAGCAACATCGCTCAGCAACACTGAGCAGAGTATACAAGTTGATACAAAAGTATCAACATTGCTCAAAAAATGTGCCCCATGTATCTTAACTGTCCTTGCATTAGTCAGGTCATTGGTTGAGTCCATGTTGCCGTGTCAGAATGCTTGGGATGATCAAATATGTAATACAAAATGTTCTTTGAAGCTATTGAAATGAATACTGTGACGGATGGGCTGCCTCCCCCTTATTATCATTGGCATCCCGTCACTTAAAATGCCACCCTTCGTCAGGTGCCCAACTGGAGTGGGTGTGAGGAATATGAGGGGCACTGTAACAACCATGACAGGTGGCACATGCTAAGAAACACCTGAATTGAGCGGAGCCTTGTCACTGCCACTGTTAAATGCAAAAGCATGCCTCTCCTCAAGAGACCAGTCTCTTTTCCCCATTCAGGCACTCTCGAGTCGAGGAGGGGAGCAGGGAGGGATTCCTGGGCTGTGAGTTTCTGGAACTGTATGCCCGAGCAGGGATGCGTGCCACTGTCAGGCTGAGAATGGCTGGGCCGCCTTGCCCCTCAAGTGCAGCAACCCTTGGGAAGAAGAGCCGCTGCCTGGACCCCACCCCCTTAACCTGGAACAACCCATCTGAGCACTACCTTCCCTGTTTTTACCCTTTTTGGACATTATATGTTAATTGTATTGTTTTGTTAATAAACGCCTCTCCGAGGATTGAAGCCAAACCCACTGTGTCTGTCATTGCTCCTACCACCACAATGCCTAAAACACTACTGGGGAGAGATTGATTAATTCTCCATTTGTATTTTAATATACTGTATATTAAGCTGCTCTTAATAATGATCACCAAATCAGCGTATTAGAAATGATTTCATGTGAGACTGAACATTGGAGTAAAGGGTGCTAAAAATTCAGCTTTGCCATCACAGGATCACAGCACATATTTTACATATTTAAATATTACATTAAAATTATTGTAAATTCTAATAATATTTCACAATATTACTGTTTTTAATGTATGTTTGATCAAGTAAATGCAGCCTTTTGGCGAGCATAAGAGTCTTCTTTCAAAAACATCAAAACCGACTACAAACTTTTGAACGAAAGGGTATGTCTATATAAATTTAATTACTATTAATTAACATACACTTTTACTTTCTTACCTTAAAGGTTTTTGGTTCACCCCAGAAGCATAGTGAGCATATGATATGATAGCAGTTCGATTTTGGTTAATTCATAACTTGTATTTACAACCCTGTAATACCTCACACACCCATTAACCATGCAAATCTAACATTAGTTATTACTCTTTAATTGTTTAACACAGAAACACGCGCACACACACAAAGGCACTGCGCTACACAGCTACCCTGGCTCAATTAACCCATGCTTAATCTCGGACCTCCCATTGCAACATTTAAAAAGAAGCCGGGGACGAACGCAAGATGCTATCTGCCAGAAAGATTACCCTGCCAGTGGTAGATCAAAGAGGGCTGGACTCTGGGCCCCAGCGATTAGCCATAATTAAACAAAGTATGTCTGTTTAAACTACATTAGCAGCTGGGCGTTTGCTTCAACAGAGTGGGCACAACTCAAGCGTCCTTAATTAAAAGATAATCCAAAGGATTGCCCCCAATCTGCTCCCAAAATATACATTTTGGCCCCTTCTGTTGTCTCCTGGGGTGTCACTTGTGAGCTTGTGGGGTGTTTTCAAGGAAGTCCGCCAGGAGCTGACCTAGGCTTCCTTAATAACTTCTGTCCAACAAGGAGATTGGGGGTGGAAGAGATGGAGAAAGAGAGAGAAAGAGAAAGGAAAGGACAGAGGAACGAAAGATAAAGGTAGGAACACTGAAAGAGAGAGAGATAGAGAGAAAGAGAGAAAGACTCTTCCTGATAACATCAATTTAGCATGCTATTATCTAAAATGGTGGAGAAGCACACGCCTGCACAGTCTGACATAAATCTTAGAGAGCTGGGGGGACATTGAATATGCATGAGCTGAAACAGATACGACACTGCCGCCACATTAATATTCCTGTCACTGGAGGTTTTCAAACTTTCAAGTGGATGACTTGAGCGAAGCCGGTCTGGAGTCGCTCTAAAACAGGGGCAAAAGAATCTGATCCATAATTAAAGACGTACAAGCCTGTGAACCCTAGCAGGAGGCAAAGCAGAGCAGAGAGAGACTCTTCAATGGTGTTTAAATGAACCAACGTGTGAACAGAGTCAAGAAAGAGTATGAACACAAATCAAATCTTGTATTATATCAAATCTGCAGTGCTGTTGGTGGTGAACTGCATGGAAAATGCTGACATATAATTTAGGACAGAGTGAGATAATACCAATGAAAAGTATCCTGATAATATTTATTTACATTAAATACCACCTGGGTTTATGGATAATACAAAGACATTAAGGTATTTTTAAGGTTTAAAAGCTCAAATTATTTTTGGCGCCACTGTATCAAAGTACCATGGTATAACCATCTAATGCATTAATAGCATGGTAAGTGCCTTGTCTCAGAACCAGGCATACCATCTTAAAATATGCAAATCATCAAGAAATATGAGTAAAACGGTAACGCTTTATTTCGATAGTCCACTTTAGACATTCTACTAACTATAAGTAACTTTTCAACTACCTGTCAACTAACTGTCATTAGAGTATTAGTAGACTGTCTGCTTAATATCTGCTAACAATTTATTTTGTTGGTCCCCCAACAGACATTAAACTGACTATAAGTAACTTGGCGACTACAAGTCAACTTATTCTCCTAACCCGAACCCTAACACCTAACCATAACCTAACAGTCTACTGACAATCTACTATAATATACTAATACTGTAATGAGAGTTAGTTGACATGTAGTTGAAAAGTTACTTATAATTAGTAGAACGTCTAAAGTGACTATCAAAATAAAGTGTAACCAGTAAAACATGTTTAAAAGTATCCTAATCCTAATCCTAAACTGTCAATATTTATATAGCAAAGATGATTTTCTAAGCACAGCAAACAATTTTACCACAATAAGATTGTTCATAACGTTAGTGTAGCTTGAGATGAAATATGGCAAATGTCTGAAGAAAAGGGTTAATATAACTTTTTGTATTGTACTATTTTAATTTAATTTAAATTTTTTAAATAATGCTAAAAGTGTCAGATATTACTTTTTGTAATTTTGTTTTATTTTTTTAAATATTCATTTAGTTTATTTCAGATTCATAAAATGTTAACTAGTAGCCTTAGCAAGACATAAATGCCATTCAAATGTTATTTCCATCACAGAATGCTTTTAAACACCATTTTGAGATTAGAGAAAACTAGCATGTGAAGAATCATTTCCTGATAGTCCACAAGGCTAAATCTGCCCATATTTGAAACAACATTATCATGTTTACTGTGTAGCCTCTCACTGCTCATTTTGCACAGCTCATCACAGACAAACGTTAATGTGAGGGAAACACTGAGTGACCCATCTAAGACAATAGCTTGATCAGTCTCAGATGTGATTTTTTTCCTTCGGTACAGAGTGTTTTTTTGTTTGTTTTTTATGTGTGTGTGTGTGTGTGTGTGTTTCAGATAGACTAAAAAAAAGAGGATTCCAGTCCCTGGTTTTAATTTAATAGTGGCTGCATGAACGATGAAAGTCACTATGGGAGGAAGAGGTTATGAAGTCATGTGATATATACATCACCACTCAAGCCCACTGCAAATCAAACTTAATCATGACTTAGAACCAGGGATGGTGTCAATTCCATTTTGGTTACAACATTTTATGGGATTTCAGTTACTCATCTGATTTAAGTCACCAAAACAATAAAACAGATTGAAAGGGATTTCTATTTTTTTGAGAACCAACTGTAAGTAAACCAAATGATAACAGGCTAATCAGAGAAGGCATAATTCTGGTATTTACCACAACATGTGGTCACAAGAGATGAGTCATACCTCAAACAAATATTTAGGCCCAAATTTAAGATTGATGTATTTGAATTACATCTCAAATTTCAATCCATTTGTATTACAGCATTTTAACATACTGTTATACAGACATTATTCATATATTACTCTTGATATATGAACTAGGCAATCTGAGTCACACCTGTTATTAAATACGGTTCTCATTCTCAGATACTGACTGAGTAGCCTTATATTAAACGCAAGCGGCCTTAAACATAAGAATCACAGAGAGCAGTGAAGTTCAGAGAGGAGACTGAGGATTTGCTGAAGCGAGACGTTGCTGTTCAAGGGACACTCTTGACATGATGTTTACAATGAGTCTCCCAAAGCCATATAACTGCCTCTCCAGCCTGCTCTATTCAGATCGATGGAGTTCAATCTTCCGTGGGATTACATCTACAATCCACATGGGGGAAGGATATACTTTAACAAGAACCGTACAAGGAAATGTGGAGGAACCTTTCGGGTGCAGCAAATAAACAACAAGTTCTTAACTGATGTGTAAATATCTGAACTTGTCGAAAATACCTCTCTATCCCAGGGCCAAAGCAACAGCAGTGGAATATGAGTTACTATGGTGAAACACTGTCGGGTTAGAGAGACGAGTGTCAGTAGAATTGTTAACAGACATATTTCGTAAATTGATCCAGCTCACAACACAAAACCAAGAGAGCAGACACATAGCCTGACCTTGACCATCTCTTAAGCACAGCAACCATAAATAAATAAAATGGCCTCTTTTGACAGGAGCTGTCCATAGCTTGCGAGCACACACACACACTAGCTCACACACTCTCTTTGTTTGGAGTGTTTGTGAGTGTTCAGGCCATTCATCACAGCCTGCCATATCCCGCCCTAGTCTCCCCCTCAAATGTATCCATTTTGTCCCTCCTTGCTCTTGCCCTCTGTACTGCTTCACTGTATACTCCACCATTGACCCTTGTGGTGATCAGAGTTAGAGAGATTACTTTCTGTGTGTGTGTGTGTGTGTGTGTGTGTGTGTGTGTGTGTGTGCGTGTGTGTGTGTGTGTGTGTGTGTGAGAGTATGTATATATATATATATATATATATATATATATATATACAATTCACACAAATATTATTAAATGGTGTTGATTTCGATACAAGATCAACACTGGATAATACTGATGTGAACTGTGAAAGCTTACTGAACTGTGCATTTAAGTTAATGTTGGAATAACTTCTAATATATATTATTGCAAGGTTATGCAGCAAATGGCAAAGTATTTTGCCTCAGACCTCAGTGTGCTGCCTTTATTCACTATGTTTGCTGTTAACATCAGAACAGAAGGACACCCCTGTCTGCTGTGCATTTCCCCTCTTGTGGCACACTGAAAACACAAACAGATCAAATGTATGCCTAGTCTGATTTTTACTTAAATATAAAAGGAAGATACCTGACTATTCCAATTTTTAATACATACAATTATAATTTTGTTATGACAAGGTTTTAAATCAAGGTTGTTATAAGTTGACAGCCATGATACATTTGGTATTAGCTTGACAAAATAGCTTTTACGCATGCTATTAAAATGATGACTTTTTTTAACTTGAAATTTATTGGAATGGTCACATGTGGCGGGGAATGAGCATGTGTAATATGAATATCATCTTCATCTCCATCATCTGCCATGTTGCAACTGCCCTGTACTGCAAACGCTCCCCTATATACACACACAAGCTGCACAAGCTTCTTAAGCTGCAAGCTATAATTAAAAGTAAAATTATTGTAATTAAAGTTACATTACGGCAAAGCCGCCTTTTTGAAAATGTATTTAGCTACAAGCTACTAAAGAAAAGTAACTACACTAAAGCTATTTAAGAGGTAATATATGTTTAAAATGTATAACCGATCAGATTATACATTACAATCAAAGCGGTATTTATCTGAACATAAAAATAAAGAGGAACTCAATTAGATCCTCAAATTTACAGTAAATACAAATAGTAAAACTAGAAAACAAATCAATTGATGATCAGTGTGATGTGTCAAAAGTATTTGTCTTTTTGCTATTTGTATGCAGCTAAACTGTATTAGCATTGACAATTCAAATGTACAATTACTTGTCATGCCAATAAATCATATTAAAACTGAAAATGACAGGACAGTTTAGAAGAGCACATTTGATTATTCAATTTTGCTTGAAAACATCACAAATTCCTTTATGTTCTAAAGAATGAAGTTAGTAGCATCAGTACCCCCCCAGCACTGGCAAATGGAGGTTTATTTAAGATAATAAACAAGACCTTGGGCAGACCAGAACATCCATTATCAAAAGCCACAGTCTGGACCAGCTAAAGGTGTTTTTAACCTTCTCCTGTAATAGAGCCAGCTCTTGCAGCAAGGTGCTGAGGTCAGGCCTTTAAATAGCAAGCAGAAATTTATCCTACTGTCCCGCTTGGCCTCCGAATGCTCTTTTGCTCTCATCTCTCCGTTCGTTACGTTAATTTAGCGACTCAAGGTTCTTGCCCATGTCAGCACGCTGAACTGAATGGCCAAATGTCACGGCAGTACAATGGCAGGAGAGGACTTGTCAGCCACCTTGTATCAGTACATGGCAGCTGCACAGGAAGATAATAGATTAATTTCATGAGTGTCAGAGCCCTACAGGACAATATTGCTTTTCTGAGCTTTTTTCCCCCCACCATTCCTCTCAGAGGGGTGGAGCGCTGAGATCGGAAAGGGGGCGAAGTGGTTTCATTCACAACCGCTGGACAGATACGACAAGGACAGGCCATTTTGACCTAATTACTGCCGGAGTGGTATGGGATACCTCAATACATTACATTGACACACACACACACACGCACACACACACACACACACACACACACACACACACACACACAAACTTAAAATCAATGAGAAATGGAGCACAGCTATTTTTTTTCATGTTTTTTCAGGTTTTTCACTCTTTAATAGAATTAAGAATCTGTGGTAAATGTTTGTATGCTTCATAAGATAATGTCCAGATGAGAATCACAAGAGATGATGTCTCTCTAGGAATGTGCATATACAGGGGACATGGCCAATACACAAAGAAAAAGGCATTTTACAGACACTACAGAATCTACTTGTTAAGAAATACCAGCGCAGAACAAGACAGATTTCATCACAGATTTCTTCACCAATAATGGTGGAATTCAAACGCGTGTGCACATGCAATGCTTTCTCTATTCATTCGGCTCGAGAGCATTACGGCAATGACGTCTCACTGGCATAGCTACTATTCTGATGATGCAGCAGAAGTCCTTGAAATTCTTGCCCAGGCATTTCTCGGGGTGCGGAATGTGTCTTTGCCACATGTGTGATCTACACTTCAATAGAATCTCTTCCCCTTATGGGTACCAGGAATGTGACAGACCCTGATGATTTTAAAGACTGTCAAAGGGAAAAAGAGAGAGAAAAGAACAAAGAGACCATTGACCATTGAGTGGATTGAGACGTATGAGAAAACACAGCATTATTATGTGACGGCGGAGTCTATCTGCTGTTTCTCAAGATCATGCGCATAGCCAGAATTACAGAGCACACCAACACATAGCTGTCATTCTTCAACTCCCACTGCGGGATGCCACCCTGGTCAGAGCCATTTGCATGTGTGATGTCACTGCACCGCGTAAGGGATTGGAACTGCCGGACGGTTCATTATACGTTCCAGAGATGTTCTCTGAGCGCTGCCCGGAGGCCATGTATTTATCATGGCAGGACAAAGTAATACGTGGTCTGGGTGCTAAAACCGATGCTAATGTTTCGGGAGAGTTTTTCCACATTTCAACATTCTCTTGGCGTTTAGTAAACCGGGGTGAGAATAAAGATGATTTTGCAAAGTGTCAAATAACGCTCATCTGGTTAGCGTGATTCGTATGACCTTCCTTGACATGCCTTAGATGGCGGATCTCTAAGGCGTTGGCGTTTGCTTCATAGCGCCGCTTTCCCATGTTTGCCTGTGAATGTTAACTAGCTGGTCAGGGTCCTGTCTTAGAAGAGCCAGAGCCTTCACGAAGGGGCACCCTGTAATTGACACAGTCAGGAGGCAAGAGAAAGGGCAAAACAAAAGTCTATTCAAGGCCAAATCCTCTTATAGACTCACCCATCCCCCCTCTTAAAATGAAAAAGGAGAGAAAAGAAAGAATATGAAGGAGGATAAGAGAAAGAGAAGTGTAAAAGGTCTTTATAAATGGCCTACAGCCATTAAGTAATGAAGAGTGCCTGATCACTGACTGTCGGTGAAGTTCGGTCCTTTTCATTATTGAAAACGTGCAGCAATTTTTCCCGTTTACTTGCCGTTTCCACCATAGACATAGAATATGTGATCTTTTGCATTCCATATTGCTTGTGTAAGACATTAAAAGTTCAGGTCTTAGGTCAGTCTGTTCCATATAAAAAGAAACCAGACTGAACTCTTGTCCCTGTTCTAAACTTGTGACTTCACACTTTTGGTTGTTCGGTAAATCTTAAATCACAAATAACATGCTGAGCTATCGGCATATTTCAAAATAAACCCTAAAGTGCTATTAAACGAGAGCAAATGTGAAATTATCTCCATAATTGACTAGCACGGTCATTTTCATTTTCCTTTCTCAACCCCCTCATGAATTCATGGTTGTCACATAATTCGCCCCCATCACCTGAAGATGTGAGGCTTGCTTGCCTGCAGCCCAGCGCAGCCGTTATTGTTCCTTAACAGCCCATAAATCCGCATGGAGATGTTTGCTAAAAGCGGAATCTGGGTCAAAGGTCACCCTTGCTATCCTTTGGCCCCCTCTCACCAGATGGCACCTCTAACTTTCCCAGGCTGTCATGCAGCAGCCAATGGCTGGCCCACCTCTACAGCTCCCTGGTGCTCTGGATCCTTTGTGCTCGGCAGTCTAAACAAAGATTCTTCTCCTTTTCTGGCACTAGGGGATTCAACTACGTGTAAACAGGAAGAGAAAACTAACTACAGTGCATGGCATTTCAGAGGCAAAGTTATTTTAAGACCTTATCAGGATTATATGACAAAAATATGTCTCAAGTATGTGAATATTGTAGTGCTATATTTGCAATTAGAATAGTCTATTTATTTTTATTTTTTTACATTGCATCATATCAGGTTATTTATGTAAATAACAGCATGCTATTAGTTGCTTGGTGAAATAAGGGTAAATAAAAAAGACTAAGATGCAACATTAGCCCAATTCAAATAACATATTGCAAGCTAAATATATTTGTCTTAATTCTAATACTTTTAGTAGCAAAATTAGGCAATTTTATTGCAATAAAGCGTTATTAATTGTACGCATAATGACTTAATCTATGCAAATCGCCATATAAATATTGATATGACTTACTCCTACTCTATGTAAATGTAAAACATTAGAGGTGTAATCTCTTTTTGAACCATGACGGTAACTGTAGATATTTACCAAATTAATAAATATGTGCTTATTTCAGCAGCACATCATGCAAATAGATTGACTTAAAATATGCAGTGCTCTTGAATACACTAAGAACAACCCAGTTCTCTTTCTTATTCTCTTTTTAAAGTTTTCTTGATTTGTTTAACTGATTTCTCTTCTAAAATGTTCCACATGTTAAGTTCCAGTACATTCTGTTAACAGACATAACCAATAAACACAAACAGATGAATGACATGCAAGCTATCCAAGTGTACTCACAGTTATTAAATGCACACAAAGGTAGTACTTATCAGTAAACTCTATTACTAACTGCAACTTGCTCACACAACGCAATGCATCCTGGGCTAAAGAACTCACCATAAAAGCCTACTTGCTGTAATGTGGTATTTTCTCCTTATGATTAACTCACTTGCAAAGCAGCTTTTCCAGCGCTAATGCCGAGACAGACTGTTTTACATTTCTAATTTGTCATTTCAATAGGAGGGGTAATAGCTTGAATTGCCTACTCTAGGCTAAGCTTCTTATGCTCACTTATGCGTTTTAAAGATTTTGTAAGACTGAACTTAACAGCCCAGGTAAGGCGGTCCACTCCTCATGCAACGTAAACAAAGGATATGAAGTCCACAGGTTTCCAAAAGCTCAGCTCAGCGAGGGGCTAGTGTTTTCATTCAAAGTTCAGTCCAGGTTTCTTCCTGACAAATGCACTTGTGGGAGATGGCTAAAGAGAAAGTGGAAGGATTGCAGTCTGGTATCCAGAGGTGCAGTCTTGAGGTGAAATACTGATTTGTGAACTTGTCAGGGGGAGCAGAAATGACTGAAAGGCGGCGGAGGCTAAGTGTGTCAACGTGACTGTGGTGGGGCCATGCTGCTCGGCAGGATGGCCCACTCTCCTGTTTGCGCCAATCTCACTCCTGAAACCAGGGCAAGCCTATAGCGAACAACAAAAAAAGCAACCATGAGAAGGAGAGATGAAAGTGAAACAGAGTGGATTGGAAATATACAAATGAGAGGGAACAGAAATTGTACACAAGTTCCTGATATTTTTGGACCAAGGTAGTCATTGTTCTTTTCTTTTCTTTAAAAAAAAAAGAGAAAAATAATGATTTGATATGAATAAAATAACATAACTATGCTCTTAAACTGAAAAATGTTTCAGACTGTGACTATGACGACAAAAGCAGCATTTCATAGACCATAACCAAGAGCTTCCAGATGGCTTTGTTTCATAACTCGGTGACCTACTGACATCCAATTGATGTGCTTGAAGAACCTGATGGATCATAACCTGAAAACATTCCACATAGCCATTTAATTGCTAACTTAGCATTAGCTAGATTATGTGTGCATGCAATACTGCATTCTCGAATAGAGCCCTACTTTTCCAACAATACCTAATGAAAAATAAAATAAAAATACAACATGGAGAATATGACGATAGAGTAATCTCCATGTGAATTGAGGGGGCAAGGAAATACCCATGTTAAAACCAACACTCTAAGAATTCCGTTGCATCTAAACACTCTTCCACAACTGGGCAAAAGGCATTGCTTAAAGCAGTCTGACACACTTTGGCATTGGACAAATGTTCGGAAATATATTCAACTAAGACAGTGACATTGAGTTTCCCTCAGATCTAGGCAGCATAAACAAGTGTTGGTATTCTCTCAGTTCTGGCAAAAGCACTACTGAGACAAAGAGAGTTCTTTGATTGTGAGCAGTAAAATAAAGACATCAGGATTTGTGATTGATGACTTTTGTTGGCAGAGGGAAAAAAATCTGAGGGTCAGACCCTGAGATGTAGCTCGAAGGTTTAAACAGAACTGGCCTTGCTGATCTCTAAAAGTTATTCTGAAGTCTTAAGGCCAAGGTTGTAGACACATACTCTAAACAGAGCTCTGATATCAACTCAGCACCACATCACGCTAACATATTCCCCTGATTCAAAACAAATAAACCAACGAAGACATTTCAAGTCGTTTCCTGGTACTATATGTACCATTTTTAAACACCCGGGTTGTGTTGAGGTCTGATGTTGAAAAATTAGAAGGCCACAGAATTTAATCAATATCTTGGCCATGGAAGTGAGACGTGCTGCCAAGTGAATTGGCACACACAATGTGTCTTATTCAGGCACTATAGAGAGAGGGAGAGAGAGAGAGAAGAGACAAATTGTCCTTTTTAGGAGGTGTGCTTTGACCCCTTGGGACTGCCCACATTGGTTAGCCTACAATTCAATGATAAACCACAGAGGGGCGCACTGTATAAACCCAGTGACATTAAACCTTTGATTTTGCTTGTTGTTTATATATAATGTTTACATTATTGATACTTATACAACAGTTATATGTTATGCAACATTCCTGCAAGAATTCATCCCTTTTGGACTGCTAAGATTTTTATTCCCGAATAAAATAAATAACTTTTCTCAAGCGAGAAGATTTGTGTTTTTATATGTTTTAACTAAATATTAAATTATAACTTTTTTAATGTTGTTATCTAACACCTTCATTATGTCTTTCATCTGCTGAAATCTCTTGCAGATATAGATATTCATACATGTGTATAACAACGGTTGAACAGTCAAGTGTTTTCGAGTGTTCACAGACCGGCTTTGACCGTTCCAGTATGGCTGATGGCTTACATAACGGCCCATAGAAGCAGCCGCTAATGAGGCTGTATAATATATCATTGATTCTTAGATAGCAGTCTAATCTCTTAGTGGCATGTCAAATTTTGTGAAAATGAAAATACACTTTTTTACTATTATAATAGTAACTTATAACAGAATACTTTTAAATAATAAAAATGGGTGGTGATGGCGCAGTGGATAAGACACATGCCTTTGGTGTGAGAAACCGGGTTTCGAATCCACTGTGAGACACCAATGTGTCCCTGAGCAAGACACTTAACCCCTAGTTACTCCAGAGGCGTGCGACCTCTGACATGTATAGCAATTGTAAGTCGCTTTGGATAAAAGCGTCAGCTAAATAAATAAAAATAAATAATATACTTAGGTGCTTACTGAATGTAATATTTTCGGACACTTAATTGCAATTACATGAAAATGTATGGTAGTTTAAATTAGTATTACATTTTTATATTAATAATGTATTTAAAGTTGTTTGACCCACTTATTTCGAACTATTCATAAATACTCATATTGTTTTAGAAATATGTGTAAAGTGTACATCTGAATGTACTAAAAATGTATGACATGAAGTTAAAATACTTTAAATTTAATTTCTATTGAAAATTGTGTTATGTATAAACATATTTGTCATTGCACATTTGTAATGGTGAAGTTGCAATTTAGTTAATTTATAATGCATTAACTTTAAATGCAACTTAGGATAACACACTGAAATTAAAGTTATGATCAACTACTTTACATGTGCTTTGGTATGTTAGTCAACACCTTAATGAAAAACTTTTAATTTTCAAAGTGCACATTTTAAAGTACTTAAAGGATTAGTTCACTTTTAAAAAAAAACTTTTGCTGATAATTTACTCACCCCTATGTCATCCAAGATGTCCATGTCTTTCTTTCTTCAGTCGAAAAGAAATTAAGGTTTTTGATGAAAAGATTCCAGGATTTTTCTCCATGTAATCGACTTCATAGGTCCCAAACGGTTCAAGGTCCAAATGACAGTTTCAGTGCAGCTTCAAAGGGCTTTAAACGACAACAGACGATGGATAAGGATCTGTCATTTAAAAAATAAATAAAAAAGTTGAAGTTTTATAACCACAAATGCTCACCTTGCTGTGCGCGTTTGTGACATCACGTAATACGCAATTACGTTGAAAAGGTCACGCTTCTGTCCTGACGAAAATGTTCTTTTAGCCTTTTTAATATTACAACACCCAGGATACGCACACGAAATGGGCATTTAAACGATAAACTGACACAAAGACATTTGAATATGTGTATATCCTCCTTCCTCACATTTGTAAACACTGACTCGGTACTTCCGTCTACGCATGCCGTGACCTTTTCAACTTAATTGCGTATCACAGAACAGAGCGAGGCAAGCATTTGTGCTTGTAAATTTTTTTTTTAAAATTTTTTAAATGACGGATCGCTAGATAAGACCCTTATTCATCGTCTGGTATTGTTTAAAGCACTGAAACTGTCCTTTGGACTTTGAACCGTTTGGGGTCCATTGAAGTCCATTATATGGAGAAAAATCCTGGAATCTTTGATCAAAAACTTTATTTCTTTTCGACTGAAGAAAGAAAGACATGGACATCTTGGATGACATGGGGGTGAGTGAATTATCAGCAAAAGTTTTTTTAAAAGTGAACTAATCCTTTAAGTGTGTAGAAGAAAAAGTCACTGAAATTTGCTATCTTTGAGAACAACAGAGGTGCCTTCCATTTCATTAATATTATATTATCTGCAGCTAGTTTATTTATATTTTTATATATATGTATTTACATATGCTTAAGCCTCGTCTGTGAAACAAACCGTGGGGTAGTGTACTAATCTTTAAAGTATCTCTCTCTCTCTCTCTCTCTCTCTCTCTCTCTCTCTCTCTCTATATATATATATATATATATATATATATATATATATATATATATATACATATATATAGTCTTAAAGTATATAAATCTAGCATTAAGCCCCAGACTGAAAACATGTTTGAGCTGTTTTAACTAAAAACAACTTGCACTGACAAATCGTAAAATATGTCAGTGCCATTGTTTTGTCTCAAGACAAGTTTATAAAATGTGCTTAAATGCCCTGTCTTAATCCTGGCTTAATCTAAGCCCTGTATGTGAAACAGGCCTACAAGTGCACATTCAATACAATTAAGTGAAGGGTAACTTAAAACATAGAACAAGCATGTCCAATTCTACCTCTGGAGTTCCACTGTCCTGCAGCCCGGCTGTAAATAAACAAAGACAGCTAAATTGGTTCTCCAGGAGAAAGATTGGACACCCCTAATATCGAACAGCATGTTTAATTCGACCATTTATAGCTTTCTTATCAAATATGATGAGTAGGCTACATATAATTTAAAAGACATTAATGGTCTACAAAAAGGGATTCTGTGGGGCCACACTTTTCTACCATCGGACTGAACTACTGTATTACTGTTGCTGAATCATGACATTATATTGCTTTTAGTTGTTTCCTAGGTATCACTTGGATACCAATGTTACTACAGTAATATTTTGAGGGTAAAGTGGCTTTTCAGAGAAAGCTCATTTATCTTTGGCACAAAAATTAGACACGTATAATGTTGGAGAAAGACGTTAAAAGAAATAGAAAGGAAGCCTAAGTCACTTTTAGGCCGTGGGTAGAGTGCTGTGTGAAAAGGGCTTCAGCCTTTGGCTCTCTGTGCATTTTAACACATCATAAATCATTCTCCTAGCCGTCCCATGTATTCCGTGAATGATATATTTTATTTACACTACAGAGGAAAACACACATGGTCGTTATTAATCATCTCCCACCTTTAATAATGACTCAACTTCCACTCATTCATCACACAACTTCTAAGCTGGGCTTAACACAGGAATAAAAAAGAGAGAGAAAGAGACAGATGAAAGAAAACAAACAGTGCTGGCTAACAAGTAAGCTTTTTCAGAGGTTAAGGAACAAAGGGACTAATAGTGCTATTTTCCTATTGTGAATACAATGACAATAAAATATAGTCTGTTGATCACGTGCCTTCAGGTTCTGGAATAAATACCTGAGCACGATCTTGCTAACCTCACTTATCTTTTTATTGCTAGGTAAACATTAGCAAAGAGCCAGTAAAGTCCCTTTGTTTTTCTCTCGAAAGTAACTTGTAATGATGATAAAATACATATACACACACTTATTTTGTGCCATAGAAATTAGAAATCTTTGTTGTCCACTCTGTGGCTGTATCAGTGTCTAAATTCAGTAGATACAGTAGACGGTTATCCCTCATAAGTGAGGCACAGCCAGACTTCAGTGAACATGAGCCGTGTTGAGGCTCTCTGTGGTATCTTGGAGTAAAAAAAAAAAATCACTTCCTGCAAGCCGTTATGTCAGATACAGCCCTACATGTCTTTCATTCGGCATTGATTTCTCGCATTTATTAGATATTTAGCCACATATCTGTCTCGCCGCAGACATTGTAAACAATATCCAACAGTATAGTCTGTTTGGATGGCCTCCAGATCACACAGTTCACACATGAAGTTGCTTTAGGGAAGCAGGGGAGGCACAAGGGTGAAGAATAAAAAAAAAAAAATCTACTATCTATTGTCCAATTCACATTTCGAGTGGATTGCAGTCAAATATCAGGCATCGGCTGACTGAGGACAAGTAGCTAATGGCAGACTGTGAGTAATTTTCTAGTAATTGCTTAAAGGGATACCCAGGTAGAAGGTGACGTTCCTGCGACCATTGGTAACGTTTCCTAAAAGTTCTCTAAAGGTGACAAACATTCCGAACCTTTACAGAACATTAGGGATGTTCCTGAAACGTCCTCTTTTGGTAATGAAAGTGCTGCAGTTCACCGTTCCTTAAATGACTTTAGGGGGACGTTCCGTAATGGTAATCTTATGATCACATAACAACGTTACAAAGAGGATGTAATCAAAACGTTCTCATATGGGTCTAAGTTGGTCATACAATGACTTTCTTTATGTGACTTTAGGGGAACGTTCCATATTGGTTATTTTAAGGTCACATAGCAACATTACAAAGAGGACATAATAAGGACGTTCCCATATGGTTCTCTGCTGACCATATGAGAACGTTTTGTGACTAACTTAATGTGAACATTCTCATATACATCACGTTTTGTGCGCGGTGACGTGGGACGAACCGAGGTTCAACTTCCGTCAACTTCTGTCACGTTTATCTGGTTTGTCTGCGGGCTGGACCCTTCTCGGACGGACACCTGACGGCGGTCTTTTTCCTATTTTCTTCACCGACAGCGAGCCAGCAGCAAGCTGCAGTGAGTATTAGTTCTGCCAATGTGATTATCATGTAAAGTTATTTTAATGAACCATTCTCGCGTAGATGGTCAGGCTATATTGGCTTTTTTTTTAGATAAACAAGCTAACATAAGCGCTAGGCCTATTCCAATTTGCTTATTTTAACTCTTGTTTACATAACCTGCAGGGTCTCCTCACGAAATCTAAGTGGCATAAAGTTCAATGCCTAATAATAATAATTGCCTAAAAAATGACCAAAAAAGAACATTCTAGGTCCCTTAAAGGTTCTACAAAGTTCCAGTAATGTTAATAAATGTAACTTTAACATTCTAGATTCTAGTTCCCCTAAAGGTTCCTGTAATGTTAGTAAAGGTTCTGAAAATGTTCAGTAAACATGATGGAAAGACCTTAATAGGACAAAAAAATTATATTCTAAGTTGGTCCCTAAAAGTTCTGCAGGACGTTCTCAGAATGTTTTGGAAACATTGGATTTCTGAATTAAATATGGTCTTCTAAACGTTCCCAGAACATCCTGAATGTTCCCTGAAGGTCCTCCAAATAACGTCCCCAAACCCTTTAAAGAACTCCACATCGTGACTGTCTGGGAATGCTGTGGGAACGTTACCAAGTGGCGTCCT
Source organism: Semotilus atromaculatus (assembly GCA_031834385.1). Lineage (NCBI taxonomy): Eukaryota > Metazoa > Chordata > Actinopteri > Cypriniformes > Leuciscidae > Semotilus > Semotilus atromaculatus. Next base: position 993,018 of record JAULUF010000035.1, read on the forward strand.
TGACATCAGCGGGACGTTCTCAGAATGTTTTGGAAACATTGGATTTCTGAATTAAATATTGTCCTCTAAACGTTCCCAGAACATCCTGAATGTTCCCTGAAGGTCCTCCAAATAACGTCCCCAAACCCTTTGAAGAACTCTACATCGTGACTGTCTGGGAACGTTGTGGGAACGTTACCAGGTGAAGTCCTTGACATCAGCGGGACGTTCTCAGAATGTTTTGGAAACATTGGATTTCTGAATTAAATATTGTCCTCTAAACGTTCCCAGAACATCCTGAATGTTCCCTGAAGGTCCTCCAAATAACGTCCCCAAACCCTTTAAAGAACTCCACATCGTGACTGTCTGGGAACGTTGTGGGAACGTTACCAGGTGAAAGTCCTTGACACCAGCGGGGACGTTCTCAGAATGTTCTGGGAACGTAAAATTTCTAGCTGGGTAGTTTACACCAAAAATTTATTTTCATCAATCATCATTCTTATGTCGTTCCAAACCTGGACATGAGGGTATGACTAAACACCAAATAAGATGTTTTCAATGTCTTTTTGATTGTATAATGAAAGTCTATGGGGTCCAATGTTGTTTTAGATTCCATTGACTTTAATTCAGTGGTTCTAAATCAGGGGACCTTATGGCAAACATCCGAGGGGGCCTCAAGATGACTTAAAATTATATAAAATAAGATAAAACAAGCTTTGAAATAAGTAAAAACAACTAAAAATCAAGATATTTCTTATTTTAAACCAAGATTTTGTCTTTATCTTATAATGCCTGACATAGCCTATTTTAAAAGTATGAATTCTATACTTAGAAAAGTAATGTAATTTAACTAAAATTTAAAACACAATGGGCATTTTATAATGAATACACATTTTACAAAAATACACAAGTGAGAGAGTGACGACTTAATGAACAAACAAACGAATGAATGAATGAATGAATGAATGAATGAATGAATGAATGAAAACAGTTAATACACAGTATATATTTTTTTTAATTTTTACATTTTTCAATTTTGGTTGAACTATTCCTTTAACGACCCCATGAAGTTATTTGGCGAGTGAGTGGTTTTGTCTTCATTCCTGTGTTGATGTATTGAAACAGGATGTCTGGGTGGGACGTTGGCATAAAAAAAGTGCCAGTGGGCCTCTGTTACATCACATCCATCACATTACTTTTACAGAAAGTGTCAGTGCACAATTGAAATGCTAAAGGTTTATTCAATAAGCATTTGTACTAGCTCATGGATTAGCTTCAAAGCTAATAGATACAGTTGAATCTAACAGAAGTCAAATGTCGATTTCATTAGGTCTTTAATGGTAAAATACATAAAAATAGTTTTGAATCCTTGAAAGGCAGCTGTTTGAAGCCACCAGGAGGCCAGTGAAATAAAGACAATCAAGCAGATCAGCGCTAACAGCTTGCGCTCCTCCTTTCTTCCTTAAAGAGGCATTCTCCCACAAAATAAACCAGTGTTACAACAGATTGATTTAAATGTCTGTGTGTTTTCCAGCACCTCTGTGGCAGACTCAACAAAAGGGATGAGTTTACAATACCACCCCTTACATCCAAGTAATTTATGGCACGCCATGCGCTCAGCAAAGTGCAGCAAAAGGCACCTGGCCTAAAGCATAAAAGAGCACATAGCACCAGAAAGAGAAGGATTTCCCTTGCAAAATAAAGTGGGAAGTAATTGAAACAGTGCAGAAGTGCGCTTTTGATTATGTTGTGGATGCACTCCGTCATGTCATAATGGCTCTTGTCCCCTGAACCGCAAAACCATGTATGCTTAATGAAGCAAAAACAGCTCCACATGAAACAGCTATCTCCATCTTTTGAAGGCAATATTGCTATCATAAAGCATGCTCGGAGTAATAGAAATAAGATTTACACAGGTCCGGCTAATGCATGCTAAGGAGGTTAACTGCTGTGTTTCTTGACAACCCAAAAGGCGGCTCCATCTAATAAGGGTGGCAGCGCCTTTATGGTCTCTCTCTCAGGATGACTGCTTCTCACTGGCAGCACCAAAAAGCGTTGTTTATAAGGCACTGTGTTGAATATGCAATAAAAAAAGCTAAAAAACAAAATGATTCCCCTTATGCTGACAATAAATGGGGTGAATATGAACATCACTTGCGCTGTTTAAAGAGACTGCATAATTCAGTGTTTACAAGTGCCGTTGCTAAGGGTGATACTGAGATTATTACCGATATCAATTGTACTCTATTAGCACAAGCACTGCATAATATTTTTGCAGTAAAAACTGCCATTATCATGCTGGCATTGACATGACTGACGTGCAAACTGTTCTGTATACAATAGTAAAGCAATAGGCCACAAAAGGCCATTCGTTACAGTGGTTTTACCATAGGTAAGGGATGTTCTGTACAATGCTGTACCTAAGTAATGATGGAAATAGCAGTATAATAAAAGGCATAAGTGTTCAGTTAGCATTTTTTTCCAGGTTCAATAAAAGTTAAGCCCAATCCTGCACTTATATTGTATGTTATGTGTTGATTACAACACAAATGAATTTCTACTTTACCCTCATTTTCTCTCTCTCTCTCCCTCTTTAAATATATATTTTAAATAATAATATTTAATATTCACAATGAATGTATGTAAAAAACTGTAACTTATGTGTTTATTAATTGCCTGCAGATATCACACTCTTAACAGTTCAATAAATAAAACCAAACAAAATTTGGTCAGTTAGTTGGAAATGATTCTGTTTTTTTTTTTTTTTTTTATAGTTCTAAAGTGATGGAAAACAAGCTTTTCCATTTCCTGCTCTACTTATTTAATCTCAGCAAACACAGACAAGCAGAGTGCTACAATGAACAATGAAAAGTCTGGACTGTATATCAGCATACTGGAATGCCTCACAGCCAATCAAATAAAAAGACCAGAAATAACTGTACATAAACAGCCTCTTTCTGTTTAACACAGGGTATTTCAATGGTAGACATCCTACCTAATTATGAAAAAATTTACCTGCTGTTATGTTTGACCACATAATCAAAAGTTAACATCATATCTTACAGACGAGCAATACATTTACCTCATACCTATTACTTTTTGGTGACTATTTAACCCCCCTCCCATCCTATCCCTGCTTTGTTATTCACAGCAATCACATTCCACCAAAATGTCCCACAGTCCTGACAAATAGCCATTAACATGATTTGTCCCTTCTTTCCCACTTTTGCCTTCTCAAATTTGGTCTCTCCCCTATTTGTGCAGATGATGTATTGAAATCCATGAGCCTATAATCCTATTAATACAGCTCTTGTCCATGTTACATTTATTTTCCTCGTAATCTCCTGCTCCGGCCTCTCCTCTCTCTCTCTCTCCTCTTGTCCCTTGGCTGACCCCGGCCCACGTACTCTCCTCTCTGAGCTGAGAGAAATTCAGATTGATACCAAATATAATGGTCATTGCGGGTTTCATAACAAGCTTCCTGATGGTGTGATCAAGGGCTGTTTAGCTTGAATGACCGCATCAGCCATCTTCTTGAACTGAGGGCAGGCTCATGCCAAATCGGAGAGAGCCGGATGGGAATGTTTACAGTGTCATTCTGTGAAATGCTATCAATACTTGACCTTTCTGCTATTATACGACTACGAGAGGTACAGGCCAAATAGTTGCAGAAAATGTTTTTTGTGAGGCTCTAAGAGTCATACTTTTTAAAGTTCTACATAAACATTGCATTAAAGATGATTTGTGTACACATCATACTCGCATAGTAGCAGTGCATGATGGGAGTTTTTCATAAGGGCTTACTGTAACTCATTTCTAAAAGGGGGGAAAAGATGTATTGCATCCTTTAACTAGATCGTCCGAATGTCTGCCTTGATGTCTGCATAGGCAAAGAAGGCCCCACAAACACGTAATCCTAATGGAAATCCTTGTCATACATGCCCCAGTAATGGTTTATGGTTCGGACCATAAGCGCCAATCCAAACCCAGTCCTCCAAACCCATAAACCAATCAGTTCCACAGGCAAATCCAAATGAATCAATTCCAAACTTCAGATGGCCACAGACGTGCTCACTTACCTATCATCCCACTGAGAACAGCTGCAAATAGAGTATTTTTACAAGCTCAGAGCACTTCATGGAGTCTAATGAATGTGAATGGATGGGCCTTGAGTGAAGTGAAGAGATGTATTTACACAGGATCTAGAATCTTCTTTACATGCTGAGAGGAAGAGGATGGTTTACTAAGCTCCTCACAGGATGAGGGAGAGATCCTGATGGAGCGCACACTGTGGACAATAAACGAACCACATTAGCCATCACAAACTCTCGTATGGAGGAAAGATATGTAATTTTTTGCAGGCACTTGAATGTGACAGTTTAGTTTTACAGTACAGTATGTGCTCATAGTAAACACTCAAAATATGTCTTTTCTCTCACTTAAGCAAAAATGCAGCCATGTCTACAACACTCTTCAGTGATATTAATCATCACATCGACACATAGCTCATTTTAGAAATGTATAATATGTAGCAAATAAGGTGGAGATTTAAAGTCAGATACATTCTTTAGCAGTTTATATTCCTTCTTGTATTAACATAAACTAATATTCAGAGGCACAAGGTATGTGATGATTTGTTGTCACAGTCAAAACCAGGCAAATGGAAAGTAACGTTTGCACAGATAGGCACTGTGGTGGATATGTCAGTGAATGAGGGCCAAACTATAAAAGTGAGGCATTGAAGGAGTAACTGAAAAGTTTAATGTGGCTTTCAGTTCACCCCATAATGCCTTGTGACTGATGAAACATTTCCCAAGATTCACAGAGTCCTCTGTCAGCAGTGATGTAAAAAGCCCTAGAGGCAGGGACCAGTAGTTTCAATAGCCTCAGTTTCAATTTTAATTTGTTCCTCAATAGAGGAAAAAAAAAAAAAGTTTTCAATGGGAATGGAATTTTACCTCCCAAGAAACCTAAAGGAATTCAGAATGGAAGCAGAATTTATGGAATTTGTTAATGGCTGCACTAACAGGAATGCTTGGACATCAAATTGGTATGCAGAAATGTGCCATTAATTAAACATCATATTAAAAGTGTAAAAAAAAAAAGAAAAGAAAAAAAACCCTTCTAGGGCTGAAATATGAGGCAATTTTCTGTCAATGTCAACATCAATGTCTTGATGTTACACAAATAAACTACTTCCAAAGCATGAGGGATTTTTATTATAATTTCACAAGTGCAGATAATGACCAACGAAAAAAAAAAAAAGTCATTTAAAATGCTGATGTAAAAAAGAACTGTGACAAAAAGAAACCCCCCATGAGTCCACACATAACCTCCTGTTTGTAAGTGGAAAATGAACAAGTTATAATGGTGCAGATGGAAGAGTGGAGAGCAAAATGGAAGCCCTCATTAAAACATATCCAGCTGTATTGTAAAAAAAAAAAAAAAAAAAAAAATTGCCTGAAGTGCTCAGTGATGTTAATAGAGATCAAATGGAAAGGTAGTGTAAAAAAAAAAAAAAAAGCCAGGTTCATTACTCTGGTAGAGAGTAAAACACACAGAGACACCTCTCATACAGAGACAACTATAATGGGTCAAGCATCTAATGAACACAAGACAGACAAGCAGACAGACAGACAGACAGACCAATATGGCGGTTATGATGGGAAGGAAGAATGAGAGACAGAAAGATAGAGAGCGACTGAAAGAGCCTCTGGGTCCAGCCTTTGAAGATGTCCGGGTCACATCGGCGAGCACAGAATCTTTGTTCTCGTTCTCTTTAATAATTTGATCACTTCATATACGTGGAGATTTTTTTGAAAGGGAAATGACATTTTAAGCAGTGTTGGGGAAAGTTTTTTTACTTTTAAAAGTAATGTGTTATAACATTGCATTACTCCATAAAAAGTTACATTTGTGTTAATTTATCCGACCTGGGATGGGCTTCCTTCTTTGTTTTTAATAATAACTTTTAAAAAAAAGAATGTTAAAAAGAACAGTATGTATTTGAAATAGAAATCTTTTGTAACATTACTTGAATGTCACTTGCATCCTTGTATCCTTGCTGAATAAAAGTATTAATAAAAGTATTAATTTCTTTAAAATGTCCCTGGTTCAGAAAGGGTTGACAACCCCTGCCCTAGACAATGAAAGGTAAAAGAATAATGATGTTTTTCTCTGCTCATATGGCAATAAGTTGTATCATAAACTGTATTCTCTCACAAGTCTCTCTCTCTCTCTCTCTCTCTCTCTCTCTCTCTCTCTCTCTCTCTCTCTCTCTCTCTCTCTCAGGTGAGAGCACCTCCACACAGAGGAAATGAGGGGGAAAATGATGATCCCCCTTCCAGGCCTAATGTTTTTCTCTTTTTCCTTCTCTCACTCTACCTGCCCCTCCCCTGTTTTTCTCTCTTGTCTGCCAAGATGCAAGACTCTCCAGCCAGAATGACAGAAAATCGAGGCTGCAGTTGCTGAAATCCCTCCTGTGCCTTCAACTCTAAGCACAGGGTCAGATGTCAGCCTACAGCTATGCACAAAACTACAGTAACATTTTTTGAAATAAAAATAAAAAGAGATACTGGCATTTTTTCTGTCCCATTGTCATTCCCATTATGTCTCAAGCAGAGTACATGCTAGACAATGTGGGTAGCATCAATTCCAGAGAGGTTTACCTGTTTTTTTTTGTTTTGTTTTTTTCTATCACACATTCTTGTTTATTAAGTGTAACAGAGATATGAAAAGGACACAATTGTCTAACATGCAATATGTAATGGCACTAGATAATTTATTTATATATAATTATAATTCATATATATATATGTAAATCAATCCTTACTTTATCATCAAACACTTCACCAGCTCTGGAAATATTACGAGCAGAAAATATCCTTTGATGCAAGGATATGCACATTGATGCCACTTGTAAAGGTCTATTTTGAATGACTAAGAGTCTGGTAGTAGGGAAATGTCGCATGAAAACACATCCTTATTTCAGACAGAGCGGATCTATGCCTGCAAGTGAAAAAAAAGAAAAGCCTCCATAAAACCTTGCCTTTACTGCTTATAGCATTATCTCGCTTATGTGTATAATAAAAGCAGAGTAATTCATCTATAAAGTAATAAACTCCAGAATAAGGAGAGCATATATCCTGTGTAACAATACACCTCGCTGGGATAGATTAAACATGACAATATGATTTACAAAGTTCACCTATAAATTACCAGAATATCTAATAGGTTGAATATTCGAGTCGGGGGCAATGCTGAAGTCCTTATCCGGCAGCGGCGGGTCACAACGAATGTCTGACATCAAGCGTACGGGTCCTGCCACGGTGTCACACAACGCACTGTATCATTCCTCCGCTAATAAAGGCATGGCCGGCAGTAGGGCTTCAGAGCAGAGGCAAAGTTATGGAAAATATTTCTCTCCCAAGGACATGGCACCAGATGTGCAAAGACTTATGGGAGCAATCATAGGTGGCCAAGGCTTGGGCTGTGAAGCCTTATTAAGTTAGGCTGCAATCCAGCACCTTCAACTTATTAAGCTGTCAAGAGTTGCAATGATTAAAACCAAGGAAAGGTCACGAGCAGACCTTCGGCATTGTGCAAGGGCTGGTATTTTCTTTAGTAGTGCCGGCCCTAATGAAGACATTTTACACTTGCAGGTGGGATTTGATGAAATGGCTCTTTAGCAACGTGCTCTTGTTCTTTCTCTTTCTCTCCTTTTTTTGTATGTCGGAGAGGCTTGTGCAAATCTTCAAAAGTTTAATTTTTTTTTTCTCACTCACCTCATCGAAGGTGGCATACAGAGAAATTACCTTATTCTGAAAGACATGATGAATGAGAGAAAGAGAGAGAGGCCTGAAAAAGAGAATCAAAATCGTTTCTTTCGCCTGGCACTCGGGCGACTGGTCTCACTCTCAGATGGTTTTGCATACGATCATCCGCAGAGATCAAAGCCGAGAAGGCCGCGGTAATAATTACCGGCTGGGTGCGCGAACGCAGAAACGTTCAGCACGGGCAGGGCTGTCGCCTAAATATCAGCCATCACGTTCTGCTGATGAAGGGATTTTAATGTCTGTCGGCTTCGTGCCATCATCTGCCTACGGAGATTAAAGAAACACACCAATCCGCCAAGAGTTTTATTGAGAGCTGTCACTAGTATACACCTCTATGCCTGAGGTCCGGGAGCGTTCCTGATATATTCACCTGCCAGGATGGATGGTGTGGTTTGTGGAGTGGACTGCAGCTAAATTGTGTTGAAAGGACAACTCATTGCCAGAGGGTCAGAAAACTGGCCCAATACTACTATCTATCGCAACAATACTTATTTTAGTCCAGACAAGATGTCAGTAATGACACCTTCACTTTGTGACACTTTACCTAGTTTTACCTCTCAAAAACAAGAACATACACTATGAAGCCACAAAGACTGAACTTAACTATTTTGTCACTGAAGCTATGGTTTGGTGGCATTGTGTGGTCGATTTCTGTAATATAGTCCTGGATATTGCTGAAACATAAGGTGGAAAAAAGAAGGGTACGGAATGTGCCTGTCTCATTTCAAAGCGTGCCCTTGACATCTTTGTAGATTGGCTTTTTTCTCTCTTTCCTGCATTGCCCAGGACACTGCTACAGCTGCAAATTGCCAATGACAGATATGCAAAATGGGGGTCATACAAAGTTCTCAGCCATTTTATAAAGGAGACACATATACTGTGTGTCTGTCGGCTTGCTAGAGGTGCTGTGTGACCTCCAAAAACTATTTTCATATACTGAAATATATATTGAATGGCACATATTGCTGTATCTCCAAATGAGAAATCCCATGTAGCAAGAACTCATTTAGCTGTTCTTGAGGCTAGTGTCGCTGTCAAAGTTGAAATGAGAACAAGCAAATGTGGTTTAGGGGCACAAGGTTTCCAACATTGTCTTACAAAAGTTGCTTTTGCTCTGCGAAATGCCAAACTTGTATTTAAGTACAAAGGGAATGACTCCTTGACTCTTTTGCAAACAGCTGTCAAACAAAAAAAACAAAAAACAAATCCTCCCATCCATGTATCGGTTAACATTATCTTCTTTAAGGTTATGGTGACCTATCTACACGCTGCAGGATCTACGCATATAGTCAAAGCCGCTGAGATGCCCCGTTCCTTAGGCTTCAAATGTCCTAATTACTCCTGTGTGCCTCACAGGTCAAGCCAAGCTTTCCGTACTAGCCTGGCACCATAAGAGTATTCTCCACTCCATTAGCATGACATTTCAATGCACCGGGCTAAATGTTCCCACTCCTTAAACTCTCAGCCTCGGAGGATTCTGTGGCCTACATAAAAGACTCAGCTTAGACCTAAGCTGCTCCTTTTTGCTGTTGGGGGAAAATGCTATCAGAGAACTGAATGAGAAAAGTTTGTTCCAATTGAGGCAAAGCAGAAAAATAGAGCTATGTCCGTGTTGCATTTATGTAAAATTTGAGACACTGTGCAGCTTGAGGAAAATAATTATATATGTTGCACACACAAAAGAGACAGTGTTTTCCGGTGCCACATGATCTTTTATTTTCATCACACTGTGCGTAATCAACAAACACAACAATAAATTAGATTTTGTTTCACAGTGTGTTGCAATGTCTGGCAGTGTGACTTCTTCATAAAAGTGGATCTGATATACATTATGTCAAAGAAAATAAGAACAATGTATCCCACCAAATAAAGAATGTAGCTCATTGACATTAGCGTTACATTAATTAGTCAATAATGCTATAACGATTACGTCCCTTCTGTCTGCACCTGTTCTTGTTAGCCCTAATTAGTTTAATCTTCCTCCAGCTCTGCCTTTTTAGTTCCCTCATTCACCTTGTGTATTTATAGGCCTACTCCTTGTTCTGTTCTATCCTTTGTCGGTTATTGTTGAATGTCATGCTTGCCAGACACCAGTAAACTCTTTGTTAAACTCAATTCAGTATTACACATCTTCCTTCTTTGGTGCCCCGTGACAGAATAACCAACCAAACAAGAACTATCAACATGGACTCACCAGCGTTTGCGTCTCCTCCTCCTCCCGGAGAACCAGAAATATCTGGGATACTTGACCTGGATGATCAGGAATGGTGATCTCTCCCTCACAGCCAGCGAGCCCAAGGTGCCCACGAGGTCGTTCCAGAACCAGCTCCAGAGTCCAGCTTCAGAGCCAGGAGCGGACCTAGACCTTGTCATAATGATCTTGTTAGCTGATTTATAATGCGCAATGGGCGCCACCATGTTGATTTGCACCGAACTTTAGAGAATCGGATATTTCAGATTAACATCACGTAAATTCACCCGCATCTCCCGAAATACATGAATATAAGTGAACAGTGAACTGGAAGAAGAATCAAGAAAACTATATAGTGTCCTGTACAATATGTATCTGATATTAATAAAACACTTTGTCAAATTATAATAGAAATGATTATTTTTGCTGCTTCCATAGACATCAGTGTATATTTTACAAACTAGAAATGTATGGATTTGCTAGTACATGTGCATTTAAATGCCCAAAATCTAAAATAAACATGATTGAAAACACTGAATAGTTATGATATATGATAAGCGCTGAGCATGTCCCTCTCTGGCCAAGTGCGAAAGCACGTTTGAATTTAGCAGTTGATCACGTGATGCACTTAATGTTCTAACCACGCCGGTGGGATCCTACGCTCCAGGGACCAGCCAAGACTAATCATACCGGTGTGATCATACGCGTCAAAGGGTTAAATTGGAACATAAAGTCCACACTAGAGGCTTGGTAAGTACTAGCTAGCTTGTAACTAGTTTATTCCATTGCACCATTTGTTCTTAACTCTTCCGAGTCGCCGATCACGCCGGCGTGATCAAGTTACATGACCAGTTTAAGACGTCAAAGCATAAAAACAAAGTCACGTTGAGCGCTGTCGTCCACTTCTGTCGAAAGTGCTGGCTTGAAACTCTATTCTACTTTTTGTTTTGTGTTGATAGACCAAGTAAAAACGGAGATATGATTATTCAAACTTTATATAAAAAAAATATTGAAAATATGTTTGTAAAAGAACGCAAGATGGGATGCGACAGGCGTTGCATTTATTCTAATAACTTTGTTGGTTTTTGTCATAAAACAAAACGGAGAAAAATGTGTGAATCTGCTGATTCTGCTCTTCAGGCTGCACATTTTACGGAGTGGAGAAAGAGCCAACTGAGCAAAGACGCGAAATTGAAAGGTGGGAGAATGACGGAGTAGACAAAGAGAGACATATAGCCTACACTGTTAGACATTTTATCGTATTTTTGCGGTAACTTACTGGCAGCACTATTGCCAGTAAGTTACTGTAAGTTTACCTTTACAGTAGCTTACCTGTAAATGTGTTTTACAGTAAGATGCCCTTACCGCAATTTAATTTTATAGTAAGATGCCTTTACCACAATTTAAGGTCCCACTTTATATTAAGTGGCCCTAATACCTGTGAACTTACATGGTTACTAGATATGTACTTAGTATGTAACTACAGTGTAAATACACATTGGTACATAGTATTTACAACTGTAATATTTGTGTAACTACACATATGTAACAACCCACGGAAAGGTTTGTGTAAGTACAAATGTGTAACAGGACATTGGTAACAACACTTTTTCCACTACAGTAAGTACACATGTGTAACAGGCATAATGTAACTACATTTTGTAACAACAATATGTATTCACACAAGTTGTTCCACTTCCACACGCAGTCTTCCATACTGTAGTTACCAGTTTAGAACACACTGAAACCATGATGATTCCTATGTGTATACCATGTATTTACTATATGACTGGCAGGACTTATGTTGAATTACAGCTAAAGTTTTCCCTTGTGGTACCAGTGTACTTACATGGTAACTCCTCAGGAACTGTCCACTTAATATAAAGTGTAAAATGGTCATAACTTACTGTGTATTATGCAAAACCCAAACCTCTGTGCAACTGTACTAACAGTGTGCTTACATGGTAACTCCTCAGGAACTGTCCACTTAATATAAAGTGTAAAATGGTCATAACTTACTGTGTATTATGCAAAACCCAAACCTCTGTGCAACACTGTATTAACAGTGTACTTACATGGTAACTCCTCAGGAACTGTCCACTTAATATAAAGTGTAAAATGGTCATAACTTACTGTGTATTATGCAAAACCCAAACATCTGTGCAACACTGCATTAACAGTGTACGTACATGGTAACTCCTCAGGAACTGTCCACTTAATATAAAGTGTAAAATGGTCATAACTTACTGTGTATTATGCAAAACCCAACCCTGTGCAACAGTGTATTAACAGTGTACTTACATGGTAACTCCTCAGGAACTGTCCACTTAATATAAAGTGTAAAATGGTCATAACTTACTGTGTATTATGCAAAACCCAAACCTCTGTGCAACACTGTATTAACAGTGTACTTACATGGTAACTCCTCAGGAACTGTCCACTTAATATAAAGTGTAAAATGGTCATGTCTTACTGTGTATTATGCAAAACCCAAACATCTGTGCAACACTGCATTAACAGTGTACTTACATGGTAACTCCTCAGGAACTGTCCACTTAATATAAAGTGTAAAATGGTCATAACTTACTGTGTATTATGCAAAACCCAAACCTCTGTGCAACACTGTATTAACAGTGTACTTACATGGTAACTCCTCAGGAACTGTCCACTTAATATAAAGTGTAAAATGGTCATAACTTACTGTGTATTATGCAAAACCCAACCCTGTGCAACAGTGTATTAACAGTGTACTTACATGGTAACTCCTCAGGAACTGTCCACTTAATATAAAGTGTAAAATGGTCATAACTTACTGTGTATTATGCAAAACCCAAACCTCTGTGCAACACTGTATTAACAGTGTACTTACATGGTAACTCCTCAGGAACTGTCCACTTAATATAAAGTGTAAAATGGTCATGTCTTACTGTGTATTATGCAAAACCCAAACATCTGTGCAACACTGCATTAACAGTGTACGTACATGGTAACTCCTCAGGAACTGTCCACTTAATATAAAGTGTAATTGTTAGGGTCATTGCTGTGTACCACAGTAAATGCAAAACACAAGGTTACGTAGTGGATAGTAAACTCTGAAATATAAATGTGATAGTTATGCTTTGATAGATTTTGGGATATTACGGCATAGCACTTTTAAAGATTCACTCTTTATTTTAGATTTTTTTATTTGACATTGTGGTGACCTATTTGCCTTTACAGTAAATTACAGTGTTCTGTAAACAATAAACAAGAATAGCCTACACTTTAAAACCTTAAAAATACCTTGTTTAATCGTTTAACCATTTTGTAGTATTTAGTTTATTTACCGTGAGACACAAAAAGCGTTTTCTCCAATAAAACACAACATAAATTCACAAAAAAACATCAATTGTATTAGCCTGATGTAATCCAAATCTTTAGAATCCATACGTTGTTTGCAAGAAACAGATCCAAATTCAGCCCTTTATGTTCTTCATCTCCATTTCTCAGCAGCGACCGCAAACGTCAAATCCCGCGCTCAGGCGCGCTGGTGATGAATTCAAATTCAAAAAATGCGCCTTCAAGAAACGTTACGACATGTTTTACGTCCGTGATATCAAACGCTCATTGGCTCTCGCCTGCTTCGTCACAGATTGCGACATGCCGTGTTTCAGTCGGTGTAGTAAATTTGAAATGGAGAAGCGCGCGCGCCTTCACAGAGCGAACCGAAACCGAATTAACATTTTCATGGATTAATAATTTATATTCTGATCTGTACCTCATACACAACTATTATAATACTGCCAGAGAGGACTGCGGCTGCAACGCATCATCATGTGAACGACTTTTGGTACCGGTTTTGACATTTTCGCAATAAACAAATTATTGTGAAATTTATAACGTTACTTGTCTGTCTGTTATGTTTTTATTTTCTTCATAAGTGTAGCCTACGTAGTTTTAAGGAATGGTTATGGGTAGGTTTAGGGGTATGAGTAGGATTAGTGGCTCAAAATGTATTTTAATGCTTAATAAAACTATGAGAGGTTTGGGTTTGCTGAGATGGTCTCTGTTATGACCGTTTTACACTTTATATTAAGTGGACAGTTCCTGAGGAGTTACCATGTAAGTAAGTTACACTTTTAATACAGTGTTGCACAGAGGTTTGGGTTTTGCATAATACACACAGTAAGTTATGACCGTTTTACACTTTATATTAAGTGGACAGTTCCTGAGGAGTTACCATGTAAGTACACTGTTAATACAGTGTTGCACAGAGGTTTGGGTTTTGCATAATACACACAGTAAGTTATGACCGTTTTACACTTTATATTAAGTGGACAGTTCCTGAGGAGTTACCATGTAAGTACACTGTTAATACAGTGTTGCACAGAGGTTGGGTTTTTCATAATACACAGTAACGTTAAGTTATGACCATTTTACACTTTATATTAAGTGGACAGTTCCTAAGGAGTTACAATGTAAGTACACTGTTAGTACAGTTGCACAGAGGTTTGTGTTTTGCATAATACACAGTAAGTTATGACCATTTTACACTTTATATTAAGTGGACAGTTCCTGAGGAGTTACCATGTAAGTACACTGTTAGTACAGTTGCAGAGAGATTTGGGTTTTGCATAATACACAGTAAGTTATGACCATTTTACACTTTATATTAAGTGGACAGTTCCTGAGGAGTTACCATGTAAGTACACTGTTAATACAGTGTTGCACAGAGGTTTGTGTTTTGCATAATACACAGTAAGTTATGACCATTTTACACTTTATATTAAGTGGACAGTTCCTGAGGAGTTACCATGTAAGTACACTGTTAATACAGTGTTGCACAGAGGTTTGGGTTTTGCATAATACACAGTAAGTTATGACAGTTTAACACATTGTATCAAGTGCAGAGTTCCTGAGGAGTTACCATGTAAGTACACTGGTACCACAAGGGAAAACTTTAGCTGTAATTCAACATAAGTCCTGCCAGTCATATAGTAAATACATGGTATACACATAGGAATCATCATGGTTTCAGTGTGTTCTAAACTGGTAACTACAGTATGGAAGACTGCGTGTGGAAGTGGAACAACTTGTGTGAATACATATTGTTGTTACAAAATGTAGTTACATAATGCCTGTTACACATGTGTACTTACTGTAGTGGAAAAGTGTTGTTACCAATGTCCTGTTACACATTTGTACTTACACATACCTTTCCGTGGGTTGTTACATATGTGTAGTTACACAAATATTACAGTTGTAAATACTATGTACCAATGTGTATTTACACTGTAGTTACATACTAAGTACATATCTAGTAACCGTGTAAGTTCACAGGTATTAGGGCCACTTAATATAAAGTGGGACCCAATTTAATTTTACAGTAAGATGCCCTTGCCGCAATTTAATTTTACAGTATGATGCCCTTACCGCAATTTAATTTTACAGTATGATGCCCTTACCGCAATTTCATTTTACAGTATGATTCCCTTACCGCAATTTACTTTTACAGTATTATGCCCTTAAAAGTATAAAGTATAAAAAAAATCCAAATAAGTGACTTGATTCCATGTACATCAGCATATTCTTTATACATTGTCACAATCAATTACATCCATTTTATTTATTTATTGTGATGCAACATTAGGCAAGGCAGTTTTATTTATATAGCACATTTCATACACTTTGGAAATTCAAAGTGCTTTACACTGTAAGGAATTAAAACAATCACAAAATAAAAAAAGTGCCCCTATTTTGGATTTTTTGAAGTGAATGAAAACATCCTGCAAAGTTTTAAATCTAAAAGTGCACCATATATAAAGTTATTGTCTTACAAAGTAAGAGTCGACTTGGAGTCAATTACCTTAATTGTTTTAAATTACATTAATCATTTTTCAAACGAGTCATAAGCCGTTTCGTTGTGACGTCAAGATGAAACATTAGCATATTGCCCGCCCACTTATTGCGCGCGCAGACACCAGGGAAACTTAAACCTCAAACCGGCAGCTGAGTCCTGTGGACACTGGATAGATCATGTCGAGAACACACTGTGCTCATAATGTGAAGGTAAAGCCATTTTTTTCCCACTGCGCAAGGACGAGCATGTGAAGAATCAGTGGTTAAAATTCATACCTTCTTGGACGTATCCAATAGACCCGATATGTCCCTAAAATTGTACAGGAGGAGCTCTAGGACTCACGGGGTAACCCCGGGTTCACTGCCCTGATGGTCCGCCCCCAAAGATTTGTCCGGAAGCTCTAGGAATGGAATCAATCCGGTCCGCACCCAGACCGTTAAACCACTGATGGCTATTCTGAAAACAACAACAACAACAAAAAAGAAAAACTGAAAATGTGTAAGAAATGGTCATGAGTTTATTTAATCTAAATTTGTTCATGGACAGACGACGTAACAAATTGAGCAACAGCAGTTATTCCCAGTCGAGTACTGTTTAAATAGTCACAACTGATAAATAAGCAGAAATGTTTCTTGATTCACACAAGTGCTCCTCAAAAGAAATGTAAGCGTAGAGCCCTGCAAGTTATGCATTACAAAATGTTAATCACATAATGCATCTGATAGTTAGTCAAAACATATACTTACAAAGCCAAAGATGCTCAGTGCAGTGGCTCTTTTGCAGCATTTGGGCTGCAACTCCTGTTGACACGGCGAAAAGAGAGAAACAGAAGAAACGTCCTTGTTGCGTATGCAACCCACCGTTCCCTGAAGGAGGGAACGGAGGACGTAGTCGACGTCGACTGAAATGGGGATCGCGTTAGAGAGCCAAACTTCTTCGATTACTATTGAACGACCCAAATGAAATTGCCGCGCGTGATTACACGCTCCGCCCCACAGCGCGGGTATAAACACAGAAGCGGCGCACGCGCCAGTTGCTTTTTCCGCTGAGGAGCCGATCGGCCCCCGGAGTCAGCGGTGGTCCAGCAGTAGTGGCGAGGGGACTACGGCCTCCGTTCCCTCCTTCAAGGAACGGTGGGTTGCATACGCAACCAGGACGTTCCCTTTCAGTCGAGAACCTCAGACGTAGTCGACGTCGACTGAAATGGGGATCTATTTGAAAACGCCACTAGTGCTGCCACCTTCCAGTGCCTAGACAGAGCCACCTGATCCCCCGATTTAAGGAGATGGGACAGGAGCTTAGGCCAGGGAAGTCACTGCTGTTCCTGCAGGATCACTGGGAAAGCGCTCCCTATACATGGAAGGAAGGGACGCTGCGGAAGCCACAACCTGCCACAGGAGGTAACGTGGAAATACACATATGAACTGGGTGAAAACCAGGCAGTACAACATATGGAATGTCACTGAGGTGGGACCGCCGAAGGGATCACAACATATGGACCCAGCCTAACACAAGTTCCACCAGTGCATACAAGTGATAGGCCTGGCTTTGGACGTTCCACCACGTCCGTAGCCGAAGGGTATGGAGGAACTAGACAGGGTTCAACTAAGGAGAACTCTACTGGAGCAAGAATTGCGCACGTATCCAGTCCATAGGAGGGGAATGGCGCAGCAAGCCGACACTTCGAACCGGGCTCACAGTGAAACTGGCTTCATAAGAAGGGAGCCCACGAGAAGCAGCGGTTCGAACACAGGTGTCGTCCAGCCCCTAACTCTAACACATCTGTCAGTGAGGCACTCTATGTCAATGCCTAGGCGGGAGCACACACTCACTTCAGAGGAGCTCACCACCTAAGTGGACACGTGCATCTTGGAATTCTCACCAAGATGAAGGCAACCACTAATTTCAGTGGGCCAACCTCGCTTGGAAACAGCCTTCCCTTCTGCTGATTTCCTTAACAGACAAGAGCTGGTCTGAGGTACCAAGCTTAAACTCTGTGCACGTATAACCGTAATGAAACGGACGGACAGAGAAGCCAGGGCTGGGTCTGCCTCCTCCAGGCAGCGCTTGCAGGCTCACTACCTGGTCCCACCTTTAGGGAGAGGTAGGAACCTTGGGCACATATCCAGGCTGGGGTCTCAGCTTGTGAGAGTTAGCCAGGCCGAATTCCAAGCACAATTCGTTGACCGAAAGCGAGCAAGTCCCTACCCTCTAGTAGAAACCAGGTGAGTTTGCACACACATTTAACTGACAAGTAAAATATGCCATAACTGGTCGCAAAAAAAGACAGAAAACCATTGTTTGTGTAAATACTAGATTGGGTCCATCTAACGTTACTGGAAAAGACAGACAGTTGGCAGTTTTTGAAGAAAACTATCCTTCAGACTGTCCTGTTAGCTCAGCTGTTATTAAAAGCCTATTAGATTTTAGTATTTACTTTATTCATAAATTTAGCTATATTTAATTGATATTGGTAATGGTTTACTTTTGTAAAAGTAACTTATAAAATAAATTTGTTCAGTAAAAAGTACTTACCTCAGAAAAACTTACAGCTGGCGTCTAGCGATAGCGATCCACTCCCAGCAGGGACGTCCCCTAATGCCCGCACTCGACACGTGACGTCACACAAACCTCATTTTTCATTCTGCCAGGTTGCTTTGCACGCGAGAAAATTTGTGAGGTGTACATAAGCAAAGATTATGTATATTTGTGTATATATACAGTTTGCCTGTATGGGAACCATAAATGGGAACCAGTTGTGGATTTTTATTTTTTGTTTTGTGAGTTTCTAATCAAAAGATAAAAGAAAAAATGCCTATTGCCACACTTGCTTTTTGCTGTTTATAGTTTGATTTTATTTCAATTTTACCTTTTTTATGTTGTATTTGCACTATTTGGGAACCCTCATACTCTGGGAATGCAAGGCCTTAAATATAGCTCTCTGTATAATTGTGTGCATAAACTGTTTTAAAAAGTGGCAAAGCTAAAAAGGAAAAAAAAAGCCTTAGCTACACCCGCTTTTTTTATAAATAATTTTTTTTTTGTATATAGCTTGATTATATCTGAATTGTACCTGTATATGTTGACATTTACCATTTAAAATGCTTCATTGAGCATGTTTGTAAAAAAACTACTAAAAAACTATAATTTTTCTATTCAGATTTTGTGTTTTTTGTGTGATTTTGGGTCCAGTATGTTGATACAGTACATCAAATAGAAAACCTAATTGTCTGGTCATATAGGTGATGTTGTGCTGAAAACAATGATACCAAATATTGGTATGGTAAACATTTGTTTATGTCACAAAATAAAATAAATAAAAAGTACTCAAAAACGGCCAAAATAGCTCAAGACTCCGAAGGGTTAAGACAGAAAGTAGCTAGGTCGTAATATGACGTTCAAATTCGTGAGCAGAAGTTGTTTAAATACTGTGAATTTCAGTTAGCTGATTTTGCCTAACTAATCATAAAAATAAGTTTCCATTAAATACAATACTTAATAATGAATTACACACACACACACACACACACACACACACACACACATATATATATATATATATATATATTTTTTTTTTTTTTATTATTATTATTATTTTTTTTTGTAAATAACATTTTGCAATTTTGTAATTTGTTATTTTGTAAATAACATTCAGAAAATGTATTTGAAATTAATAAGGATCAATCAATACATTTTGATACAAAAACATAAGAAATTACATTTATCTATTAACAGATTTTATGTGTCATGTACAACACAGAGTGATGCACAAAAAAGTATGTATGTAGATTATGTAAAAATGTATTTACATAATTTTATCTCTCTGAAAATGTAAGCGAATGCATAGGGGCCGATCTTAAAATAAGTAGGTGCCGGTCCTGTGGGTGCTTGGGGGCTCGATCATAGGCGGAGGATGGAGGCCAGGGCAGAGCAGGCTGTGCCTGTGGTTACTGGGTAAGTTGCCTTTATCACTTCCAGGTGGCCTAGTATGAGCTGTGGCGTAAGTATGACCAGGAGCTTGGCAGTATTAGTGATGGCAATTGGCACTTTCACTGTCTTTCCGGTACCGACTTTGTCTATGCCATCCTGCATTACTAAACATTCAGGTAGTGGTCATTGATCTTGCCTTAATGTATTGATACAGAGAAAATTGCTTATCTTATGGACAGTACTGGATTGTGGTGTCTGTTTTTCCCACCTACCAATTATCTCCTCAATGACATTGTAACACATGATAGGCTTTTCGGCAACACTACCATCACTCGCCACCAGCATGGGTACTCGCAGGTGAACGTTTGTGTGGCATTTATTCCGTAAACTATAAACAAATGGTAGTGAGCTACAATGATGTGTAAAGTCAAAAAAGTGATTTTTTTTTTGTCCAAATCCTGGGGATGAGAATTCGGCTGATACTGCCTGATGAAGGCAGGGGCGGAGCCTACCTCCGATGGATGGACAGGGGCCAACCTGGTGGTGGGGAGGGTGGAGGGGAAGGTCAGCATCATCAACTGCAAATGTGAAACTGATTATTCAGTGCTTATATACTCCAGGTATCAAGTAGGTTGGTCAGAGTCTTTTGTGGCATTAGAGTCGTCCTGTTATAACATACACTAACAGCTCTCATTTCCACCCAGCCGTCAAATGGAACTCTGTGTGATTTGGAGCCAGTCCAGTCAGTGTTCCCGGCCTCAGAAGTTCCTCAATAGATTTGACGGTAGTATGTGGTAAGTGTGGCTTGGGCTTCTGTGTCCCATAAGACTTCAAATAGGACATCATTGAGCTGGCAGTGGACCAGGTACCTTTTCCGATGATGTTCAAGAATCCAGCCATCCTCTCTGACTTTTTTTCTTCAAGTAGCCCGATCAAAAAGCACCGTCCTTCGGATGAGACCATAGGTCCTGACTCTCTGTGGTCATTACAAATACTAGGATATCTTTCGAAAAAGAGTAGAGGTTTAACCCCGGCATCCTGGCCATTGCCCATGGGCCTCTGTCCATTATGATTGTCTCCTAATCATCCTCATATATACTGATTGGCTTTATCACTCATTGGTCTCCACTCAACCAATAAGCTGGTGTGTGGTGGACGTTCTAGCGCACTATGGCTGCTGTCGCATTATCCAGGGGTGCGTTTCCAAAATATGAATATCGTTAGCCAAATATGGTCGCAAGTTCCGTCGTTATCAGCATAGTTCAGCGAGTCTGTGTTTCCCGAAATCGTTCCAACCAACATTCGCAAACAGCATCGCAAAGTTGTGTGGTTGGAACGACAGATCTGGACCTGTGGTTGAGCATAGTTTCTTGATTGCATGACATGTGGACTTAATAAATCCTTCTCTTGAGCCAAATCTGAAAGCTGACATTCAGTACAATCTATATCTTTTATCTTTTATTATATAATTTACATCTTTTAGTTTTTCAAGAGATTTAAAGCACCGTTATTGGAGAGTCCGCATGTGCAAACATGCTCGACTATCTAAGAACGAGCCTATGATTGAATCTGTAAATAAAGCAAAATAACTGAGAAAAATGATAAATAGTCCTCAGATGTCATATCTGTAAATTATTTTAAAACATCTAGCATTGATTCGATCTCAAAATGTTTTATTAAAATAAGTTATATTCCACCACGTGCGTGACGTCATAAACCAACATGGTTGAACGGCCAATTTGCGACAATATGGTTTCGGGAACACCCTTTCGCCTTCAGAACTGCCTTAATTCTACGTGGCATTGATTCAACAAGGTGCTGAAAGCATTCTTTAGAAATGTTGGCCCACATTGATAGGATAGCATCTTGCAGTTGATGGATATTTGTGGGATGCACATCCAGGGCACGAAGCTCCCGTTCCACCACATCCCAAAGATGCTCTATTGGGTTGAGATCTGGTGACTGTGGGGGCCATTTTAGTACAGTGAACTCATTGTCATGTTCAAGAAACCAATTTGAAATGATTCGAGCTTTGCGACATGGTGCATTATCCTGCTGGAAGTAGCCATCAGAGGATCCATCCACCTCAAGGTGGTGCACGTATTGTGGCTTCACAAATGCTTTGCTGCATACCTTTGTTACATACTCGGTTGTAACGAGTGGTTATTTCAGTCAAAGTTGCTCTTCTATCAGCCTGAATTAGTCGGCCAATTCTCCTCTGACCTCTAACATCAACAAGGCATTTTCACCCACAGGACTGCCGCATACTGGATGTTTTTACCTTTTCACACCATTCTTTGTAAACCCTAGAAATGGTTGTGCGTGAAAATCCCAGTAACTGAGCAGATTGTGAAATACTCAGACCGGCCCGTCTGGCACCAACAACCATGCCACGCTCAAAATTGCTTAAATCACCTTTCTTTCCCATTCTGACATTCAGTTTGGAGTTCAGGAGATTGTCTTGACCAGGACCACATCCCTAAATGCATTGAATGTGATTAGTTGATTAGATAATTGCATTAATGAGAAATTGAACAGGTGTTCCTAATATTCCTTTAGGTGAGTGTATATGTACCAAACAATCTTTAAAACTCACTCTGGGACCTGTGGTCCCATCCCCCAGTGAGTGCAAGGGGGTCTCGGTTACCATGACCATGATCAGATAAGTTTTTTTTTTTTTTACTTTTATCAATGTGGATTGGCCCCTGCCACAAGACCTAAAGACATCAGAACGGACTTTCCTGCATTGATTTATCGATGAACTGATTAACGTGAAATTAACATGCATTCCAGAACATTTTGTGAATGATTTATTGTCTTATGTTGTGTCTGTCTTTTAATACTATCTGTTTATACTATTATCTCTTTGATACTTTGTATTTTATTATAGAACATACGGTCAATGTAACCTCACTTATACCACGTTTGGTCTCTATAAATTAGTACTTTGAAGATCGAAATTATTGTGTACATGATATGCCGATAGCTGTGCAACATATTAGTATTACAATAATCTTCCCTATTTTCTTCATCAGAAACCAATCCAGCTGCACATGCAAATGAGCAGGTTTAGGACAAAGACTCATAAATTAACCACAGAGGAACTTTCCCGCTTGGAAATTCCACCCTTCTCATTGGTCAAGCAAACCCGGAGGGGTTGGACCTTTCTCAGACTTTAAAGGGCATTCACACAAGCCCTTCCCTCTCTCTTTGGCCTTCTCTGCATGTCCGGGTGCTGTGCTGTCCTGCGTGGCCTCAGCAGATCCCAAGGCAGCAGGCCTTGATTTACAACCAGCCATGGGCTCATTCAGGAGATAGAGAAGAATCTCTCAACCTCAACAGAACCAAGGACAATCTCAGGGATTTGGCACAACAACTCCCACCAACAACTCCAACCATCAACTCGTCCGACTTCCTCCCTTCTCCTGGGTGCTCCTGGGTGCCGGCAAGCAGGCTTCGACTCACCAACCAGCCATGTGCTCATCGAGAGAATCAACTTTCAACCAGAACAAAGTCGAACTATGCAAGTTCATCATATCTTCTTCATCCAAAGGAGAAGAAAATGATGGCGACTTCAACATGTGACACTCACGGAACCAGTAACAACTTTAAATTTCAACAACTTCAAGGACTGCGTACCTGAGACAACAAAAAAATGCAAGTATCTATTCAACAAAGTGCTCTGAAAATAAGCTGATGGTACTTTCATAGTTAAATTGATCTCCTCCATAGTTCCATTTCCTGCTCCCAGTTCCATTCTATCAATCACTGTTTTACCTATACATGTATGTATGTATGTATGTATGTTTAGTTTAGTTATGTATGTGATTTAGTTAATAAAACTTGTGCAAAATATGGATTTGGTTCTGATTCACTGCTTGCAAACAACGTCTCTCTAACGATCTTGATCTTGTTACATGCTCAAAGCACTGTACATGCTAAGAAATAATTATTTTTCTGTGGCAATGGAAGATACCCTTTACTTAGAATAAATGAATAATCAAAAGAGTTTGTTGGACAAACTGATTCATTGGTTGTAATATTAATTTAGCTACATCAAGTTAATCCAATTAAGTGACCCACATATTCATAATTAATCATAGCAAGTTATTATTGATTATTAATATTATGCTTTTTCTCTTCAGTTCACCCCACTCATTTTCTATAGGGTTCAGGTCTAGGGACTGGGATGGTCATGGCAGAGGCTTAATTTTGTGTTTAGTGACACATTTTTGTGTTGATTTCGATGTTTGCTTTGGATCGTTGTCCTGATGCAAGATCCAACCACGGCCCATTATAAGATTTCTAGCAGAAGGGGTTAAGTTGTGATTTTGTTTATCTCATGGAATTTGCAAGAATCTATGATACCATGTTTCTGAACAAGATTTTTGTTGTTGTTTGTTTTGTTTCATCTGACCATAGTCTGACAACTGATGTGCTGGTGTTTGTTTGTGGATGAGCAAGGAGGATTTTTCTTGAAACCTTCCCAAAAATATATGGTGATGTAGGTGCTGCTTGATATTTGTTAAGGCTTTCTGACCCAAGACTCTAATCTAACTTTTCTCTGCAATTCTCCATCTGTGATCCTTGGAGAGTCTTTCAACTCTGAAAGTCCACTTAAGACTGAAAGGCCACTCAAACGTACCTTCTCGCTGTGCATTAGGACAATGTAGACACACATCCTCTTCCAGGCAGATTTGTAACATCTTTAGTTTGGAACTGCTTACTTATTGCCCTAACGATGGAAATGGGAATTTCCAATGCTTTAGCTATTTTCTTACAGCCACTTTCTATTTTGTGAAGCTCAATAATCTTTTGCTGCTCATTCTGTGGTTGTACTCACTGTGATTGAATTTCAGTTAAGGGAATATGGCCTTTGTGTTTCCTCAAATATATACTCCTGCGAAACAAGAATTCATAGCTAGACTATTGTATGTTCCATAAAATGTAAATAATAATGGGATTATACTTCAGAGATATTTTACTCATAACACATCTAGGGGTGCCAATAATTGTGGCCAATGTGTTTAGGAGAATAACATTTATTTCATAATGTGACCCACTTTCAATTATTTTACTTCAATGAAAGGTTAGATGTATGTACATTTTTGATTGAAAGATCAAAAGGATGAACAATGCAAATAGATTTTTTACAGCCATCTTTGATCGCCTTTGTCACATTTTTCGCCATTGGCTTTTGGCTTTTGGTATTTTATTATAACAACAACAATATTATTGATCTGCCTGCATTGACACCATTATTTGAGAACTGAACTGAGTTGGATGATGACATCATGGTTTTCTTTAGAGTGGCTATATATAAATTAACTAAATTAATAACTTTTTTAAACAAAACGACTGTGACACTATTGTCACAGTCACAAACTTTGTTGCATTTTTTTCATGTTATCTTTGTAAAGCTGCTTTGAAACAATCTGTATTGTAAAAAGCGCTATATAAATAAAGGTGACTTGACCACAACTGTATGTACGGTAACATCAAAACTGCTTTAATGATGCACACCATAAGAGCACTTCTAGAGTCTGTCTGAATATTCATTCAAAAGCAACCTTGTCTGGTAGGTTAAAACCAAATGGCTATCTTCACCAAGAGAGACAGCATATAATTAAATGTTGTTAAAAGACTTGCCATCAAGTGCAGAGCACACCATATTCACCTTGTTCGCAAAGCAGAATCTATGAATGATCTAAACAACTCTACCCATCCCTTTTTTATTCTTTCTCCCTCTCTCTTTTCTAACAGTTCCCAGGATACCTTTTTCTGCACCTGAAAGCTCCCGTTACCTGAAACAAATTGCCTGAAGAAATCTGCACCGCTTCTGGTCCTAAAAATGTAAAGGAGATGCAAAAGCTGGCATGTTAAATGAACAATACTCTCATGATTCTGCTCCTTAAAAAAAAAAAAAAAAAACGGCACACTTAAGACATAAATAAATAAATAAAAGATGAGAAAGTAACTTTGTAGTCTCTGTGCACTTGTGGTTTGTGCTCTGGGCGAAAACCTGCACTGTTGCGCAATAACTCCCCTGCAAGAAAGCATATCGACACACTGATACAAGATGGAGTTTCACAGTGTGTTTTGAGTGAAAATGTTATAAAAATATGTTAGTGACACAATTTTCATCACAATAGTGGGGTGCGAGATGCTCATTTAAAGACATAAGATTCAACTGGGTGTTTTTCTATGAGACCTGCTGTGCTGCATTCAGCTTCATGTCTCTTTAATTTGCTGCTGAAGAGTAAACATTACTATTTTGCTATGTGAAATCACAGCAATATCTTACATGTACATGAGACTACTGAATGCTTCTTAAAGAGAGATAAAACATATTTACACATCATGTTATATGTCAGAATTAGTGAATATGTTAGGATAAAATGCTAAAAGCACAAATTGGTGAAAAGGAAACCCTCAGGTAAACTCTTTTAGAAGAGATCTGCATGCTAGATATACATATAAGATGGGAAGCCGGACGGGGAGCCCATCCTAATGCAGTCGGAATGACAGAGGAGAGAGCATCCCTTGTTTCCTTTTTCCTTCTTTCCTTTTCTCCATCCTTGTCGTTAGAGAGCTCATTATAGAGTATGCTGAACTCAGGAGGAACGAGTGAGTGAGAATTGTGGGATTTCTGTACAGCTGTAAGCTACACTGCCATTCTCTTGTTACAGACCGTGTGTATTGATTGCCAGATTTCCAACTATTCGAAATCAGTTTTGGGAATTTTGCTTACTTGAGACTCGTAGAGACTTGTAGTCATTAATCCAAAGATCTGATTGCAGATCAGCTTTTATAGACGGATCCACTAATTACTTCATAAATATCTCAGATGGATGGGGAACTTCGAAAAACTCCAGCTTAATCACTTTTAGCCCTGTTGCGATAATAAAGATTTCAAATCCCCATCCACTCCTGTAAATGCTTTGAAAGAAGTCAGGCTTATACTAGACCGGTAACCTTGTGCATATCACCTTTTGAGGTAAGGCCTGCAGAACAATGCAGAGCTCTGCTGAATAACAAATTTAAAAAAAAAAGAACAAAAAAAAGAATGGAAGAAGACATGAAATATATAATAACATAGCCAGGTTCACTCCAAGTTCAGCTGCTGAAGGCCAGCAGTAAGACAGGAGAGCAGGAAGAGAGAGAGAAGGCGGCAAAACAGGGAAAACTTTTTCTCTTTCTCCTCATTCGAGCAGTGCCCCCTGCTCATAGGTGTTGCTAAAATGATTAGCTGCCAGCAATCAGCCTGTCGCCGAATCAGCTTTGAACTGGTCAGGGTCGACTTATCACATGACCGGC
Organism: Semotilus atromaculatus; assembly: GCA_031834385.1. Lineage (NCBI taxonomy): Eukaryota > Metazoa > Chordata > Actinopteri > Cypriniformes > Leuciscidae > Semotilus > Semotilus atromaculatus. The sequence continues at coordinate 1,020,109 of JAULUF010000035.1, forward strand.
AGCCGTTTGCGGCGGTGGGCTGAGCCACGCTGTCAGGTGAGAACTGTGTTTTTTCTTGCATAATTCTCCAGATGGGAGCGATGAGTTCACAGCCCGTTTTAGCAGGCACCAAATTGGGGGGGATTGCTGACATATAATCGTTTTAGAAGGGAGAGCGGTTTGCTATGGATTCTGTAGCGTAGGCAAGTGTACACACACACACTGAGTGAGTGACGGAAGGTAGACAGAAAGAGGTCAATAACAGAGGCCAGGCTTAGCTTCCCGTTTTCAATGCTAACTTCACCCAAGGTTCGGCGCTTGTAGCAGCAGGGTATGTGTATGTTGGTGCGGGTGTGTGCTTGTATGCTCCATGCACCATCCCAATTACAGATACACATCTCCTGGGTCTTCTTTCCAACTACAACATCAGTGGAATACGATTTCACATTAACATTTCCTGTGGTTGAACTCATCTGCAGCCCACCAACAACCTCTCCCAGTGGTAGCGCTTAACTGAGATATGACCCCAGTCATCAGATACTGTCTGGGCTGATTTGTGGATATACGCTCTCTCTCCTCCTGATACAAAGTTTCAAGCCATCACCTCACTTCTTTTGTCTGTCTCTCCACCATCCACACAAAGCATTGACTAAATTCACTCCTGCAGATTAGCAAAGAGACAATGAAACAGAAATGTGTGCATGCTGGGGCATTATGCACCAGTCTCAAGCCTTGCTCAATTCTTTCCCTAAGCCTAACCCAGACATGATCCAAAAAAAGGTATAATATATATATAAAAATATGTAACATTAATTAATAACTTAAAACAACAATTAAAAAAAACAATACATACAAGTTATTAAATAGACAATTAAATATTTAATTTATTAATGTATTATTGAAAATTGTCTAAGCAATTCTGATTAAGGTAATTGTTAGGTTTCTTTATGTTTTTCTTTCTGTTTTTTGTTCTTTGTGCTTCATTGCAGTTTGATTTTAATTACTCTCTGTTAGTTGTCCCTCAAACAAGCCCTCAAATGATTAAAGGATTGTATTGCCCTTCACAGAACAGCCAAACTTTTGAGGAGTTCACAGTGGAGATCCTGGATTTATTCCCTGAGGCTTGCTGGGATGATGAGGCTCTTAAGTACATCTTTTGGAGCGGTATAGATGACATCTTAGGCCAGATATTGCTTGTGGAGGAGGATCTGATGAATACTTCATCAACTATGCCCTGTGGATGTGTGGACAACTCTGACTCCACAGAGCCTGTCTACCTGCCAGTTCCAGACCGGAAGCCTCATCTTCCCAGCCGGGAAAGCCCCAAAACCAAGGGAAAATCTTCTGCCAAGGACCCAGCAACAATGTCCGAGCCCCCTATTGAAACAGAGCCCGTGCCCCCCATGCACCACCAGCTTGAGCCACCTCCAGCCACAGAGCAAGAGCCAGCCACCGTGTCTTTACTGGAGCCAGAGCAGGATGTCATATCCATCCCGAGGCTGGAGCATCATGTCCACCCCAGAGTTGGTGGTGATCCCCTTGCTACACCTTGGGCCTGCAAGCCCATGTCTTCACCTCAGCCTGTGGCTCCACCTTGGCTTTGTGCTACGTCTGCCCCGCTCTGGTCCACCATCAATTGGCCTCCATGAGGCTCCTTCGGCCCTCCGGCTGCACCTTGATCTCTTGTTGTCTTGGTTTTGCCGTGGACTTCCGAGCCTCTGCCTGTGCCTCAACCCTCCACCCCTTTGGCTCCACCAGGCTTCTTCTTTCCCCCGGCTTCTCCTTGGTCCTCACTCCCTCCATAGTCGCCCCGTTCTGCCAGGCCCCATGTCCACTTTGGTCCCACAAGCTGCTGGATCTGCCTCGAACTTCCTGGCTGGCGATGTCGCCCTGGCAGTCGTCCTTGCAGTTTTGCTGGGGTCTCCAACTTAACCAGTTCCACCTCAATCAGTCAGCCCTCAGGCTCAGTCGGTCCATCAAGCCTTCACCTTGGCTCTATCATCTGTCGGCTCCCCCTTGGTGTTCCCCTCTTAAGGCTTCTCACATTTACTGTCCTTTACCCTCCTCCAAGACCTTTGGACAGATATTTAAGCCATTTTGTGGGGAGTGGGAGTACTGTTAGGGTTATGTTAGGTTTATTTGTGTTTTCATTCATGTGTCTTTGTTCCTACGGTTTCATTTCAGTTTGACCTTTATTACTCTCTGTTAATTGCCTTAGTTACTGATTACCCATACTTGTGTCTTGTCTAGTTCTCCTTGTGTATATATACACACTGTTTGGTTCTGTTGCTTGTCGGTTCTCGTCTATGTTATATATGTGGTTACTCCTGTGTCTGTCACATATGGTAGTTTAGCACACATGATGATGAAGATGAGATTCAAAAGTATTTAATGAATAATCCACACAGAATATCTCAGAAGGCGGCAGGCAACGTATCAACTGCTATACATAGATGAGACCGGACACTAAACTAATGAAACAAGGGAATAAAAAAGGCAACAGCTGAACAGAATGACAAATCAAATGAGTAACCAAGGAAACAAACTAGTGCTGGGAAACTGAGAACAACGGAGACAGGAAGCTGATGAGAGCAAATTAAAAGTGAAAATTAAACAATCTGAACATAATCGTTACAGTCAGTTTTGTTGGAATGCTACCACCATTGTGACACTCATTAAATTTGTATACAGACATTATATTTATTTCATCGAAATCAAAATAAACTTGACAAATATATAAATGATATAAATAATAAAAAAGTACAAAATAATTTTTTATTTTAATATATTTTAAAATGACAAAGCTAAATTTTCAGGATCATTACTCCAGTCTTCAGTGCTATCCTTCAGAAACCATTCTAATATGCTAATGTGGAACTCCAGAAACATTTCTTATCATTATCAATGTTGTGCTCCTTAATAATTTTGTAAAATCGATGATAATTTTTTTCCCCCCAGGATGCTATGATCAACAGAAAGTTCAAAAGAACATTTATTTTAAATGAAATTATACTTACTGACCCTACACGTTTGAACAGTAGCACTTCAGCTACATTATAGTGGGTAAACAAGTGTTATGAGATGTATCAAATTATCTCTAAATAACTATTAATAATCAATAATAACTCGTTATAATTGATTATGAATATTTGGATCAGTTAATAGAATTAACTTAATGGTGTAAATTAATATTACAATCAATTAACCTGTGTGTCCCGTGAACACTCAGGGAACACTTGTTTAATAATTCTAAGAAATTTACATTTCCGGGGTATATATGGGAAATGTCTTTCTTACTTTACAGTACTAGAGGAAGTAGTCAACATCTATGATAGGGACTCCAGTATATGAGCTTGAGACACGGACAACTTAACATGTGACATGAACAAGATTTTATTTACTAGACTAAACACTTAAACTACTCTAACACATACATACAGTTTACCAAATGAAAGAGAGCTGAAGCGGACTACAGGAAAGCAAGAAGTTATAGCATTGTTTGAAATTCAGCAGATCAACAGCCTTGAGCAAACCATCAGTTTAGTTCTAACACACCCTTCTTAAAAAGGGGTAAGGACACTTAATGTATCAAATAATCAGACTAAGTTTGATACTTGCATGTCTCACCTATTTGAATTAAACTGTCCTGATGCAATTTGTTGAGGCCCCAGTTGATCTTTGGTGATGTTGTCTTGATGAGAGAAAACCAGTGGAAGTCAGAGGATCTTTGATGAATGGAAAGACAAGGCCACAGCCTGGCACAAGCTTGGGGGTCTTTAGACTGAACTTAGTTCTACCAGAAAGACTCGGGAGAATAAATACTGTAACAATAAATACATTTATTGATAGCCCAGCAAGCAATAAAGTTCTTTGGCGTAGGCCCCGTCCATAGCTCGCAATCCGAGGGTCCGGACTCTGCATTTCCTGCCTGAAGACGAAGGCAGGGGCGCAGCCGACCCCCTGTGAGGTATAGGAAGGGACCATCCTGGTGGTGGTGGGGAGGATGGAGGGGAAGGGACCATCCTGGTGGTGGTGGGGAGGATGGAGGTGAATGAAAGCGTCAGCATCTGCGAACTCAAACATGTGTAAGTACTGGTCTTTTATACCGCAAGTATTAGACATGATTGGATAGATGAGAAGGTAATAAGTGACGTAGCAATTGAGTCTTCCTGGCAGAACTTAACGCTAAAGCTTCCATTTCTACCAGAAAGACTCGGGAGAATAAATACTGTAACAATAAATACATTTATTGATAGCCCAGCAAGCAATAAAGTTCTTTGGCGTAGGCCCCGTCCATAGCTCGCAATCCGAGGGTCTAGACTCTGCATTTCCTGCCTGAAGACGAAGGCAGGGGCGCAGCCGACCCCCAAAAATAGGTGGAAGATAATTCCACCAGGACGGAGCCCACCCCCAAAGAACGGTAAAGAAAAGTATACCCACCAGTCATGTATCCTGTAGAGCCTAAAATAGAAAGAAAAGAGTTAATAAAGAGCATGAACATGGAATGAAGAGAGCCTCGTAGCCAATAACTAATGACTCGTCATAGTGAGCCTAAAAGGTACTATGAGAAAACATGAATAATGCATTTAAGCATTTGTTCTGCAGCTGTATGTACATTAAAAATGTATCCATGCTGGCGCTTTCATGCAAAGCGACTGGTTAGGTTTCGAGACTCACTAACGTCTGATTGAAGCCAGTTTCCAGATGAATGAGTTGGAGGGAAGCAAGCGTTGAAAAATAGTGACATGAACTGAGAATGAAGCTAACTTAGTACATAGGGACAAGTCATTGGAACACAAGCCGTTATAAGACCAAAAGACAAGGCCACACAGAGACAAGGCCGCGATGGACCACACAGAACAGAGCCACGTTGGGCCAGGCCACCTTGGGCCACATAGAGACAAGGCCACGATGGACCACACAGACAGAGCCACATTGGGCCAGGCCACCTTGGGCCACATAGAGACACGGCCGCGATGGACCACACAGAACAGAGCCACATTGGGCCAGGCCTCATGGACCACACAGAGACAAGGCCGCGATGGACCACACAAAACAGAGCCACGTTGGGCCAGGCCACCTTGGGCCACGCAGAGACAAGGCCGCGATGGACCACACAGAACAGAGCCACGTTGGACCAGGCCTCATGGACCACACAGAGACAAGGCCGCGATGGACCACACAAAACAGAGCCACGTTGGGCCAGGCCACCTTGGGCCACGCAGAGACAAGGCCGCGATGGACCACACAGAACAGAGCCACGTTGGGCCAGGCCTCATGGACCACACAGAGACAAGGCCGCGATGGACCACACAAAACAGAGCCACATTGGGCCAGGCCACCTTGGGCCACGCAGAGACAAGGTCGCGATGGACCACACAGAACAGAGCCACGTTGGGCCAGGCCTCATGGACCACACAGAGACAAGGCCGCGATGGACCACACAAAACAGAGCCACATTGGGCCAGGCCTCATTGGACCACACAGACAATGCCACATTGGGCCAGGCCTCATTGGACCACACAGAGCAGGCCACCTAGGGCCATACACAGAGCAGGCCTCCTTAGACCGCAAACTGGCCACATTGGACCACACGGCCATGGTAGACCACAGAGACAAGGCCGCCCGGCCACACGGCCTTGCTAGACCACAGAGACAAGGCCGCAATGAGCCACAACGGCTTCTAATGCCGCACATAGAACGAGGTAGACTGGACAAGGCCGCAAGGCCACACAAAACCAGGCCACAAGGACCACAAGACCACATGGCCATTTTTTTGCGAGGCAACAATGCCTCAAGGCCGCTTGGCCACACAGACAACGGCCACTTGGCCACATTGAACCGCGCCACTAAGGGCCACAGACCACTGGCCATTTTTTACATACAGGACAAGGCAACTTGTGCCACAAGGCCACTATAGACCACACAGAACAAGCCACACAGACAACGGCCACTTGGCCACATTGAACCGCGCCACTAAGGGCCACAGACCACTGGCCATTTTTTACATACAGGACAAGGCAACTTTGTGCCACGAGGCCTCTAGACCCACGCAGAGACAAGGCCCGCTGGGCCACAAGGCTGCTAAAGCCACACAGAGACAGAACCACTCATAGACAAGGCCTTAGGCCACATAGAACCAATGCCATAACTGGCCACAAGACCACGGGACAAGGCCACATTAGGCTACACGGTCACAGTAGACCACACTGAACATAGAATGAGGCCGCGAGGGCCGCGATATCGTAAGCCCACACTGAGACGAGGTCACACAGGGACACCGGCCACTAGGCCACACAGAACCAAGGCCATAAGGGCCACAAGACCATGTAGGCCACACGTAGGACAAGGCAACTTTATGCCACAAGGCCTGAGACCCGCACAGAGACAAGGCCCGCTGGGCCACAAGGCTGCTAATGCCACACAGATACAAGGCCAACGAGACACAGCCACTAGGCCACACGGAACCATGCCATAACTGGCCACAAGACCACGGGACAAGGCCACATTAGGCTACACGGTCACAGTAGACCACACTGAACACAGAACCATGCCATAACTGGCCACAAGACCACGGGACAAGGCCACATTAGCCTACACGGTCACAGTAGACCACACTGAACACAGAACCATGGCATAACTGCCACAAGACAAGGCCACATTAGACCACACTGAACACATACATATATCACACTCTTGCTGTGTTTTTTATTTTTATTTATTTTATTTATTTATTTTTATGCCACATTGAGGCAAGGCCACGTATAGATGAAGACTCATTTACATTTGAAGAATGCAAGCTGAGATTATTGGCAAAATGAGAATGGAATAGCATGACACCACCACCAGTAGTTGCATTGGTATTTACCTTAACCGTTACTGGAGAGCTTGCTGAGCTTCGAGGATGATTTTTGAATCAGGTCTTATATACTTGACTCAAATGCAGAGAGAGGTGCTCCATAAGTTAGGATACACAGGAGAGTTTTATTTTTTATTTTTTTTATGTAATCATAGATGAGAAGGGACAGAGTTTATAAATAATTTTTAGAAATTGTTAAAGTGATACTAGAGCCTTGAGAGATCTTAGAGAGAAGAGAAATTCGGTGAGAAACGTAAAACAGAAAGAGACCATGGGGAAGATCTGAGTGTTTAGCCGCTAAAGTGAACTCCCCCTGAATGCATGAGCCATAAATGCTGTAAAAACACGGCTAAAATCTGAATGACAATAGAAAGAGACCATTGTGGACGGGAGGTAATAAAAAGGAGGTTGAATGGACTTCGCTTTTCTAACTTAGTGCGTAATGTTGCTGTTTAAGCATAAACATCTGCAAAGTTACGACGCTCGAAGCTCGACGCCCAAGAATGGGAGAAGTCATTTAAGAAGTTGCTTAAAAGGACTACAACAACGCTGAAAGGAACTGCACAACATTCCAGAAAAATTTGGAATAAGATAATTGATAAGTTTAAAGAATAATAAGATAAAAAAAAAATAATGTATACAATATATCAGATACATTTATCTGTGAGGGGTAACAAAACTGCGAACAAGTTGTTGAAACTCAACCCCCTATGCCGGGAGCCGCAGCCCGACTGCATCCAAAGAGAAAGACAAAACTATGCGCTTTACTCACCCTCGAATGACAATTCCAGCATACTATATGAAAAATCTGTGGGGCATTCCAAGCAAAACTTTCACAAACACCCTGGGGACACAGGAGACCCATCATGCATCGATTTCGTAATTGTTGATGAGAAAGGACCAACCGGCCATGATCAGAATGGAAAATAGAGGAAAATTAACCAAACAGTTTCAGAGTCATTGGAATGGTTATATTACTTTTTTCGGGTTGAATGGTGGTCGTTTTACACCACGCAGCATCAGGAAGTGTCGCGTGATATCAGGTCTTGCGATGAAGCAAATTGCTTTACGCAAAAAAGATCTGCTAAAATGAGCATCAAACAGAAATAACCCAGCACCGTATACATGTAGTCGTCGAGGTGCACATACAATACAGACTGCCGCCAGTTCAACAGGGCGCGCGCAGCTCTTAAAGGGGCAATACCTTATTTCCACTCGTTATAGCTTCCATCCTACTGAACAGGTACCGGTATACAGGGGGAGCGGATAAGGCCGTGAGTGCGGAGCCATCTCTGCGTGAGTGCGATTTACGACAATACAAGTACTCCACAGGAACTCTAGGGGTCACTGTTTGACAAAAACGGAAATCCTGCATAGTGTAGCTTTAAGGAGTAGGGAGCCAAGGCTCCGGTGATATAGGCTACGGTCTAGCTGGATTGAGCAGAGCGACTAATTTACATGAACTCTGTTAGAGGCAGGGTGATGGATACGGGTTGCTGAATTTCAAAGTCGTCTGAAGACAAAACCGCGTAGCTATTGTATTGCAGTGGCCAGAAACGTGCACGACCTTAATCATGCAATTAGAGACTTTGTTAGAACAAGCTTTGTTAGCACATACAACATACGTGTTGCCATCTCTTCGAACCCAAATATGTTAACAGCCACTATAGGATCATTTTAGTGAAGTGTGGATGAACGAAGCCTGAGCAGTTTTTGGTAAATCGTCTTACCACTAACTCTTAATACGATACTTACCTGAAGTAAGGTGATGGAATAAGGTATACCTTGGTCACACTTGATATCCTGTTGATTACTTTGAGCGTAGAATCCATGTCTCAGCTGTGCAGCATATACCTGACATTACTCTCAAGTTGCTCTTGTAGGAAGAAAGTTTTATTCACGGCCGAGAGATCGCTGGCCGTGGCAACCGAGTGAGTCCCTTGAATAGAAAAATAAATGAACATTTAAATCGTACAGATGAGTAAATATGTCACTTGAGTCTCCTTGACTGATTTGTACTGGTGATTGGTTTTGATGTTATAATCTAACATAACTGTTAGTTCTCTGTGTTAATCACATTTTGGCTAAGTATATGACCTTTTACTTGAGCATCCTTAGTCTGCATTCTCTGTACGTTTAATATCTATTACGTAAATAATTCTAAAACACATATCAGTGGATTAAATTAGTCGCCATAAAATTTAGTATGGCGATTGTACCATAATTATATTATTGAAGAACTTAAACATTTTTATTTATGTATTAATATATATATAAAATATATAAAATGTAAAACAGTTATAAGAGATATTTACAAGTGCTGATAATTCTCATTTATTTCCTTGTATAATATGCTCCTGCTACATACCCATTGCATTAAGCCCTACATATACACTTCGTAACCATATCTACTATGCTCCTGCTTTACCCATTAAGCCCTACATATACACTTCATAACCATGATCTACTAACTAAGGCATATGCAAAAACATTCAATGACCAACTTGCTCTTTAAGCTCAGCTTCTTAAAGATGTGGTCATATATTTACGTGGTTCTCACATTTTACGATTTTTCTTTTTCTTTTTTACTATGTTAAGAAAGCAGATGAGGAGCGCTAGCTGTAAATATGCATAAAGCCAATTCAATGTTTAATTTGCTCTTAAGCTTGTTTTAATTCTATTCAGCAACGAAGTTGTTAGTATTTTGCAAACTAGAATATGTGCGTGGAATCAACGACAATGAAAATAATTACCACTGCATAGTGAAATATTAGTTACGTGAATCTGCTTACACTTTGGTACGACCATTCAGCGAGCTATCGGTCCTACTGTTTTGCGTTACAGTATAGCCTACGTTGAGTTGCAGTCTCCGAATCAGCAGTTTAAAACATAGCCTACTGCCACGTCATCACGTCATCAGAGTCACCAAATGAAGTGAGCAGCTGAGTAGCCAAGTTAATATACTAGCCTGAATAAAGTATATCATAATAAAGAGGACATATTAGCAGTGGCTGCTGCACGCGCCTACCAAACTTGGAAACCAACGTAAAGCCTTTAAAGTTGAACTTGAACTTGAAAACCGTGAGAAGATCGTCTCTCATCATGAGATTTAAAGCCGCCGCGCTGGTTTCCTACACGCGTGTCTCGCGCTCGAGCACAGCCAGAGTTGGTGAGATCAAATCAACGTTTGATTTGATACGATTGGAATCGAAACGCACGGCCACGCGAAATGAGTGAACGCCGGCGTCTGTTCTGCGAACTAAATGAAAGCGTCAGCATCTGCGAACTCAAACATGTGTAAGTACTGGTCTTTTATACCGCAAGTATTAGACATGATTGGATAGATGAGAAGGTAATAAGTGACGTAGCAATTGAGTCTTCCTGGCAGAACTTAACGCTAAAGCTTCCATTTCAGCATCATCTTCATTAGGATTTCAGAAAGGGACTAAGATGCTAAGAGGCGTGATCTTGTGATCAGTGATTTTTAAAGCATGAAGATGTCACTCCCTCTGGAGGTGTGTGAGCCAATAAAAAAGTTTTCCCTTTGGAGGGAGATTTTACTCATTTTAATGTAAAAAATTTAATTTAAATTTAATGTAAATTAACAAATAGGGGTCGAAGATTGGAGTTTATAGAAACTAAACATGCTACACATATGCTTTAGGTTAACCATAGTATGCAAGTCTGAAACATTAATCCAAAAGAGTTTAAACGAGAAAATGAAGACATAGGCCAAACCACATAAAAGGAAAATCATGAGATGGAAAAATTAGATACATATTTCTCACGTGGTTATATATATATACATATATAATATATAGGATTAAAAGGGTTTATTTCTCTGTCTCAGCAAGAATTAAGTGAGAGTCACAATTCCCTGCAAATTCCTTTTGGGGTCGAAAAATTCGGTCCCACTTTATATTAAGTGGCTTTAAGTACTATGTACTTACATAGAAAAATAAGTACAATGTACTTATTGTGTTCAGGTTGTATTGTAAAACACTTTTGCTGCTATTGAGATGTGATACTGGTAAGGTTAGGGTCAGGTGTGGTGGTATGGGTCGATTTAAGGGTAGGTTAAGGTGTAAGGGAAGGGTCAACTGTGTAATTACAAATGTAATTACATCAATTAATTACAGTTGTAATTACATGCAGGTATTTTCAAAATATAAGTACAATGTAAAAACATGTATGTGCATAATACGTCCATTGTATCAAAGTAGTAACTTCAATGTAAGTACATTGTACTTAAAGCCACTTAATATAAAGTGGGACCAAAAATTCATATTAGTCTTAATGTGTCCTGTAACAGGACACCGGCTTCTTCCAGTGTGTTAGCTTCATTTTGGATGTTAGTTTTGGGGGAAGTTTCATAGACATTTGTTGGGAGAGTGAGTTTGCTGGATTATTCATTACATATAATTAATCATTTGTGTGTGTCTGATTGGTCCAGATGTTACATAGACATGACGAGGATGGGCAACAAAAATGGCAACACAATTGGCTAAAAAGAAAATAGAAGGTTCATGTGGCATTGTGCATGTACTAAAGATCAGTGGCTGTTTTAGATGCTTTAATCTGTCGAATGAATGAACATTGATTTGGGCCATAATTGTGTGATGTTTGTGCAAATAAGATATGGTGACAAGTTTGTCACATCACTTTCTCTGAGCTATTGCGATCAAAATGTATAATTATGAGAAAATTTGTCATGAGGTGATAAAATGAACATTGATTAATTTGTTTAATATTTGTTCTCCAGTGAGCATTAATGTGACAATACAACACATATCTCATATACAGTAATATAAAATGCACTCTGTTCAGACGGCTTACAGTAAGTGTTAATAGCTGTATGTCACATCCACCTGGGCTCATATGCTTGTTTGTTTGGCACTCTGTCACTTTGAATTGCTGGCAAGTGGCACCAATGCACACTGGCATCATGCCCTCAGGGGTGTAATAGTTTCTCTCACTCACTCTCTCACTCACACTCACCCATCACAATTATCATGCCACAACCACTCAGTGCTCACTGGAGGTCATCTCAGAATGACAGCTGTCACTGCTTTCTGATTACCCCCACATGGGAGAGAATTAAAGACAAATAAACCAGCGGTAAATGGTGTGTGCGTGTTTGTGTTTGACGTGGCTACCACACAGCCACTCGTTTCCTCACATATTTCCAACACATTAGAGGCGTCCCAGCTGACTGTACAGCACCAGAGGAAGGTAATAATGTCATTACCTGAATCTCAACATCGGCCTTAGCTAACAAACCAAGCATTTTAAAGTTAATGCCAATATATTAACAGATTATCTCCAAAGATACATTCACACTCACCATTTTATTAGACAAGTGCCAGAACATTTTATGAGACAAGATAGCATCAACAAAAGCCCTGAACAGCATCAGAAGTGTATTTATTGATTTAAATAAATAAATAAACAGATAGATAGATAGATAGATAGATACTTTTTTTAAATTAAATGATTAGCTTTTATATGTCATTGTACCAAAATCAAAATAGATTATTGAAATTTTCGTTGAAATTTTTATCATTTTTTTTTCTCCATTCATTATGGGAATATAAGAGGATATTTTGTATAGCACTTTTCATAAATATCCTAAATAAAGCAACTTCACAGAAAAAAAGTCAGACAACTATATTGCCAAAGCAACCCAAATCCAGACAGTGATGAATAATGAGTCCTTAAACATATCTAATAATAATAATCTGTATTGATATGTTTATATAGCCATTTTAAAACTTTTAAGGCAAAAAAATTAACACAACACACAATAAATTTATACAAATAAATCACTGCAGAATTTTAAAACAGTAAAATAAACAAAACTACAATACATGCCATAATATCAAAGATCCACAAAGAGAAGCAGAACAAATTGCTGCAGACAGAGATGTGGATCAAGAATATGAGAGTCTGTGACCTTACACCTTTGGTATTAGATACTTTGTTGTTCATTATTTCATAATACACTTCTGTTTTTGAACTGAATTGAATTGAATGAGGTGGTTTCTCCATGATAAATAAGATGTGGTAATAATATGTCGCAAATGTAACTATGATATACATTTTGTTCATATCCACCATTGTATTGCAAGATAGTCTGATGGTTATTCCCTCTTTAAATCTTTACTTAGGATAAACATGTTTCAAGAGCCTTTGGCCCACATGTTGACCGGCCATCTTGGAGTCCCAGTGCTCCCTTGGCAAATCCATCCCTAGCTAGGTCAAATATCAAACCATTCAGCATCAGCTCTCTTAGGCGAGTCTTAGTAGCAGCAATGAATGGGGATTTCACCGGGAATGGGGTCCACTTCGTGGTTAACATGTGTCTCGGTCATTTAGCATGCGAGGCGGGTATCATGCCATGATGACTTTTAATCCCAGAGGAGGGAACTTGACGGCAGACCTCAGGGGAGAGCCGCATGGTAATGGTAATTTCGGTGTGAAATGTAGTCCCTGGTAGAAAGGTCAAGGTATCAGCATAAGCCCCCTTGAGCCAGGCTTAAGGCTTTTTCAGGACCGCCGGTACAAGACTGACCCCCATTCTCCTCTGCAGATCCTCCAGATATCGCCACACCTTCCAACCCCTCGGAGAGAGAGAGTCTGAGAGCTGTGGAGCGCCGTGTCGGAGACAGGAGGGGGTCTGGTGAGATGAGGGAAACACTGAAGGATCGCTCCACATCCCAATGAGAGAATTTGGTGTGGAAGTGAGTTTGTGTATGGAAGTGATCGATACCAGCAACCCATCTCGCTCATCTCGAACACACACACACACAAACGCACCCAGGGTGCAACAGTGCTGTCTCACTCCGCCTCATAATGAGTGTGTAGGCTCAACACTGGCAGATGGGAGAAATGCCACCGTTGCAGAGCGTGTCACTCAGCTGTGATAAGATGTATTAGAGAGGAACCGCTCCTTAAATCATGAGAGTATAAGCATATGTTGTTTGTGCTACTTTGTTTGCTTCTGGCTGGATTTTGTTCTGCCTGTTTTATTTGTGAGCTTGCAGTGATGTGGCGGGTCTTAAACAGCTGGCTCAGTCAAAGATGTACAATCTGGGTGAATTTATGGGAAAAAAGGAATCAGAATTGGAAACGAAACGAAACGTTAAAAATTGCTAAAAGAGCTGTAAAGTGATGTGCTGCTGTAGGTCGGTAGACAAAAGTAACAAATATCAGGTTCAGAAAGCAAAGCTATTTGCCTTTCATTGCCCACAAAATTTGTTATAGCTCTAGATAAAAGTTTGGGAGGAACATGCTAATCTAATCATGTCAATCAAACCACAAGGACTTACATTATCCTTCAAAAGTTTTTTTTTATTATTAGTATTAGTGTTGATGTGTTTTAGAGAGAATTCTCTTATGCTCACCAAGGATGCATTACAACAGTAATAATGTCAAATAATAATATAATTTAAAATAAATGTTTTCTATTTTAATGTATTTTAAAATGTAATTTATTCATGTGATGGCAAAGCTGAGTTTTCACATGATCTCCAGTCTTCAATGTCATATGATCCTTCAGAAATCATTCTAATATGCTGGTTTGCTACAAATTAATTGAAATATCAAAATAACAGCCTTTACAGTATTTGAAACAGAAAACTTTTGTAACATTACACATGTCTTTACTGTCACTTCTTGGCAATTTAATACATCCCGGATGAATAAAAGTATTAATTAATTTATTACAAAAATTGAATGGCAGTTTATAAACAGCGGCTTAAAATGAATGAACATAATTCTGCTCCACTATTTATTTCTATTATCTTTATTAATTACACAGTAAAAAGAAAGAATATGGCACTTATAGGCAAGCAATATGTTTACCCCCCATCTCATTCAAAGATTATATGGAAATATTAAATTGTGAGTTATGATCTCTGATGCAGTTTAAGATCCAAAGATCTCTTGAATCCAGAAACAGTGGTCCCAAAAAGTATTTGGACACTTAAGGAACAGCTAAAAATTAATGAATTGTATTGCATTATATAACAAAATATCTAAACATTTAACAAAACAAGTTTGTTGCATTTTAAATGAAAAATAAAAAAAGCAGATTAAAAAAGTCATTATTTCTGGTTATCAAACGTTAGTTGCTTGTTTGTAGTTAATGTGATGTAACTACAGATGTGGTTACTCTGTCAGGACACTTGCATGCAGAACATATTTCAATTGTCCACTATAAAATGACCTTAGGACCAGTTTATTAAAAATAATAGTTATCAAGTTAGTAATTTTGCGTACAGATGCCACTAAGTCAAATGCAATGACGTTCATATATTCTTAAGTGTCCAACTACATTTTTATGAACATTGTACGTCTAATTGTATGCTGTCACACCTGTGCACA
Organism: Semotilus atromaculatus; assembly: GCA_031834385.1. Classification (NCBI taxonomy): domain Eukaryota; kingdom Metazoa; phylum Chordata; class Actinopteri; order Cypriniformes; family Leuciscidae; genus Semotilus; species Semotilus atromaculatus. The sequence goes on from JAULUF010000035.1 coordinate 1,035,332, forward strand.
GTACAACATGGACATTGCAACCCTCACATACTGCTTATCGATTGCTCTGCACAAAAGTACCAGTGTCTCAACAGAGGAAGAGTTAGACAGAAAACAAGGGAGGGGGGATGATGGGAAGAGATAACTATTAATTTCCCCTCAATCGCTCCATTAGTTAATCATTTCTACTTGAAGGAAGCAGCACTGTATAACAAGAGCTTTAATTACAGAGAAACATATGTGCCCCTATTTGGCAAGAGCCACTCACAGGGAAAGAGAGAGAGTGTGTGTGTGTGAGAGAGAGAGTGAAAAGGGGGCACAGACACACTAGGATATAGTTTTACAGAAGAGTGCTATTTAAAAGCTGTAAACTTGGGAGGCTGTGCCCATCTAAACTGTGTTTTCATAATAAAAACAGTGTCAGGGCTAATTTCCCCCACAGACAGCATTTAACAATGAGCGATGCAGCAGGTTTGAGGAGGCTGCCACGAAACACGATCCCAGGAGCATTAAGCATATTTTCAAACATGTGGGAATGCTTTCGTTCTGACATAAAAGCTGACCCATTCCCAAGAGGGGAACCTAGCTACCATCAAATAATGTTCGTTTTGACAACTCTCTGCACTGTTTTGTCCAGAATTAACCTTGAGACAACCCTGCATCTTTGAAGCTTGGGCTCTGATGAGAGGAAAAAAAAAAAAACTGGTCGAGGCCAATAATGCTGACGGTCACGGCAGCATTATTGAAAAATGGCTTGTGAGCTTGAATTTTGAACCTGGTTGAGGTGATTGCCACAAAGTGTGAAAAGATTTGAACTCTGCTTGAACCTCTGGCATTAAGTGGAGGAAGAATGGAGACATTACAGCAGTGTGTACATTGTAATCATTACAATCACAGATTCATGGTGGCTATAGTGTACGACAAGGGGTTCCTGAAGAGTTCAGTGCAGCGAATGCACAAGGAGGACACGTGTGGTGTGCAAAAGAGCAGCCCATCTACAACATGCCTATCAAAACAAGCGAGGAAGCATTCGATAAAGCAGGCAAGATGGAACGAAACGCACCTCAGCAAAGAAAATGTCGATGGGCGGAGGATCAATGGGACACTTGTAATGGATGGCGATGGATTGTGTGGTTTAATATTACATCTAGCAGGTCGAGCATTACAATATCTCTTCCGAATAAATGTTAACCTATAATCCCTCCACTAAGAACACCTGCTTTGTTTGTCCTCACAGCCATCGATTCTACTTTATTGAATGCTCAAACACAGTGCACCTAGATTGATCACCACTAATTAAACGTTTTTAGAATGTTCCCTTTCATGTTTCTCAGCTCGCCCCTTCATATCCGAATGTTAATTTGCAAACCATCTGATACGGTCAGCTCCGTTTGGGTAATGCATTTCGATGTAATGTGTTTATTTTCTTCTTTTGATTTTTCCAGGGCAAATCAGCAGGCTTGACCTGTGCTCTCGACCTCTAACCCTTGACCCTGACACATCTGACCAGGCTCCACTCCAGGGGCAGCAAATTAATACAGGGGCCACAGATTGTTAATTGTCGAAAAGATTGGCTAACTGATTCATCACCTCAGTCATGGCCAATGCTTTGGTTTGACCCCTCTGAGATCCCATAGGGCATCTGTAAGCAACCCCAGCTGCGCTCTCACCCATAGCCGATGTTTGCAGCGTAATTATTCAGTATCGGCCCACTTATTAATCAAGTCAATGCTCCGCATTTTAAATGGAAATTGCAGGATTAATACAAGCATTCATTTTGTCTGAGCGAAATCGTGATGGCTTTAGCTCTGCTAATCAAATTGGAATATAAAAGCAAGCTGAGAGGAGGCAATGATTGAATTAGGAGAGGCACTTGGGCCACCCACACACACTAACACGTTATGCTGAATGTTGCAAGCAGGGCCCAACCCCAAACCACCAACGCCCCAAAATGAGCAATGCATGCAAATGAGGTGACTTTTTCACATTGAAGTGAATATATGAGTCCATGTGAGGAACAACCGTATAAATCCCCCAAAAAATGAGATAACCATGTGACATGAACGTATGTGTGCCACTTTGTATACAGAAGCACTTTGTTCACAGGACCAATACTCTGTATTTTAAACTTTACAATAGTCTTACGCGGAAAAAAAACATTTATGACCACTAACGAAAAATGGAGGCGCCGATTGTTTTAATGTCCGCTGCGGACATTAATAGGCAAAACCTTGGCAAAAAGGGAGAGCAAACATGAACGAATGGAAGGACAGAGCAAGGAAGTCTTTCAGGGTAAACCATATGTGAACTGGAGAGGAGAGCTAAAACGAGGAAAAAGTCCACAGAAAGAGGCGAGTGTGTACAATGTATCTACCTAACGTTAGCGGTTACAGTCAAAGGGGCATGTAGGCTACTGGGCGTCATCTACCAACGCAGTCTCACACCCAAGGCGTCATCTAACTGACGCTATGGACCATTTTTGACCATGCGTCAATAAGCCGACGCACATGGCACCCCTTAAGCGTCAATATGAGACGCGCCTCCTAGTGGTCTAATCCTAACCCTACCCCAGACCTAAACCTACCCATAACGGAAGCGTCATCTAACTGACGCTAAAGGGTGCGCGGCATTTGATGACGCCCGAGGATGAGCGTCTCATATTGACGTTTGTGGGGGGGTGTGTGCGTCGGCATGTTGACGCATGGTCAGAAGCGTCAGTAAGATGACGCCTTGGGTGTGAGACTGTGTTGCATCTACAGTTCATATAGCTCACTCTGTTTAAAGGATCAAGTCATGATTGGGTCGAAATGAAAGCTGTACTCATAACCACGGAGAAATGTATCGAAACGTTTTAGCTGCGTTTGATGTCCCTGTATGTATTGTCTGTATTTGTTTTGTGATTTAGGTTATGCAAAAATAAATAAATAAATAAATAAATAAATTGGTACTGTATTTAAACTAAGATAAAGGAATCAGATCTCCATTGTTTTAAAGTGATATGATGAATTGGACTTTGGAATTGGAATACTGTTATTCCACTTTACCTGTACATATACCATTCTTGCACATTCCAGAAATGTAAATTACTATAACTTTTTATTTTTAAGATTGACACTGAAAAATCTTATCTCATTAGAATTGGGAAGCTTTTGTTGTCTATCTTCAAGTAAAATAAAAATATATAATATAATGTTCACAGTCCAAATAATAAAAAAATATATATATTATTCAAAATTTGAAAATATGGACATATATGGTTCTTCGTCTCAAAGCTTCATATTGTCACCAGTGTTTATGGTTAATGCACAACAAAGTCAAGATAAGAATGTATGCAAGAAACACCAATTGCACTATTCAGAGATTAATTAGAGTTATAAATATTTATAAAGAGTGTTAATTAATATAAAGTGTATGGGTTCATTTAGCATCACGATTAATGCATATGATTAGAACTAAGATTTGATGCGGAAAAAATGTATGTTGTTAGCAAACAATCGTGTAAGATAGGAACTACTTCCTCTTCGCCTCACCTGAACACAAACAGAAAGTGACAGGAAGTCTTAAACACAAATAGAGAGACTGTCTCCTACCAGAAGTCATGAAAGAGAAACTACATCAATTTCACATGAAACAATGACAAATGTGACGTTTAGGTCATTTGTTTGTATTTTAATATTATTAAAAGTTGCCATAAAAATGGTCTGTAATGGTCTGTAAATGGTCTTAAACTGCTTAAACACGCACTGCTCCGGGTGTGTGTGTGTGTGACGACGGTTTGCAGTGTGTGTGTGTGTGTGTGTGTGTGTGTGTGTGTGTTTTCACCACTCAATGCTCCTAATGTGTGTTCACTAACTTGGATGGGTTAAATGAAGAGGACACATTCTGAGTATGGTTTGCCTAACCTGGCCTTCACGTCACTTCACTTCACTTAAACGATATCAGAATACCCTAATTGGCTATAGGTACAAATGTAATCCTTGCAAAAAAATTCTATTTAATCTAACTGGTATTAATACAGTGAAAATGACCTGGATAGTACATCATTTGGGTCTGAAAATAAAAAAAAGTGGTATCATCCTTACCTTCCAGACAGAATAGTATCATATAAGTCTTGTGAATAATTAGTTTATGAACAGGTGGGCACGTCTAGCATCTTTGCTTTTCTTATTATTCACCCTTGCCAGCTTCCTTCCCTTAATTCCCTCTTCACACACACTTACACACCACCGATTGATGGACAGATCAGATCAGACAGAGCTGACAATGGTGTCCTATCTGGTGTTTGGAGGTGTTGTTTGTTCAAAATGACAAGGATGTAAAACGTTCTCTCCATATGAGTTGCCTCCAGTGCTGATAGGTGATATCAGGGCTGCCACATCCACAGTCTTGCTCCGATTAGCATCAGGTCGCACTGAGGTGTTTCCTCAACGTCTGTCATTTCCTGTCATTTGTTTGTCAAGCCCTGGCCAAGCCCCTTCACCATGAGTGTTTGTTCAAGGGAATGCACAATGTGGCACACTTTTTTTTTTTTTTTTTACCTGCCCTCCTCCGGGTTGGATTTTCTCTGCTTGAAATGGTCTTGACACTCTTTGACAGTATGTAGATTTGCTGCTGAAAGTTAAAGGGATTAGAAAATACATGTGCTGCTAGAAATATTGTTGCAGACATTGTATCACTGAATAGCTTGTATACCCTATTATGTGCTTATACTGTAGGAATAATGTTTACAATAAAATGCTTTTAAACTACAATACATTTATTTGAAATTATCAGAATTATTTTTTATCATCATAATAAAGTTTTTTGAAGGAATAGTACACTCAAAATGATTAATGCCATTACAAACACATATGCCTTTCTTTCTTCTAAAAGAACACAACATGTGGCACTGTCACACATGACACATGTGTTAACCACTCTATATATTCTGATGATTGTATGTATAGAGTTTTAATAGGTTTACATGTTGTCTTAGTTATTTCAGTCAATTTTACTCCTCTTATCTGTTTTAATGTGTGTCTGTCTTTAAACCGTTATAGGTATGCCTGTCATGTGACTGATCATATGACAGGAAACAGGAAATAGCCAGCATAAAGGAAGCAGCATGGCAAGCAAATGAGGTCTCTGTCAAGAAGACCAGAGCTGGACCGGGGTGTTGTTTTTAAGGACTTACCATTCCACCAAACCCTATCACTTTTCATTGGATTATCACTACTGTTGGATTGTATATACACCGGTGGACAGTTACACATTGAGATTTACAGCACACAAGGACTCTTAAGGACTTTTTATGGTATGGAACCAATGGACTCTATGCTTTTAACAGCCTAAGGCTTCTAGTTGTATTGTGTTGGTTTAAGTTCCTTGAAGAAATTGTAAATACAAATTTTTTTTTTCTGTCGTCGTCCTATTTTAAAACACTTCCCAACCTCACACTTTAATCTGACCCCAATTTTACTCTTGTAACTCAACCGATTAGGCCGATTGTTACAATTGAATGAAAATGACAAACAAATTAACAAACAAACCAAGTATAGTAAAAGTGTCGATTATTTATACCTTTATGTAAAAATAGACCACAAATTACGTTAAAAATTCAATACAATATCAAATAATCTTTTATGACATTAAGTACTGGATGATGAACAGCAATTTTATTTCGATTAGTCTTGTAGATCGATGTCATTTTTTACTATAATGTCAGTTCCTAAAAGAGCACTGATCCTTTCATGAAGACAGCCAAATGAAACTCACAGAGAGAAATAATGGCATCAAACCAATCTCTGTGGCTAAAAAATACAGCCTAGAGGTTCAGTTTGAAAAACGTGGGAATTTCTCAACTCGTGGTGCTTTCCTGTCTGTGGAAAGACAGGCCTTTTTGGTTCTCCCATAGTTTTGTACTGATAAACAGTTATCTCCGACTGAAGGCCACATAAATCATCCTTGCTCTGTTTAGACCATGTTCATTTGGGCAGTTCAACGAAGTAAACTGTGTACCTCTGAGATGATTGAAGGATGAATCATATTCATGGAACAAAATTCGGATTTCTTTTAAAAGCTGGTATCCGCTTCTAAAGTGCCGTGTCTGACTGAAAGCAGACCCCATGTGTTCATCAAGGTTATGCACTGACAACATATACATGGCAACTTTACAATGGTAATATCTTCCATATTCATCGCATTTCTACTTCTGACTTGCTGATGTACTTGATAAACCATAAACTTCTGACCGGGTTAAGTGTTTCCTGGCTTTCTTCATTATTTTCTGTTTGCATCAGATCAGATGCTTTAATTAGACCTGTGCTATTTATACAGGCACTAAAATGGAAATGTCAGAAACAAATTGCATAAGGTCATAATCTTCATAGATTGACCAGGTACATATGCTTTCATACATTAAATATTTTTATTTAACAATAAATCGAGTGGCTGTGATGAAATTAGAATTGTTCTCTTTTTTTACGGCAAAAAAAGGTCAACACACTTTCCTTTATATCATTAAAGGTTCACATATCTTTATCTCAGAGTATTGGATTTACTCGGTTGTTTATGACACAAATATATCATATGGCCTCAGAACACTTGGACTGTAGCGCATGGATTGCATGGACTGTATGATCCGTTTCTCATGCATCTCCTTTTGTGTTTTACAGAAGACACAAAATATATAGGCCTATGTGATTGTGTTTTGTACATTTGACAAGAAAATACTTTTTCTGTCTTTCTACTTGTCTTTCTACAATGTGCTACTTTCGTTGTAAATTTTATATTAAAGCATTTTTTTTTTTTTTTTTTTTTTTTGAAAATTGTAATTCCTACACCACAATTCTTTTTTTCAGTGTTAGTAAATTATGACAGAATGTTTCATTTTTGGATTAAAAAAATCCACAGAACATTGCAATGATAGAAAATGTCTAGAAAATTGTAGAAAAGTGCAAATATAAAATCACTGCAGGAGTAGAGGTTGGAAATTACATCTGCAAAGTATTTTTATTTATTGATTGATTGATCGATTGATTGAAGTAAAAAAAAAAGGGAAAAATCACAATATTCTTTTGAATTTGAAATTCTTTTTGAAAGATTTTTCAAACCTTTGATAAAATCTCACAAAAAAATCTAACAAAAAGAAAATCACTTAAAACTGTAGCATATATACCTGAAACACAGCACAACCCACTTTTCCTGATGAATGATGTCGTTAAAGTCAAGCTATCAGTGGACATGAGTGAAGAGATGCCACAACAGCCCAGCTCAACAAACAAACAAAAGAGAGAGAGAGAGAAAAAGTTTTGATTAATGTCAAGGACATCCTGCATGACTCTTCAGTCTAAAGACATTCATCACTCGATGTTGATGTTGATCCTCCCTCGTCTGTCCTCTCCACTCTTCCGAGATGGAGGCAGAAAAGGAGCTTGTGCTAACAGAGATATTAAACTCCGCTTATGTGGTCAGTCAGCAAGTAGCCCATGCTAAACCAATTTAAATATATGATGCCCAAGTGTGTGTTTAAAAATGCTTACTGTTTACTCAGTAAAGCCTATTTTGAATTCAAATGTATTTTGATAGTCCACAGATTCTACTAACTATAAGTAACTGTGCAACTACATGTCTTATACCAGTCATTAGAGTAGTAGACTGTATGCTTAATATCTGCTAACACTTTATTTTGATGGACCCCAACAGATATTCTACTGACTATAAGTAACTTTGCAAGTACATGTCAACTTATTCAACTAACCCAAACCCCTTATTCTATTAACCCCAACCCAGGGCCGTCGCCAGAACACACTCCTGGGTTAAAAAACAAACAAACTAAAAACTAAATCAGCTTTTGATTGTCTTAAACACATATTATTGGTCAGGAATTTCGCCAAATTTATGCAAATGCACTACTTAAAAAGTGCTGTCTCATACAAACATCTATGACACATTTAAGTTTTTGGCAGAATATTGGAAGTTTATTTTTGAGTGGTTCAGCAGAGTTGTGTGGAGTGATGAGTAATACAAGTGATAATGAATGCATTTCTACCACAGTGAATCATGGATGAAGAGGTGTCATTGTGTGGGGAGTTGTGTGTGTTTTTTTTTTTTTTTTTTTTTTTTTTTGTAGTACAGGAGAATATTGCAGAATGGCTTTATTCCCACAATTGAAAAGTTGTTATAATGAGGTATGATCAGATGTTATTTTTTTCAAAAAGACAATGCTCATGCCCAAATTGTAAAGACAACCAAGAAGTCCATCAGGCTCATGTTTTGACCCTATAGTGAATATTTGGTCTCACGTTAAACTCAAACTAATTGGGAGACATTTTTAAACTACTCGTGAACTGTTTGAGACTATCAACATTGAGTAGAACAACATCTGACTCTTATTCCTGTAAAAAGCTGCCTGCAAGTTGGGGAAGGCTATTCTGTGCTAAGTTACTTTATCTACAGTATTTGTGCAATTATTGCTAATTTCCTGACCAGTCATTTGTGATTAAAATGGTTAAGACCATTATTTGAGAATGGATATTTGAGAAATAGATATTCACTATTTCACATTAGTATACATGAAATCACCAAAACCCATTTGCATTATGATTATACACTTTGTAAACACAAAGAGTCACACAAGCTCATAAATTTCACCAACAACAATAATAATAATAATAATAATAATAATAATCATTCCAAATAATGATAGGTCTGTAGCATATTAAAGTGTCCCAAAGAAGACTGTATTCACCATTAACAGTTGAAGGTTGTGGTTCTCTGAGTGATAGTCATTTATAATTATGTCTCAAGTTCTCTTTTGTGTAATAGTGTATTGAATATGACATTTTGGCTCACTTACCGTTAAAAAACACATTTAAATAGGTTTCCTTGAAATAGTTTCGTGAGGTTATGTGTCACAGCAAAACCTACACAATCCCAGAAAAAAAGCTCCTGATAAATTATTTGTTATGAAGATATTTTTTATTCAATTTGAGAAGGGACTGAAACTTGACGGCCCAGAAAGTCATTGAAGAAAATGTTTAAATATTCCATGTGACTACAGTGGCTCAACTATAAGTTTATCAATTAAAGCATCTACAGTCACAAACCACTGTTAATTTATACAGAAAAGCAAGCATACTGTAAGCAGGATTTGGCATGGTAGAAAACGTGCAAAGATCGCTCCCTTTATGATCACTAAAAAGCTGTCACTCATTTTAGTTCATTGTGATCTCACAATGACTGCACAATGAATCAGTTATGTACATAATTGTTTGTTATAATGCGAGGATTTGTGAGAGTGGAGAACTCAAAATCCACTCACCGCTCAAATTGCCAGAGTATTTGTTCAAACTTAAACACCTCTGATTGGCCATTGCATTCAAGAAATCAACATATATGTCTGTGATCAGCCTGTTCTCACGTAAATGCGTCTCTATGACACGCATGGTGCATTGTCGTGTAATTGATACGCGAAAATGAGTTTTTACGTGCATATGAGACGCAGTTTTTTGCGTGCATTTGATACGCAGTTCATTTGCGTGTAATACACACGCACCCCACACCACTAATCCTACCCAAGCGTATAATACACACGCACCCCACACACACCTAAACCTACCCTAACCAACCAATGCGTATCCTATGCACGTAAAAACTCAATTTAGCGTATAAATTACACGACAATACACATGCGTGCAATAAAGACGCATTTAGTGAGATCGGGTTGCTGTGATTGGCTACATTGCTCAACACTACAAAAAATGTTGTAAATAGCAAGCAAGCAAGCAATTTTTTTTTTTACTTTTCCAAACCAATCAATGCAGTTCAAAGTGCTTTACAGGCAAAAAAACAAAAAGCAAAAAACAAACACAAAAAAACAAACAAACAAAAAATTGGATACAATAGACCCAGTAAAATACAAAAAAAAAGATTAAAGTTTATAAGGATTAACTAAGGCATAACATAACACAACTAAAATTTAAGAAAAACATATGAAACATTTAAAAAGCATTATAAGATTTTACAGGAAGGCCAGACTAAAGAAATATATTTTTAATTTAGACTTAAAACTATTAATATTTTCAGCATGTCTTACTTCCTCTGGAAATGTTATTCCAGAGGCGGGGAGCATACAGGCTAAAAGCAGCTTCACCAAATCTTTTAGTTCTACTTTGTGGTTCAATTAAAAGAAAATAATCCGAAGATCCGAGAGTCCTTACAGGTTCACATACTGTGAGCATTTTTTAAATCTAGTCGGAATCAAATCCATGCAATGCCTTATAAACTAATACAATAATTTTTAAATCGACACAAAAATTAACAGGTAACCTGTCACAGCCACCAGCGCGGTACCCGTCAGAATTACATTTCCCAGCATCCCTCCTGGTCCCCACCTGCACTCAGTCAGCCATCACCACACCTCCTGCAGATCATCACCAGTATAGTGATTCCCTGCACATGCACTCCCTTATCAACACACCCTATAAATACCTGCAGCACCCTCACAAAAGGGTCTGGTCTCGTCAGTTCTACATAGACGTACAGACTACCAGCGTGAATACTGAGCATACTCTCCTGAGATTGCCAATTCGATACCCAGTCTTCCGTCTGCCTTCATCAGTCTTCCATAGCCAGTTTGCCTGCCGTCTCATCTCTTCACAGTCTGCATTGAAACAAAACAGCAGTTAACAGCCAGCTAAGTAACAATCTACATTCACCTGTCATCATCTACTCACCATTTCCTGGTTCCCGCCATAAATTCTGCATTCAATAAAGAACATATTCCTTTCACTCACCTGTCTCCTCCCTTCTGTTGTGTGACATTACCAGTGTAATGACCAGGGTGGGAATTATACCGCGGCCACGCGGCCATGGCCGCCGTTGCCCTACACTTTGGCCTTCATGCCCCGTGAAAAAAAAAAAAGATCATACGGCCACAGTGGCCTGTGTGCCCTAGCCCTGTCCAAGTTACATGTATAAAGCGCCAGTGCGGCATATGTGGGCTTGCTTTTTAAAATTAAAAAAATAAAACTGTATTTTATTGTAGAGCTGAGCGCAGCTTGCTCCATATCCCTCTCACACACAAACTTACCAACGGAGGCGCGCGCGCGAATAGCCTCTCCTCTTCGAGCACGATCTCAAAACATGAGCAGCATGCGTTGGAGGACGGATTGTTGCGGTGCTTATTTCCCCAGCGAAGATTCCAGAATCAATCCGGAGTTGAATGGTTGTTAGTATAATGAACACTGTTGCAAAACAACTCTGAGAAGTTAGTATGTTAAACGCTGTCGCGTTTCCATTACAGATTCAGGGTTTCCCGCAGCACTTTGTAACTAAGGCGGCCGCCTAAGCAACACACGCCTGCCGCCTTAACTAACGTTGCGTCGTCAAAAAAAATGTATGAGCGATATCCGCCGTGTTACTCTGTCCTGTTTATAACTTAGATTTTCTGCCCAATTCTCTGCCCGAGGCAGAACTTGGGCCGATATTTCCCGCCGCCATCCTCTGGCCGGGCCAATGATCTAGAGACGTGCGGCGCAGGACTAGATTTGATGGCCGAGCGCTGGCGGTAATGCACTCACTCTGTGTGTGTGGGCTGCGGGAGAATAAAACGATTCGAGCGGACTCCCGCAACATATGAATATCAATGAATAAAACATAAAAACTAATAAATTGTTATTAATCTGTTGCAGAAAAGAACAACTAAACAAAATTGAGACTATTTACAGGCCAGAGTTTCTATTTGTAACATATTTGCAGCGTTGAGCGATGTAGCCAATCACAGACGTATGTGTTGATTTCTTAAACACAATGGCCAATCAGAAGCATTTAAGATAGACTCCCGTCACCGGAGTCTGATTGTGCAATCAGCTTCATTGATAATAACAGAGATGTTTGAGATCGCGATGATGTCAGCTTTTTAGGGATTATTAAGGGAGCGCACTTTGCGCACATTTAAATTAACAGTTGTTCTCTTTCTCATTATTTTTTATTTATTTTTTATTAAAAAAGTCATATGTCTTATTCCAAATTAGGATGTTATGGTATCAATCTAAATGGGAAAACTATCGAATTGTACTCAATGGCCTTTGTGCCCCTAAAAAAAAAGAAAAGGTGGAGGCCAAATGGCCTTGCCCCTAAAATTACATAATTCCCACCCTGGTAATGACTATAGTATAGGTGCTATATATTGTATAGTTTTGTATTAATTGTAGTCAGTCTTTGGTAAAACCAGAAAGGGGTGCATTACAAATAGAAACCTTGGACGTTCTCCAGGGTGCAAACACAGATACGCACTGGATTGTTTGCCAAATACGGAGAAAACTGATCCTAGACCAGCAGTTAATGGCAGCTTTTCCCACTAAAAACAATCAGAAGCACCAGCAGGCAATGAGAAAATGCTTGCTATAGTCTCATGTCAGTGGCCAGGGGAAGGCCTGGCCCAGCAAAGTTTCTGAATCATATTTTTTAAGATAACGTGTATTAAATTTACCGATGTAGAGATTATTGTAGTAGAGATTATTGTTCCTGTGAAGACGTTATGAAATATGTGAATGGCCACATCCACAGAAATAATGTTCCCTTTCAGTTCGGTTACGTTTTATGTAGTCGGACGTACCATAACGATTGGGATCGCTTTGAGAGACCAATCTACTTTGAGTGTAATAATACGTGCCAATGTACATTGGCATGCGATAACTGCATCAGCTGCTCTGCCTCACATCGCGAGCATATAATGAGCAGAAGGTGCATCGCATCTTTGCTTTTTGTTTCGGAGCTGAGCAATTGTACTGTTCCTGCTGTGCAAACTTATCTGAGAGTGTTTTAACCTCAAAAAAGAAGAAAATGAGTCTGCTTCTTCAGGAGAACGTCTCTTGGATTAAACAGCGAAAGACAGCGCTGGCCGCGATCTCACAGTAAGCAAAACAGCTGTTTTCACAGGTCAAACGTTGTGCCTTCAATGAGAACTTGCAACGCTGTCTCACGACCAATTCGTACGAATTTGTACGAGTGATTAAAAGGTGGCTAATTCGTACTAATTCATACGACCTCACTCGTACGGATTCGTACGATTTGTCTAAACCCACGTGATGGGTAGGTTTAGGGGCGGGGTCAGGGGTAGGTCATTCGTATGAATTCATTAGAATTTGCCAATTCGTAAAATATGTACGATTTAGCAAAAATCTTACAAATTCGTACGAGATGTGCGGTCTAGACTCAAGTGCCTCAAACGAGGTTGAGTCCTCTCATCTATACCCTGATGTAGTTTCTCTTCTGGTGCACTAGAAAAGAGCTACTTCACCGAATAGACAGGAGGACCTGAGGATTACAGTGAGGGCGTCCCCACCCGGTAACCAATCCCTGTGGGCCCCTCAATTCTCTATCGCATCGCAAACAGGTTGAGACTGTGTTCGTGGGTGGTTCATGTTCTCTCATGAGAGCATGACCACGTCGGCATGTTGTTTGTCTTGCCTTTCTCATAAGGGCTTGAGTGTTCAGCGTGCCGTGTGCCATCGAGTTTGATTATCCAAGTCTGTCTGAGCGGGTCATGCGGAAGAGCAGTGGACTTCCCTGGACTAAGCCCTTTCCCGTCTCCGCTTCAATGAATGCAGGGGGATCAGGAGGCTTTCGCTAAGCACTGGAAGGTGGGAGCACTAGGTGGAGTTTTGGGATCCCAATCAGTACGGTACATCCAACTACATCAAACGTGACCTAACTGAAAGGGAATGTCTCGGTTACATATGTAACTCCCGTTCCCTGAAGGAGGGAATGGAGACGTAGTCCCGTCACCACTATTGCTGGACCACTGCTGACTCCAGGCTCTGCTTGGCTCCTCAGCGGAAAACGACGCACCTGGTGCTCATTATAAGCTTGCGCTGCAATTATCGCATGCCAATGTGCATTGGCTCGTTTTATTACACTCTAAGTAGATTGGTCTCTCAAAGCGATCCCAATTAATACATATGTCCGATTATGTTTCCATTCCCTCCTTCAGGGAACGGGGGTTACATGCATAACCGAGACGTTTTTTTGCTCTCAATACGTTCACTGAATAACCATACGAATAGGGGTGGGCCTGCACTAAATTAACAGGCTACTAATGAGACTTAGTTGACATGTAGTTGCAAAGTTACTTAGAAATAAAGTGTATTCAGATATTTTACAGAACAGTTTCAGACAGTTGAATGCTTTAAAAGTTTGGAAACATATTATACATTTCAGTTTCCGTGTCCTAATTATTATATGTCACTTAATGTGCCTTAATACACCTTTTGTAAATTGGGCTATCAATGTTTTTGTTAACAAGAAGAGAGGGCACACGAAACACGACTTTCCTTGTTTTACACTGAACAATCCAGCGACGGCTCTGTGTCATTAATTTCTCATATCTTCATTATACCTCTCTTCATGCAGAGAATAATAAATAGACTATAAGTACACGGAGGTGAAATTATTAACACACTCACATAAACAGACGGAATTGCTCCCCTTGACTTCCTGAGAAATGTTACATGCTGGGAATCCTAAAACGAAGTGCTGAGAATACAATACTGTCAGAGTTTACAGAGGTTTAATACAAGCATCTGTTCTAATGTGGGGGGACTGAGAGGACACCAGAGTCTATGGGAAAAATGGGACACTTCAGTGTGCTTATAAAGTTTGATCTAAGGGCAAGAGACTTCCTGCTAATGTAAGCAATCTTCCACTGTTATTACTAAAGCCACTCTGGACGTCCACTCAGGCGCTGGGACATACAACATTATATATCGGCCAGAGGTCAAGAGTAAAAGATATTGTCCCAAAAGAAGGAGAAGGGGGGATAAGTAAATATAGAATAAGGCAATCCATTTAAAATGATTAAAGAAGAAAATTCTTACAAAACTTAGATCTATATTCTAGTAATAGTCATGATATGGGTGGTTCTCAAACATTTTGACAGTCATGAGAGAGGCAGAATGGATCAGTCAGCGTGCAAAATGAAAGCAGAGAGAGAGAGAATGAGAATGTGTGTGTGTAGGCAAATAAGCAACACAAATATGTGAATAAAAGCAGACTAACACTTAAAAGAGGAAACTTAAAAACAAAACAGGAGCGATTAATTCAAATCCCACTCTAAAGTGTTCAGAGTCAATCAGAACATATGACACTCAAACTCCAGACAGAACCTCTACCAATATAAACAAAACACCTGATAGAAAGCTTCATATTTAATGTGCTCAGTGTCTTAAACATCTAACGTGTGTCTTAAGATGTCAGATATGAAAGGAGCATGACAAGGTGACCTCGTTACAAAAACAAGTGTCAGAACTCAAAGTGTGTCACACTGGAGTTCACGACATTTGGTTTCATGTATAATTCAGAGCAGTGCAAGATACAAAATTATTTCATAGAAATCCCAAGGAAAAGAGCTTGATGAATAAATCCCTCAACTGACTTCCAAAGCTCATAATTAAAAGAGAATATTATAATTAAGAGAATACAAACAGCTTCAGATCAAAAGGTCTTTTCCTTCTGGTTATGAAAACTACAGAAACAGGATTTATCAACATAGCTGCAAGTCAGTTGACTGGTACCAATGCATAAGTGTATAATTTTTAGGCATATTTAGGCTTATGCAATTTGTTACAAAACACTGTCACTAGTAGGAATTCTAATAACATTATACTAATATTACTAAGATTGTTGCTTCTAATTAAAGGTACATTTAATGATCCTTTGGTTAAGAGTGTGTACTTAGATCTGTGTATGTGTACACTAAATGTGACGATATCAAAAATGCTTAAAGAACCATCATTAATGGATATATCTAATTAACCAAAATAACAATATTCTCAAAGCCAGAACACCAATAATAACATCAGTAAATGAAGGTTCCATCAGCAATGCCCTAGAATAAGCATTTTGGGTCCACCAAAGAACCTTTCAGGGAAACAGTTTATGAATTAATCTTTTTTTTTTTTTAAGAACATTTTAATAATTTAAAGAACATTTTCAACTTTAAAAAATCTTTTGTGTAATCCTGTGTTTCCTCAACCTGACAAATTAAAGACTGGAAATATTTACAATACAACTTATGCAAGACCCAGACTTTCAGTCTTAAATTATGAAAATATTTATAATAATATAATTATATAAAATAGTTATAATAATTATTACATTTAAAACTGATTATCTAAATAAAGATTGAAATAGTTATACAAAACGTGTTTTCTACGTATTGAATATGTTATATATACGATGTGAATTAGTTATTTGATCCAAAAACTTTAAAAATGTTATTTCCACCATGCATGCAATGGTATTAAACACAATACATTTGAGATGTGATGGAAATTACACTGTGGTAGAAATATTAACACATGATACGATAATTATCCAGTGATGTAGTATGTCCACTGTTGGATCTCGTTGGTTAAATAAACTTGTGAGAATGTGAAAAAAAAAGGTTTTAAGACAAGGCCAAAGTGTCATACTGTAGATCAAGCCTTCATACAACTTTATAGTTAAGGTAGAAGTTTAACTGTCCCTAAACAAACAATTCTAAATGCTCATTAACAGTGGTCATTTGAGCCTTGAGGTCAGAAATCATGATTTTCAAAAATTGAGTGGCATTACAGTGGCTGGAGTTTGGATGAGTAGGAAATCAGTACAACAGCCCTTTGGGCGAGGATGGCTAAATTAACACAAATGTTACGAGTTCAGTTCAAAGTAGTGTTGACCCAGGATCTGGACAGTTACCAAGATTCTTACTCTATCACCGCACTACCCTTGAGGAAAGAGCTCAAGGTTGCTGCCCTTGAATCACTCCACGTAAGTCACTCCAGATAAAAAAGCTTGTGATTGTTTGATTATCTGTTTGTGACAGCAATAGCCTCATCCAGGTCTATTGTCACACAACTGACATCAACTGACATCACGTGCTGTTTACAGCAACATCTTGAAGTCAAAAGTGTGCCAATTCTTCACCGAACAACTGCAACTTATGCTGATCTCACAGCGCATTGCACCCTAAACTTCACATCGACAGTGTTTAGTTTACACTGTGTGAGTGTCTGTGGGGGAAAATACTGACAGACTACGAAAGAGACAAACCAAATCAAACAGAATACCAACCAAGATGGGTGACAGTGTATAGGTCATATGTTCCTTTGACTTCTGACAGCTAGATGGATTGCTTTCATTTGAAGAAAAGGAAAATATTTAAAACGTAAATGCATTAATATTCATGCACTTCAGGAGGAATAGATGTCTAGTGTCTTCTGAAAAAGAGAGGGTAACTAATCCCGACAACAAGAAGTGTGCGGTCTGATGGGGGAAACATTACATACCACAAACAAGCACAGTCATGATACGCACACTTAAGACTATCTTTAAGAGGTTAAAAATAGGAAGAAGTCTCTTATGCTTTGATTAAAAAAAAAAAAAAAACAGTAAAAACAGCAATATTGGTAAATTCAATTTAAACATATTAAAAGCTGAAGTCAAGCATGATCTTTCAGAAATCATTCTAATATGTTTATTTGGTGCTCAAGAATCATGTATTTTTATTAGTAATGGTGATATATGTATATATATATATATATATATATATATATATATATATATATATATACTCACCGGCCACTTTATTAGGTACACCTGTCCAACTGCTCCTTAACACTTAATTTCTAAGCAGCCAATCACATGGCGGCAACTCAGTGCATTTAGGCATGTAGACATGGTCAAGACAATCTCCTGCAGTTCAAACCGAGCATCAGTATGGGGAAGAAAGGTGATTTGAGTGACTTTGAACGTGGCATGATTGTTGGTGCCAGAAGGGCTGGTCTGAGTATTTCAGAAACTGCTAATCTACTGGGATTTTCACACACAACCATCTCTAGGGTTTACAGAGAATGGTCCGAAAAAGAAAAAACATCCAGTGAGCGGCAGTTCTGTGGGCGGAAATGCCTTGTTGATGCCAGAGGTCAGAGGAGAATGGCCAGACTGGTTCGAGCTGATAGAAGGGCAACAGTGACTCAAATAACCACCCGTTACAACCAAGGTGGGCAGAAGAGCATCTCTGAACGCACAGTACGTCGAACTTTGAGGCAGATGGGCTACAGCAGCAGAAGACCACACCGGGTGCCACTCCTTTCAGCTAAGAACAGGAAACTGAGGCTACAATTTGCACAAGCTCATCGAAATTGGACAATAGAAGATTGGAAAAACGTTGCCTGGTCTGATGAGTCTCGATTTCTGCTGCGACATTCGGATGGTAGGGTCAGAATTTGGCGTCTACAACATGAAAGCATGGATCCATCCTGCCTTGTATCAACGGTTCAGGCTGGTGGTGGTGGTGTCATGGTGTGGGGAATATTTTCTTGGCACTCTTTGGGCCCCTTGGTACCAATTGAGCATCGTTGCAACGCCACAGCCTACCTGAGTATTGTTGCTGACCATGTCCATCCCTTTATGACCACAATGTACCCAACTTCTGATGGCTACTTTCAGCAGGATAATGCGCCATGTCATAAAGCTGGAATCATCTCAGACTGGTTTCTTGAACATGACAATGAGTTCGCTGTACTCAAATGGCCTCCACAGTCACCAGATCTCAATCCAATAGAGCATCTTTGGGATGTGGTGGAACGGGAGATTCGCATCATGGATGTGCAGCCGACAAATCTGCGGCAACTGTGTGATGCCATCATGTCAATATGGACCAAACTCCCTGAGGAATGCTTCCAGCACCTTGTTGAATCTATGCCACGAAGAATTGAGGCAGTTCTGAAGGCAAAAGGGGGTCCAACCCGTTACTAGCATGGGGTACCTAATAAAGTGGCCGGTGAGTGTATATATATATATATATATATATATACTGTATATATATATATATATATATATATAGGAAAACCGTGACTTTTTTCAGGATCCGGTGATGAATAGAAAAATCAAACGGACAACATATATTTGAAATAGAAATGTTGTGTAAAATTGTAAATGTCTTTAAAATGTATTCTTGCTGAAGAAACGTACTACTTTCTTTTTTATTAATCATACTGACCCCAAACGTTTGAATGTTAGTGCACAAATATGTCAGGAAGTCAAACATATATATATACATATATATATATATATATATATATATCCTGATTTAAAAAAAAAATAATATTCAGAAGTTTAAATGGACTTTTTCTACACCATTCAGAGTCTTTGAAACTCACCTGAATGTTAAAAAGATGAACCTTGACCCGATTTAACATGACTGCTCAAAGGACAACATGTCATTACAGGAAGTAAAGCAATCGTAATATACAAAAGGAGCAGAGGAAGAAGTCTAGTGACAATGGGAATTATCGCTGTTATTCTCCCTCTCCCCTCTTGACAGGCAGAGCTTTAATTCTGTAATCCACACAGACAAGAGGTGATAAAAACAGCAGAGGAACCTGCTCCCTAATCGCTCACTAATGGTTATTACAAAGACCTGTTTCTTTCACACGTACACGTACACGTACACGTACACGTACACGTACATGTACGCACACACACACACACACACACACACACACACACACTCACACACACACGCACACACACACACGCACACACACACACACACACACACGCACACACATACACACACACACACACACACACACACACACACACACACACATCAGACAAGCTAAAGCAAATACAGTCAATAATTAGCTCCGTCATTAGCGGAGCATTAGGAGACGTGGAAGTTTTTTGTGGCTAGCTGAATTCAAGGCCCGTGTCATTACATGATTTTAAATTTCCTTTGGTGACGTGAAGGAGGACTGAAGGCTTTGGCAAATGACTGTGGTGCATTTTAAATAACTCAAATATGCATTGATATCATGGTTATGAGCGATAAACCAAACACACTGGCTCTTGAAAACAAATGACTAATTAGCATCATGTCAAAATACAATTTAAATGTCTCTAATTAGTATTTCAAATTTAAGCATATACATGTTATGCATAAGTGTTTTTCTTTAATCCATGTGAATTTGACTTAATTACTCAACAAAATGAATCCCTGCACTGGCTAAAGTAAGTGACTTCTCTCAGAAAACTGAGACACTTTAATTTACATTTTAGTTTACATTAGTGATGAAAAACTTGACTCGATTCAGTGGATTGGTTCTTGAACAGTTCATTTAATTTTAATCAATGAAACGTATGAAACAATCACAATCAGTTTAAAAACATATTTCCAGCAGTAAAAATCTGAATCAGAATGGTCTTTAATGCCAATATGTTTAGTCAAGTCAAGTCAAGTCACCTTTATTTATATAGCGCTTTTTACAATTCAAATTGTTTCAAAGCAGCTTTACAGAGATAACAGAAAAACAATGTTGTAATAGTATTGTTAAATTCAAAATTAAATGTTAAATGTCCCCAACTAAGCAAGCCAAAAGCCAATGGCAACAAAGGCGAAGAGAGGCGAAAAAGGCAACAGTGGCAAGGAACCAAAACTCCATCAGGTGACAGAATGGAGAAAAAAACCTTGGGAGAACCCAGGCTCAGTCAGGGGGCCAGTCCTCCTTTGGCCAACAAACGAATAGTGTATGATTATGAGTTAGGCAACATAACGTCAGGAGTCAGATGTGATCAGAACTTTCATGATATTTATCCAGTTCATCTGGTTGGGTTGGGTCATCCGGCCGGTGAGGAGATGAGTGTGTTGAGGTGTTCATGGGCCTTCACAGTGTTGATGGGCTGGCTCATCAGGGATGCGTTGTCATCGTGTCCATGTGATGGTCCTTCCTCAGATCTGGATATGGCCTGGATCCGGCGGTTCGCGGTAAACCTCGGGATAAACAGAGACTAATATTAGCGTAGACGCCATCCTTCTTATGATGTACAAAGTACATCAGGAATTATGGGAAGTGTTCCCGGTTCCGGCTGATCTAAACTATGCAGCCTAACATTGAATTATAGAAATCTATAATGTGTTATGTGTATGCTAAGCCAAAGAGATGTGTTTTTAGTCTAGATTTAAACTGACAGACTGTATCTGCTTCCCGGACTGTGTTAGGAAGATTGTTCCAAAGTTTTGGTGCTAAATAGGAAAAGGATCTACCGCCAGCAGTCGATTTTGATATTCTAGGTATTATCAACTGGCCAGAATTTTGAGATCGCAATAGACGTGAAGGACTATAATGCGTTAAGAGCTCGCTCAAGTACTGGGGAGCTAAACCATTTAGTGCTTTGTAAGTAATCAGCAATATTTTAAAATTTATACGATGTTTAATAGGCAGCCAATGCAGTGTTGACAGAACCGGGCTAATATGGTCATACTTCCTGGTTCTGGTAAGAACTCTAGCGGCTGCGTTTTGAACTAGCTGTAGTTTGTTTATTAAGCGTGCAGGGCAACCACCCAGAAGAGCATTACAATAATCTAGCCTGGATGTCATGAATGCATGAACTAATTGTTCCGCATTTGTCAGTGAGAGCATATGACGTAATTTAGATATATTTTTAAGATGGAAAAATGCGGTTTTACAGATACTAGACACGTGACTTTCAAATGAAAGATTGGTATCAAAGAGCACACCCAGGTTCCTAACCGACGACGAAGACTTAACAGAGCAGCCATCAATTGTTAGACAGTATTCTGGGTTATTACGTGTGGCAGTTTTTTGTCCAATGATTAGAATCTCTGTTTTTTCAGAATTTAGTAATAGGAAATTACTGGTCATCCAATTTTTTATATCAGCTATGCATTCCGTTAATTTTAAGAATTGGTAAGTTTCGTTAGGTTTTGAAGAAATATACAGCTGAGTATCATCAGCATAACAGTGAAAGCTAATTCCATATTTCCTAATGATATCTCCTAATGGCAGCATGTACAGAGTGAACAGCAGCGGTCCTAGTACTGAGCCTTGTG
Source organism: Semotilus atromaculatus (assembly GCA_031834385.1). Classification (NCBI taxonomy): domain Eukaryota; kingdom Metazoa; phylum Chordata; class Actinopteri; order Cypriniformes; family Leuciscidae; genus Semotilus; species Semotilus atromaculatus. The sequence goes on from JAULUF010000035.1 coordinate 1,057,188, forward strand.
GTACGCCGTACTGAACTTGTGATCGATAAGACATCTCTTCATTTACTGCTACAAACTGAAAACGGTCAGATAAGTATGATTTAAACCATGCTAGTGCAATTCCACTAATGCCAACATAGTTTTCTAGTCTATTTAAAAGAATGTTGTGGTCGATAGTATCAAATGCAGCACTAAGATCAAGTAACACTAACAGAGAGATACAACCACGATCGGATGATAAGAGCAAATCATTTGTGACTTTAATGAGAGCAGTCTCAGTACTATGGTACGGTCTAAATCCGGACTGAAAATCCTCGCAGATATTATTTCTTTCTAAAAAGGAACACAGTTGTGATGATACTGCTTTTTCTAGTATCTTTGACAGAAAAGGCAGATTTGAGATTGGCCTGTAATTGACTAATTCTGTAGGATCAAGTTGCGGTTTTTTAACAAGCGGTTTAATCATAGCCAACTTAAAGGTTTTTGGTACGTATCCTAGAGACAAAGATGAATTAATGATATTTAGAAGAGGATCTATGACCTCTGGAAGCATCTCTTTCAGTAGCTTAGTCGGTATAGGGTCTAGCATACAAGTTGTGGATTTAGATGAATTAACAAGTTTGCAAAATTCTTCCTCTCCTATAGCAACAAATGAATCAAAATGTTCCTCACGGAGACTACAATGCACTCCCTGATGCGCTACTGTAGTAGACGGTTGCATAGTTATAATTTTGTCCCTGATATTATAGATCTTATAAGTGAAGAAGTTCATAAAGTCATTACTGCTGTGTTTCTTGGAAACTTCTGGGCTTGAAGCTTTCTTTTTCGTTAGTTTAGCCACTTGTTCAAATAAATACCTAGGATTATGTTTATTTTCTTCTAATAAGGTTGAAAAATAATCCGTTCTAGCATCTTTTAATGCCTCTCTGTAAGCAATCGAGCTCTCCTTCCATGAAATCCGAAATACCTCTAGTTTTGTTTTCTTCCAGTTTCGTTCCATTTTTCTGGCTGCTCTCTTAAGGGCCCGGGTGTGCTCGTTGTACCACGGCGTTGGACTATTTTCTTTAATCTTCTTTAAGCGCAACGGAGCAACTATGTCTAAAGTGCTGGAAAAGAGAGATTTAAACGTTTCTGTTGCAATATCAAGTTCTTCTAAGCTATCCGGGATGCTGAGATTATGAAACTGATTAGGAAGATTATTAATAAAGCCATCTTTAGTGGCAGAAGTGATAGGTCTAACATATTTATAACACGGAGTCGGCTTTGCAGCCTTGGCTAAATGTAATTTACACGAGACTAGATAATGATCTGAGATGTCGTCGCTCTGCTGCAGAATTTCAACGGCATCAACATCTATTCCATGAGATAATATTAGATCTAGAGTATGATTACGACAATGAGTAGGTTCTGACACGTGTTGTCTCACTCCAATTGAGTTTATAATGTCTTTAAATGCCAGTCCCAATGCATCTTTTTCATTATCTACATGTATATTAAAATCACCAACAATTAGGACTTTATCGGCAGCCAATACTAATTTTGATAGAAAGTCAGCAAATTCTTTGATAAAATCTTTATGGTGCCCTGGTGGCCTGTATACAGTAGCCAGCAGAATTTTCAAATGTGATTTATTGTTTACACTATGTATTTTTACATTAAGCACCAACACTTCAAAAGAAGTATATTTAAAACTAGATTTCTTAGTGGTTTTGAAAATATTACTATAAATTACAGCAACACCTCCCCCTTTGCCTTTCGGACGAGGCTCATGTTTATAACAGTAATCTTGCGGAGTGGACTCATTTAAAGTAATGTAATCGTTTGGTTTTAGCCAGGTTTCTGTCAAACACAGCACATCTAGGTTATAGTCTGTAATCTTATCATTAACTATGAGCGCTTTTGAATTAAGGGATCGAATATTCAACAACCCAAGCTTTATCGTTTGCTCATCTGTATTATATCTGTTTTTTATTTGTTGAACATCAATTAAACTTTTAACCTTAGAAAGTTTTGGCAGTTTTTTGGATTTCCAAATTCGGGGAACAGACACAGTCTCTATATGATGATATCTAGATGAAAGAGCCTCTATGTGATGGGATTTATCTGACCTTGGTGACGTGAGGCCGCTAGCAGACGGTCGGTTAAGCCAGTCTGTCTGCTTCCTGACCTGAGCCCCAGATTGTCATGTTTTATCTCTAAGACTATGAGCCAAATTACTAGAGAGAAGAGCAGCACCATCCCAGGAGGGATGAATACCATCTCTTTTCAACAGGTCAGGTTTGCCCCAAAAACTTTTCCAATTGTCTATGAATTCTATATTATTTTGCGGACACCAATTAGACAACCAGCCATTGAGTGAACACAATCTACTAACTATCTCATCACTCCTTCGAACAGGAAGGGGACCAGAGCAAATTACAGTGCCTGACATCGTACTTGCCAGTTCAAACACACACAAGGACTTTGTCTTGGTGACAGGAGCTTCCAGTGCAGAACAAAAAAGAAAGTGTATGCATGTCCTACAGTATATATGTGCAAATGAAAGTGGAATAGTTTTTAATATTTATGCTATTTGGCTATTAATGCCCCAACACTCAAATGTTCAGGGCTGCGTTTCCCGATAACGTTGTCTCTTAGCGCGATACGAAGACTCTTAAGGTATAACTTAACTGAAGGTATACCATTTCTAGGCGTGTTCCCCGAACTATACCTTAGAAAGCTGCTTAAGATATACCTTCTTACGTCGGACGTTACCGGGTGCTGTCCGTTGCGATGGTGCTGAATCTGTTGATATCGATGACTCGAGAATCAATTATTCTCTCGTACAGGGGCTGCTTATGTGAGAAAGCGCTGTTCTTTATAAAAGAAGCACTTCAGAAATAGTTGAAATTGCATTTACTAGGACTCATGGGATATTATAAAAAATAATCTAAACTATAACAGCCTATAATAGCCTTGCCTATATATTTTAAAATTGTATCATATATTGCTGCCATCATAACCATTTAAATTTTTTATGTGCTTTCTTCTCTTTCCCATTTTTGTTCGCTGAGGTGAGCTGCGATGAAATACTGTTCTTGTAAATACTTTCAAGCATTTCAGTAATAAAAGAGTACGTCATGTAGCTACGGTGCTCGGCAGTGATCAAAAAGGATTTAAACAGTGAATTTTGAATCTCTTCTTGTAAACTCAGAGATGTGGATTCAGACAGCAATTAAATTACCACACGACCTGTTTGTCAAAAAAATCAGTAGGTACTAATTTGGACAGAGTTTTTTACGCGGGTTGGGTGAGAAAAAACACTGATATTATGGATTCGGACGGCACTAAAATAACCGACTTACCCCTGTAAATGTTTAAAATACCGTACGAGCCCATGATAAACAATATTAGCGTCCGAATAGGACTTAACTGACAGTAGCCTATGCTTTCACTGGCCTTTAAAAGCGCTCTTTAATTAAAATAAATTTATAAAATTGTATTATATATAATAATATAATTAAAATTGTAACAACAATCAGTGTAATGACAATTTTATTCTTTGTATGAAAACACTTGAATTAGCCTAATTGAACACTGTCTGGGTGTATTAAAAATTCAGAATTATATTCATATAGACCTTTAACAGTGATAAGGTAAAGCTAAGAGTGGTCCAGACCAACCTTCCGAACGTATGACTTACAGAAGGTATACTTAACTAAGAACGTTTCGGGAAACACGTATTAACGATAAGGTACAGCTTAAGGTGTAACTTAAGAACGACGTAGCGTTAAGAAGGTTTCGGGAAACGCAGCCCAGTACACTCCAATGCACTTAGCATCAGCTCAAAAAGGATAATTCTTGTTCAGTGAGTTGTTGGTGAGTTGTTGGTGAGTTGTTAACTCGAGCACCGCTTGGATAATTTCAGTTCAACTCATGGACAATTTGTTCAGAACGGTTTTGTGAAATAGTTCAATGGATTCATTGAAAACATCTGAACCACATGTCCATGAGTCGCTAAATAGCATCACATCATTACATTAACAACTAGTTGTTTGTTTCACATGGATTTTGTTAATGTGGCTAACAATATCTGCATTTTTTTTTTCGAGAGTGAATTTCTTTTCTTTTTTTCTTTTTTTTTTTGCAGTGATGTCACAGAAGAGCAAAATAATATTGGCTTTCACCAAATAACTTTTGACTGAACCGTTCTAGTATGAACCTTTTAGTATGAAGAACATTTAGGTAATCTGAAGAACCATTTTCCACTATAAATAACCTTTTGTGGAATGGAAAAGTTCCATGGATGCTAAAGGTTCTTCATGGAAGCATCAATGCCAATAAAGAACCTTTGTTTTTAAGAGGGTAGAAAGTTTTTCAGTCCCATAAATTGCCAATTACCTATAACAAGGTAACAACTCTGAAAAGGATTGACAACCATATTGAGCTGCTGTATGCATGTGGCCATGAAACTTAGAAATGAATCATGTGTTTTTGAATTCAATCCAAATGCTAGATAAATCAAGACTTGTTTTCATCTCAGAACAAAAATGGAGAACACCTTTTGAAAATTTTAGCTATTATCAATCAATAAATCATCTGTAACAAAGTGTCAGTCAACGAAATGTAATTCTCTAAAGCCTGAAGGCCATGTCTTGGCCAAAGTGAGCAAGGTGCTGCTTTGACAACTTTCTCATGTCTTTCTCATTCAGTAAGCCAAAAATGGGCCGTTCAAATCGCTAAATCACTCTGTTTATGTGCTCTTCTGTGTGTCTGTAAGAAGAGAGAGAGTCGCTGTGTATCCTGAATGATTTATTTGCTGGCCTTCACAGCTATGAGGCCACAGCTCTGATTCAAAGCTCCTCTGTAACACTGACAAATGACATATATTCCTGGCTGACATGAATACTGTACTGAATATGACCTGCTCAATTGGGACAACCATCCCGGCCCTCTCTATTTTGAAGTTCCTCAGAGGGCGTCGGGACACAGAAGTGAAGGGCTTGAGATAGAGATCTGTGACATTCATCCTCAGGTGGTTTCTAGTACATATTTAGCACTGTAAAAGCTTTTGCAATCTTGCATAAACGTGTCATCCCTAGAGGTGCAGCAACTCACACATAATGTTAGTACAATAGACCTACTAGAACATCCATTTGCATGTGTTCTCAAACAGTCCCACAATTCACAACAGAATATTCTGGATAACTTGCATTGTGCATTGTTGATCTCGTCAAAAGATTTAATGAAAAAAGTGTTTGTTATTAGTGTATGTGTGTGCGTGTGTCAAAGATAACTAATACAAATAAAAATGAAAAAGTGCAAGAATTACATGATTTAGTAAAAAATTGTATTATTTAAAACACAACAAACAAAGAATTTGCAAATATGTTAATGCATTTTAACTATGGTCACAGTAATTTATGAAAATATATAATGCAATATTTTGTGCATTATGCATTATAATGCATTATACATAAAGGTAATAAAGTGCTAATGATTTTGAAAAACAACACCACAAGATATTATTATTATTTATCTAAGCACTTACAATGCCTTTTGAACAAAAACAAATTATCCAATTATAGTCAAACTAATGTAATCATAAGGGCTTTTCACACTTGAAATAGTTAACCCTGGGTAATTCTAAACCCTGGGCAAACTTTTTGGACTATATAAAGGTAATGGTGGTATGGAGTGTGGGAACCCACCGTTCGAAACCTAAATCAATTGGTGCCTATGCCCAATAGTCAAGGAAGCTGAACAGTGAATGAAGACTGGTAAACTGAAGCGCTTTGCTGGTGGGTTAATTAACTCACCTAAACACATACAGAATATCATTCATAGACACAGCAGAAACATAATATACAGCACAAGGGCATTTTAACTAAGTACAATATTGACTACTTAACATTTTAAGAATATTTTTTGTCAAAATATAAAAAACGACTAAACTTTTAATCGACTGAAGGAAAAAAAAAACTGTGTAATAATGTTCACTGCTCAAGTAAAATGATATTATACAGTGCGTTAGGCTAACTGTCAAGTAATGGTCAGGCCAGAAGTCTTTAAAAAGTTTTTACATGAATTGGTCAGTACATTTAACTGTTGCAACCTAAATTAATTAGCCATGGTCAGTTTTTTCTCAACTTGCTCCACAAAAAAAAAAAGAAAAAAAGAAAAACAGAACGATTTTAGTTGTAGAAGTTGACAACCTTGTCTCGACCCCAAGAGACGATGCAGAGAAATGGCTTCCTGTGAAGAAGTTTATCCAAGGGTACGCAAGATTAACGAGGATATTTTCATTGGACGCCTCCGTTCCATGCCACGCATACTCCGAGGTGATAAGATCAGATTATTTATTGTGCCTTCCTCTCCGGGTCATTTACTATGTTAATTTTTATGAGTCGTGTGTTGCCTTTGTCTGTGGTTTGTGTGCTGCTCTTCGCAAACCTCGGGCGAGGGGTGGAAAAAAGGGGATTTGTGTACTTAGCACACGCTCTGCCAAATTAGTCACCCATGCCGATTATTTCTGCCATTCAGGGCTGCTATGGAATGTCTAATTTAAGTTACACTCTGTGAAATTCAATTCTATTAGCAGAGCCGGAAAAATAGGCCTCTATTTGCGGGACCTTGTGGTTTGTATCTGAAGAGATAATGAAATGTTACTTGTAACAGATTGGTTTGACTTGGATCCTTCAGGCAGAGGAGTTCTTTGTTTCTTGAATCTAGGTCTTCTCAAGAGATCACACATATCTCAGACGAACCAAGCTATTTAGAAGAGTCCAAAACGAATAATGCAAATATGAGGCTTTGAACCTGTAACGAAACAAATGACAAGAACCCAATTAAGTCATGCATTTATGAAATGTTATTTTCGGAATTTCAGGCTCTACTTCATCAAATGCAACTGGTTTATTCTACTTGGGATAGTTTTTGTGACTTTGGTTTTGTGATATTGAAAACACAAACATAAAGTAGGGTCAGAGAAAAGTCTCGACCCCGGCACCACTGGAACAGAGTGGGATTAAGTACTTTGCTCCATTGGCCAGAGGAACTGCAGCCCACAGGATATGAAACGAGGAGTAATTACCAACAAACTTACTGGAAACTTGTACTATACATTAGACTAATTGATCCGTGTACAATTTTCCAGTGACAGCAACTATGAAAAGAACTTGTGTCGAGACTTAAGAGCACCTTTAGTGGCATAAGCCCTCAAAATACCTGGGAGTGATATGAGAGGCTTAACCGTAGTCTGTCTGTCACCTCTAACAGACACTCTCATGTCGACAGAGACAGCTTTAACATCAAGGCCTTCATGGATAATTCATGTATAATTACAGAAAGCTTTCAAACTGGTTTAAATCATGGTCCCTCCCATCTCTACTCCATTCCCCACATACCACACACATACAGACATGCATAAAGTGGGGTCCAAAATCCAGAGACCACAATACTTTATAGCATTTTTGTAACTTAAAACATTAGTTTTGAATTTCAAATTATATGATCAGTATAATAATTTAACCAATGTTCGATGTATTATATTTTAAAACAATGTATTCGATGGCAAAACAGAATTTTCAGCAGGATCACTCCAGTCTTCAGTGTCAAAAGATTTTTCAGAAATCATTCTAATATGCTGATTTGGTGCTCAAGAAACATGTCGTATTCTTATCAATGTTGAAAACAGTTCGCTCATCACAAAACACATCGTTTTTTTTCCCAGCATTCTTTAATTTAAAGTTTAAATGAACAGCATTTATTTTAAATATTCTGTAACACTTTACATTTATTTAATGTATTTTTTGATCAATTTAAAGTAGGCTATCCTTGTTGAATAAAAGTATAAATCTGTGTATATTTGTGTGTGTGATGTAATGTACACTATATATATATATATATATATATATATATATATATATATATATATATATATATATCCAAATAATGCATATAGAATAGAATAGAACAGAATAAAATAGAATAGAATAGGAAATTTGACTTTTAAACATTGCACACATACACTTTACTCTTGCTGTGACATTTCCAACTGTCACAACTATGGTAAATATATGTTTTATGTGTGGTTGTATGATTGATATTGATCATTTTTAAATGTAAAGAAAAATGTGCTCAATGTTATAACTACACCCCTTCAGTCTCAGTCCCATTCACATCAGCGCTAATAATCAAGAGCTCACAGAGAGGTGAGAGGTTCTAACCCATGATTTTCCCTGTGTGTGTGTGTGTGTGTGTGTGTGTGTGTGTGTGTGTGTGTGGGTGTGTGTATATGAGTGAGAGAAAGCGAGTGAGTGCATCTGAGAGTGAGAGGGCTCCATTCAAGGTCAACTGCAGGTGAACACCGGGTCAAACGGAGGTCGTTCGAGCTTAGGCGGGTCAATAACGCCCCCGGATCAGCATCCGCACGCGGGCGGCGCCTGAGCCACACATCAATTTGGCAGCTAGAGAAACAATAATAAAAGAAAAAAGCAGGTGTACCCAGAGATGAATTGAAACAGATACAGAAGGGGAATAAAACAAACGTATGGGGTGACTGCAAAACAGCACTAGCTTTCAAGTCCTAACTCCTTTTCATGTAAACGTCTCTGTCTGACACCTCTCTTACATCCCTTTTTTTCTCCCTCCCTCTCTCTCTCCCTCTCTCTCTCTCTCTCTCTCTCTCTCTCTCCTTTTAAAGAAGAGAACTCAAGCAGAGAGAAACGAGCCACTCGTTGGGGTTGGAGAAAGGTCAGTGCTGACAGGATGCAGGGTTAAACTGCCAGCTTAAAATACTGTTCATGACCCTCGCAGCCTTGTTCTAAATACCCCCCTTTTGTGTCACCGTCACTGGCGGCATCAATATTCGCCCCTCTCAGATTTATTAGACATTGTTGGGCAGGGGGGTAGAAACCATTTATGCACAAAAGTCACATCGATCTAATACCTAATTCAGCCACATAGCAAAAACAATTGCGTCACTGCGCTGAGCAAGTAGCTTGGTGCTGTTGGGAAAATATTTTTCTATGTTTCATGCTTTTTAAATAAGTTGTTTCTATGTTTTTGGCCTTTAATCACATAGGACAGTGAAGTAACAACAGGAAATAATGGGGAGAAGAGAGGAGGGGTGGGAAATGACCTGAGGATGAATCAAACTTGCGTTGCTTGCAATATGTCAAAGAACATGCACTACACACCAAGCTTTTTTGTTTTGTTTTTTTTTGGAGCCAATCTAGAATGAAAAAAATACATGAATTATAATATAACGAAAATGTTGTGATTTACATGTTGCCTGCATATATCTATTTTATGAACATCAACATATGAGTTTTTATAGTCACAAACTTTTAAGTTTTAGTTGTTTTAGAACATAAAGTTAAATTAAATGAAAATAAGAAATTATAGCTGAAATAAAATAAGTTAAAGTGTTTATTGTATTTCAGGTAATGTTTATTTTACTTCAAGAATTTCAAAGATTTTTCTTTTATTGTTTAATTTTATCTTCATCCCTAAGAAAAATTATAGGTCCCACTTTATATTAAGTGATTTTAAGTACTATGTACTTATTGTGTTCATGTTGTATTGTCAAACACTTTTGCTGTTATTGAGATGTAATATGGGTAAGGTCAGGGACCGGTGTGGTGGTATGGGTCGGTATAAGGGTGGGTTAAGGTGTAAGGTAAGGGTCAACTGTGTAATTACAAATGTAATTACATAAATTAATTAAAGCTGTAATTACATGCTGGTATTTTTTAATTATAAGTACAATGTAAAAACATGTATGTACACAATAAGCACATTGTATCAAATTATTCATTTCAATGTAAGTACATAGTACTTAAAGCCACTTAATATAATGTGGGACCAAATTATAAAAGCCCTGAACCATAACATGAAAACAAAAAGTATAAATGAATGAGTGATTTCCCCCCCCTAGGCTATTACCCGAAAATATGACTATAGGCGCACTTACGGGAATTTTACAGGAAGTTAACTCTACAATAATTTAACATAGGCTATTAGGTAAGGGGAAAAAAATTACATCCAGCCGGTTGTTATCGGAGCACAAACCCAGACAGGGTGATCAGGAAGTTTTGCAACACCCTGAAGGGGTTTATTCTACGAAAACAATTGGCTCGATGTACATTATCCCACTTATTGCATGGCTAATATCCACATAAGTAAATAATCAGACATGAAATATTGATCTGAGTCAAAATATGTTATTAGTCCCAAGCCCACATTGCAGGACACTGACTCTTTCTATGACTTTTTTACTTATAGGTGGAACTTCTGTCATATTGGACATAGCGCTTCTCCTATACATAGTAAATACTGAATATATATATATATATATATATATATATATATATATATTAGGGCTGTCAGTTAAACGTGTTATTAACGGCGTTAGCGCAAACCCATTTTAACGCGATACATTTTTTTATCGCACGATTAACGGTCTTTTTGGCCTAGCAAACTTTGTCGTTTTTTTCCACATGCTTTTGCAACAGGACGCGGCATGCGCGACGCTGCGCTATGAAACCCATTCATTTCAATGGCTTGCGCCGCCTGAGGACGTTTTGTTGCTTCGTTGACCAAAGCCCAGGAGCAGCGGCGTGCACACCGCGGTAAAAATTCTAAATAGTTCAACTTTTGCCGCTGTGACGATTACCAGCGCGGCCAAAAGAAACTTTTTGGCATCCAAAAGGTTTTGAAAACTGACGTAGCGCCGCGCATTTCGCATCCTGTCTGAAAGCACCGGGTCCACGATCCTTGTTTGGGCTTGCGACGCTGCGAGCCGACCAAATAGTAGGTTAACGTTACGTTTTGAGTGGATGACGAGCGCGAGACGCCGAAATGGATGCAGTAAGAATGGTCAACGCATTCTCATTCTAGGGCGTCATATCTGACACTTTTGACATTTCGTCTAAATCCAACGCGCATGGTACCCTTTAGCGTCAATATAACACGCACAGAAATGGGTAGGTTTAGGTCTGGTGTAGGGTTAGGGTTAGACCGCTAGGAGGCGCCTTCTGACCCATATATATCTGCATGTATATCTGCGTCTCATATTGACGCTAAAGGGTGCCATGCGCGTTGAATGTAGACGAAATGTCACCAGCGTCAGTATATGACGCCTTGGGATGAGAACGGGCTGGAATGGTTCCATTGACAAGACCAAAGTAATCTGTGTGTTTTGTCGTTGTGAACTGAGCTATATCATCATCGCAGCACGTCCAGAAATACCACTTGATGGCCAAGCAAGCGCGTGCACACACACACACACACACACACACACACACACGCAGACAGACACAGCTGATGCGCCTTCTCTGCCCCCTCGTCAATATCAGGACCTCGTCAGTATTTCTTTCACCCTTTTATTGATGGACAGTGTTACATTGTGTGAGAGATTATTTGCTCCAAGTGAGAATGTTTTAGTGTGAAATTGAACACAGTATTGCCAATGTTGTTTTCAATAAAAAACATTTGCACAAAGCAAGCCGATCCACTTTTCCATGTTGATAAGAGCATTAAAATGAGAAAAAAATTATTGGACAAAAAGAAATCAAGAGACATTTAGAATAGGTAAAAATGTGCGATTAATCGCGAGTTAACTATGACATTAATGCGATTAATCGCGATTAAATATTTTAATCGTTTGACAGCACTAATATATATATATATATATTCTAGCAGGGCTAACTGCCGCTGGTAACAAACCCTTTACCCCCTTGCACACTACATAGTAGTATGTTAAGGAAGTTAAAAGTACGTTTGGTGAATTTGGTTAGTGTAATTTTGACGGTACAATTTCTTGTAAAACATTGCATACTGGAGTTTCTATGAAATCACAGTAGAAATAAGGTTACAAACAAGCGGTCAGGTATGCAGTAAAACTGTGAAATGAACACAACGGAGAGCTAATTTCCCTTCTATCATAATTTATCTCAACCCTTTAAATATGTAAGACACATTTAAACGGATCCATGCATGTTCTAGGCAAATTAAAGCAGCTCTAATTAATGCTATGCAAAACACGGCCGTACGTTTATTACTTGATTTATCTTTGTTCTACTTAAGAGGGGCAGAGTTGTCTTGCCAATTTGTCTTGCTCTCGCATACTTAAGATTCAGTATGTGTTTAAATTATTTATTTAATAAATAAGTGAATAAATCACCTCACAGCTAATTTCCCTAATGATATTAGAAAAGAGTAACTGTACAAATTGTGCAAAATAGAAACCGCTATTAACCTGCAGCACCTTTCGTTTGTCGGGTTCACAACGTCCATCCATTTTCATTTGTGCAAAAACAAAAACATGATTAAAAGAATTGACATTTGACACAGATTTCACAAATAAAACCACTTTGCTTTCCGTGTGTAATAGACGAGGGTCAGCTCCCCGGTTCTCACAGTGATACATCAAAATACGGCACATGCTGTCCCATTTAGGACTCAAGACAACCGCACCAACACTAAGCGGTCTCAAAAAATAACAAAACAAATAGCAATACATATAAATAACCTCTGCATGCAATACAATCTGGTTCACAGTGGTGACAAGTTCACAACTTGATCTTTTTTTTAACCCACCATTCGTTTTTTCAGTTGGGTTATTGGGTCCCTGGAGGCAGTGAGAAATAGATGGTGGAACTTAATAACTAGAGATGAACATTATTCCCCAAGCTACAGCGAATGTTTCACTGCTTGATTATGAGTGAATGGCCAACACAGACTAAAATGTTCCGTTTCCACAAGCATGAAGAGGGCATAAATAATTCAAAATTTATTCCCGCAGAAGGAGGGACAATGAAAATCATAAATTATCCATGTGCGAGGCTTTAATGCAAGAGCTCAATGAACCTGCTCTAACTAACTAGTCTGCTTCCTCATTACACGCTAGACATAGACCTCTTAACCTTTTAATATTAATTTAGCGACAACTACGGTGGGATGGGCTTTCTGTAAATGGGAATGATGGCTAGTGGAGAGGAAGTGTGGGTATTATAGAATGATCCTCAAGATGTTATTATCTATTTGTCTCTGCTACCATCTGTAAATAACAAGCTCAGTTTGAGTGCTGGTTTAAGTTGTAAGAGATGGATAGGCACATTTAGAATGCAATCAATCTTACAACACCAAAAAGTTGTATGGTTTGGTACTTTTTTCTATTTGAGTTAGTTTTGTATGCTTTATGCTGCTTTTTGTAATCGCACGGGTAAATGCGTTCACCTAGGAAAGGCCAAAATGAACAGAACCATCATTACACTGTGATTCGCAGTACTGATAGTGATAATTTCCTAACAAGGTCTTGAGCGAAGGAAGAACAGACCTGTAAACGTACTGTGTTTCATGAGTAACTGTGGCATATATGAGTCCCATGATTACACTAAGAGCTCCATATATTTAACAGAAAACCAGAAACATCTTTTAAAACTGATGAAATTGATAAAACTTGAATGGACCATGAATGGATTTGGCATTGTGGTGCGTCATCTGTCTTATGTTATAACTGCTCATAACAGTGATGGGTTCAGACTTCCCCCAATCTAGAATACTTTCAAATTAGAGAATTAGCCCATGACATATGGGATTTGGAGGAATCAGCTAAAATTGCAGATATAATTCCTAAGATCTATAAGGTTTTACTCAATCAGTAATTGAAATGGAACATTGAAGATTTCTGGTGGAAGCTTTAGATTACAGGAAATGATATGTAATAAACTTAAACATGGCTAGTAGGACATAGTGACAACAGCCAACCATCATGCATCATGAGACAATTGCTTTTAGTAGCAATGTTTTTCCAACTTGCTTGCTCAATATGTTAGAAAGTACAAGATTATACCTCACAAACTGTTCATGTGAAAGGACACACAAAATTAATGTGTACATCCCACTTGGAGTTTTACATTATCAATACAGCATCAATACTCCAGATGACTAACCATGTTAATTTAACTTAAAAAATAATCTTAAAATTATTTGAAGAAAAATAGTGCAACCTAGAAAACAACTACCATGTAGATGGCAACCTAGAAAACAACTACCATGTAGATGCTATTTTTTTGTTCTTGTGACAGCCACAGGCTTTGAAAAGAGTTTAAAAGGGACATGCCAGTTGCAAGATGGGAGGTAAAAAGAGATATCTGCTTAATATGCGTTTCTCTTTTATAATCCAGAAGTTCTATTAGCAGATTACGAGCAATGGAATGTGAGGAGAGACAGAACACAGTGTGTGTGCCACAAGAGACTATACTGGCTGAAGTCATCCACTCTGTGTGAGAGAACATTAAAGCACTTTTCCAAACCTTTGTGCTGTGTATCCCAATTTTATTCCATAAACTTGATTTCAATAGAAATAAATATATATGTATCTCTCCTGGTTGGTTCTGCTCACAGAATGTTGCAGTTATAGCATCTACCAGCAGGGGCTAACTGAACAAACATTGACGCTTTGGTGCCCTTGGATACTTTAGGCTGTTTTTAACAAATGACACATTAGCCAGTGATTTGCCCATTAAAATCACCATGGTAGATGTGTTCAAGTGCAACGTGTTTGTCAGGGAAACTAGCAACTTGCATTTTTTCTCTGAAATTCAACACAATGAAAGTAACCGACAACATGTAAATGCCTCTGGAGTATATGCTGTTTGACTAACTAATCCTACTAATTGATGGAACCTCTGTCTTCATGGTTCCCTTCAATCTATTAGCACATTTGTTTCTTAAACTTATTTTGGGGCATCAACCAAGTAAAATATGATCATCTGTTTAGAAGGTTGAGAAATAAATTAGTCTATTGATGCAGGCTGACTGCTGTCCACAGAGTGTATACAGTGTGTACGATAATATGCATACTCAATTCATTTCAGAAATGACATATATAATATTTATACTTCAGCTTTAAAGGGGTCATGACATGAGAAACCAAATTTGCCTTGATCTTTTGGTATATAAGAGATCTATGTACTATTAAAACGTCCTGCAAGTTTCATAGCTTAAGACGTCCTCCCCATTATAAACGAAGCATTATTTAATCAGGCTCTAAATCCAGCTCGTTCTGGATCCATGGTAAGAAGTGACGTCACGGTGCGAAGTGACGTACCAGTCGTTTGCATATGACCGCCTCCAGCGCAAGACAAGTACGCCTCATTTCGCATCGTTGTCGTGCGCCTCGCGCCCACATGTGTTCAGTCGACGACTCGACGTGCAGCGAGTGGGTCTGTTTACAAGAAGATTGCTATGCCACGCAGATGTGCTGTTCCTGTTTGAGTGTTTGAATACGCTGCCGAACGATCCAGACGTCAGGGAAAGCAGTCGGATGCAGTTTATTTGCAGCATATGCAGCGCGCCAAAGCTTTATTTGAACGGTGAGTGAGATGAGTGTGACAGGGAATGTTATTGAAAGAACGAGCAGAGAGAGAGAGAGCCCCGGCCGCGCGCGCGCCTTCAAACTCTCTCTCTCTCTCTCTCTCTCTCTCTCTCTCTCTCTCCCTCCCTCCCTCGCGCATATGAATCAAAATCAATTGAGAATTGACACGATGGTAAAAGATTGGAAGACCGAAGTTTCACGTGGTGGAGCATCATTGTGTGGTCTACATGTGATACAAAATGATTAACGTTAATAATTTATGCATAAGCAGCACTGACGTTAGCCAATCATAACAGTGGGTGTTAACACTGAAGTGTTAAAGGGGAAACGCCCCCAAAACAGACTGTTTGAATCAGAGGGGGAGAAACAGGGTGGGAAAAGGTCATAAATCACTACATTTTTAAAGTTTTTTGTAAAAAAAACTATAGTAATACTATAATTGCACCTAAGGGAACATAATAAAACAAAACAAAAAACCATGTCATGACCCCTTTAATAACAAATGTAAAAAAAAAAAAAACAGGATTAAGAGATCATGAATGTTACAATACTCATTGGAGCTCATTCAGTAAAAGTATTTTACACAATGATATAACAAGAATATGGCTGATTAGGCTATACATTACTAGACTGATGAAGGAAGTACTGTACACTGTAGATCGAGATTTATTAAAATCGAAGAACAAAAAGATAAATGCTGTGAAGCAGCTCTTGGTCTGCATCCATTTATCTGCTCTATATCATTTAAGGAGTTCCTGAATATTAATGCCTGCAAAATGGAGATGTGGCACTATAAATATGAACAAATATTAAACTAATTCGACCTATACAACTGAATCTACTAATTTCTACTAATAATCTCTCTCCATCCAGACAGATCTGTCTCACTCAATATTGTTTCATGAATATACTGTATTCTTCCAGCATGAACTTCTTGTTAGACCGTAATTGTTCTCAGACATTAACTAAACTATATTTAGCTATGTGCTAGAGGTGTGACAGGCAACTTATAACAGCTGGTGAAGGTCTAATAAAGGAACTTAGTTGTAAAATGATATAAATGATAAAAAGGATATGCTAATCATACTAAACTGCGTGAATGTCTTATTCAAGATTACATTTAGAGCACAAATTGATAGTATAGGTTACTGTCTTCTAAATCTGCATTCACACTACCAATGACAAAGCGACACGATCCCAATCATTTCCAACGCATTCTCATCCCAAGGCGTCATATAAGTGAAGCTTTTTTTGACATTCGTCTAAAACTGACGCACATGGCACCCTTTAGCGTCAATATGAGACGGGTAGGTTCAGGTCTGGGGTAGGGTTAGGGTTATGACGCCTTGGGATCTGCGTCTCATATTGACGCTAAAGGGTGGCCATGTGTGTCGGATTTAGACGAAATGTCAAAAGCATCACCTATATGATGCCTTGGGTTCTGCGTCTCATATTGACGCTAAAGGGTGCCATGTGCGTTAGTTTTAGACGGATGTCAAAAAAGCGTCACCTATTTGACGCCTTGGGATGAGAACGGAGAGCGCGGCGATTTTCAACGACAGTGACCGTTGGCGACCGCATGGGGCATGTCCAGCAATGCGACCAAGTTATTATGTTCAGCTTCACGCAAATGAAGAGTGACTTTCGGGAACCGATCCAACGGTCTTCGGTGGAGAGGAAAGATGGAGTAGAAGCTCATTTTAGCGGTCAGCATTTTCCTATAATTTATGATATTTCTCAGTGGACATACAGTGGTACTCGCCGTGCTGACTCCGAGCCTGAATGGATTTGTGAGCACGGATGGACTGGCATTTGCCCTTTTGCTGCAGATAAATAGCCGTGTTGGCAAAGAGCACTCGCTGTTTCTCGTTCATCTTTAATAGTAGGCATTTTATGTACTTATTCCATGTATTACTCCAGACCTTTCCTTCCAAATTTGTAGCGGCAAGAAAACCGATTCGTTGTCTACAACATTTGTCATTCACAAACATTACTAGGCAACCAGTGGTGGGAAAACGCCCAGCAGCGACCTCACCGCCAGCCTACATGCAGCAACAAAGTTGCTTGTAGTGTGAATGTAGCATTAGGCAGCATCCAAACTGAAATTGAATCTCCATTTGTGACAGATTTACAGATCTAGCGAGCAACTAGTGTGTTGTATTTAGTGTGTTGTAAAACTATAACAAGCATTAACATACACAGCACACACAAATGTTAGCTAAAATAATTTTTAATCAAACTAAACATTTGTTTGTCATACTCGGCACTGAATGCTTTGGGATTACCTTCTTCCATCTTCAAAGCAGAAATGCAATGCTGTATTTATCCGCACAGTCAAGCAGAGCCGAAGCACAACCAAAACAATGTTCTTCCACAAAATGCATGCAGTTTTGTTTAACTGTTTAACTGCTAGAGGGACTAAATTGTGTCTTCCAATTTACTACAAGTTATAGCATGAAATAAACATGAATGTATATGAAAATAATAGCAGTTGAATATAATAGTTTAGGCTCTGTTATTAATATTAACATGTAATACGTTCTGAGGAAACTATTTTGCAAATCGCAATTACGTTACATGCCAACATATAAGCAGTGCTATTACGTTGGTCCTTAACCTAATATAGCCAATCTATCGCAGTGCTATTACGTTGGTCCTTAACCTAATATAGCAGCCTGGTCTCATTGTTAATACGTAGGTATTAATACGTTATTTTCAAAGATAGAAAACCAAAACATATCCATTTTATACAGAGTATAAAAAGGATCAAACGTAATGGACAGAGATAGGTAAATGGCAGTTTTATAGCATTAAAATATATTTTGAGCCACTAATCCTACTCCTACCCCTAAACCTACCCATAACCATTCATTAAAACTACGTAGGCTAACACAATTATGAAGAAAAAAAACATAACAGACAGACAAGTATACATTTCACAATAATTTATTTATTGCGAAAATGTCAAAACCGGTAACGTTAACATTACCAAAAGTCGTTCACATGATGATGCGTTGCAGTCGCAGTCCTCTCTGGCAGTATTATAGTAGTTGTGTATGAGGTACAGATCAGAATTTAAGATATTAACGTTAATCCATGAAAATGTTAATCCGATTTCGGTTCGCTCTCTGAAGGCGCGCGCGCTTCTCCATTTCAAATGTACTACACCGACTGAAACACGGCATGTCGCAATCTGTGACGAAGCAGGCGAGAGCCAATGAGCGTTTGATATCACGGCCGTAAAACATGTCGTAACGCTTCTTGAAGGCGCATTTTTTTAATTTGAATTCATCACCAGCGCGGGATAGATTTGACGTTTGCGGTCGCTGCTGAGAAATGAAGATGAAGATCACTGGATAAAAGGCTGAATTTGGATCCGTTTCTTGCAAACAACGTATGGATTCTAGGATTTAGATTACATCAAGCTAATAAAATGCATGTCTTTTGTGAATGTATCAGTATGTTGTGTTTTATTGGAGAAAATGCTTTTTGTGTAAATACACTAAATACTACAAAATGGTTAAACGATTAAAAAGGTATTTTTAAGGTTAAAATTGTATTTATTTTTAACACCACGCAGGCTAATCCTCCGAAAGAGTTTACTGCAGAAGGCACGAACAGAGCGAAATGTTAATATTTATGAGTATGGCCTATTATATTAATAAATGCGACTGAAAACTTAATTGATAAGACAGTTGAATGCAATAGAGTCAAAATATTAATGCCACGATTATGCATAAATAGTAATACGTACAAATTTCTACGTCGGTAGATTTGTTCATACGTAAATTATGTTCAGGACAAACGTAATAGCACTGCAATAGATTGGCTATATATTAGGTTAAGGACCAACGTAATTGCACTGCTTATATGTTGGCATGTAACGTAATTGCGATTTGCAAAATAGTTTCCTCAGAACGTATTTCATGTGATACACGGTTGGGTTTACAACAAGGTTTACACCTACCTGGAATATTGCAAATTAATACATTTTGAATCGAATTGTGTAATACAGTAAACCGTGATATTTTCAAAGACACCTTCTGTGATATTTTCAGAGACATTTATTGAACTATCTATAAGGCATGCATTCGACAGCTTAAGAAAATTCAAACAGCACAAAAGCTTGAGACTTTACCACTAAACTATTGGTATTGGCATCGACAGATGTCATTATGAAAAATGTAATATCAGAATTGGTGCATCCCATTTTTTTTAGAAGGTTTGAGAGTATATCATAGCAAAAGTAGATAAATGCACTACACAGCTGATTGACAGTAGAGGACAAAATAAGTGACCTGTTTCATCTCAAACACTAACTCCTTTTCCACCACCCTTTCCTCCTTGAGCCTGAACCCAAAGCTCGAGTTGCCAACAAAAAAAACATTCCTCCAGGGGAGCCAAGCGCCTCTAACAAGAATCATTATGGTGTCCTAGGGAGAACGAGGCGACAGCTGGCCCTCCGCACATGTGACCCTTGCCACTTTGTCGACTTAACGTTGGTCATCGTGATCAAAGCCTGCAGAAGAACAGCTGTGACCGGTAAGCTAAACACAGTGATTTCTGTAAATAGAAGCAGAATTTTAGCTTCTGTACCAGTGGAAACTGGATGCATCAGTAGTGGGCAAAAAAACTTATTTTGAAGGGACAATGAGGTTTATGGGGGAAGAGGCGGAGTAAGACAAATTAAGACATAAGGGACTGCTTTATTAAATACAGATTTAAAAGTGTCACACTTCCACATTCAACAGCAAAATCACACACAAACAAGTCCCATTAAAAATCACTAGCCGTGTACATGCATAATTTAGAGTGCTAACATATAAACCCACTTAAACTTCAAATTCATTTCCCCCTTTTACAAATAAAGAATTAAAGTGAAGTTAAAATAGAAATTAATCTATACAAGCTCATTGTGAAAAATGGGCAAGGGGGAAGCATTTTAATGTGGGAACGCCGAGGTCAGAGAGAGCACTCGGTGCAGCAGACAATTCCTCCCCCCACATCAGTTCCTCTCTTTTAAGTTCTGCCCTCGTTTCTGAACCCATGTTCCACAGAAAGCCTGAATATTTTAAAACATACGCCACTAAATATCTAGTTTGGTTTGCCATATTTAGATCTCCCCACAAGGTTACTTCTCTGCCCTTACCTCTTTTTGTTCTTCAGACCACTGGCAAAACAGCAAAAGGTCTTGGCCGCATATAAACGAATTTCAAATGTCATGTCTTGCACGGCTAAAATGAAAGAAAATGCTCTCGCTCACTTGCGGCGGTGGCCGAGTCAATGATTTTGTCAAAATTTTATGATAATTCATTCAATTATTCCTCAGACATTTAAATGATAGCAGAGGAATAGACAAGTGTGGAGAGAGCGAAGGGGAGGGCCATAGCAATAATCCCTCTCCTGATATTAGCGAGCCTCCAGAGGGGTTTTAAAAGCTCTGTATCTCTGTGTGGAGAGGACTAAAACTTCACTCCTTCTCACAAAACAGCGTAAATCCCTCTCTACTCTCTCAATACGAGGGTCCCACACATACAAATGTGCACACACTCTCACGCTCTCTCATTTCCACTCCCATATTAGAAAGTCACAGTGGAATAAACGAAAAAAAAGTTAACCAGCCCACACAATCTTAGCAAACGCATCCTTCCTCGGTCTCAGAGAGAACTACAATAAAACCGTTCCTGTGCTGCTCGTGCTCCTGTGACCTTTGACCCCTTCAGTCCCTCCTGCTTGGGGTCGAGTCGATGGGAGACTAGAAGGAAGACCCCATGTCAGACCCCTGAATGCTTCTGCATCCACCATGGCTAAGCTCCCCCTCTAGTGTTCACATGTCTGTATACCTCTAAGCAACAAAAGCACCAGCCAGTAAATTCCTTACCTGACTTTTCTTGTTGGTTTCATGTTGAATGCAACGCAGAGCAACATTGGCTGTGCTGCATGTAGTTGTAATGCAGATTTTAACATTAAAACCAGCAGGTTTTTCTTCATTAGCCGATTCTTCCAGTACCAGATTTTTCACATAATGTCTCAGACTGTAGAATGGTGGCTGTTTAAATATAATAATGTGAACTTTAGCAATAATAATGTATATTACTTATTATTATATTAAGGCCCAATTTCACAGACAGGGCTTGTACTAAGCCAGGATCAAGCCTTAGGTCAATTAGGTTTATAAATGTGCCTTAGAAAAACACATTACAGGTGTGCATCTTAAGACAAAATAACGGCACTGAAATATTTTAAGATATGTCCGTGCAAGTTGCTTTCAGATTAAACAGGTCAAACATGCATTTTAGTCTGGGACTAGATTAAGCCTTGTCTGTGAAACTGGGGGATAGTGTATATATTTTCTTTAGCACCAAATCAGCATATTAGAATGATTTCTGAATGAGCATGTGCCACTATTATATGATATAATTATTACATAATAATAATATTTTGAAATAACATATATATAATAATATAAAACATTTTTTTTTTTTAAGACATTTAATATTTATTAAAAACTGATCATCTGACAACTTTCTGTGTCCTTTCTTACGGCTGCAGCGGTAGAGTGCTATAAAGTGATGGACACAAGCAGAGGGAGAGAGGGGCGCTTGCCTGCGGGGGAAGCTAATTATGCACTCTCTCTAAATTAACCAACTTTCACTGGGACCCAACCTCCATCTGACGCGCTCAGAGAAAGGGCGGAGAGGTGAGACGAAGAGCGCGAGAGAGAACAGCGAAGCTGGAAAACAGAAACAAACCAATAATCTTGTACTTTGCCTCTTGAAGGCGAGCCACAGTGCCTCTAATGTAGACAAGTCATTTTGTAGAAACCACTAACGCCCGCGGGGGACGGGGAACACATCACGGGCCGCCTCATTTCAAAGATCTTTTGCAATCAGCGCCACAATGGAGGCCCTCATTTTATGCTGCTACATCATAAAAGTGCTCTTTTGTTACATTTCCATCCTAAAAAGGGCCTTAATCCCTTTCTTTTCAGGCAAGTCTATGGCAAATTCCACAGGGACATCCCATTCGCTGCAAGGGCTAGAGTGACCCACTCAGAAAGCAGCGTGCGAGGCTTTGAGCCTTTCTTCTCCTGCCACTCTCGTGAGAACATTAAATCGTACTTTTCATTCCCCTCACTGTGGGGGGACGCCCCTTAATGATGACAGAGAAAGAGAAATTCCTCCACTCGGGTCCTATGATACCATTCTGCTGTCAAGCAGGCGTCTCGGTGGACAGAGAATCAAACATGGCTTCCTGCAGGTGGAGTGGCGATGAAGGTCACACCGCAGCTCAGAGGAGCAGGGGGAGAGGCAGCACTTCAGAGGAGTCGCCAGCTTTCTCACACCAAATTAAGTCATTCGTGAAAATGTAGGCCTACGTCTCTTTAGCACTGCGTAAATGTTTGGCTTTTATTGGTCTGTTAGGCTGGTTAGTTTGATATTTGCACCTTTTTATGTTATAATTTGTGCGTTAGAAAGTAAGCAGGCCTCCAATCGTTTCAATAGTGATCTCTACCGCACTTTATCGTTACCTGTAGCTTTTTAAGTATTTTCTCTTTTTTAAGGGTTTTCTAAAAAAAAATAGCTTGCTGTCGGGTTCGGCTGTCCTTGCCTTTGTGTGGCTCTGTCTCAGAAGGGAGCCGATTAATCAGTTTAAAATTGAGCCGTGTACCTCCAGTCACTCTGTACCCTACTCAGCCTGGCCACTCAATGTTGGGTGCTTCTATAAGAACATTGTACTTGTATAAAACACTTGTCAGTCAAGCCTTAAACTGTAGCCCCCATCACCATTCATCATGCATCCCACATTTATCGTATTTATAGTGAATTGATAAGTATTCTCAGAAAATGTGTTTCCCCACGAAATATTTAATGTTTAACAACAGATCCCAGAACCATGCAATATATGGCCTCGGCATCATCTTTCTTTCAAGATATATCTGTATGTTATACATTTATAAATATCTATTAAAAAATTGTTTATTAAATGGGTCATGCCATGTATTTTTATTTTTTTTTAATTTTTTTTTTTGCACAAATATATCTATATAAGTATATTTGCATCCCTCATTCAGACCCTCTGTCTGAATTGATCTGTGATGTGACATTCGGGTCTGGTGTAGAGAAGTGTTTGCCCTTAAGCAACTGAGCGCCAGTGGGCGGGGCCTGCATTGTGATGATGTAAACTATTCATCTAGGCCTATGTCTTGCTCTAGAGGCAGCCATATGCAAATGTATTTGCCCATGTTACAGATCCCATAATATCCAAGTTGTTTTTGGAGCTCGATTACGTTATCTATTTTGATATACATGATCAAATGTATTCATGTGATGAAAAAGGTGAATTTTCAGCAGTCATTATTACTTCAGTCTTCGGTGTCACATGATCCTTCAGAAATCATTCTAATATGTTGATTTAGGGCTCAAGAAAGATTTCTTATTATTATCAATGTTGAAAAGAGTTGTGCTGCTTAATATTTCTGTCGATAACCGTGACACATTTTTTTTAGGATTATTTGATTAATAGAAATATAATATGATAGAGATAAATGATAGAGAAATGTTTTGAAACAATGTAAAAGTCATTATATACAAACAATATATACGTTACTTTTTATTGTATGCACACACATGACACATGAAAAACACACTAAAAGTTGATTATGCAATATATAATTAGCCTTGTGAATAAAACAATATCTATAATCATCCTTATTTACATAGAAAAGAGGCGTGTTTGTTCTGAAAATAAGGATGATGACTTAATTGTTAGTTTCATTTACCACCCTTTTAAGTTCTTTTGTGGGTGGCCAGTGAATATTCATATATAATATAATATAATATAATATAATATAATATAATACAAAAATATTCCAAAACACCAAAATAAATTCTCATTAACTGTTGATGTCCACACACAAAGTTTTAATTGTGCATAGGTAAGAAGGAGATGTGGTTTCTGTGATTCTCTTTCTTAGCACACTGCATTGTCTATTCAGGTCAGCGGCAGAGGGACCCGGATGTTGAGAGTGTAATGCGGTGGGATTTAGGCAGGTTAAAAAGTCTGCCAATGTTCCCGCTGATAGCAGGATAGAGACCTCAACAACACATCCCAAGCTTTGGGAGCATTTTACCATGAGTGTCGCTCCTTTGTAATGGATTTTCTGTCTCCAAGGGGTTAGTAGTGAACAGAAGAGACAAGGAAATATGGTGGTGTGTAGTGTGTGTACAGAAATGCAATTTCCACATCTTCTTTTGTGATCCCAGACTGGAAATTAAAGTCATATGCGAGTCTTACAACATGCTCGTATTAAATGCACTCTTTGTGGTGAACAAGAACAAGAAGGGCTCAGCGACCTTGAACCAAACTTCATTCAGATATATTGACACTGCTGAAAATAAATACATTGTCAATGAACCGAATACTTGAACTGCAACAGAAATACTTGAAATCAAGAACGATCAATCAATGCAAAGCAAATCTTTGTTTTTGTTTTTTTTACCCCTTGCATTGCACTTCTCACTTACTGTTAGGCCAACATGTACTGCTAGTTTGGCAGGGCTGACTATAGTTCGAAGCCAGAAACTGTGTAAGCTTGTGTGTTTTTAATTTAGACTATATAGTGTCAGTACAAATCGTCTGCCATTTCTAACCACCTTCACTCAGATCTGACGGATTACATGGTGAAACATGGACAGTGTCATTTGTGGTTAGCACAAAACTTAACATAGAAGCTAGGACAGGCATTATCACTCCATAACATGCACTGTGTGTACTAATCACAGCAGTCGACTTCCTATATATTACCATTCAAAGGCTTGGGATCAGGAAGATTTTTTTCATATATATAAAATACTTACTTTTTATTTAACAAGGATGGATTAATCAAAAGTGACAATAAAGACATTTATAATGTTAGAAAAGGTTTCTAGTTCATATAAATGCTGTTCTTTTGAACATTTTATTACTCAAGCTCATCACAGTTTTCACAAAAAGATTAAGCATCACAATTGTTTTCAACTGTGTAATAACTGTGTAATAAAAATAAGAAATGTTTCTTGTGCACCTAATCAGGATATTAGAATTGAAGGATCATGTGACACCGAAGACTGTAGTAATAATGCTGAAAAATTCAGCTTTGCCATAATAAATTACATTTTAAAAATATATTTTTCAATATAATTTTTTTTTATATTCTATTGATATTATCATTCTATTGATAATATTCCAAAATACTGTTACATAGATTTAGCCTTGCATTTCAAAAACATAAAAAAAAAAATCAAGCCCAAGCTTTTGAATAAACAATCTTTGGGACTTTACTCTAAAAAAAAAGTTTCTTATCAGTTTTACAAAGACATCTGAGACTGAATTCAAATAAGAGTTGTATAAGTTTGTAGCACAGCATTTGCAGTCGAGATCAAAAACTGGACCGAGGTCTACTGTACAAACTCAAACAGCAGCAGGACGCCAGGGAGGTTCCCTGGATGCAAAACAGACCCAGCGTGGAGAACAGGAAATGAAAGCTTAATCCCTCCAACCTTTGACTTGCCTTGGCCTCTTCCATTGACTCAGTAAGCTATTCTATTCTTCTGCTGTACACTGTTCCCCTATTCATCCCATCTCCTCTCCTCATTCCTCTAGGACATAAAAATGAAGAGGAAAAAGCACAACTGTCTATGTTTGCTCATTTTATGATTGAAGCTAGATGTAGCAGGTCAAATGAAGCGGCAGCTCCGAGCACCATTTCCGATCCCTCTTCATTTTATTTTCCAACAATTTATTAAGCAATTAAAATTCTCCTATTACGCACTCTTTAATGCTGCCATTTTTTTTTAAGCAGGGCAAAATTATTACACCAAATCATAGCATAATTATCATAACATTACACTAATTCCCAAAGAAGTATTTAAATTATATGGTTGGTTGATTGCGAGATGAATTAGAGAACCGTTTTTCAACAAGCCTCTTCCAAGCCAAATATGGATTAGACCTCGAAACACATAAAGCCGTAAGGAAAGAGATGTGTCTTACCCGAGTCGTAGAACAAGTCCATTAAAAGGTTAAACAGCAGTCATTAAAAAAAAAAAGCTGAGAACATGCAGACGCTCTACAGATACACTTACAATCAAGGATATCTTGTGGACAAGTGTTACTCGGTAGCACGTACAAGACTGGCATAGTTTTAATTGAATTTAATGCAGATTTGTAGTACACTGGGGGACAGTCTTTGTTAGGTGATTTCCAAAAAAAGAAAATCCAGTCATAAAAGGAGTATTTTTAAATATCATAAGGTGATTAAGAAGTGTGGAGCTCACCAGAAAATCATTTTGGTAAAATTAGTCATCCGTTTAGGTGGATTTAGTGAAGCGCACTTACACATTTACTTGAAGGCACACAGGCACTAGCAAATACTTCATAGTATTAACGTAACCAATTACAAATACGCTCTTTTTAACTTAATATTGGCTTTAATGGATGAGGTTAAGCCACATATGAGGAGCATAATGGAATGCCTGAGCGCTTCATTGTGGATTTTAGGTGCATTAATTGCATTCATTGTAAACGAATTAACTGTTGTGATTAAGAGGGATCTAAAGCGCAACATACAGCACACCTCGGGATCACGTGGCTGCATTGTTGGTGTCGCTCCATACCATATGATGAGCTCTGTTAGCATGTGGCTGTATGGAAGGACAAACAGAGGGGGAATTGAGAGCTATTCAATGCTCAGTGGGCCTTCGTATTCACTTACACCCCCCATTGCTTATAGAATTGAACGGGGCTTTGATCCCCAAATCTAATTGTTTAGTGTTGCACAAATCAAATAAGAGGCTAGTGGATTACTTATCTGAATAAGTTCAAAAAGACCTCGTTTTGGGATAAAAAACTGTGGGCGTACACGTTATCATTTACAAATGCATATTAAGACAACAATAATGATATAAATTATGCTAATGAGCTTGATTGGACAAATGCATTCAAAATGCAAACAGAGATCAGTGCACGCTAAAGTGGTTATCAGTCTCTCAGGTAAGAACTGTCAAATCCAGCTATGGTCTCAATCCCAGGCCTTTCAAATCTCTACTTTCATCATGTTCTCGAGTGCACAATGGCTCACAATGGAGAGTGTTTACCCTGACGTATTCCCGCAAACAGCAGCGGCACAAAAAAAAAAAAGATTGGTCTGTCTCCGTGCCTGGCTCATTGTGCGGACGTAAGTAAAGGACTTTTTGTGCCATTGTCCGACGTGTCAGGCAGAATGAGAGGGGGTGTTAAGAGGTGCAAAGATGTGGGAGCACACCTGCTGAGCTGGCCCAAGCAAGCCCTCTCTCTCCCCCACTATTAATTTGTGTTGCTCCGAGAACTCCTTTTGTTGTCACGGAGCTGTTGGTGGCTACATGTTTGAAGTGTCACAAGTGTCAGTCTTTATTACATTCAGTGCGAGGATGGCCAATGAGAGATTGCGAGAATGACGGAGCACGAGATAAATAAAGGCAAATAATAATAGCCCCGCTCCAGCCCAAGGAACCTAATGTGTCACGAATTAAGAAAACTTGGCAAGGCTACCTGGGATTGTGATGTTCCGGCAATTTCAGTGCTGGAGGTTGTCACGCTAGCTAATGCCTGACTTTGAGGCTCAATTGTGGCACCATTTGTCAGCGATCATTACCAATGGGCTAACATAGTTCCCGTCGCTGATTAAAATGTCTTGTAATTTAACAAAGACACAGGATGGATTAATCTGCCGCTAACTAACAGAGCTGGCTAGAGAAGAAACAGTGCACTGTAGCTCTGACCACACCAGTATATATATATATGAAATGTGTAATTTAAAAAAAGAAATTAATTATTTTATTCAGCAAAGACCCATTAAATTAAATTGACCAAACGTGTCAGTAATGACATTTATAATGTTACATACGATTTGTATTTCAAACAAATGCTGTTCTTTTGGACTTTTTTTTTTTTAATTTTTTATCAAAGAATACAGAAAAAAAGTTTTCAGAAAAATATTAACAAGCACAACATTTTTCTTGAGCACCAAATCAGCATATTTAAATGATTTCTGAAGGATCGTGTGACACTGAAGTTATGGCTGCTGACAATTCAGCTTTATAATCACAGGAATATATATATATATATATACTATATGAAGAGTTCAGACGCAAAAGTGCCATCTGAAATTTTCTTCTAGAATGATCATTTTTATCAAGCTCGTATATTTAAGTTCAGTAATTTCACTTAAATGACAGTGAAAATTACCTATAAATTTTTATTTAAGTGAAATTACTGACCTTAAATATACGAGGTTGATCAAAATTATCATGCTAGAAGAAAATTTCAGATGGCACTTAGAGGCTTTTGCATCTGAACTCTTCATATATAAAACTATATTAATATATATATATATATATATTAAAAAAAAAAATCATTGGGGTCCAACACAGTGGACTAAATACCTTATTTTGTGTTCTAGCATATACATTAAATGAAAAACAAGTGACAAGAGGGTTGTTGATGAAAACATCATTTTTATTTCAGGGTGAACTATCCCTTTAAGAAAGCATTATTACATTAGGCATAATAAAATTTGCAGCATAAAAGATCAACAGCTGTTTGACTATTACTTTCAATGCAAGTGATCTTAGAATATCAACACTACAGCATGTTGAAGAATACTTCTGTTTTTGTATATGTATTAAACACAGTAAAGCAATGCACATTGATTTCTGTTTGTTGCTGTAGTCACCCACTGAAAAGTGAGAGCCGATGGAAAATATCCATAATTGCTCTCATCGGCACTTCATTTGGAGCGAGCAGTTACTGGGAGGGAAACCCAATGTGACCTTTTGCTTATTTTAATTCCCCAGCAATAAGGCCACATGGAGGTGATCACTGATGCACATAATGGCACACTTACCGATACATGGATCTACACAGAATAGCGAATAGAGAGATGAGACATGGACGAAAATCATGCGCCACTTGCTTCGTGTTCAATGGCGGGTGTTGATGAAGCCGGAGCAAGTGCATTTGGGCTGCTCACCGGAGTCCCATATGGTGTTCCTGGTCCGTGTCATTGGCTTGTTACAATTCTGACTACCAGCCAAGAGTGAGAGAGAGACGGAGAGAAAGAGAGAGTAAGGCCACCAAAGACAGTGCTACAAACCGGAATGGTCCAGGGTCAACAGTACCATAATTACTTTCAAATGTCAGCCTACAATAAAATACAACAGTTCATCTGGCAGAGAGCAAATTAGCTTTGACCATGGCGTAATTACCCTTTCCAGAAGAACCATTAGCAGAGATCAAATCTGCCCGTCCAGTGTTTGAGGAAAGGCCATCAGAGTACACTCCACCTGACAAGGATGCACATTTGCCATTTTGCAAGGTAATTAATTGTCCTTATAATAGAAATTTTTATATTTGACTCTGGAATTGAAAAGTGTAATAACCTGCCAGCTTTATCTTAAAGCTTTACAAGTTTCAAAGACCCATCTTTTTCTTTCAAGGGTGTCTTTTCATTTTGTTTTTGACAAGCTGATGATGACTCATGCATATTCCTTCTTTTTTTCTGAAAATACACTACTGTTCAAATGTTTGGGGTCAGTGATACATATGTATATATATATATTTTTTTGTTTGTTTTGTTTTTAGAAAATGCTACTTTTATTCAGCATGGATGCAATCAAAAGTGACAGTAAAGACATTTATAATGTTAGATTTCTATTTTAGATTATTTTAGATAAATGCTGTTCTTTTGAACTTTGTATTCACTTTCAGAATGCAGAAAATCATGGTTTCCATGAAAATATTAATCAGCACAAATTGTTTTCAACTGCAAGAAATGTTTCTTTTGAGCAGCAACTCTGCATATGACAATGATTTGTGGAGGATCATGTGACACTAAAGACTGGAGGGATACTGCTGAAAATTCACATCACATAACATAAATTACATTTGAAAATAAAGTCAAATGAATCTTTTAAATTCTAATAATATTTCACAATATTGATGTTTTACTGTATTTTTGATTAAATAAAGGCAGCCTCGGTGAGCATACAAGACTTTAAAAACATTTTTCAAACCACAAACCGTTAAATAGCAGTGTATGCAGAACAAACTGGAACAGGAAAAAAAAAACGTACGAAAATTTACGTATTTTGTATTGTACATGCTTCTTATTGTCAGAACACTGTGAATTATTAAATACCGATAACCTTTCTATACTAACCACTGACCAAGTTTATTGACTTCAGCTTCTAATCAACAGCCAAGATAAAGTCTTAATGACTCTGAGGATACACCATTATCCTCCCTGTTAGAAAGTGAGGATAGTGCAGAAAGGGCACATTGTCCTGAATGAAATTCTTTAGTCATTTCCATAAAGATGCATTAAGGTGGATTTCTTTATAAGAAGTAATTACATTCAAAGCACACTTTCCCTCAGTCCAAGAGCACAAAAGAGTAGGCAATGAATAGAGTGCAGAAAACCTGTGTTCTCTGTTCTTGTCATCCTTAAAACTAATTAGAAAATGCCAATCTCCAATTAGCTAATGTGCTTCTGTTGACCTCTCCGACAATGGCCAATGGTTAAGTTTGGGATGATTAACATTTCACTTCATCCACAGCCTAAAACTCAGTGATGTTTGATATTAGAAATAGACTACTATGCCTAGCACTCACCTTAGGTCATGTGATGTACTGGAAGAGCATTACTATGACTACAAAACATTTTTTGTTAGGGAGAGGATGGCTGCTTATGATGAATGCCATACCATATTAATATCAGTGTTGGCCAGTTGATTAATAAAAATAATGCTGTTACCATCTTACTACAGGGTAACATAGACCATTTGGCACAATTTCATGCTACCTTACATTTTCCCAGACAATGTTTCATATCATGTGCCCTTATTTTCTCTCAGCTATTATTTAAAGGGACAGTTTCCCCAAAAATGGTTAAGATATTAAGATATTAATTAAGACACAAATTAAGATATTTTAAGAATATTGGTAACCAATCAGTTCTGGTAATCACTGACTTCCACTGAATGGACAAAAACATTTCTCAAAACATCTTATTTTGTGTTCCATAGAAGAAAGAAGATCAGGTTTGGAATCTTATGAGGGTGAATAAATGATGGCAACATGTTTTCTTTGGTTTTTTTTTCCAATAAATTGGTGAAACACTTGTGAAGATTGAATCACAGAACTCTTGGTCAAATTAATTTGAGCCTAACTCACAAACTTAATTTGGAGTCACTTTCTCACTCTATAAAACAGAAACAGGACACTTTAGAACACACAACATACAGAGTGTTGAATGAAGTGAAATATTTCCCTACAATCCAAAAAGCAAACTGCACTAAATAAGTTGTCAGCGTTGCAGAGGTATTTGAACAATTTTAACTTAATACCCCTTTTAGAGACACTTTGATGTGAATTGAAACGCTTTAGTTTACAGCCTGGAAAGGACTACGTAATTAAAGTGATTTTACAGTGTAACTTTCTGTAATTATAGTGTACCTATACATGTAAGTATAAGGGGAAGATATGTAAAGTTTTGGCAATAAGGGGTAACAACCAGGAGAATAAAAAAAATTATTCATACTGTAAGTATTATAGAACTAAGGGGTAATTATTCTACTATTATGATACAACAATCTTACATTTGGGAGCAATTTAGCAAGAACATACACGGCGTACCTTTTTGTAATAATGGTGTGCCAATACATACTGTATAGGCTTTTTAATAATTACAGGGTACATATCTATGCATTTATACAGTAAACTTTTTAACAAAAGTGCACTGAAAACTAAAACAATTGCAACGTTTGCTTAAATATTGTAGAAAGATAGGCCTACTCTTGTTTCATGTAGTGGTGCTTGTTACCCTCTTGTTCCATGTAGTTACAGTGTAAGTACAATAAAAAAAAAAAATACATACAATCGTATATCACTGACTCGGAAACCTTTATATGAAAAACAACTTAAAGGGGTCATGACATGAGAAACCAAATTTGCCTTGATCTTTTGGTATGTAAGAGATCTATGTACTATTAAAGGTCCCGTTCTATGCCCCTTTTCACAAGATGTAAAATGAGTCTCTGATGTCCCCAGAGTGTGTCTGTGAAGTTTCAGCTCAAAATACCCAACAGATCATTTTTTACAGCATGTTTAAATTGTCTTTTTTGAGGACTCAGAAAAACGCGCTGTTTTAGTGTGTGCCCTTTAAATGCAAATAAGCTCCTGCTGCACGACACAGGGGGCGGAGCTTCAAGAGCTCGCACTCAGACTCTTAGGACAATTTCATCTCATGGAATAATGATAACATCAGCAACTCTCAGTAACGGTGTTCATTTCGAGTCGGACAATAATGCCTACAGAGTCAGAGGGCTGTATAGAGATGGAACAGGTATAGTTTAGTAGTTTAATTACGGTTATTATAACGTATTTGTCATCTGCTTGTATGTATCCATTATGTATTAATAGCCTACAAGTCTGCTGTGTCAGACCAGGTCCAAATGATGATCAAACATATACTGATGAGTTTAATAAAGTTTATTGTACATCACACAAAAGATGAAGCGTCAGTTTTACTTCAGAAAATCACCGTAAGACCTGAGTAAACACAGTAAGTTATAAGAAGTGCGCGAGTTGAGGGAGTTGAGGGAGCATTCCCGTGGGCGGAGGTTAGTCAGAGAGCTGTTCTACTGACGTCATTAAAAACGGAAGTAGAGCGATGTAGTCCAAACGAGCCGTTCACTGTAGGCGACTTCTGTTAAATAAAATATCTCGCTTGGCATTGAACTTTGAGCTTTATAATTTTACAGATATTATTTATACTCTAACAACAACATTATACACTAACTTAAGTTTGAAACATGGGATCACGAAGAACGGGACCTTTAAAACTTCCTGCAAGTTTCATAGCTTAAGACGTCCTCCCCATTATAAACGAAGCATTTATTTAATCAAGCTCTAAATACAGCTCGTTCTGGATCCTTTGAACTTAGTGACGTCATGGTACGAAGTGACGTACCAGTCGTTTGCATATGACCGCCTCCAGCGCAAGACAACTACGCCTCATTTCGCATCATCACATCGTTGTCGTGCGGCTCGCGCCCACAGGTGTTCAGTCGACGTGCAGCGAGTGGGTCTGTTTACAAGATGACTGCGATGCCACGCAGATGTGCTGTTCCTGTTTGAGTGTTTGAATACGCTGCCGAATGATCCAGACGTCAGGGAAAGCAGTCGGATGCAGTTTATTTGCAGCATATGCAGCCCGCCAAAGCTTTATTTGAACGGTGAGTGATCAGATGAGTGTGACAGGGAATGTTACTGAAAGAACGAGCAGAGAGAGAGAGAGCCCCGGCCGCGCGCGCGCCTTCAAACTGTCTTGCTCTCTCTCTCTCTCTCTCTCCCTCCCTCGCGCATATGAATCAAAATCAATTGAGAATTGACACGATGGTAAAAGATCGGAAGACCGAAGTTTCACGTGGTGGAGCATTGTGTAGTCTACATGTGATACAAAATGATTGACGTTAATAATTTATGCATAATCAGCACTGACGTTAGCCAATCATAACACTGGGCGTTAACACTGAACTCATAAAGGGGAAACACCCCCAAAACAGACTGTTTGAGTCAGAGGTGAGAAACAGGGTGGGAAAAGGTCATAAATCACTACATTTAAAAAAAAAATTTTACAAAAAACTATAGTAATACTATAATTGCACCTAAGGGAACATAATAAAACAAAACAAAAAAACATGTCATGACCCCTTTAATTCAAAACAGATTTACAACACTTTAAAAAAAAAAAACAAAAAAAAAAATTTAAATTTCAAATGCTTAAGTCTTGACAGAAATTATCAAATTTTCCACCCCTTTTTTCTCTTGCTTGGCTTCTTCCTTTTGTTCCTCTTCTTTTACTTTCTTTCCACTGATGAATCTGAAGAAGAAATCATGTCTTGCTATTCTGTATTGTGTATTAAAAGAAAATGCAGTTTACCCAGAAATACGTCCTCACCATTTACTCATCTTTTACCCTCATGCCATCTGAGATGTATACGACTTTCCTTCTTCAGATTAACACAAAGGTTTTTAGAAAAATTAAAAAATCTATCTCTGGGAATATATATAATGCAAGCTCATGGATACATTTTTTCTGAAGTGAAACAATAGGTGTTTGTAAAAAAAAAAAAAAATGTAGCCTATCGCTTCAGACCAACTGTAATAACTTGTTTTTCAAATAAAGGTTTCCAAGTCAGTGAAATTAGATTGTGTATGTATTTTTATTGTAATTACCATGTAACTACATGTAACAAGAGGGTAACAAGCACCACTTTAATTTACGGCCCAAAATGTCACACTTATCCTGTAACTACATGGAACAAGAGTATATTTGCAATAGTTTTAGCTTTACTTGCCTTGAAACATGTAAGCCCAAACTTAAACATCTGCACTTTTGCTATATATATATTTTTTTATAAATGCATAGATATGTACCCTGTAATTTAAAAAAAGCCTATACAGTTTGTATTGGTACACAATACAAAAAGGTACACATGCTCTCGCTAAATTGCTCCCAAATGCAAGATTGTTGTATCATAATAGTAGAATAATTACCCCTTAGTTCTATAATACTTACAGTATAAATATTTTTTCAATTCTCCTGGTTGTTACCCCTTTATTCCCCAAACTTTACATATAGTTCCATTATTCTTCATTATTCCATTATGCAAGTACTTCATAGGTTTCATAGGTACGCTGTAAATTTGTATTAATTACGCAGTGCTGTAATCTAAAGCTGTAATCTAAAGCGTTACCGAAAAACATATTTGTTATTTACATTACATTAATAATAATAATAATAATATTAATAATAATAATATATTTGTTTTACTTGTTGGCAACAAGTTAAAAAAATATATTATAGAAAAACTAGCTTGTTTTGCTACAAATGGCAACAAGCTGTTGCCATTATGAGCATAACAAGCCAGTTTTTCTAAAGGGTTAAATGGTTCTTAAATATTTTTGTCAGGTAACTTAATTGGTAGTTTAGTTTTTCTTTAAGAAATCTAAACAAATGTTCTGTTGTGCACAATAGCTTAAGTTGTACCATACTGCATTGAATATAATTTCAGGTTAGGCTACACTGCAAATCAAAGAGCAGTAATTAAACCAAGTAAAAAATTTACATTGGCCTATAAAATGTGAGAGGGAAGACTGCCACAATCTTGCAAATATTATTCGTAATAGCAATTTACTGGGCGTTAGACTAAGAAAAAACATGCAATGATGCTAAGTAATGCTAAGTAGTTGAAAATATGCCTGTTCAATGATATATCACACACTCCAATCCTCCCAAGATATGCAAATTCACGTCAATACCAGTGCATATGGGATTATGCCCTTATACGGGTACGGCAAAGAGATTAAGACATGACCTGCTTTTCTCACAATACCTGCAAGTGAGGCATGAAGCATCAGTAATGGTGATGAAAGCCATTACGATCAATTTTCATAAGCCCCTGTGTGTTCAATAACGCATAGGTGCTGCTTATTTTCCTGGCCGATTATTACTGTAAATTCCTGCTGCCTTTTGTAGGCTGCTTCCTGGCATGCCGATTAGCAGAGCGAGAGAGCCGCGTGATGAGGAGAGAGAGAGGAGCCGGGCCTCGGAGCCAGCTTTCTCCAGAGCTGTGAATGGAGGATTAAGCTCGGGGAGCCGGGCATGGACAGGTGCCCAGCCGAGATGCAGTGCTTCCCAGGTACGTGCCCCAACTACATCTGGCCCCGTTTCCCCCTCTCACAGTTTTTTGGCTTTATCGAAATACCGCTGGGTTGAGATTGTCAGAGGAGCTCCTGAGTTGGCAGCGGCCACCGTGATTAGTCATATTGAATTATGCGTTGCGAAGATGTCCCCGCATCCGACTCGCGCACACGTGCAAGTTTATTTCCTCCTCGAACGCCCCTCGAACTGCTCTTCCTGCGTTTATGTTTCGTGACAAGAAGATGCGGATGTGGGTAAACAGGATTATCGCTACGGTTCTGCTGTCACACACATCTCATAATTCTCATGCGTTCCTGACAGGCTTGGTGGCATTTAAAGTTACCTAACATTTGCCTTGGCGTACGCCACAGACCCAGGTGCAAATGAGGGCATCAGCCGGAGGTTCTGGTGAATGGCTACGATCCCATTTTTTATTTCTTTTCGCACATTTTATTATCGAATATGATGTATTATCCACATGGCTCAAGTCACATCGTTATATTCTTTCAGGCAGTCAAATGATTACAATCCTCTTCATTAATTTTATCTCGGACATAAACTTTTAATATGCCCACGATCACATGACTTCCAGGGCAGTTTAAATGACTCCAACCTGTAATTACTGATCCAGCACTCAATTAAAATAATTTGATTGAAATTATTCAGTGGTTTTAAATACAAGCCTTAAGCTACATAACAATATTCAGAGCTGTGACTGAGCAAATCTTATCCTTATAAAAATCTTAAGGGAATCTTATCCATATAATAACAGGAGGAATTCCTGATAAAAAATAAAAGAAATACATTTTGGTCCAATGTGCCAAATTTATGCACTCATGCAAAATAACTATTGCACTGGCATGAATTCAATTAATGGACCAACAGTGTGGCAGCAATCACTGAATGCAGGCCATTATGGATTGGGGTGCAACCTCTTTCTTGATAAACAGACAGTTATAAAGCTGAGTGCCACGGTCACTGAACAACTATTAACACCAGCCTTGCTGGCCATGCTCTGTTAATGGGCTGCGAAAAAATTATCTCTCGAGCTGAAAAGGCCAACAGAAGGAGATCAAGGTTTATTATAGGCATTATTATAATGGAAAACAAATGGCACCGAACTTGTTTTCAGAACTGAGAGAGCAACTATAATATTATATTCAATATACTGTTGCAAACAACTCTTCAGCTGAAATTCAGACAAAGTGTAGCAGTATCTGTCATTGCTTCACAGGTTTAAAATTGATTTGATGTGAAAGTAGCCCAGCTTAGGTAGTGTCTCCTTGTCACGTTTATTCCATGTTTAGCAGAATTAATCATTTCAGATTCAGCCTGTTACAGGTCAGTTATCACCTCATTCTGTCAGTGCTAAATAAAACGCTATGTATATATTTATTGCATCATTACAAAAAATTATATGGTCTTGAATGGATTATTTATTGTGATGCTCTTCAAATATTAGCTTCAAATATATATTTATTACATGGCTTTGTTATTTAGTAAGTAAGTTATTCCCAGATAACAGCCGCTCAAAACAGATAACGCAGGCTCATCTATGAAGGTAAAAGAGTAGCAAAACTCGAGAGCACGTAGATGTGAATTTGAGAACTTGTACACAAACATTTACACTCACAGCTCCGATGTGAAAACCTGTAAAATAAAAATCTGAACTTGAACGCTGAGATTTGCACTCGCAGACAAGTCACAAACCTGTATTCTGAATTTGAAGCTGCAGACAAGTAGTCACAAATGTGTAAAATGTAATTCACACAGCTACAACGACAGACACAAACTTGTAATACAAATTTGCACTTCTTCTAACATTCAAATTCGCAGTACAACCTCAAATTGGCACTTGCAACAATCTGTCACTGCAAGTGCAAATTTCGCGCCTTGACTTTTGCTACTCTTTTCGCGATATATTAGATGCAAAACTGATTTGTGCACTTGGAACTCAGTAGAGGCGAGAGGCGGTAGAGTTCCGCCAGTAGAGGCGGAAATGGAGTCGTTTTATTGGTTGGCGTCTAGCCAATGAAATCGGACTTACATTGTACGCGATGATGTCATGAAACAAAGCGTCCTCGGGGACGCTCTGAAACGCTATCATGGCTTAATGCATTAGAGTAGACTGATATTAAAATAAATAAATTATATTATCAAACTCAGTGATCCAAAATTCAGTAAACACCATACTAGTAATGCATATGTACAGGAAAGCAGATGAGCCCAGAATATGACGAAAGAAAGCAAATTTGTGTTCAGTGCAAATAAACCTGCTGCCTGTGTTTTATTAATAATGTATAACGTATTGTGTATGTTTATTTTTTTTTAAACTATTGGTCCATTAAGCCTAAAAAAAACTGTATGT
The DNA here is from genome assembly GCA_031834385.1 of Semotilus atromaculatus. NCBI lineage: Eukaryota > Metazoa > Chordata > Actinopteri > Cypriniformes > Leuciscidae > Semotilus > Semotilus atromaculatus. The sequence goes on from JAULUF010000035.1 coordinate 1,095,684, forward strand.
ACTGCGTTAGATTAAACTGAGAAGGGTCATAGCACAGCATATTTTTGTCCTATTGTTAGTTTAACTGCTTCTATTGTTCTCATGCGTAAGTCGCTTTGGACAAAAGCGTCTGCTAAATGAATAAATCTAAATTAAGCGCTTTCTTGGTTTTCTATGGAAGCAAAAATGCTTACGTACAATTAAACGCGTATAAAAAGCAAATAAAAAGCTCATCTGCTTTCCTGTACATAGTATGCATTATTAGTATGGTGTTTACTGAATTTTGGATCATTGAGTTTGATAATCATTTATCTATTTTAATATAATCTAATGCATTAAGCCATGATAACGTTTCAGAGCGTCCCCGAGGACGCGGGTTTCGTGACATCATCGCATACAATATAAGTCCGATTTCATTGGCTAGGCGCCAACCAATAGAACGACTCCATTTCCGCAACCCCCCCTCCTCCCCGCGAAATTTGCACTTGCAGTGACAGATTTGAGAAGTTGCAAGTGCCAATTTGAGGTTGTACTGCGAATTTGAATGTTAGAAGAAGCAACTATATAATTTAAAACAGGGTAAAATGTAAATTAATGATTATGCCCTAAAGTTTCGCACCCTAGCCACAGTAAGCGGATGGAATGAATGCTCGCTCCTCACCAACTATCGACAGGAGTTGTAACCCACTCTTTGGCTGCATCTCTCTGCATACGATGATTCCGTTGGTCTTGGCCCACACAGGTCAACAACACCAGACTCACTTCGGCTGAGCGGCAATGATGGCTGACCCAGGGTCTCTGCCATTGTGGTGTGAGATGATATGTAATTTTAGTATGTCCCAGTCCATTTGAGGACTACTGAAACCAGCTACCAAGTCTAATCAGTGACAGGAAAACCGCTCAGCTGGAATCATGTCCGCTACCGTGTGGGAGTTGACCAACTTCATATCAAATCAATCAACTTCCTGGTTCTGGAGAGATCCACCACTGACATCATATTAGGGCGTACCCCTGGCTTGTTCAACACAACCCAAGACTATCATATTTAACAGGAGAAGTCCTGAAGTGGGGCAATAGTTGTTTCCTAGTTTCCTGTTTTCCAGTCCTTCCACATATTCTTCCTCGACACCCTAAGATCCTGTCAGTTAACACTACATCTATTGAGAACCCAGTGGAAGAGCAGTCCGTGGACATTCCCTCCAGTTATTCCCACTTCAGTGACGTCTTCTGTCCCAAACGAGCTTCACAACTTCTTCCACACCGGCCATGGGACTGTGCCCAGTAGAAAGATCTATCCTCTCTCAATCCCCGAGCAGATGGCCATGGAGGAGTATATCGAAGTGGCGCTACAACAAGACTATATCCACCCTTCTACGTACCCTTCTGCTTTGAGATTCTTCTTCTTGGCAAAGAGGGACGGAGGCTTGCAATTAATTTTTGCAATGCATTAATTATAGAGCCCTCATATCATAACCTCATCCAGATATGTGATGGGGGCGAGTGGAAGACAGCATTTGTACCTACTGGACATTATGAGTTCTGCGTTATGCCGTATGGCCTTGTCAACGTCCCCTCCGTATTCCAGGATTTTGTGCATGAGGTGCTCCGGGAGTACCTTGAACAGTTTGTACTTTATCTCTCACAGCTACAAGGTCGCTTGTGGAGGCCGGGAATTGGTCAGGAGGTGAGAAGGTCTGTCCAAGGATGTTCATAATGTTCCACCCTCAAGAGCCTACGCCACTTACCATTAGGCAAGTTCCTACCTCTGTCTATTCCTCATCGTCCCCTGGTGCAGTTCACCCAGGAGTAGACTTTATCACTAATCTACCTCCACCCAAATACTTTACATGCTTACCTGTTGTTGTGGATCGCTTTTCCAAGGCCTGCATACTAGTGCCCCTGAAAGGACTGCCCACGGCTATGGAGACTGCTGAAAATATGTTCAATCATATGCTTCACAATTTTGGGCTACCTTAGGACCAGGGTTGGGGAGTAACGGAATACATGTAACGGCGTTATGTAATCAGGATACAAAAATCCAGTAACTGTAATCCGTTACAGTTACGTCAAAACACGTAGTAATCAGATTATAGTTACTTTTTGAAAAAAGGGGGAATACTTTCGAGATTACAATGGTTTCATTTAAAACTAAATCAATTTGTATTTTGGCATAATAACACTATATTAAGCGTTACTTCATTACTGACTTGATTACGTGGCCGCGGGTGCACGCGCAAAATAACAGCTCTCTATAACAATCTCCTCAGACACGGATCGAGTCACTGCTGCTAGAAACGATGCTGTCCACGGGTAAAAATGCTTTCATTTCTTGGAAATTCCGCTGCTATTTTGTTTTTAAAGAAGAAAATCCCAACAACATGGTTGTACAGTGCAAACTGTGCCTTCCAGCAACGAAAATTGTGATTCAATCTGTCTGAGGAGATTGTTGTAGAGAGCTGTTATTTTGCGCATGCACCAGCGGGAGGCACACGAGTCGTGTCGTGAGTCATTAAAGCAACGCTTAATATAGTGTTATTTATTAGTAGTATGTATATGTATATCTATTTTCCTGTTGAAGAAACATTTCTATTTTATTTTTTCCTTGTACATGTCAAGTTAAAAATAAAACAAAATAATCTGTAATACCATACTGTAGCCACTAGATGTCTGTATAACTTAGTCCTTTTACATAAATATTTATTCAGGGCTGTGAAATTCTTAATAAATAAAAGTTGTTGTTTTTTTAAATAATATCTGTCCTTGAAGTAATCCAAAAGTAATCAGTTACATTACTTTAATATTGTGGTACTTGGATTACGTTACTGAATACTTTTTTTATGAAGTAATTTGTAACTGTAACGGAATACATTTTTAAAGTAACCCTCCCAAGCCTGCTTAGGACATAGCCTCTGACCATGAACCCCAATTCATATCCTGAGTGTGGAAAGCCTTCTTCACCCTCTTAGGGGTGGCCACCAACACACCAACCTACAACCAAAAAGTCCTCACCCATCAGGACGCCAATCCTAGCACTATATAAGCACACACCTCATCCACATTCATTGTCTGGTCTCAATGTGGACAAAGGAATACCTAAATGACTACTTACCTCCAGCTAATTATCCTGCAAACACCTAGCAATCTCCATTGTATTCTTCCTGCCTCTCCACTCTCTCACCTGTCTGTTGTACTCACCGGGATCCTTCTTTCTTGTACCGATGGAGTGTGTGCTTCCCACGATCCTCTGCTCGGTAACCACAAAGTAAATACTATCCACATTCATCTGCCATTACCATCTACCCAATAATAACTTAAAATCACAAAATTCTGAGAAAAAAATACAGAATTGCAATATGTAAACTCGCAATAATAAGAAAAAAGTCCGAATTGTTAGATAATTCTGTTAGATAACCCCAGCCCCCCCAAAAAAGCCTTCATGTGTACATAAATACCTCAATAAAAATATTTACAGAACGAAAGAATAATTAATTTCATGTCCTCTATGCTACATCCGTTCCACTCATCTTAACTTCCCTAAACAAACTGTTTCCCTTTCTTCTGACCCTCCCTGTCTTCTCTAGCCCCAGAAACATAACAAAATCAAAGCTAGATCAAATGCAGAGTGAGGGAAGGGAGGGAGGTGGTGGGTGGCCTGGACCCTGTCCAGGGTTCTCCAAACCAGCTGGTCCCTGCAAGCAGCATCCTGATTGGGGCTGCTTCTAACAGCCAGCCAACACACAGCCACTCTCAGCTTCACTCTTGCAAGTGCACCACAAATTAGCTGTTGATCTGATGCCACAGTACAGCGCTATGGGGACTCCAGACGAAAGTTAACTTGTGGTTCTTCCAGCATAGTTTTGACCCCACTTCATGCAGCTTACTGGCGGCAGGAACTTCCTGCTCCAATGGCTTCATTTTTTTTTTTTTTGAACTGCTAGTTCAAAAACATTTTACATGGGTGTCTATACTTTCTCCAGGCTCAGGACATTTTTAGAATAATATCAGATTAATTTTATATGGAAATGAATGCCAATCTCTTGCCTTATCATGTCATTTTATCATAAACCGCAATTTTTTTTGCTTTAGTAGTAGTCTGATTTATATATTTTGTTTTTGTTTTTGATGAATGAAAACGTTTTTTTATATATACTTTCTCTCAGTCTAATACACAGAGTAAACTAAGCAATTTGTCGGTTCATTTTAAACCAAAAAAGATGTAAAACTCTGCTCTTGCGTTTATATCAAAACATATATATCCGACCTACTTAAACTTAGCAACTTTGCAACTTAGCAACCTTGGCTCAACCAATTTTGTGAGATTGGGTCATGTTTTTGTCTGAAAACAATTAATATTTTTGTGATACTAGTGGCACAGAAACAATATGCTTTTCTCTTTAATTATTTCCTTTTTTCTAATGCAAAATTGAAAATGGTGTCAAATACTTGTCACCATTATGTTCAGTTTAGCTTTGGTTTAGACTTTATGGACTTTTATTTAGCCATTTATTGTTACCTGTTTCTCTTGTTCTAGTTTCCCGCCACCAATCAGTTGTTATGGACATTCATTTAACGAACACAGCTGTCTTTATTTGGTTCATAAGCACTGTGTATTTCAGTTCCTCATTAGTTTTCAGTCTTTGTCTGTATTGTTGTGTTTCACACATGGTTGGGTTGACCATTCTTATCTCTGTATTACTTATTTTATTTAATAAATAATTTCCCCCAGTTTCCCCACAGAAAAGGCTTAAGGCTAGTCCCAGACTAAAATGCATGTTTGAGGTGTTTTAATTAAAATGTCAACGCCATTTGTTTTGTTTCTAGATGCACACTAGTAATGTTTTTTTCTTTTTTTTTTCTCTAATTCAACTAAGGCCTAATCCTGGCTTACTCTAAGACTTGTCTGTGAAACTGGGCTTTTATGTCATTTAACTTATTCGGATCCGTCTTCCTCATCATTGGACCAGATTGAGACAGAATACCGGCTCCTTAGATTAAGTAAGAAAATGGATATTGCAGCCCAGTTTATTAAATTCACCCAAGAGAACCTCTCTATCTTCGAGTACTCTGCCCGATTCTGTCAACTGGCTGTAAAACAGACTTTAACGATGAGACACTAAAGTCTCTTTATTAGACTGAGGTAAATTATTATAGCTCCCTGGAACTACCAAATATGGAGAAAGGAACCCGGAGAGAGGCGATCCTCCGATGTCTGCAGTGTACCTATACTCTCAGCTGATGCCAGCGTTAACGGCCACTGCAGACCCAGAGCACCCGCCCACGGCATGGAAGGAGCATTGTAAAAGTTGTTCAGTGTAAGTTGTACAAAAAGTGTAATATGAGCTGATGCAGTTTTCAAAAGCTAATACTCTTCCACAGAAAAAAATTTATAGGATTTACTTTGAAACAATTGTCAATCAAAATATTTAACTTTCACAACTTGGCAAGGAACTATGAATTAAATGTGATATTCTTAGAAAGACTGAAATAGTATTTTCTTTGTAAAACATACTCCAGTAGGCTAATCGTGTTTTTTTTTTTTTTTTTACTTAAAAAAAATCATGTTTAAGGTGTAACTTTAACTATTCCTGTCATACTGCATGTTTTTTTTGTTTTGTTTTTACTCAATATCAGTGTCCTCAGAATAAAATTTATATTGTAAATAGCATCTATCTTATCATTGCCGCTTTACATACACATGCATACAGTATCTGTGATAGGTCCCAAACCTGAATGTAACAAACCTGTCACAGCTGCAGTGGTGATTCATTAGGAACTTGTCACTGAGGTAAGTGCAAAAACAAGCTGCTCACCAAAGACTCTTGATCCAGACATGCTTATGTCATCAAAAGCTTGAAGATTAATTAGACCCTCATTAGATGCACGGCACGGGTGTTGCTGATGTCTCTTACATAATGCTTAGCAAATATGTAGCACTGTGCTGTTGGCACTGAATCAGCAAACGTAATTTCAGCGTGGCCTCCAAAGCCTTGTTTAAAAAGGCAGAATGGAACAACTATTTTTAGTATTTCAATCAAATGATAACTGAGGAAGGTACAAGTGTAGTATATTTCCCGGTAGTGCACTCAAATAATATTGCTGTATTTTCCAAATTAAAAATTTAAATTAATATTTTTATTCAGCTAGGACGTATTAAATTGATCAAAAGTGACAGCAACGTCGCTTATAAAGTTATAATAAAATATTTTTTATTTTAAATAAAACGCAATTACATTTATTTCTACTCATCAAAAAATATATATATATAATTCAGCTTTATCAGCACAGGAATAAATATATTTTTTTAAGATATTAAAATAAAAGTTATTTTAAATTAGTAAATGTAGCCTTTGTGAGCATAAAATATGTCTTTGAATTTTTTTTAAGTTTTACAAACCCTATTTTTTTTATATATAGTATATGTGTATCTTTTATTCAGAGTAATGGAAATAAATAAAAATAAGAAGACAATAGGGTCTCTGAATCAAATACCGACATTTCAAGGGCCTATACTTGGCCACAGAATTCCTCAGAAGTGGTTCTTATCCACAGATAAAAAGAGAGAAAGTGAAAGAGACAAAGGAAGACAAAAGTGTGAGGAAAGAAAGGGGACGGGGGAAGAAACAAATGTAATGTAGCGCATAACTGCACCTTTTCTCTCCTTTTAGTCAAAAGGGGGTTTTAGCACTGGCTCTAAATTCACCTGTTTCCAAATAATTGAGAGGGAGAAAAGAGAGAGAGAGAAAAAAGAAGATTAACTCTTAATAGCTGTTTCAGCCACTAATACACAAAGAAACGTCTGAGGCAAAAGGATGAGAGGGATGGAAGTATTGTCCTGAGCCACTTAAATCTTGTTTCCAATTCACTAAATGTGTTATTTGACTTGGCAAGTGAGCTGGTATATGTTGTAGGCCAGAAGTACATCTAATCATAGGGATACCAACTTTGTGGCCAGTCCCTTCCATACAGCATTTGCCTCAGCTTGTGACCTTAAGCTAAGTGGGTGGTTCGGCCCACAAGAAAATACGGACAGAAAGAGAGGAGAAAAAGAAAAACAGTGAATAGCATTAACCTTTGCTTGAAGTTCAGGACTGATTTTCGAATCGCCCTCTGCGAGCAAATCCAGCAAGGGGAAAAAGTAGAATATGAGGAGTGAGGGGCAAAAAAACATGTTTAAAGAGGAGCTGGGTGCTGCAAAGGAAGTTAGCACAGCCTAGCAGGGTTCTGTCTGTCGATACGGACGTGCAAACATGGACAGCACTAGTGTTTTCATTTTAAACATTTACAAATGGACCTCTTAAATGATGGCCTGGAGTTATACAGCAACATCAAATTATGGCTGTAAGAGAGGCAATGTTTTTAAGGAGCTGAAAAATCAAATAAAATGGCTCAATGATTGGCTCAAAACACACAACCAATTTTCCCCACTTATCTTAAGCAGTAAATCCAAAATTTATGAGCACATATGTCAATTTATGTACCTCTGAGAGAACAAATATGATTTATTGGCCTCCATTTCATGCCAGAGTGATAAAACAGCAAAAGGTGATGGGGGAATATAGCACACACTGTATGTCTGAGCAGTAAACAGAGTGAAGAAACTCTTAAAGAACCCGAGAGCAGTTCAAAATGTAATACAGCTTAAAATACTGTACTTATCATAAGAAAGAAATTAATTTTTAATCCCCCCCCCCCCCCCCCAAAAAAAATAAATTAAAAATTAAAAATTAAGAATAAAAACACACTAGATAAAAACAATGAAACAAACCAGTGAACTAAGCCCAGCTCTTGCCTAAATAGATATAAATAATATTAAACATCTAAGGAATGTAGGAAGAAAAAGATAACTCCCACTGCCCTGTGAGGGGGAGGACAGGGAAAAAGAAATCCAAGAAAATTTAAGAAGAAGAGGTGATAATGCCAAGATTGGAAGATTAATTCTGTGGAATGGTTATGAGAAACACTGGCAGTGCCTCAAGGGTCAGTTCTGGCAGCTCTTGGCAGAAGCCCTTGCGATCGTTTTACATCCTACCTCTGTCCGTAGGGACATACCATTTCCTCTTTCCCACTATAGCACAATTGTACATTTTCAATGCATTTCTATCTTTGATCTAAGATATATTGCTCTCAAACATAAACATGCAATTTGTTGTATAAAGTTATTGTTTCCTGCTGTGTAGATTTATCAGTATTAGGCTCATTGGAATATCCATAACCTGAGCTCTGGTTGTGAGTTGCTGTATTAGCCTCAGACGGCAAGTCTGTTGTTGCTCTATTCTTAATTTTTGTACTAAAAACATCTTGGTCGCGTATGTATCATTCCCTGATGGACGGAACGGAGACGTCACATCGGAATGTACCGACGAAATGGGTGACCTGGCCGCTCAGCAGTGGTTCAGCAACTGTGGCTACGGGCCGTCTCCGTTCCCTCCTTCAGGGAACGTGGGTCACATGCGTAGCCGTTCCCAGTCGGTCACAATCAACGTCACGTAGGAACGTACCGACGAATTGAGATCCCTAACAAAGCGCCACTATTGCTGTGAAAGACATAGGCTTGCCGTCAGGGAAGCCGAACCGTGGAAGAATACACATATGGGACCACCATAGGGATCACAACATATGGGCACCTAGCCTAGCACAGGGGTCAACCACTGGGCGTATTTACGAGTGCTAAGCCTGGCGCTGGACGTTCCGCCATGTCTTACTGCCAATGGTGGTGGTGGAGGAACTCAACAGGGTTAGCCAACTGGGGAACTCTACTGAAGCAAAATAGCACACGTATCCGGTCCTTTAGAGGGGAATGGCACAGCAAGCCGACACTGAGCGGGCTCGCCGGTGTTACTGGCAAGTACATGGAAGGTTACCGGATACTAATCTAGCAAACATGTTGGGTTATCTACATATATCTGCCAGCAAAGATGACATGCTCCAGCGCCCCGGAGGAAGCAACACTTCTGCTGGAGTGAGTGAGCTCTGATCGGGCATCTCTGGGGGTCTTCATGGTGAGAAGAACACCACTCAAAGAATTGGTTCCACTTCAGGGCGTGATGGTGTCTAGATCACCTACGTCCTCCGCATCCCATCTAGAGACCCGACGTGGAGATTCCAGAGGTCTGGACACGAGTGCCATAGGATCCCTCGTCTCTGAGAAAGCAGGTCCTTCCTCAGAGGAATGCGCCAGGGAGGGGTTGTCATGAGGAGAAATAATTCTGGGCACCAGGTCCGTTTGGGCCAATACAGGGCAACTAGCAAGACCTGCTCCACGTCCTACCTGATTTTGCACAAAGTCTTTGCGAGTAGGCTCACTGGGGGAAACGCATCTTTAAGTAGAGCGCAGCGCATCTGTGCCGAGGGTTCCATGTGGTTAGGGAGTAAAATAACTGGCAGTGAGACGTGTCCAGGGCGGTAAAAAGGTCTACATATGCGGCCCAGAAGCACCTCCAAGTCAGCTGGACCGCCTGGAGATAGAGTCTCCACTCTAGTTCTAGTTCTAGTTCTTTCTTTCTCTGACGTGACAACGAACGTGACCGACTGAAATGGAACAAATCTAGAAGGAAATCCTCATTTAAAAAACATTTTTTTAAATGTTTTTTAATGTAAATGTTCATACAATTATATCTTAATAATAATTATATATAAAGGCATATTATATTTGTATTCAGAATGTTCATATCAATGGATCAACAATCAATATTCTGGATCAACATCTTTGTTATTCCTGGAACAACATTCCAATCAACCAATCAGATTTGAGAAACATGTTTACAGTTTATATCAAGTTTAGGCTTAGGCTACATCAGTGTTTTTTACCTTTCAATTAGTTTATTTTTAATTATTTAAAAAATACAGTATTTCATGACATATGGTCATGTTGCAATGCTGCAGTTTACACAAGCTGTCATTTGTCAGAAAGTGTTGTGTCCCACTCTCCCCTACTCACACTGAGAGATATGTCTGCACCACACTCCGATTTGTGACACAAAAAAAAAAAAAAAACAGCAAACACACCAGGTGGCATTCACTTTTCTTTAAAATGAAGTACATAGTGGGGCTGTTAAATACTATGTGTATGTATACACAGTATTCTGAAAAGGAAATACTTCTACAGCATAAACTGTATTCATATGGATCACCATGCATGAATCTAGAAGGGACCTCCGTGTTTACTATTAAGTAGTATTAAACAACATTTGAACAACTAAATTCATATACCCTATAACAAGTTATTATTGTTAAATTACTGCACAACATATTATTTTGAATATCCCTACAAAAAAAAAATCTACTTTTATTTGAAGTAACCATCCATTATACAAACTGATGCAAAAACAAAAGCTTGTTACCAGATAAGCTAGTTTAAAACAGCTGACCAATTACATTGATAAATGCAGTAAAGTTGCTACTTCAGATAGTTACTCTCCAACACCGTACCTGTAAGCAGCTCACGCTTAACAAACCATTTTAAAAGTTCTGATAAAACGACACAACATGTCATTCTGTATCCTTAGAGGCAGCTATTATGTATATGAATATTCTCCAATAACTAACTTAACAGAACTGTCTACAAAACGCTAAAGTTAAACCTCAAAGTAAGGATCTGACACAGTTCCAGCTCTGGAATCTCAATCTTTTCCCAATCCAACCAGCTGCTGCCAGTCAGGGATGAGGGAAGCGCCTGGGTTTGTTGGTTTAGTGAAGCCCACCGACAGACCCCCCTCTGGAGACTACAGGTTCTCCCCAGCCCTGTAACAGTCTGATCCACATGGCTGCACAGGCAATCTGTTTTCTATATTACTAGCTGGTATCACTGTACTATGCACTATAAAACAGCAATTGGGCAGGAAATTAAGTTAGGGGATCGGTATTTGGCAGAGGCGAATCAGGCTGTGGTCTCTCCCTCCGCATACAAGGATCATTAAATATCACATAAGTTTGTTGATAAATTTCCATCGGCTCCCCCTCGCTCACGTTTCTTTTTTTCTTTTCATTTTTGTCAGTGCGCATGGGAAACAAAACATCCTAATGGGTATTTGAACAGCTTGAGATGTGTCGGCCTGGGAACTCACTTTCCTATGACAGTAAAGGCTGGCTGAGATTTTAAACCTCTCTATAGCTAAATATGGAAGTCTCTCTCTCTCTCACACACATTCCCTCTTCCCATGGCTTTCCATCCTACAAACAAATACAGGACAAACTCTCAGCCTAACTAAGCTTCTTTGGATTAACAGATGTGGAGTGTCTTTCTCTCTCAATCTCTCCCCCTCACTTCCTGTTTCTTCTTCCCATCACCCACTCCCTCTCTACCATTTGTTTTTGCTCCATCTCTCTCACCTCCTTTAGTTCCAGGGGAGAGAGATGGTTTCCGTTGGAGAGAGCGAGTGGGAACTCTCTGGTTATGCATGTGGTGTAAGTAGAATGAGTGACAGCATGAGGTTCGGAAGAGACTGGGTTTGTTCACTGCGATTCAGCACACAGTTCACATCTCTGAGTGCTCGTGTCAGATTGAGGGAGCCGCTTCCTCGGGTATAAGCAGCTGACAGTCGCTTTTCAGCGTGTTGCTCATTATTTCTGCTGTATGGAGCAAGTCATATTGCTCAGCTTTATTTGTTATACAAACAAATTGCATGTTTGAACATGAAAAGCTCTTGTTGTAAAATGTCTAGTTCCAAACATCCCATGAGGTGATCTTGTTCTGTATTAATATTATAGGACAGAGCAATACAGTTTTTTTATTTTTACATCCAGACAGCCCGATACACTTTTATCATACATCATCCTGTAAAATATTAAAATTGGCCACCATTCATAAAGCAAGCACGACAAAGCATTTCTATCTTCATCACAAAATTCTTAACATCACTAATTGTTCGTGCTAATCATGCTAATTAACTCACTATTTAACATGTTCACTTGTGTAGAGATAAATTCATGTTAATTGGTGCTGCCAGTCAAACTGACTATGATATTAACAGCAGTATATCATAAAAACGGACATAGAGGAGATTGTGCCATTTAGTATTTTTGACCAATCTAACAAGTAAAATATTGTTTCTTTTCTCATCTTCTTAATCATAAAGCTAATTATCATCCTGATAATTAACCGTACATTTGGTTTAATTTTTAGGCTGTTTAAATTTGTCTGACTCTAATTATAAAAGTCATAAAATGGCCTAGATCTTTAGTTGGCACTGAACAGTTCATAGATAATAGAAATTAGTTCATTCCAATGTCATATGAAATGTTAAAATACTTTCTAGAAGACTGTTTCTGTTTAAAATGAGGTAATTGCAGCATTGCTTCTTGTATTTGTGAATTTATATTTAACAATTACAATTTATGTCTCACATTTGCGAACTTAATATCTTCTTTTAACTTTAACATATATTAACATTGTTTTTTTTTTATTTTTTAACATTATATCTGACACCATTTCTTCTAACTGTGGATTTTTTAGTGTTATTTTAGTATTATTCAGATTATATTGTAGTTTTTACAGTATTAATATTAGAATGATTTTTTTTCATTCCATTTTCATTTTAGTTATAGTTTTAGTGACTTTGTTGTGTTTTTTGTCATTTGTATTAAGTTTTTATATTTTCTTTAAATATGTCTTTATAGTTTTTAATTAAATTTGTATTTCAGTTTATTCATTTTAGTACAACTAAGTTCAACTAAATGAAAATTTTATTTTTGTTTAATAGTGTTAGTCTTGGCTAACAATAATCTGTCTCACAAATCTGTATATCTTACGATGTGACTTTCTTTTCTTAAACTTTATTGCACACTTGTTTTAATGATTACTTTTAGGTAGCCGAACTTAGCCACAACATTTGAGGTCGGGAAGTTCAGTCTGGACTTGATCCGTTGTGAAGCAAGTATGCCCGAACCAAAGCTGTTCGGACCAATCAAATTGTCTGGGCGGGCTTAATACGATGATGGACAAATGATCAACAGTGACGTAATCATCCACGTCACCAAAGAGCGCTTGGGTTGAATTTGCTTACAACAAAGAGCAGCACCTGGAGAATTGAGATGTGTAGATTCAGCCATCGCGTCTGTTATAGATGATGTAGACACTGCATTTATTTTAAAAGAGGAACAGAGAACCGCGATCAAGTCATATGCGTCGCTCAACATACATAATTTATTCCGTTGCTCTGATTGGTTGTAGGTCTATGTAGGTCTTCCGTTGCTCTGATTGGTTGACGACGTCAGGCTAACTTTTGCAAAATGTGCTTCAATTCATATCCAAGCTTAACATGCAGACCACCATAACCCAAATGACATTGATGTAATTTAGAAACATTTGTTTATTTTTTTTTATTTTTTTAAATGACATTAGGGTGAAATTGTGACATACAGTAAGTTTTCTTTTTGGGTGAACTATCACTTTAATGCAAAGGTGTTTTAAAGTAGAACTACTCTACCTTGACGAGGTAGGAAAGTGAGAAAAAGAAGGTGAGGTCACACTTACAGCTCATTTCCTTTCAGCAGAACCACACACACACACACACACACACACACAAACACGCACACACACGCACACACAAACAAGTACACAGCACCCCAGTTAGGCCAGGATAGTGCAACCAGCCAGCTGAGATAAGGAAGCAAACAGGGGATAAATCCCAGCAGAAGCAGGGTTTTGATGGACAGACAGGCCACCATTAACAATGCCTGGGATTGTGAGAACAGTACACTGATGGAGAGATACCCTGGCATTTGGCAGCCGTGAGAAGTGGCCCTTAAAGATTTCACACTTCCAATTTCTGTGAATTATCAGCCATCTTCGACCTGTCACTCAGGCTGTCTGGTTAGAGATGCCCAAGCCAGGTCAGGCCCGGTCAGCTTATTGACAAAGCAATCCTGAGGTGATGTACCTCAGCCTGATAAAGCATTAGAGCAAAAGGCCGGGGCATGCAACTACAGCGCCAAGTAATGGCCTGCTAGGCTACCAGCCGTGATGACAGAGTTAATTATGACTGACTGTATATGGGGTAAAGAGGGCTGAATAAATGTGGCAGAGACAAGGTGTATTTTAACAGGATCATTACTTGTAATGGAAGACTCTTGTATTTTAGTGGACATGTGATTATTGTGTTTACATCTATGATTTCTTTCTATTCATCAAAAGAATATAATGTATCATGGTTTTCACGAAAAAATTAAGTAGCAATAAAAACATTAAACATTGATAATATTAACACATGTTTCTTGAGAACCAAATCAGCATAGAATGATTTCTGAATGATCATGTGACACAGAGGGATGGCGTTATGATGCTGGACATTCAGCTTTGTCATCATAGGAATAAATTATATTTTAAAATATATTCATTCAAACAGAAAATATGAAATGTTTTACTGTATTTTTAACAAATATATATTATTTTTTTTTAATAAAAAAACAAAAAAACAGGTTTGGAATGACATGAAAGTAAAAAAATAAAAATAAAATATGCCTTTAACTCATTTCCACCTGCTGTCCCCAATATAACCAAGTGCTCTTTGTCTTGCCTCTCTCTCCCTTTTTGTATTTGCCTCTCTTCTGCCAATCTTATTCTCTTCACTTCTTCATCGGTTCTTTTTTGTGTCCTTAAGTGTATTTTTCTCTATATATTTTTTTTCTCTCAAAGGGCCCTAATAGTCTCTCCTCATACCTGCTTGTCAGAGTTAGACATATTCTTTTGTTCTGAAAGGAGGGAATTAATTTCTATATGTGTCCTGCTTCAGTGACTCTCAGCACTCTTTTTCATTTAGCGCTCTCTCTCTCTCTCTCTCTCTCTCTCTCTCTCTCTCTCTCTCTCTCTCTCTCTCTCTCTCTCTCTCTCTCTCTCATTTTATCTTCTTGCCACATTCTACCCTTCTGGTCGGCAGCAGATGATGATTAGACTTGCCCTTGTGTTGTTCTTTCCGTTAACCAATGACGACTGCTGAGGAAGCTGTATATATGATCAGTGTGCATCTGTGTATAGACGCATCATTGTAATTGCTGGTGTAAGTCACAATATGAGAGCAGACATTTTATGTTCTATGATGAAAATGTAATATTTTGTCATATTTTACTGATTGCAGTATATGTATATGCGTAATATTGTGTCCTGGCTCAAATAAATGTATTTCCAGTATCATTTATCGTACAGAATAATTGTAACACTTAACATCGGTACTCTGAAAACATCTGTAATAACACACATGCTGCAGACATGCACAATTCAGTTTTCTACCTCTGACACACATTTATAGTATCATCAACATAGATGGCTGGTTTCACTTTATTTTGATAGTCCATAGTCACATTCTGTTGACTTTAAGTAATGTTGCACCTTTAACTAACTCTCATTAGAGTGTTAGTAGAGTATTAGTAGACTGGCAGGGTTAGAATAATTTGACATGTACATGCAAAGTTACTTATAGTCAGTAGAATATCTGTTGGGGGAGTATTACATTAAAAGAGTTAGTAGATAGTAAGCAGAAAGTCTACTACTCTAATGAGAGTTAGTTGACATGTAGTTGCAAATTTACTAACATAATGTTAAAAAGGGACAATCAAAATAAAGCGATACCAGATAAAACATTTAGTTGTAAGTAAAAAATGTCCATCATTTTCATCAGTTATCCCTCTGTCAACAGTTTTAAAAAAAAAAATCTTTCAACTAAATTATATAACTGATGTATTTATCCTTTTAAAATGTATATCTGTAGTTATTAAAAGCATTGTTTTTTTTTTCATATCAACCTGATTTTTTAAAATGTATTAAGCCATCTTTTAAAATCTGATGATTTGTAGTGTTTAACATATAATAGTGCACACATGCATGAAATATAATTACTCACAACAGAGAGTAATGTTATACTTTTAGTTTAATCCAACTTGATTGAGTTATATTTAATTGAAATTGGTAATGACTGCACTATATGTCAAATATATTTGGGCACAATTTCAAAGGTTTAGCCAAAGGTTACACATTTCCAGAATAATTGAGCAAAAACCAAGAACTGTTACAATTATCCAAGCTCCCCCCTACTAAAACAGGGATTATTTTGGCACTGAAAGATCCCCATCATAAATGCATGCTCTCTTTGAATAGAATCGCTGCACCAAACAATCCACTTTTATTGGTCTACTTAATACAACATTACACTTTTAATAAGGATAGTAATAGCCAGCATTAGTTACATAGCCTGAGCGACTTCGCTGAAGCATTGTATTAAAAGGATTGATGGACCAGCGTACCAAATTAGAGCTGGGTCTCCCAGACGCAGGCTAACACTAAGTGCTAACAAATGGCCACACTCAGAGGAGGTTGTGGAAAGGTTGGGGCTTTTTTCCAGAGTGGAATGGAGCCGAATGTAGATGGAGACATACGTCGGACGGGCAGATGGAAGCATTCATCAGAAACCGGTGTGCTGGAGTGACTTTGAAGTCCTCTAGTGAGAGGTGAAAGAGAGAGCATGGCCTAGACCTCAGTGTTTATATAGCCACACTGTGGGTGTAAGGGTTCGTAATGAAGGATGGTGACATATGGAGCTGTCTGATTACACTCACATTGAGAGTGTGTGTGTGTGTGTGTGTGAATGTGCTTAAGTGTGTGCATTACTTTCGAACAAGTTTTAATGTACGGGGAATTTTTCTTTTTTAATATTGAGATTTACATTAAAATATTCACTGTTTTTATAGTTAAATGAAAATGTTTATACAAGCGTAAAATGTATTCAAAAACCATCAATGGTTCTGTGTTTAATAATAATAAAAAAAAATATTGATAATTATTCTAACTATATATTGATTAATTATTTGTTTATTTGTTTATTTATTTTCATGGATCATTGATGGCATGTGGGGAAAAAAGTCCATAAAAATACAGCCTAATGTATCGTGCTAATAAGAAGGAATTTTCTGTATTAACTTTACTCAGGTGATTTACCCGTATTTTGAATTATGCATTTCATTGTGTTTTATGGTTGTCGTTTTCTGCCAGGACATTATTGTCTGCTGATTATTATTATTATTATTATTTTCTTGGAGTGGAAGACAAGGTAAACAATCTGAGACCACTAGTGAAAATGCTTATATTTAGCATTTTTATAATTTAATACCATTCCCATTAATTCCATTCCACACTGTGAAACATACTGTCAGTGCCGATATTGCCGCTTACTGGGTTTCTCAGAAACGGTCTTCTGTCCTTAAAATAACCATGTTGGTAACTCTCTACTCACAGTGTGGTGGACAGTTAACAGCAGCGTGGTGAGCGATAAAGAGGAGGGCTATCCACACACTTCGTGTACAGGCTGCAAAGTTATTTCAAATGACAGATGTGCAATTCACTTCTACATAGCCAGGATTCACAAGACTCCTAACTGTGTATCAAATAAACTAACACTAATAAACAACCACATAATTGGATATTCTTCATCAACATAATAAAGTAAAATAATGTTGATTTCCAATGAAAACCATTCTTGGAGATAAAAAGTGTACATCCCCTCCACAAACCTTTATTTTTTATTTTTTTTAGATCAAACGTATCATATATCTATATGCATTTGCTCTTAACTATAACAATAAGACTGAGTTAAAAGCATTAACTTACACTGTTACTTTTGTGAGTTACATTTACACATACAAGGCTGGATTTATAAGCATCAATCTCCTCATCCCTCAATTAACTTCCTTAAAGCGAGCTGTGGAGAAGAACTCCACTCGTCTCGTCCTCCGCTCAGCCAACCCGTCAAACTTCCATCTCATCCCACTTCTGAACTGTTGTCCTTGTTGTGCGGTATCCCGCTTCCGATAAATTATGAATGCAAGGCGGGAAGCTATAAAATTTGTTGTATCTTCTATTATCTCCATGTTAAAGGCCACAAAAGCTCTTCAGTGAAGTCAGCCATTAAGCAATGACAGGTATTGCTATCAGGCTTCTTTATAGCCTATTACCTGCGATGACAGCAGCTGCTGCACAGCCACTGTACGGCCTATCACATTATTTGCAGCTAAAGTCAGCTACTGTGTCATTCTGGCTCATTTTCTTGACAGTGCTATCATAAATCCATTGGGCTGCGGGGGGGAAACTGTCGGCCGGCTCGATTATCTCCAGAGCCTGAATGGATCTTGAAATGTATGTAACAGCCAATGACTGTTATGGATCAGCCAAGCCAGGGCCATTGTACCCCTGTCTCTACACATCTATTTTTTCAGTCTCTCTCTCACACTCACATTCCCTTTGCGGATATTCAGGTTGGAGATATTATATGATGTGGCAAAAAAATGGATCTGACTATCGTGTATACAGTATACCTAAAAATAAGTTTAGTTACTCTCTTTGAAGGAATATTCTGGGTTAATTTCCAGGTTTGTGGCAAGATGCTGATTACCACACAAAATAATTTTTATGTGTCCCTCTTTTTCTTTTTAAAAATCAAATCAAATAAATAACAATAAAAAAATATGTAAACTTGAATATACTAATTTTCAATAGTATAGCAACTAGATACAAACTAGGGCTGTAACGATTTGGGCTAAAATCATAATCGCGATTAATCAAACAAGTTACTTCGATTACGATTATTGAACGATTATTTTAAAAAAAAATCATTCTTATGTCACTGGCAAGACTTATATTGTAAATATGTTCAGGGTTATTTTTTCTAATGAAAGAGTGCATAATCCTATCTTTTTGATTCTAAAATAAGGAACCACACAGATAGCTATTAATGCTTATTTATTAAATATTTCAAACAACTGAATCAAACAAACAATTGAAACAAAACAAACAATTGAAACAAAGCATACAATGCTTGAAATTAAAATGTCTTAAAGTTTTTCTGCAGTGTTTGCATTTGACTTGGGTTTGATCGGTGTCGTCTTTATCAAAACCAAAATGTGTTCAAACGACGGACACTGCGTGTTTCTTTGCCACAAGCGGTTCCTCTGTGTTTGAGTTCCCCTCCATGTTGTCTCAGGGGCTGTTTACACCTGGCCACTTCATGCGTTTTCTCAGATTGGATAGCTATCTGATTTATCAAAACGATTCCATTTACACCTGGTCACATAAATGTGTTTTTTGCAAAACGGATATAAATCCGATCTTCAATTCCCGCGCTATATGCAGATTTAATGGAGTGCATGTCACTGAAAGCAACAGATATTGCTGCATTTTATTGATCATCAGCTAATTTTAAAATCAAAGACAGCAATAAGAGAGAGCGTTAACAGAACTGGTAAGATCATTTCGTTTCTTTACTTTTAATGAAGATGATTGTGTGTTAAGCGTCTGCGACTTACTTTCACTTTGATTTGCGATAGTTTGCGGCGCGTTGGCTTGATGAATAGACGCTCAGCTGCTCATCTGAGGTGATGCGTGTCGCAGTAGCGTCGTCATATCTGACTAACATGACATATAGCCTATAACACGCTCTCACGCATTTATTTTTTAGCATTTTTGGGAGGAGTAAAATGTACATATGTGGTTTCAACAACCAGATGCATTTACACTTGTCCAGTTCCGTCTGGAATGCGATGTGACCAGGTGTAAACAGCCCCTCAGTGTCGCAGACTGGACTAGGCGGACTCAAGTGACGACGCGCAGTCGCGCGCGGTAATATGTTTTAAAGGGAAAGTACATTAACACACAGTGGGCGGAAATATTAATAGGATTAAAAAACCGAAAAAACCGACATGGTAAAATTACGTCGGTTATAGGCTCTGAATTTCGGTTTCGATTATTTTTCGATTAATCATCCAGCCCTAATACAAACTATGTGATGTAAACATTTACATTATTGGGGAAAGAACACTTAATAAAATGGCAATTTAAACAAATCAAATAGTGTTTTTATAAAATCATAAGCTTCACATTTCTACTTTTAAGTTCTCAAAAAAAGGCTCCATTTACTTTTAATTTTAATTGCCTCATTGAAACTTTTTACATGTAAAACAATGTTTTTTTTCTCAGATGATCCCCCTTCTTTTTTTTTTTTTTTTTTTTTTTTTTTTGGTAATCAACATAATGCCATATAACTTGTATTGAACTCAGAATATTCCTTTAAGAAATAGCAAGAGAAAATCCAGGCTGGATATTTCTCAAAACCTGTATAGCAAATTTAGGCCAATTCGTCTGTATAGACATACATTTAATGGTTGCTATTACCTTTTTATCCTATTTGCAATTATCATTTATTGAGTGCTCATTTTATGAAAGTACCCTCTATAAAAGTACTTTTTATATTCGTACTGAGTCATCGCACTAAACTTGCCATAAGGTACTGCCTTTTCAGTCTATCCGAATAAAGAAATGGCGTATATCTGAATTAACTTGGCAATTTGCCCGGCAAGGTTGCATCTGCCACCTTTATTGCATCTGTTCATCCTTCTATTCAACTATTTGTCCATGCTTTGTGGCCTAGTGTTGGGCTCAGGCTATTTAAACTCACCTCCCACCTCCACTCCTCTATTTCCCTCCACTCTATGTGCTATAATGAGCCAGCCAGCACAAAACCAGGAAAACTTAATGAGTCATTACAAATCAAGGCCTGCAACCGCTCTCACCCATCCTCTTTTATGCTCTTAATACCTCATTCTCCCTCCCTTCTCCTCCCTCTCACCCTCTTTCTCTCTTTCCAGGCAGGCAGAATAAGCTTCGACACCTCCCTATCTATTAGAAACAATTAGGAGCCCACAGCTCCTGGTGCGGACTCAAAAGAACTTCACATCTCAAGGGCTCATGGCTCCCTAAGTAGCTGTGCTCAATGAGGAATGTAGAGGTGGCCCTTTCACACCCTTTCGTACCTCTCTTGCTTGGTGCCTCTCACTCTCTTTCTCCTTTTTCACAGGAACAAGCATCAGATAAAAACCAAAGTTGTCAAAAAAAGAGTCAGAATGGCCTGATTGAATGAGTGTAGGGTGTTTTATTTTTCCCTTACATCTTGTTCCAGAGCTGCAAAGTCATATTACACCATCAGTGTCATTCGCTTGCTGAATAAGCCATGGCGAAGTACTATGACATGACCTAAAGCAACAGAAGGTTAGGCCTGGTGCCCCTCTACGGGGAGAAAGACCTGTTAACAAACAGTACAATGGTACAGCTTGTACCATCTGTAGTCCAAAGATTTAAAAATAACTGAGGATCCGTGAATCATTTGCTTTCCCCGTCTCAGCAAAACGATGCCCATCTCTGTAAAACAAATCTATGCACTGACAGGGCATGAAAACGATTTGGTATAGTTAATGATTTCTAAGTGAAACAAGGATACTTTGTTTCAAAAAAAGCTTGTGAGATGTCCCAAGGCAAGCGCGGCTCCGCTGCACTTTTTTTCAATAACAAAATACAAAATGATATTCCGCCTACCTAGCGTTTTAGCATTTGTGAAGATATTCATTGTTCCTCTGGTGGGAACAGGGCTTTTCTTTCAATTTTCTTCATTGGCTTTTGAAACTGCATTCCACACTGATCCCTCAGAGGGCAAATAGGGGAGATCACATGGGTTTGGAGAGGTTTAAAATGACAAATCCTGTTCAAGGTGTCGTTTCCCCAACTACACATCAATCTCATGTCTGAAACCACCTTCCCAAGAGAGAAAGAGAAGATTGTAAGAGATTCCCCAACTAGAGAAGAGGGGCTTTGGGATCTACACACATACTCGAACATATATAAAAGGAGATCAGACAAGAGGGAAGACAGAACAAAATAAAGACAACTGAATGATAGAAAAAATAGAATGGTATGTTGAATGATAGATATAATGATATAACGGCAGATAGAATGATAGATCAACAGATAGAACAAAATATAGAACAATATAATGATAGAACTGACACACATGCCTCCTCTCACTCATCTAATTCGCTCTGGTTGAATAGTGCTTGTACTGTGCATCATTTTAGTAATTTTCGACAGGTTTCGAGCTCACACTAAAAGCCTGTGCACCACTGATCTATATAAGTGGTGCTTTAATAAAGCCACATCTCAAACAGCTTGCGAGAACCAAATACTGACTTCTTTTTCGTGGCTTATCGCTCTTAAAAGACCAAATACATGCAAAATGATGTCAAAATGCCCATCTTGCAGAGTATTCAGGTAAACACAGACAGTTTTGGAACGTATATATTTGAGAGATAATGCATGTTGTGCAACAGTATATTTAATCCGTGCATAAACTCTTAAAGTGACAGGAGGATATTAATCCTGCTGCTGTCTGTTATGTTAATCAAAGAACAAAAGACTAAGAGAAAATCTCTCACTGCTCTCGACTATATAACTTTTAAAACTTTAATTGTAAGCATTAATCTGTATTTAATATTTGCAATGAAAACTATCTAGTGTTATTTTACATTTGATTACCTTCATTTATGTAGTATTTCCTAATGCTAGATCCACCATGTTTCCCTTTCAAGGGAACTCAAGCTGTGTGGAGATGCTGTGGGAATGCTATGCATGATTGTGTCGTGAAGCACATGTAAAATCAGTTGAATGTAGTGACGTAATGTCATAGGCGGGTGACGTCATTGTCCAGGAAACTGTAAAGCAAACCTGGATCAAAACAGTGCTAGCTTCTGGTCTTGCTTGATCATGGGGTTTGCAGATGGACCTGACAGAGGGGTTAGAGACTCTCAGCCCTTTCTCTGCCCTCACCTGGCAGGTTCTGTGCTTTATCCCAGGGTTTGGAAGCATGCCTTGTGGTTTCTTCCGCCCAGGGTGAGGCACCAGCACTGTGACTAACCAGCTCTGAGGAACTGGATGTTGTTAGAATCAAAACGGGAGATACTGAGGAATCGCCACCTCAGACTCCCGCTTATGAGGAGCTTATTGAGGTTGTGACTCATGCTGTCATAAACTAAACATCGACAGGCCAGCAGAGAGACAAGAAGTTCATCATAAAAGCAAAATAGATGAAAGATTCGTCTAGATCACAACCTCCGTGTCAGGATTTGTCATTTTTCACCTTGGTGTGGAGGTCGGTAAAAAATTGCAAATCCCGATCATATCGTGTTTTTATCCCCCAAACCTCCAATTATTCTAACAACATGGGGTTAAAACACTATTTTGCCATAGGGCAATGCCAAGGGCTGAAGATAGACTTGTGAGCTATCTCTCCCCTGAGTCAGCATCGTCCCTAAAATATTCCCTCGCAGCCAAAGTCTTCAAAGGATAAAATGGATCTGAGAACCGTTATTATCTCTAAGAGGGTTTCAGTGAAGAAGTCCTGATGTCACCGGTGTAAGGCTTCTTTGGGTAGTCCCCTCCAGGGGGGAGTGGTCAACACCTCATTATACGGCGCCCATTTCCAGTTCGCCATTTCAGGGCACCAAATTGGCGGTTCAAGTAACACAAGAGACCAGTCTTGAGAGACTGGTACCCTTAATATAATTTTTGGCAGCGTAGAAACTACTGCCGAATATATCTCAATAGGTCCGGGTTACAGTAGAAAAGGGTTACAGAATTCAGTTCAGGTATAGCCCGGCGATTTTAGATCTGTACCTTCGAAATCACTATGTAAAGAAGCTTAAGTTCAAGATGCTCAAGCTATAGCAAATCGTGTCACAAATCAAGACCGAGGACTGGTTTGTCAAGTTAGATCTCAAGGGCGCATTCTTCGACGTCTACATCCTTCCACCCTTTTGGGGGCGAAGTGTACCAATATTGTGTTCTCCCATTCGGTCTTGCTTTATCACCACACACCTTCACGAAATGCGTGAATGCAGCTCTGGCGTCACTGTGAATCCAGGGCATTTGTGAACTGAATTATATTGACGATTGGTTTATTCTAGCTCAATCAGGCATTGATATGTCATTATCACCCATTATGAAAGAATTGGAGTGAAGCCTCTGGAGAGGGTTTGCCAGAACTAGGTTCATCTTCTGCGAGGGACCTGTCATCCAAGCAGTGGGCAAAATCATTCACCCTCATTCCGAGTTATGGAAACTGGGCTTGGCCCATTAGGAGAATGTTGAGGTTGTTGAGACCATATTCCAATCCAGAGTTCCTTCCACAAGGAAACTGTATGCCCTGAAGTGGAGAGTCTTCACTTCATGGTGTGGAGAGCATCAGCTGGACCCAGTTAACTGCCCCATTGGTACACGGGGCATGGTGTTTTTTAAATTTGCCCCAGGCATGGTGAAAGCCTTTCTTCACCCTAGACCGGGTTATGTTCCTAAGGTCCCCACTAATGTTGCGGAACCTATTGTACTTATGGCCTTCTGTCCTTCTGTCCATTTTACAACATCAGATCAGGAGAAACTTAATTTGCTGTGCACAGTCAGGGCATTAGATGCGTCCACAGAGCTGCCCTGTGACATAAGTTAGACCAGTTATTTGTCTGTTTTGGGTCATCCAGGAAAGGGTACACAGCATCTAAGCAGAGAATGAGTTAGTGGGTAGTCGAGGCTATGCTTACAAATCGTCTGGTCAGCCTTCACCTATGGCTGTTCGGGCCGTTTCTAAAGCTTTAGGATGTTTCCCTTCAGGACATTTGTGATGCGGCAGGCTGGTCCTCACCACACACTTTTGTGAGATTTAATAACCTGGATCTGGGTTCCACTCCAGGTGCTTTGATGCTCTCATCCTAGTGTGCACTGCGATTTCACACAGACAGGTACTTGCTAGTACGGCGGCGTGGGTAAAAGGTAGGTACATTGTCTCAATTCAGCTCGAGTTCCCTTGAAATGGAACGTCTCAGGTTAACGTAGCATCTGCAATCAAAATCACAAAAAAAAAAAAAAAAGAGATAATAACAAATTATCTGTATGGCAATATATACAGTGAAGAAAATAAGTTTTTGAACACCCTGCTATTTTGCAAGTTCTCACACTTAGAAATCATGGAGGGGTCTGAAATTGTCATCGTTGGTGCATGTCCACTGTGAGAGACATCTAAAAAAAAAAAATCCAGAAATCACAATGTATGATTTTTTAACTATTTATTTGTAAGAAACAGCTGCAAATAAGTATTTGAACACCTGAGAAAATCAATGTTAATATTTGGTACAGTAGCCTTTGTTTGCAATTACAGAGGTCAAACGTTTCCTGTAGTTTTTCACCAGGTTTGCACACACTGCAGGAGGGATTTTGGCCCACTCCTCCACACAGATCTTCTCTAGATCAGTCAGGTTTCTGGACTGTCGCTGAGAAACACGGAGTTTGAGCTCCCTCCAAAGATTCTCTATTGGTTTTAGGTCTGGAGACTGGCTAGGCCACGCCAGAACCTTGATATGCTTCTTACAGAGCCACTCCTTGGTTATCCTGGCTGTGTGCTTCGGGTCATTGTCCCGAACACATTGTGTGCTTCGGGTGTTATTGGGATGGTACTCATCATTCCTCTTCCTCCAAACACGGTTAGTGGAATTATGACCAAAAAGTTCTATTTTGGTCTCATTTGACCACATGACTTTCTCCCATGACTCCTCTGGATCATCCAAATGGTCATTGGCAAACTTAAGACGGGCCTTGACATGTGCTGGTTTAAGCTGGGGAACCTTCCGTGCCATGCATGATTTCAAACCATGATGTCTTAGTGTATTACCAACAGTAACCTTAGAAACGATGGTCCCAGCTCTTTTCAGGTCATTGACCAGCTCCTCCCGTGTAGTTCTGGGCTGATCTTGCATGGAGCCCCAGTCCAAGGGAGATTGACAGTCATGTTTAGCTTCTTCCATTTTCTAATGATTGCTCCAACAGTGGACCTTTTTTTACCAAGCTGCTTGGCAATTTCCCCGTAGCCCTTTCCAGCCTTGTGGAGGTGTACAATTTTGTCTCTAGTGTCTTTGGACAGCTCTTTGGTCTTGGTCATGTTAGTGGTTGGATTCTTACTGATTGTATGGGGTGGACAGGGGTCTTTATGCAGCTAACGACCTCAAACAGGTGCATCTCTAATTTAGGATAATAAATGGAGTGGAGGTGGACATTTTAAAGGCAGACTAACAGGTCTCTGAGGGTCAGAATTCTAGCTGATAGACAGGTGTTCAAATACTTATTTGCAGCTGTATCTTACAAATAAATAGTGAAAAAATCATACATTGGGATTTCTGGATTTTTTTTTCAGATGATGTCTCTCACAGTGGACATGCACCTACTAACCTTCTAAGTGGGAGAACTTGCAAAATAGCAGGGTGTTCAAATACTTATTTTCTTCACTATATATGGCAGTTTTCCCTGTGGTCTCAAAAATAGAATTGAATATCGATATTTTTCAAGGTATCGTATCGAATTTGGAAATTCCAGTATTGTGACAACACTTATATATAGAACGGTAGAAAAACAGTTAGAACGATAGATAGATAGATAGATAGATAGATAGATAGATAGATAGATAGATAGATAGATAGATAGATAGATAGATAGATAGATAGATAGATAGATAGATAGATAGATAGATAGATAGATAGATAGAGAATTCATTACATTTATATAGCGCTTTTCTCTGCACTTAAAGCGCTTTACATAGAAGGGGGGAATCTCCTCAACCACCACCAATGTGCAGCATCCACCTGGATGATGCGACGGAAGCCATATTGCACCAGAACGCCCACCACACACCAGCTTACTGGTGGAGAGGAGACAGTGATGAAGCCAATCAGTATATATGTATGTGTGAGGATGATTAACAGGCCATGATGAACTGAGGCTACTGGGGCAAATCTGGCCAGGAATGCCGGGGTTACACCCCTACTCTTTCGAAAGACATCCTGGGATTTTTTTGTGACCACAGAGAGTCAGGACCTCGGTTTAACGTCTCATCCGAAGGACGGTGCTCTTTGACAGTATAGTGTCCCCATCACTACACTGGGGCGTTAGGACCCACAGAGACCACAGGGTGAGCGCCCCCTGCTGGCCTCAATAACACCTCTTCTAGCAGCAACCTGGTTTTCTCATGAGGTCTCCCATCCAGGTACTAACCAGGCTGCCTTGCTTAGCTTCAGTGGGCAATCAATCTTGGGCTACAGGGTGATATGGCAGATAGATAGATAGATAGATAGATAGATAGATAGATAGATAGATAGATAGATAGATAGATAGATAGATAGATAGATAGATAGATAGATAGATAGATAGATAGATAGATAGATAGATAGAACAAATTATTCAGCCTGTTCTCACGTAAATGCGTCTCTATAACACGCATGGTGTGTTGTCGTGTAATATACGCGAAAATTAGTTTTTGCGTGCATATGAGACGCAGTTTTTCACGTGCATTTGATACGCTGTTCATTTGCGTGTAATACACACGCACCCCACAGCACTAATTCTACCCAAGCGTATAATACACACGCACCCCACACGACACCTAAACCTACCCTAACCAACCAATGCGTATCATATGCACGTAAAAACTCACTTTAGCGTATAAATTACACGACAATACACATGCGTGCTATAAAGACGCATTTAGAGTGATCGGGTTGAATTATTTTACATTAACTGACCAGCATTTTGTGGAGAAACGCTGACAAAAAAAGCACAAACTGGATTGTAAACGTATCAATTGTACGCTTTCATCAATTAAGTGCAGACAGAATGACTGATAATTACTATACTGGCTCATTAAGACTATGTCGACAGGAAAACCCACACAAGCACGCACACACAGGCATGCAGCTGTTACAGTTTGTTTGAGTAATAATGAGCCTGGCAGGTTTTGTTGCACAATTTGCTTAGTTGATGAGAAGAAATAAAGCATTAAAGCAACACACAATAGCCCATTCCTGAAGTAAAGTCAAACAATGAGAATCAATAACACATCACAAATAAGTTTTCTATTACTGATATTCAAATGTCAATGTGATTTAAACACAATTTGCATTGATACCTCTAATATCGATATAAAACACCAACAAAGCAAATGTTAAATGAAAAAGAAGCATGGAAATAGTAAAACTGTTTAACATCTTTGACAAATTGGATTAAATTAACT
Organism: Semotilus atromaculatus; assembly: GCA_031834385.1. Lineage (NCBI taxonomy): Eukaryota > Metazoa > Chordata > Actinopteri > Cypriniformes > Leuciscidae > Semotilus > Semotilus atromaculatus. The sequence continues at coordinate 1,123,568 of JAULUF010000035.1, forward strand.
GATTAAGTTTTAGAAACATCAGTGATATCATGTAAACAAGCAGACTATAGCATCAAATATTCACCACTATATTAACATGTATTAAGTGATTTACCCCAATAAGGCTTATTAACAAAATCATAATGATAAGTTAAAGTGCTTTGTCCACTTAAAGATAAAAAAAAAATTAAATACACACACACACACACACACACACACACAGGATGAGTAATAAAAGCTTCAGCTTCAATGCAGTAATACTCAATGTCTCATAAAATATTAATGTGTGTGGTAAAATTCTCTTAGTTCCGATATATTTAATTGCAAGTGTCTATAAACTTGCCGTATGGTTATATATTTACAAGCAGAGAAGCTTTCAAACCTGATAGCAGGTGTTGACTTCTTTTGAAGTTGTGTTTATAAATATCGAGTCAGGCACCTTCATAAGAGCCTATAAATTTGAGCAGGAGAACAGTATTCTCTTATAGAACGACCTTCTGTTCTTCTTGTTTTCTCGACTAAGTTTTCATAGTCAAGGCAAGATTTGTTAGTAAATTAGATTTTAAGAGTTTGGTTCTATTTTGTTTTCGTAGATAATCAGATTTTGATGTTGAGAAAACATTTGCCTGCAAACACGTTACACAGGTAAACTCAACTTACCACTACCAAGATTTAAATTTGTTTTGTTTTAAAGAATAAAAATAATAAAAAGACAAAACAAACATTAAATCATTGAAACAAGGTGGAAAAGTTGACATAATGCTCACATTTTTAAATATAGGGCATTATTCACATGATCATTTATTTATTTATTTAGATTTAATCATTTCTTTTAGCAGATTTATCAGTCACTGCATACAGCATTTTGAAGATGTTCTGTGAAGTCTGTATAGTATGTATTTTTTTCCCCAAGAGTTATTTTCTTTTTACAGATGTGACATTTGTTTTAGTGCCCAAACCTCAAAGGCCAGTTAAATTGATTAAAACAAGAGGTAGCTTATATCTTGGTCCCTATTTTAACCATCTAAGTGTATAGTCTAAAGCATACGGCACAAGTAGGGTGTGTACAAATCCACTTTTGCTAGTTTAATGACGGGAAAAATAGTCTGCGCGCCCGGCGCATGGTCTAAAAGGGTTGTCCCTATCTTAATGAGTAAAGGTCCTTTCACACCGGACGCGATTTTGACGCACGAATAATTCGCGCGATGGTTTTATTTTTTGATCAGCTGTTTGTGTAATGAGTGCTTCCACACCGAACGCGAATGTGCTGCGGCGAAAAAACGACTTTTATTTTTTTCGCTTTGATGTCGATTTTTTTTTACTTTTGCGGCGACAGAAACGGCTTCAGCCAATCACATACAAGGAAATAAAGGTGAAGCTTGTTGACGCTTTTGGCCGCTCTGACGTAGCAGCAGCATTATGTGCGAGAGAAGAGAAGTGTCACAAGTTACATGAAATGTAAACTAAAAACAAGCAATACATTGAAACTAGAAACCTTTTATAATGACAGCATTTTTATATGGCCTATTCCGCATCTCAACGCACGCATGACATGACGTTGTTTGCTTATAGGGACCAGTTACAAAAGAACGAGGCATGGGATAAAATAGCTGGGATAGTTGGTGTCTCTCCGGTGAGTTGAAGTGCGTGCTGATGATTTATAATATTTTTGACTAGGAGGGAAATAATTGATTTTTAATAATTTTCAACATTCATGATTGTGTGTTTCATATTATTTTTGCATGCCACCAGAGCATGTGAGTAAAACGGAGCGGGGTGACGCAAAATATAAGTTAAAAAACTTAAACATAGGCTACGTTTCATATATATGTTTAAATAATATAATGTTATTTTTTTTATTTCATCTATGTTGATTAGCTATATGAAAAGGGAACCGCATGAGATGAGTAAGAGGATCATAAGATGCCCAATATATCGAAAACATTTGGAATGGGTCAGACATAATTTTGGCCACTTATTAAGTTGTGTTTTGTAGAAAGCCTTTCTTTAAAGTGAATTTCGTTTTGTATAAATTGTATCTTAATTTTAATCAATGTTTCGTCAACAAATTGTCTAGATTATTAAATAAGAAGCAAATATAGACAGTATAGGCTAATCATTGGCGACTGCGCGTGAACTGCAGCGCGTCTCATACCGAAAACGGACAGAAAAACACTAGTTTATTAATAAACAATTCAAATGTTGAATGCATAATCCTTACTTTGGCCGGTTCTTTGTGGTAAAGTTTTAGCTTCTTTACAAGATTAGCATAGGCCTACTCCCCTTCACACTCTGTTCTTTAAGATTGGGTGCACACAAAACCTTCTTTTCTGTCTTTTAAAGACAATGAAAAGCTTGTCTTCACTGGATGATGATGATGATGATGAAGTGTCCATGTTTTCTCAGCTTCGGGGCGAATGTTTTGGAATGTTGAAGCTCTGAACGTCGCAAACTCGCGTCGCGGCTGATGTGAATGGTTTTGACGCGAACTATTCGCACGCGAACCATTCGCTTTTCCGTTTCGCTTTTTCGTTACGCGTCCGGTGTGAAAGGGCCTTAATGCGTTTGTTTTGGGCTTAACGTGCAATAAACCAATCAGAGTCTCATCTCCCATTCCCTTTAAAAGCCAGTTGCGCTCGTGCCATGGCGGATTCGCCATTGGTGGAATTTGAAAGCAGAAAGACTGAATGCGTCTCCAAAGAGGAAACGGATCTGCTTGTGCGTGAGGTCAAAGCTCGTAAGCAGACCATCTACTGGACAAGCCGGATTCCACCATACAGTATCTTTATGTACACAATAGCCGTGTTTCCCAGGAACTTTTCCCAGGAACTAGGGACTTTGGGGTGTTACTCGGTTGCGAGGTAGTACTTTTTCAGGAAGTACTAAAGTTCAGGAACATTCAGGGGTGGGACTTGGGCGCTGAACATGCTGATTGGTTAAGTTCATGCCGCTTTTGACTCCACACAGCATTTTATTTCAACTACCATTATGCAGTAACAGTAGTTTGCCAACAATGAAGTTTAAAAAATATGACCGATGGACTGACTACGAGTATAGTTTAGTTTTTTTTCTTGTGTGTACCTGCCTAGGGACTATGGGCGTAAATTAGCAATGTTGCTATAATTCTGCTTGTTTACATTATGTATTGTGTACAAATGTTCATTAACATGCTTTGTCCCTATCAAGTAAAGACAAACTAAACTAAACTAAACTAAGATGAGGTTCAGGCTTTATTAAGCTTAAATCCGGAGGATGAAATCCAGTGGAAACTGTAAAGTAGCATGTAGTTCTTGGTCACCAAACTATTTGCCTAATCTTCACGGTACTTTAGACCGCGGTGGAAACGCAGACAGCAACAGATCTGGGGGAAAAAAGTTCCTGGGACAAATTGTTCCAGGTAACTTCGGTGGAAAGGCATAAATCTCTCGACTCAGGGGGATATGAGGGAGGAAAGCATGGTCATTTGAAAACACTACAAGTTTTCTACTGATACAAAGCTTAATGCTCAATCCTGAAGTATCCCTTTAAATGTATATTTCAAGTATAAAATATTAATACCTAAATAGGAACATAGTAGTATACAAAGAGTACAAAAACATGTTTCACTTTATTTTGATGGTCCCTTTAACACATTCTGTTGACTATAAGTAAACATGCACATATGTCTACTAACTCTCAAAAGAATGTTCAAAAAGGACCATAAAAATAAAGTGTTACCCAAAACAATATACACTCACCTAAAGGATTATTAGGAACACCTGTTAAATTTCTCATTAATGCAATTATCTAATCAACCAATCACATGGCAGTTGCTTCTAGGGGTGCATTTAGGGGTGTGGTCCTGGTCAAGACAATCTCTTGAACTCCAAACTGAATGTCAGAATGGGAAAGAAAGGGGATTTAAGCAATTTTGAGCGTGGCATGGTTGTTGGTGCCAGACGGGCCGGTCTGAGTATTTCACAATCTGCTCAGTTACTGGGATTTTCACGCACAACCATTTCTAGGGTTGACAAAGAATGGTATGAAAAGGGAAAAACATCCAGTATGCGGCAGTCCTGTGGGCGAAAATGCCTTGTTGATGCTAGAGGTCAGAGGAGAATGGGCCGACTGATTCAAACTGATAGAAGAGCAACTTTGACTGAAATAACCACTCGTTACAACCGAGGTATGCAGCAAAGCATTTGTGAAGCCACAACACGCACAACCTTGAGGCGGATGGGCTACAACAGCAGAAGACCGGGAGCTTCGTGCCCTGGATGTGCATCCCACAAATCTCCATCAACTGCAATCCTATCCTATGCTATCCTATCAATATGGGCCAACATATCCAAAGAATGCTTTCAGCACCTTGTTGAATCAATGCCATGTAGAATTAAAGGAGAACTCCGGGCAATTTTTAAGTTAATCTTGATCATTATATCTTTGTGAGTACTGTCTTTAGAAAGAAAAAAAAAAACGAACCGGATTGGTGCTTGCGACGCGGAGCTGCGACAGCGAATGCCCAGAGCTCCCACTCAGTTAAAACGGCAGCTATGGGGGCATAACATAAAGAGTGTTTTTGTGCCTCTTAACAGACACAAAATGCAATTAAAATGTCTGTCCAACATGAACAGGGGCCTTACCTGTGAACAAGATGCGTTTAGCAACTTAGCCATGGTTTAAATTCACCTAAATAGTGTTTTAGACGGCAAGCTGTAGTCTCGCGCTGAAGTCTCGCTCCTCCCACCTGGACACTATTTACCTTTCCCGACTACAACTTCCCGAGTTCCCACGGGACTTCAGCGCGAGTCCAGGTTGGAGGAGCGAGACTTCCCCGCGAGACTACAGCTTGCCGTCTAAAACACTATTTAAACCATGGCTAAGTTGCTAAACGCATCTTGTTCACAGGTAAGGCCCCTGTTCATGTAGGACAGACATTTTTATTGCATTTTGTGTCTGTTAAGAGGCACAAAAACCTTCTTTATGTTATGCCCCCATAGCTGCCGTTTTAGCTGAGTGGGAGCTCTGGGCATTCGCTGTCACAGCTCCGCGTCGCAAGCACCAATCCGCTTCGTTTTTTTTTTTTTCTATAGACAGTACTCATAAAGATATAACGATCAAGATTAACTTAAAAATTGCCCGGAGTTCTCTTTTAAGGCAGTTCTGAAGGCGAATTTCTGTCAAACACAGTATTAGTACAATAATCCTTTAGGTGAGTGTATTTAGAAAACTATAAGTGTGATGTTGTTCACTTAAAGAATTAGTATTTGAAGTATAAAAATACAAAAATAGTAGTTTAATGAGAGTATACTTACTTTCATAAACTAAAAAATGTGCTACTAGTATGACTAGAAAACTATCAGTATACCACTCGTAATATAGTTGCAGTGCAAATGAAAAACTTAGTTGTAAACTAGTTGTTTACACAAAGTTTACTACTGTTACACTTAAAGCATACTTAAAAGTATACACTAAAAAGTTGGAATTTTTTCCAAAATAGTATTGAAATGGTACACTCACAAGTCTATTTCTAGTACTTCTAGTATACTTTCTACATAGAGTATACTTAAAAATATACTTAAACTTTGCTTAAGTATTGTACTTTACTTTATACTTTATTAGGTTTTATTAAAATTAACTTGAAGTATACCGTAAGGGGTACCAAGTCATGGTTCAGCTGTGTGTGACAAATACTGCCAGTATGAAAGCACAATGGGTGTGTGCTGCTCTCGTTATGCATCCGCACAGCTTCTGCACTGCCTCCGCTCTGTGAAACGGGCATTAGTCAAAATGTGATCATATCACAAAATGTTATGGATATGTATACCTGTATTTAGTGCTGTCCACTTGTAAATCAAACCACTCAAAATGAAAGTTAAATATAGTTCATCCAAAAATGAAATCTCATGTCATATAAAACCTGTATGGCTTTCTTTCTTGTGTGGAACACTTAAGAAAATAATTTAAAAAACGTCGGTAATCATTTTTAAATAAAACATTGTTTTTTATGTTTTTTAAGCCATTTGATTTATGAGGACTTTTGAAATGTCCTCATAAACCACCCATAAGTTGTAATACCAGTGTAATACACATGTCAATATACAAATTTGTGTCCTCATAAATCACATAAACAAACCCACCCACACACACACACACACACACACGTCTAATCCGCCATATTTGTGGGGACTCTCCATAGGCATAATGATTTGTATACAGTACAAACTGTATATTCTATCCCCTTACACTAAGCCTACCCCTAAACCTGCCCATCACTTCAAACTTTCTGCATTTTTACATTTTCAAAAAACATCACTTAGTATGATTGTTTTCCTCATGGGGACCAAAAAATGTCCCCACAAGGACAAGGATTTCAGATATTTCTATCTTTGTGGGGACATTTTGTCCCCATAATGTAGGGTTTACCAGACACACACATCACACACACACAATACTTTTGTATGTTCCACAGAAGAAGAAAAAAAGAAAGTAAAACAGGTTTGAAACGACATGTAAATGATGACACAATTTTCAGTTTTGGGTGACCTATTATTTTAATACCAGGTCTAAGATGAGTCATAATGACCTGATTTAATCAACAACGGTACTCTCCCAGTCTCTCAGACTCTCAGTACTTTTAGACTCCAAATCCATATACATAAAACAAAACTACACTATATCCACATACTGTGCCATCACAAAAACACCATTTCCCACTTTGCTAAAGCAATATGTAACATTTTCCATAAGCAAATGAAGGCATGGAAAGGCTACTGAGGATAGAAATAGTACAACTCCACCAATGTACCCGTACCTCTGTCTGTGTAGTTTAAACGTCCGACAGAAAGGATCTGTTCACACCTGTAGCCTTGAGAGAGAGGTGCTAAAGCATGATCTCAACATGTGTCACAACATAATCCACCGGGTTTACTGGAACACAGATGACCACACCACAGGGAGAAAAAAAGCTGCCTATAATATCTCTTTACCAGCACGGACAGAAACACACACACACACACACACACACACACACACACACACACACACACAGACACACACCCAGACACACACAGACACACACACACACACGTGTTAAAAGAGGTAAAAACTGAAAATTAAATCAAGCTAAATAATTTACAATAATAACAAATTATTTGATTTGTTTCTGATTTGTGAATTTAAGAGATTTGTGTCTTTGTTTTTTGCATTAGCATCTATTTCTAACCCCTTTAATCTTTGAAGGCATACAACCAGTGTTTTCCCTTAAAGCTCTTCTATATTGGAAGTCATGGTGGATAAATTATACTTCCTAACCAAATGTAATTAGTGTGTTGAACTGCTAATCAGACATGATTACCTGTTGGCAACGAGGAGAAACTCTCATGCTCTTTTGGAGAGAGATAGGATAGAGAAATTGAGCTGATTATACCTGAATGAAAAATTAGAGCAAAATACTAATTTCAGAACTGATAATTATGCAATTCTGATGCAATGTAGTGCAATTCCTTCTGCCTTGTTTACAGGTGTTTCGTGTGAATGGAGCAATTTGACAGTTCTTTAGGATCTGCAAATGTTTGTCACTTTTATAAAGCATTATTATCAAGCCTCCACATTATCATTAGCAATACGATATGCCTTTACCTGACAGGTACATGTAGTAAAAAATAAATGGATTTTTCCCCCCTTGCCTTTTACTATTTATTGCAATGTGAGACGTAGACAGACAAACTCAAAGCAAGGACAATCATTTGGCTGTGCCTGTTTAATTCATTTAGCTGGGAGGCAAGGGCTGATAAGACGGCAATCCAAGACTTTCTTCAAAACTAGGAATATGCCAGGTCTGACATAATCCAATCGGGCCTGTTTTCATCAGCTTTTGTCTTGTATTTTTTGCTCTTCTTTTGGACTTTCCTTTGGTTCCAGCACGAAGTAGAAAACCAGAAATGACACAATTCGGTCGCACTTGTATGGCGTAGCAGCCCCAATCCAAACAGCTTTTCTGCAGTAAAACCCTTGAAGACCCACACACATCTAAATCTGGCCCTGAGGGCAACAGGCTCTACACCACGAGATAAAGCAATCAAGGCCAAAAGCAGAAGAAAAAATAAAATAAAATCACACATAATATATAAATATATATTCTAAGCTTTGCCATGGCAACATGCACATGCATCTGACTTTCCAGCAAGAGCAGAGCTGCTATTCTGCAGAAGAAGCGAGAGAGAGAGAGAGAGAGAGAGAGAGATAAAAAAAAAAAAAAACGTAATCGCCCTCACAGAAGAAAAGCCCACGGAAAAAGTGCCGCACATGTGCAAGAGGAGCTCACACATCACCATGGTGGGAAGAGGAACAATGCGGTAATAACAGCCGAGGCGTCAAGGAGCTAAAAAGACAGTAAAGATGGTTAAACGGTCAATTGTCTGGCAAAAATGCATAACAGGACCGTCAGAGGCTAAGCCTGAAGCTAGAGGCCTGCCTGCACAATAAAACGTAAGGCCTGCCCACCTCTGAAACTGTTAGACGCTATTGGTGGAGTCTTCCCTCCACAGCCTGGCTCTCCATACTGGATGAGAGATTCTACCTCCTCGTTTGGCTGGACCATTTTAACTTTGAGAAACTTCTTTGGAGAATTGACAGTCTTGCAAGCGCAGGGAGACTGACATACGGAGGCCTATATTATAAAATTAGAGACCCTCCAACGCAAACGTCGCTCTCGGGCAGACCCTGATATGTTGAGTTTAGGTGAGAATCTTTCACGGATGCGTCCTCGCACAAATACTCTTTAGTAAATCTTTTGATCAAATTATAGAGCGGGTGGAAATCCGCAGCGCAGCTTTCGAAGACTCCGCGCTGTGCCGCCTTGATTCTTTAGTGGCGATGCATCGTGAAGATATTTCCGGTTCTCAATAATAACTGACAACAGCACAAACTCAGAAGGATTGTAGACATTTGGGTTTGGGGGATGGGGGGGGGGACAGTAGGATGTTCCAAAATATAATCACTGGGACATTATCCTTTCAGCGCGCATTCATTCCACTAAAGATAAGAGGCGCTCTCCTGCGCAAACGCGATCCTGTCCGCGGTGGGATGTTGAAAAGGGCTAACAGTTATTATGAAGCAAAATAACAAGCTCTTGTGAGAGGATTGATTGTTTAGCAAATCGTCGATCTTTATAAGAGATGTGTAAATCAGAGCTAAGTCACCATTATGGGCTGCCGCCACTGTGGTGCTTTTGATTTTCTGTCAACATCCATTGACAAAACCCCAGTGCGATCTGTTGACAAAACACGAAGCGGGGCCAACAAATGGATTGAAGCTATCACTCTGTCTCACGGCACTCAAAGTGTATCTGTCGGTTTGAGGCGTCCCACTCCTTTATTTAACACATTTCTATAGTTTCTTGCTTTAAGTAGTGAAGATCAAGGGAAAAAATGCACAACATAGATGCAGCTGGTAGTGACAAAGAGGTTTAGCTGCTGTTGTACGTATGTGTGAAAGCTTACTTATAAACAGACATTCCAGTCATAATCTTTAAAGCAGGATGTAAAAACAAATATCATTAATTGAGAGGAATTTGAAACCTGTGAAAACACACAAAAGGGACATGCTTTGTTGCAGCTTGTTTTATCATAAATAAGATGTTACAGGCTTTATGTAATGTCTGTTATGTTCATTGTCCCTCTTAATGTTATCCCTATGAGACAAAATATCTTTATTATAAATTTAATGTAATTCTCACTTCTGCTGCTGCTGCTGCAAAAAAATTTTTTTAAATTTTTAAATTTTTAAGTTTTTAAAATGCAGCATGCCAAGAGTTTAGCAAGTTTACATTTACATTTTTCATTAGTTAAATTTGAAACTGTGTGCATGTTTAATTTATGATGCGGTTATGATCTTTTTCAAAAGTGGTCTAGATAAATTCCAGCCGTTCAGGCAAAAATCATATGTATTATTATATCGTTTCAAACCTGTATGAGTTCCTTCTTCTGTGGAATACAAAAGAAGATATTTTGAAGATTGTTTCAACAGTTTTTATCATTACAATCAAGGTAAATCCGGTCCAAAACAACAACACTGACTTTCACAATATTAAATCAATGTTTGTTTTGTGTTGTGAAAAGTCATACCAGTTTGGAACGACATGAGAGTGAGTAAATGATGAGAGAATTATCATTTTGAGTGAGCTATCCTTTTAAGTAAACACAAACACTTTGACATCATAATGACATCATCATCGTTCGCCCTAACAGTCAGACGAGTCATACATGCTGAGGTGTTCTTGAAGTGCACATGTGAGGACAAGTGTACACTGACAATAAGAGGGGGCTGGCACTGGGGTACGGCCTCCTGGGGACCCAACAGCAGATGTTATGGGGCATTTCTTTATGATAATGAAGTGAAGGCTAAGACGCCAACCGCCGCCATAACTCTCGATTGCTCTCAGTCTCTCTCTCTCTCTCTCTTTCTCTCTCTCTCTCTCACTCTCATTTGCATGACTCTAAACCACCACCCTAGAGTCACGACCCTTTCCATCCCCTCTAAGTACCCCAATAAATTCAAATGTAATGCTCTTAAATGAGATCACTTACATGTGTCATTTTTCTTCTGTTATATTTATAATCTGCCACTTTGGCCTTGATTAACAAATGGCACTCAAGACACCCAGGCATGATTCCTCACGGCTGATAAGGGGCGAGCAGACGGAGCGAGATGTCCTCAAATCATGTCGGGAGACTACTACAAACATGTGTCAAGTGCATTACAGGGGACACAAGATTTGTGTTCGAATGCTTGGATGATTAGAATAATCCAAAACACCCTGTAACAAACAAATTTAAAGCAGTAGTGGTTAATTAGTTTGTAAATTAATTGCAATGATAAAATGGAAACAAACAATAAATGCAATAACATTTTTAAAATGTCAAAATGCACACAAAGAGACACATACGAAATAAATACCACCCGCGTCATCTGCTGCGCTCAGACACGTTTTTAATTTCAGATTTAATTGTGAGTCCTCTGCATTATTGTGCCAGGCGATGGAGTGCACTTGTTTATCACTGGAGGTTAATCTTACCTATTGTTGTATTTATAGTGTGCACTTTTACAGGACCAGTACTCATTCCTCAACTGTTTGCCAAGAAAGCTCCTATTTAGCCATTAATTATCTCACCGATGGAACAAATCACAGCTAGCCAGTCTAACGTGTTTTTAGTCCCTTTAATATGCATTTTAAAACAGCTTCATTATTATAATGTATTTTGATAAACGATGTTTATGGCGCAGCTTCAGTCATGTAAATTGCTTATCCATAAATTAAACTAATAAAAGTAACTTGATGAAATATCACCTAAATGTTAAGTACCACAGTCTAATTTATTTTGGGCAATTCCTCTCCTCTGGAAATCATAAACATGATTATGATATTATCAAAGAAGAAGAGGAAGAAAAAGAAGAAGAGGAAGAAGAAGAAGGAGAAGAAGAAAAAGAAGAAAAAGAAAAAGAAGTAGTGTACATGGAGACCTATAATGGGATTGTTTTGCATTTCCTTTTGATAGCGTTTCTTTTCGATGATTTATTATGGTCAGGAAAAGGCCATACCAAAGTAGAAATTGTCAGTTATACTCCTAACAACCCATAAAGAGGGAATTTTAAAATCCACGCAAAGCTATAAATCATAAAACAAAAAGTATGTTTATATTTATGTCTTGTTGGTAAAAACAAGCTTGGCTTGAACTATGTAAATCAGAGTGAAACAAATATAGTCTGAATAATATATTGTATAAAACAGTACGTCTTTCCAAGGTTAAAAAAAAAGAAGCATGAAACCAAGTAATCGAAGTATAATTTTCTTTTGTTTTGTTAATTGAAAAAAAACAGGCATCATCATATTGGTTAAATTAACCACTAAAATAAAAGTACGTTCCCTGTCTTTTTTTATTTTTTCTGGACTGGAAGAACACTGTAAACCATAGACCACATTAACCATATGTTGCATGCTGCCTCTTATTATATTACTGTTAGGCACTTTAGTTTTTTTTTTATAACTTAAGAGTTTAGTTTGTATGTTTGAGAGAAAAGAAGAAAACCTACTATTTGGAACATGGAAGGTTTAATAAAATAGCTGATTTCTCCTCCAAGTTTCCATAACACACGGTGAATGAGTCCGCTGCATTCATTGAGGCTCTTTTTGCTCTCTGTAAATCATCCAACAGGCTGAGTACATCTTTTTTTCTTTTCTATTTTTTAAGTGGTGGGGAAACCGTATTTTTGCTATATGTAGACTTATAAACCTAAATATATGCTACATAAACTCTGCTTCGTAACTGCTGCTTAACCGCTATTAGCTACGCCTGCACACGGCCAGAAGATTTTAGCTGAGCGGTACGGCTGAGTGTCTGTATGCTGCTTCTGCATGGATATCTCTACGACTTCACACAGTACTGGCAATTTATCATTCTAGAAGCCTCTATATCAAACCACATGATAAAACATATTATTCCTCGGAGATTAATATTCCTGCCAGTACAAGCATACATTACAGTGCTTATTAAGTAGAAATGTACAATAGTAACGTATTCATGGTATTGATATGCGATATGTTTATAGGCATAATACTGTATGTATATATATATATATATAATTTTTTTTTGTACTACAAAAATAAAAGTGTAGTACAATTTTGAACTACAAATATAATAATTTGTACTACAAAAATATGGTAAATCCAAGAACAACAAATAAAAAAATACTGCAAAAAGTAGAAGAACAGAAAGAAAGAAAGAAAGAAAGAAAGAAAGAAAGAAAGAAAGAAAGAAAGAAAGAAAGAAAGAAAGAAAGAAAGAAAGAAAGAAAGAAAGAAAGAAAGAAAGAAAGAAAGAAATCTTTGTTAAAACCTTTCCCCTAATCTTCATAATTTATCTAAAATCAGTGACAACAAAATTGCCAAAAGAATGCTTTCTCTCCCCCTTCACAAACGTAACTATGGTATCTGGTATAAGACACACACTCCTGCAGCTAAAATGTGTATGATGTTAACTGTACAAAGTAAAGCGGGAGAGAGCGAAATAGACAGAGAGAGAGAGAGAGAGAGAGAGAGAACATCATTTCACTAGAGGGACAAAATCTAAAAGGTTTAGTAATTACAGTTATTTAACTAGCATCAAATAACAAGTGGATCATTCCCCGCCAGAGACTTTTGTGAAGCAAAAGTGTTTCTTAAATGTCACTGATGTAGCAGAGTGTTTCAGACCTGAAATGCATAATGCTGAAGGAAGGTGACATTATTAGCAAATGGGTATTTCTATGTGAAGCTTAAATATAAATATAAATATAATATAATATAATATGATACATATATATACATATATATATACATATATATATATATATATATATATATATATATATATATAACCTTTTTAATAAACTTCAAATCCACAACCACATATTAGCCATATATGCAACCCATATTTAAAATATTTCTTTCAATTACTTTAATGTAAATGGGCAAATAATTTAGTGTTTTACTTTTCTTAATATTTGAATGTCACATATAAAGTACAAATGAATAATAATATTTCAACTGAATGTAATATTTTAAGTAAAGATGCATCACAATATTACATTTTTTACAATTTATTTTCTATGGTAAGTACACAAAATGAGACCAAACGCTATTAATAATTATACCATATAATAATTTCATATAAAAAAAAAATAAAAATAGGAAGAACAGTCTAATAACTATTATTATACTTAATGATTTATATGGAATATCAGTGATTTCATGAAAGCTTGTTGGACATGATGTCAGACATCAAAGTTTAACCCCTGCAATCATGATAATGGTATTTGTCCATTTTCAAGTTTTGCAAGTCTAAATTCGACATACATGTGTCTCTATGAGTCGAGCAGATTGCAGTGCATTAAGGTGCGGATGGGAATTTTCATCAAGCACACACATGTGAATGGATTGACTAGTAGCTCCCTCTTGTGAGCTTAGTAGGAAGTGTGAGTTGCCTTGCACTATGCGGCAGCCTCTTACATCGTCTTTAGTTTTTTCCTCTATTACCCTATTCCTGTCAGAAACACAGAGTCGGTTAGTCCCTCTCCTCTTTCCCTTGCCCCATCTGCATTTGCATGCTGTTTCTCCAGCTCTCACCGCTGACCCCTTACTCAAATATTTAGACGTTCGATTGCAGGCCCCTTTAAGGAACTGTGCCTTAACCCTGACCGTAAACAAATCGATGGGCCAAGTTCAAACGCCAGTGGAAATGTACGAACGTAAACAGGTTCATTCGGAGGCTACAGGGAGGGATCTCGAAGCCGGCGTGCTGCAGAAAGGAAAGAATGGGATGCAAATGTATGCACAGCCATAAAGTATGCATATGCACAAAAAGAGGGAGGGATTACACCCTAGGCTGACTTCAGTTAGTGAGATGGGTTGCAAAGCAGGGCAAATGTTTGGACAATGTTCTGGCAATGCAAGGAAAACATTGCAGGTTATGCTTTCGTGGATGTTTACAGAGAGAGTCTGGTGCGGACGTGAACCTGTATTACTAAATACTGCTCGATTCCAAAAATGCGTGAGATACAGCAAGGCTTTGAAATGAAGGTTTTTTTTTTTTTTTGAGGGGGGATACAGTGTGGTCCCAGATGCACAATATACCTGTTCGTATTTGCTACTGCAAAGAAGAGGGGAGACCTGGAAAAAATATGCGACTTGATAATTGTGCCATGTCACATCAAGAAGGGGCTTGGAGTCGAGTGATAAATTCTAGGTGACCCCTTCATCAGAACAAGGGAAAGGACGGCCTGCCCTTGATGTTCTCTAAGGCATCAGACACCCCCCCCCCCCCCACCCCACCCCCCACCTCACAATCACAGCATTAATATCTTCACACAACCCCCCAACAATAGCCCATTATGTATGGACAGCCAGAGACAAAAACCGCACACCTTGAACCAGAACAAAAGTATTTTTTTTTGTCATAGGCAGAAGCTTCATATCCTACTGATAAACACATATTATTTCCCTTTGCCATCCTAATCAGTCGTATTGTGACACCTCGTTCTTCTGTTTCTCTCTATCACAGCTGGAAGAAATGGATACTGGGTGTAATTACAATACACAAAAAAAGCGCTAAATCGTGCCTTAAGCCAAAATGTCAAAAATAAAGTTCAAATGCTTTAGGAGACTAAGAGAAATAAATGTAGACTGGGTCTGCAACGGACACGAGCTCCTGAGTTTGGATGGTATTATGATGTATGTGAGTAGGTGAATATATCTGGTGACACTGGGCTTCTCCTGATATCGATTGTTCCTGTGGTTACAACACTAACAGTAGTGGAGAGCCATTGAACTTTAAAGCAAATAGTCCTTCTTCCTGTCCAGAGTCCTCGCGGTGGATCAATACATCACAGTGTAAGCTGTGTGTCGTGTCTGCTAATGTTTCTGTCTGTCTGGGCTAATGACCTGAGTAGTACTTATAGCAGTGGGAGAGGTGGGCTTCTGCCAGCTGATTTTGGAAGGAGAACGACTGTAACTTGCTTGTAATCTAAACTTCACATAAATTATATAATTGCTTTTCTTAAATTTAGGCTGTACAATTACACAAAAAAAAATCTGAAGGGGTTAGTTCACCCAAGTATGAAAATTCGGTCAACATTTATTGACCCTCATACCGTTCCACACCCATTACTCATCTTTGGAATACAAATGAAGATTTTTTTTTATTATTATTCTCTCATTTTATGTTCCCTTTTTGTTCATAAGTCCATGCTACCAAAAACTTTCCCAAATTTATAAAGTCCCCCCCAAAAAAAATAGATAGTAAAAGTAATCCATATGAATCGAGTGGTTTGATCCAAGTCAAACAAGTTCGCTTTATATGATGAACAGATTTAGGCTTTTATTCACATAAACTGTGATCAACACAAATACATATAGCTCATCAAGTACATTAAATAGAACCTCAAATAAAACCGTTTGTCTCAAGCAAGCACGTTTGAGCCTCTTTACCATATTTGATCAGATATACACTCACCGGCCACTTTATTAGGTACCCCATGCTAGTAACGGGTTGGACCCCCTTTTGCCTTCAGAACTGCCTCAATTCTTCGTGGCATAGATTCAACAAGGTGCTGGAAGCATTCCTCAGGGAGTTTGGTCCATATTGACATGATGGCATCACACAGTTGCCGCAGATTTGTCGGCTGCACATCCATGATGCGAATCTCCCGTTCCACCACATCCCAAAGATGCTCTATTGGATTGAGATCTGGTGACTGTGGAGGCCATTTGAGTACAGCGAACTCATTGTCATGTTCAAGAAACCAGTCTGAGATGATTCCAGCTTTATGACATGGCGCATTATCCTGCTGAAAGTAGCCATCAGAAGTTGGGTACATTGTGGTCATAAAGGGATGGACATGGTCAGCAACAATACTCAGGTAAGCTGTGGCGTTGCAACGATGCTCAATTGGTACCAAGGGGCCCAAAGAGTGCCAAGAAAATATTCCCCACACCATGACACCACCACCACCAGCCTGAACCGTTGATACAAGGCAGGATGGATCCATGCTTTCATGTTGTAGACGCCAAATTCTGACCCTACCATCCGAATGTCGCAGCAGAAATCGAGACTCTTCAGACCAGGCAACGTTTTTCCAATCTTCTATTGTCCAATTTCGATGAGCTTGTGCAAATTGTAGCCTCAGTTTCCTGTTCTTAGCTGAAAGGAGTGGCACCCGGTGTGGTCTTCTGCTGCTGTAGCCCATCTGCCTCAAAGTTCGACGTACTGTGCGTTCAGAGATGCTCTTCTGCCCACCTTGGTTGTAACGGGTGGTTATTTGAGTCACTGTTGCCCTTCTATCAGCTCGAACCAGTCTGGCCATTCTCCTCTGACCTCTGGCATCAACAAGGCATTTCCGCCCACAGAACTGCCGCTCACTGGATGTTTTTTCTTTTTCGGACCATTCTCTGTAAACCCTAGAGATGGTTGTGCGTGAAAATCCCAGTAGATTAGCAGTTTCTGAAATACTCAGACCAGCCCTTCTGGCACCAACAATCATGCCACGTTCAAAGTCACTCAAATCACCTTTCTTCCCCATACTGATGCTCGGTTTGAACTGCAGGAGATTGTCTTGACCATGTCTACATGCCTAAATGCACTGAGTTGCCGCCATGTGATTGGCTGCTTAGAAATTAAGTGTTAAGGAGCAGTTGGACAGGTGTACCTAATAAAGTGGCCGGTGAGTGTATGTTTGTGCATTGATCAATTTTGTGAATTAAAGCCTGAAATATATCTGTTCTTCAAACAGCAATCGTGTCTCTTCCCAAAAAGATTGGATCAAACCTCTCGGTTATGGATTACTTTTACGTTTGTATGAACATTTTGAAGAACGTTTTAGTTAGCAGTTTCATTCAAATATAATTTGCATTGCACAGAAAAACAAAAGTCTTATGGGTTTGGGACAACATGAATGTGAGTAAGTGATGACAGAAATCTGGTGCAAGAGCTTACAAATTATGCTTAAAGCTTTGTAATAATCACTGGATCCACATTCTCAATCCAATCTTCTAATCTATGGAAAGTGTTTTTCATCTCTCAGCATAGACGTACAGTCAAAAACAGCATTTTGAAACATTTTAAAATGGTTTAAGGACCCACGGTTTCTGGTAGTGTAAATGAAACCTGAATTCCTCATTTGACAAGCTCTGTGGGTCTCACCATTTCACTGGCCAGGGATATATTTGGAATTACGAGACAGTCAGATTCCTGATTCCCCCCTCTGAGGTTCTGTTAAAGGGAATTACTGTAAAAAAGACAGCTTTGAAAGAAAGCTTCCATTCAAGAGATGATGATGAGAGGAGAAAAGGGGGGGGAAACACCTATTCGGTTCTTTCCAACTGGAAGCATTCGATCCATGTGCCTGGATCAGTGTCCGAAATAAGCCAGATCGTGAAGTGTTGAAGAGGGTGGAGGCGTGTGTGCAATCCCCATGAGGGTGTGGGATCTATTCCAGGGAAAGTGAATGGAACTAAATAGCCAACATCAAATGAGTGAGACGAGGCTTGAGAAAGGTTTGGGAAGAACTGCGATGGGGTACGAGCCAAAGCGCTGAGCCCCAGGGTCTGAGAGTCTTTTTCCCCCAGCTGATCCCCACAAGAGCTGGGCTCTTCGGTGCTGACCGAAAGGCTCCAACTGCCAGTCCTGCTCAGCTGACAAAGCTCAGTACGGAGTAACACAGAGTTAAAGTGCTGAGGAGGAGCTGTTGATGCACACTTCACACGTCAATGCTCAAACAAACACAGAGTGAAGAGAGCAAAGCAAAACATTCAGTGTAATGCATTTGAGCATCATGAAAGGTTAAAAACAACAGGAGTTACTGCAGTCTGCAGTCTCTATCTTGGCACATTCATGCAAGTTTATGAAGGAAGTAGTAATGTGATTCATGAGCAAACCATTAATTTGGATTTATTCAAGAACTCATTTATTTCTGTTCACAAAACTGCTCTAAATGACTCGGTCACAAATAAGTTCACTAAAGTAGCATTTTGACTTACTAGTCATGTGTGACACAACATTTAATTGTGTTTTTGCTTGGATTGATGGATTGATCAACTCAAAAAATAAAATGCTATGTCATTTCAAACGTGCATGACTTTCTTTCTTCTGTGGAACATTAAAGAAGACACTTTGTGACACTGCTTTTGTCCTTAAAATTCAAATATTAGTTTTAAATGGTCATAAAAGCTTAATTATTGGGTCCACTGTCCCTTTAAGTTTAATTTCGATATGATACAGTATGGTGATTTGTATGATGGTGACTTTCCATGCTTTTTCCATATGTTGGGTATAACCTGTACAAAAAAAGTTCATCTCAGCACTCCAAAAGTCAAAGCATTTATCATACAGATGGCCACATCTGTGGAACACACTGGAATAGAAATGACCTAAATGAGTAATTCAATCACACAGAGAATGAGAGGTCCATTCTCAATTCAATTTGAGTGTCTGAGAGATCCAGCCTCCTCATTTCTTAATGTCACTTTAACATCTTACATGTTAATGAGCAGACGGGAGGTTAGGCCTAACACAGAGCCATTATCCACTTATTAGAGCTCTGACCCTGATGATCCCTACTCCATTAAACTGTGGATGTACAGTACAGGCATGTGTGGAGATGAGAGGCGACGTTCAGCTTGACTGAGCTTGTAGTCAAGTGCAAATGCAACACTGCCCTTGTCCGTTCTGTCAGTCCAGGGGTGGGACACCCTGAAGTCAATGTGCCCTTCTGCACACACATATACCTGCACGGCAGAGAAAGAACCACTGACACGGGTCACTAGACTCCCTCATCCTCCCATTTATCTCCTGACAGAACATATCTTTCACATGAAGAGCACGGCCAGGAGACAGCAGAAGACAATTTCACAAGTTTGACAGGTGTTGCTGTGTAAGGCGAGTGTTTTGCAAAAAAATTTCAGATTCTGAACTGAAAGTGCTCATGAAAACCTACGACGTGAACATTCTGATGCGTCAATGCGTGTCGTCTTTGTTTGAATCAAAAAAAAAAATTTGGTTTGATTGCTTAAAATTTTTATTTAATTCAGACATAAATTATCCCAATGTTGGAACTGTACTGCATTTTGTTCACCTTTCCCTCTGATTTTAGAGATTAGTAATGGGTAGGGTTAGGGGTAGTGATAGAATTTGGAATACATTTTCGGACAGGAATGTTGTTCCATATCAAAATTTGTTGATGTCTTATTTGGCAAAATCAGTGACCGCATGTAGATATAGGCCTCAAAATAGGCTTTTCTAAAGTCCAATTCTGATTTCATTCTTTAAATCCTCAATATGTTATATTTCTTTGCTCTCTGAGGCTTTTTGTTATGTTTGAAGTGTTTTTCTTGCAATTTCCACCTCCATTAGCGTCTTTGAGGGGGAAAAAAAACTGCTCTGTCTATTGCCGATTTAAGAATTGCCGTTGACAACTCGTAATATTCCAGACCTGCAAAGTCACACAGCAATGCACTGTCCCACATGTGAACCCAAACTTTGCACTAAAACATCATTCTCCTTCTCCTCTGACCCCATTACTTCAATCCCCATCGACCGCCCCAAACAAAACCTTTCTGATTGCTATTGCACTCTATGCGCTCGCCCTTTCATAATGTTATCTTAAGAAACGTGGAAACGATTGGACTTCATTTATAGTTTGAGTGTGAGAACTGAAAATGACTACCACATTGGACTAGTTGTGTGTGGACAGCGTCACAGTGAATGTTGATGGTGTTGCTGGGTGTTCTGAGGAGGTTATGGACTCCAGAGGAAGGATTGATTCAATCATTCAGTGATGTAATACATTTATACTATAACTAAAAAAGAAGCATGGACTTAAAACTTGAATATTCAGGGTTCAATATAAATTAATCTCAATCAACAGCATTTAATATAATGCGACAAATATACATATTATTTGAAGGCAAAAAAATGGATGTTACGGTACTAACAATGGTTGTGAATGCGGCCAATGTTTTAAAGATTATAATTTTATAAAGCACTTATAATTATTATTCATTCTTCCAGGAAAACATGTATTATTTGAGCTGTTTACATTTTTTTTTTCACTTGTTTTAAGGTTTTATATTCTCTGTTTTCATGTCTGTTTTTGCTTTTTGTGTCTATTATTAAAACAGTGAGTATTTTAACATTCATGGATTGACCCCATTCACAAGGAATTTAAAGTGGAATAAAAATGTTGTGTTAAATGAATATTCCAATTCCCTTAAATGATGTTGATTGCTGCCTTGTATTGAACCCAGAATATAAACAAAGTAAATAGATACTCATTCAACCCTTAGATGGATGATTAAATCACAAAGTCAAATATAATAAAAAATAAAATCATGAGTGATGCTGATAGCAAATTATATTTTAGTTATTTATAAAGGATGTGTAAAAAGTACAGTCATAAAGTATAACGCGTATGGTCGAAGGTAATCACAAACAGTATTTTGATTTATATGTAACCTCATACCCTGTATAGTTGAAAATGGCTTTTAAAGGCTTCTGTGAATATCATGCATGAAAAGGATTAAACATAAGTATTAAATAAATAAGCATACACATACAACTATATACACAACTGTCTGTCTATTGAGTCTGGAATGACAGTCATCCTAATACAAAATCTAGCACCATCCTCAAAGCAGAGAGAGAAAGAGCTGAAGTTGAAAGCACCTCTGGCAGATAAGGGTTTAAATGTAAGGTGATGGGGCAGCGATTGGCCGAGATTAGAGCAAAAGGCAATGTAAGAAGGACAGATAGAGACAGTAACGGTTTCTCACACTTTCGTCAGCCCTTAAGAATAACGGGAGCGGCAGGTTCTATTCCATGTCCGTAACAGGGATAACAGTGGCCACTTGTTCAACGGGGCCCACTTCTCATTACACCAGCCTCCACTGCGCCAGTGAAATCTGTCACCAAAGTCCAGCACGAAGGGCAATCCAAATTGAAAAACTCTGCCATGAGTAGCGGGGAGTAGGGGGTGACGGAGGAGGAGGCTGAGGAGTGAAGAGGAAGGGAAAAAAATCTGGTCATCAATTGCTGGCAACAGATCGCAGACGAAGATTATTGGAAGGCAACATTGCAGCAGATGTCTGATGACTGTATATTAACCTGCTTCCTACACACACAGAACATCCGAGCCCAGATCTTCCTAATGTCAGACTGTGAGGCCTTGTCCTGCGCAATAGGAGGAACTCGTAATCCATGAGGAAAAAAAATATGAAGCTACGGTTTGTGCAGCAGCACTGCTGATTTGTTGGACTAACTGCGCTGGCAGCGATGGAGTCGTTCCAAGCCACAACACACAAAAACCAGTGGGCTGCCAGCAAATGTCCCTCTGTTCAGTGCAGTAATTGGGCTCACACTGGACTAGGAGTGGTACTGTAGTGTCGGCCATCTTAAGAAGTTACAAAAGTCGGTAACTTACTGCATAATTAATAAGGAATTAGTGACGAACTAATAGGTGATTCTTCATTAACCACTTCTTCACTGTTTACTGCTAAGTAAGATGTGTTAACTAATCATATGTAATATAATTTTATGATTGTGTTAAGTATCAGTTAGTTAATCAATAACTAATGAATTCTGTCATACCTCCTGAAGAACTACTATTCATTATCTACTAATTAAGGTTCAAGAAAAATAACTAAGTAGTAACAGTCATACAAAACTAACCTCATATTATTTTTATATTTTATATACAGTACTGTGTGTGTCTGTTTTCCTCACTATTTAGTAAATGCATGTATTTGAGGCAACGACTGAGGGAAACTGAAAATATAGGGAACTTATTCGTAATTAATAAATAATTATCAAATAATTATCCAGGAATTAGGCTACTTATAACCTGAAACAGTCTTCTAAAGTGAAAATATAAGGAACTTATTAGTAATTAATAAATCATTATTATATAGTCCTTCAGGAATTACTTAGAAACTGAAACAGTATTCTAAAGTGATAAAAGGGAACCCATTAGTAATTAATAAAGATTTACCACATACTTCTGACTCAAATCAAACTTATTGTAATATATATATATATATAAACGTAATCATCTAAACCTTTGTAAAATACACAACAATTACTTGTTTACATGATATCGTCCTTTATTTCAGATAAGAACATTTTTTAATACAGCAAAAAAAAAATATTTAGTTTTACCATGTATAAGAACTAAGTATAATAATAAGGTGTAATATACATTATGAAAAGTTTTTTCTAATGAAATAAAAAGTTTGCTTATTTGCAGATCATAGCCTATAGGTAAATGTCTGCACTTATCTTTCTTATTAGTGCTGAAGAATGACAAACTGCTAAAAAAAAAAAAAAAAAAAAACATTGATCAGTGCTTTTTACTTTTTAAAAATGAATTACCTTTGTACTTTTACTAAGGTAATTTTGAAAATGGCCTAATTATAATTTAACTGGAGTAATATTTTTTTGGGGTGTATCTGTACTTTTACTTAAGTACTTTATTTGTGTATTATTGTAGTGACTACTGTGTATGACTGTTCATTAGTAGTTACTTAGTTATTTTTCTTGAACCTTAATTAATAGATAATTAATAGTAGTTCTTCAGGAGGTATGACATAATTCATTAGCTATATTGATTAACTAACTGATACTTAACAAAATCATAAAATTATATTATATACTGATTAGTTAACACATCTTACTTAGTAGTTAACAGTAGTGACTTAAGTGTTAATAAATAATTACCTATTAGTTCTTCAGTAATTCCTTATTAGTTATGCAGTAAGTAAGATACATTATTCTAAAGTGTTACCCAAAAGTCTATAGTTTATAATCTTCATCATCACAAACAGTAAATTATGTAATTAATTTAAATTTGTTAATTATGATATGATCCCAGAACAAGAGTTTGGGCTGAGGGCACAAACGTTTACAGTAATAGACAAGTTGCTGATGATAGTGCTAGGTCAGGTATTGTTGCTCTGCATCATTAAACATGTACAAGTCATAGCATCATTTTTTTTAGAGGCATATGTGGAGGGGTTTCACTAAAATAGGTGCCGGATCCAGCACAGTCTCATCCCAAGACGTCATATAACTGACGTCTTGGGACGTCTTTTGACCATACGTCAATATCCGCCTTTTTAGGGTACCCTTAAATGTCGGTAAGATTACGTTATCGGATCCTAACTCTACCCCAGACCTAAACCTACCCCTAAACCTACCCCGTCACCTAACTGACGTTAAAGGTAAAGCGTCAGTTGTATGACGTCCCAGGATCGTCATCTAACCGACGTTTAAGGGTACCCTAAAAAGGCGGATATTGACGTATGGTCAAAAGACGTCCCAAGACGTCAGTTATATGACTTCTTGGGATGAGACTGTGTTACCGGATCCAATTCCGGAGGTGTAGGATCTGAATCCCCCTTTGTTTTCCGGCACAAATTAAGCCTTGAGCAAAACATTTGCCATGTGGGAACATCCATAGTCCAAACGTATCCCAGTGTTCCTTTGTAAAGATCCCTAAGGACAATTTCAGGACTAAAATTAATAAAACAGATTGTAGACCCCCAAATCTCCCTTAAACAGTTCTGGCATGACCAATGAGGTTTTGGAGGATTCTACAAAGATGAAATGCAGGTTAATGAATTATAGGGGTACTCTTGCCTTTTTTTTCACATTCTAGTCATCTCTTGACAGAATTGACATATGTTGGGCAGTGTTCACTATAGATTAACAACACTTTTGCTTAGACTACCAAGGCATTAGGGTACAATTTACTGCATGTAAATCTTGTCTGCAAACATCCTCCACCATCCACACCCACACACTCAGGGCCTGGAATGAAGCCACCTGAAGCACAAATCATCCTTTCCCAATCATCAGAGCATTACAGTATTTGACCCACTGAAGTTTTTTCGTCTTTGCCAGTGGGCAATAAACATGACCTGGGATGATACAGCTAGAAATGAGAGGGGAGGTGTTGTAGGCAGCAGATGAGATGGGAGGAGAGGAGATGGGAGCCCTTAGCCGCTTCACATCTGGTGCTGAATTAAAGGCATATGGGCCGCCCCAATCAGGCCTGATGGGGGTGATGTCATGGCCACTGCCACAACCTCTGGTTTTCCAGCACTGTGTCATGACAGAAAAGCCAGCGAGCTGTAAACGGTCTGGTCCAGAGCGAGGGATGAAGATGGCACACTATGAAACTATAAGGAACAGTCAGACTGTGTGAATGATAAGTTTGTGCAAATCCAGGAGGTGCTACAGCCTTGTCATAGAAAATGGACCCTTTTAACATTTCTGGGGTTCTCAGAAGCAAAAGTCATTACAGTTGGGTAAACTTCTATAGTGGTGAATGGAAACTACAACAAACATATTCAGGATATGATATAAAAAATCCAGGATAGCGTTTCCATGACTTTCCATAAGAGATTGATTATGCTAGTCAGAAGAGAGAAACACATCAAATTTGCCATCACTCCCTCAGTTGCTGTGTTAGAAACACCCACAAAGCATTGGTAGCTAGTTTTCTGAAATTATAACACACAAAGTATAGTGGTTTACTGTGGAAATGCATCATCACAGTCTGTGAAAAGGTTCCAAATCACTTTAAATGCTGTTATTTCACAATAAATAATGTCCACTCATAATGGTATTACCCATACATAGTTCCCACAGGCCAATTAATGTCACGTGACCTCCCTGGAGACGCCATCTTTGATGGCAAAAGCTGCTGTGTTTACAAGGTTTTACAAGCAAATTTCGAATATATCTTTCTGTTTATAAAGTTACGAAAATCATAAAGAGACAAAGTGACAGAGATTATAAAGAGACTCTATTAACACAAGACAGAGAGAGGTACAATGTGAAAATTTCAGTCATAAATGGTGTGGATCCGTACTGAGCACTGATTATGCAGCTTTGCCTCAGATACTATCATGTATTCGTATTGAACCGAAACGGTACGGGCGTCACGGTTCGTTGCATGAATATATACACGGTATAAAAATAAATAAAACTCGCGTGCAAATTAATTAATGTAATGCAGAACTACTTTATACGCGGGTTCTTTAGGGACATAATCTGAGATTGCAATGCTGGAATGTGTGTGTGTGTGTGAGAGAGAGTAAGAGAGAGAGAGGCGCGGGCGCGATCGAACAGTGGAAACAATGTTGTTTTTGTATGTTTTTAATACCTTGTCATACAGGACATCATTCAAACTGCAAAGTGTTAACTTATATTTGTTATATAAGTCGTTTTTGTCGTTGTTCTGACAAAAACTCACATTCATGAAGTCTAATGACGGCCGGGTATACTGTAAAATCCAAATGTAACTGAACCTCCGGCACAATTTGAACATCCATTGACCCAGCAGGAGATGACCGTTTTCACTTTTTATCACAAAATTAACTCGTTTCAGCTTATTCTTCTAATGTTCTGCCCACAGCCTGCCCACAGAAATGGCGCCGGCTCGGCAAATGCCCGTATGTTGTGACGTCATGTAGGAACTATGTATACCTTACTTTAAGGACATACATCCACTATTATATTAATAAAAATATTCACAAACATTCTCAGATGACCCTCCAAAAACTCTTGGATGACTTGAAAATCTGTAACTTCGAGTTCTGGCTTAGACTCGCCAAGCTCAGTTAAACCTCATTACATTCAAATAATGGCCACACAACACAGGCCATTATATCAGACAGGTGCCAGCAATCAACCACCAATGGAAGTCAATCACTAAGAAGAACAGCGAGGTTCCATTCATAACCTTAAATGCCAATGCAGTTCATAGGGCCAGATCTGGGAACGGTCTGACCTTTATCATTCATAATCTAAAAGATCAAACAACGCCTATATGCTGATTCCACAGAAGCAACGGCCTTTACTCTGGAGATGACCGAAATCCCCCTCATGCCCCAGTGGTTTTAATTGTCTGGCTTTAGAAGGAAAAGGAATTTTACTTTGGTGCTCAGGTAAAAACAGCAGGGTTGTGCTGAGCTACTTGGGAGGTCTGAAAAGCTGTGCTCTAGACCTTTTCATGTGAATGGGGCTTAGCCATTGAGGGGTGACCCCGTTGAGCATGTCATGAGGGTGTAATGAGGTCAGTTTACAGGTTGGGCGGCAGGTAATCCTTTGTTCATTACAGGCCCACTCGGTGGCTGTTGGGGAGGAACAAAATCAAATGGCAGCAAGCTATAGAATAGTAGTGGATTGTATGTGTGTACAGGGCCAGGAACTCAATAACACTTGATTCAGTATGAAAAGAAACCCAGAGCCACCCGTGAAGCAGCAGCCCGGATGTGAGGGAGGGCCGTTAGTGGCAGGAGTTTGGTGTCAGAGAACAAGACAAGCTTTGTACCAGCTTTAAGAAGCAAATTAAGAGAGAGTGATGCAAGCTTACTGACTCTGAAAGAATGCGTGAAGAAACACCTGGTGATCATCAATAGAGCTTAGAGAGCCCCATGAAAGCGCCAGAGTAAGACAGTCGACACTCATGTGAGGTTGCATGATGACTACCACACTTGCTCACACAATCAAACAAGTGCATCAGGATCAATTGAGAAAATATATCATAGTTTTTTTAACGGTCATAAGGTAATGGTCATACCGTTAAAATATATAATGAAAATATTGGTGAATTCAAGTCAAGTTGGAAAGATCATATTTATGAGTTGAACGCACATGGACGCCCCCACAATGTTGTAATTACAAAGTTTGTTGACTTTTTTAAATTTATTTACGATAAAACTAGTTAATGTTGTTCACATTTGAATTGTGATTCTATATTGTATTGATTCAGATAAAATCCCAAATTTGAAAAAAAAAATACATATTTTCGAAAATGTTAGTTAATAACTTGGTGTTGGAACAAAAAAAAAAAAAAAAAGGGCTGAAGTCAACTGCAAGAGCAAGAAAGCATTCGGACACTTTAAAAGGCACACACCTCACACCATGCACTTGAAGGGCAGTGGCATTTGAAGGAATAATAAAAAATAAATCCTGCCCCATTATCAGTGAGATCAAACATTTGAATTTAGATTTTAGAATCTCTAGGGGAAGGAAGAGCTTCCCTTGATAAGACATATGGAATATGCAAGCTTTATAAAGTGAAAGTAACATATGGGAACACTACGAACATAAGGAATCACATCGAACACTATCACCCAGAATGCCAGTGCATTCTGGTCAACCAAATACGTGCAACAAAAAATTCTAAATTTCCATTTAACTCTGAATGGGTTTTCTTTTAGATGTCCAGTGTCCTGCATGTCTTTTGTGATGAGTTAAGGGCCGTTGGATGATAACTTGATGACAATATCTATAATATCTATCACAGTAGCGCTATTTCAGTGCAGTTATGCAAAATGTATTGCTGTTTTCTAATTGTTTTCCTCTGTATCAAAATGCATGCAACAAAGATTTTAAACTCTGAACAGGCAAAGAAAATATCTTAGTCGTGTATTTTATTTTGAAAGATCTGAGCCCCTACAGTGGCTTTCAACACATGATCCACACAGCCATCCTAAATGCTATTTGTTTCATTGGAGTTTACAAAACTGAGAAAAAAAAGAAAAAAAAACTTTCAAGGTTTACATTTGATTCAGTGGGATTTTTTTTTTTTCAATGGGATCTATTAAACTGTCTATCACATCAAATAAGAAAAGAAACACAAAACAGCAATTGATTCCCATTGAATCAGGCAACAAGGCCGATAGCAGCTATATAGTTTTCTTTTAGATGTCCAGTGTCATGCATGTCTTTTGTGATGAGTTCAGGGCCCTTCACTCCAAGGATGATAACTATAATGATGACAATATCTATAACATTTTAATAATCGTTCTGAAAAGGAAAGTCAACACTACACTGTAAAACGAAAATGTATAGTGGTGTAACG
The DNA here is from genome assembly GCA_031834385.1 of Semotilus atromaculatus. NCBI lineage: Eukaryota > Metazoa > Chordata > Actinopteri > Cypriniformes > Leuciscidae > Semotilus > Semotilus atromaculatus. Next base: position 1,151,984 of record JAULUF010000035.1, read on the forward strand.
TTTGTAAAACGACAAAAAGGAATGTTGATGGAAGCACTTTCAGAACTATTTTTTTTTTCCAGCTGGTGAACAATAAATACACTGACAGCCTATCAGAATCTCCCTGATTTTAAAGGGCAAAATAAAGCAACAGACGACAAAACTGCAGTGTGTGCATTTAATGTTATAGTGCTTTGGTGTGGCCACGTATATAGTTCTCTTTATAGTTCTTGACAAAAAATAAAATAAAAATACAGTCCCAAGTGCCTTTGTCTGTGATAAGTAAATTAGAACAAGTGATCAAATCTCTCTTGAAAAATAAGAACTAAACATTTATATTTAAAATGGTAGGGCTCTATAAGAGAGGGAATTGCATTAAAAAGACAATCAGTTCAATTTAAATTCTCTCACAGTAGCGCTATTTCAGTGCAATTATGCAAAACTGCTTACTGTTTTCTAATTATTTTCCTCTGTAATATAAGTATACATATGTTTTGTATACTGCTTTTCAAGAACCACACAAATTCTGTTCCCCAGTTACCTGATAAAGGAATAAACCCAGGCTAATGAGGAGAATCCAGATCTCTCCCTAAGTCCCCAAGATTGCTTCTCCTCGTTATTAGAGGAGTTGAACTGAGAGGGTCGAGCACGATCGACACTCTGACCTTTGCAGCTGTTGAACGTGACCCTGAGGTTACGGTACAGTCGGGTTCAGCTGACCCGGTCAGGCGCAATTGGTTGATAAGGTCGGCAGTAATAACAAGCATAGCAAGCTGACCCGGCCTGGGAGAGCACTGTCTAAGGCAATTATAGTCAGGCTGTGTGAAACATGGAGCTTGTTTGGGAAAGTGTATAACTGTCTCTTCCACCTGTCTTTAGTGAATGAATGAGTGAGAGCCAGAACAGGCTAAGCTAGGAATCCTGTTTTTGTTATTGAGATGTCCACAGTGTAGATCTAAATTGTGGATGTAGTTTTGCAATAACAGAACATACAGGCACAATATAGAAAAATAATTCCTCCTTGAACTTCTGATAATGATAATATGGAAAAATAGAGATAATCCCGGGACAAATTCTGCGTGACCTATAAAAAACTTAATTCACCTCTGTGTGAACTGCCACATTTTGTGTTCAGGACAATAGAGAGATGGTAAGAGCTTACCAAAATCCAGTTAGTGCACTGCATTTTTTTTATTTTTTTTTTAATCTTTCAATCTGGCCAGTTCATTTGCTTAGCGATTACTCCACACTAATATGATTGTCACCCTATGAAATGTTTCTAAATTTTTTTATTTGGTGGGTCATATTGAAGACCTTTGATTTTCTATATTTGATGATATTTTTTCATCAAATGAAATGGTGAAATGTAGTGAACGCTCAGAGCCGAAACAATTTACCCAACCCGATCACACTAAATGCGTCTTTATAGCACGCATGTGTATGTTGTGTAATTTATACGCTAAAGTGAGTTTTTACGTGCATATGATACGCATTGGTTGGTTAGGGTAGGTTTAGGTGTGGTGTGGGGTGCGTGTGTATTATACGCTTGGGTAGAATTAGTGGTATGGGGTGTATATATTTTCGCGTATATATTACACGACAATACACCATGCGTGTTATAGAGACGCATTTACGTGAGAAAAGGCTGATTTACCATAACATTTAGCACATCTCCGTTATTATCTATTTTGTCCACAAAACATGGATTAGCTACAACAAGTAAACACTTCATCGTGACCAATAACTATACTAGAGGAGCAATATGTAACATTTGTTTGGCTGAAATATGGAGAGGTAGCTTGTTCCCAAAGAATTTTACAACGACTGGTTTATCAGTTAACACTAGAACTACCAAGGCGGTCATTTTGACCGTTTTTAAATTTTACAGTGTAATAACTTTGTTAAAATAAAATCAATGTGGCTGTAGGACTCTGACTTTTCCTAAATATGTGTATATTTTATTCTGACACTGTTATTTTATTAAAATCACAAAACACAAAACAGTTCTGACTATTTCTACCTAGAATGGCCATGGCGGTCATTTTGACCGCACGCATTATAGATATCATAAGTCCGCTACATTTCCCGCCATCAACGCGCACATATTGTTCAAGAAGTGCACAAATGAGCAAGTTTCTCAGAGGGACTTCATCACGCGACTGGCAAGCGAACTTCGCTCCGACAACATGAAATCAAAAGCCACACAACTGGTGGTGCGATAGCCAGGACCCAGGCAGGAGCAGCAGCTGATGGAGAGAACGATCAGTGCCAAGTAGCCTAAGGAGGAATTGCGAAAAAAATTTAACCAAGGAGACATGTGCCAAATGTCACAAAGTAGTGTGTGGGAGCTGCACACGAAATGCGGTGTTTGTGTGGACTGCGTATGCGTTAGTGATTGATGCGGGGTTTTTTTGCACCGTTCAAATTAGCCCTTTATTATTACCTATCGTAACATTGTATATCCATTTAATTTTTAGATTTTGTATTGATTATTGAACTTATTTACAAACAGGGCTGTACCAAACGGTATGAAACTTTGACGTTTCCTAACTTTTTTGCATGTCTATTCACGTGGTGAGTGTGGTGGAAAATATATTTCCCTATCAGGAACATCGAGCTGCGTGAAAACGCTGCGGGAACGCTTCTAGCGTTGTGCGTCTTGAAGCATAGTATGGAATCAGCCAAAGGCGAGACGGAACGTCACGAGTGACGTCATCGACCAGGAAACTATAAAGCACACCCATGAACACAATGGCGACAGCTTCTGTTGTCTTCAGCAAGCGATTTGTGTGTGAATCTGTCCCAGTGTTTTTGTCTGTCTTTAGTGATTGCTAGGCAGGAGTTTTTCACTTAAAAAAAAAAAAAAAAAAAGGCTATATATATGTATTCACATATCTAAGCGAGCAGCATTACAGAAAGTGTGTGTTCCCCCCTGTACTCGTTATTTCACGGGTGGGGATTCACACGATCTGTGTGTTGTTTGTTTGGGAGTACAGCATGCCCGGTCAGCTCTCGAGGGGGCTGATTGTGAGCATTGCGAGCGTTTTCCAATAAGAACGCTCTGCTCCCGCCGATCACTCTTTGAGGAGAGTGGTTCGGCTCGCGCTCCCCGCGGCTCGGGTCCCGTTTCTGTCGAGGCAGAGCGGCGGCGCGTGTCGTGGGGATCGCGGGTGAATCTGACCGCGGGGTTTGAGACGGGCCTCGCCCTATCTCAGCCTTTAACTGTTAGATTCAGTGCCTCAGTTTAGGGTTGGAAGCACGCTCTGCGGTTTCTTCTGCCCAGGCTGTGGCATTAATATTGCAACTATCCAGTTCTGAGGAGCTGAATGTTGTTGGTATTAAAAATATAATAATAATAATATTATATAAACTATAAAATAAGGGGATTATGATATATATGATATATGATATATTCCCCTGAACAGAAATAAATGAGGAGCTTATGGAGGTGCTTACTCATGCTGTAGAAAAATTAAACATTGAGTGGTCAGCAGTTTGGCAGGAGTTTTTTATATAAAAATATTGTATAAACTATGTTTGCCTTCCCGAGTGCAACCTCCACGACGGTGCCTGCCATTTTTCCGGATCTCCACACCGAGGTGTCGAAGTCCTGGAAGAAAACGATTTCATACTGTATTTTTAGCCCTCAGATCTCTACAAAAATATTTTTATATTGCTGAGGCTTATTTACGGTTATGAGGCGATGCCTAGAAAAACTGGAGAGACGCCTACTGCCATCTCTCCGCTGAAACGAATTCGTCTTTTAGGCACCGGCATTTAAAGACAGGGACTGATGGGCGGGTCAGTCCTGGCTGTCGATAAGCTCCTCGCATGGGCGCAATAAAATCAGAGCGTCGCGTCTTGTGCTCCCCCTGCAAAATAGTGGAACCAGACGCGACACTCTCAGATGAAGTTTTCGGGGGTTAAACTGATCTGAGGACAGTCATTATAGCCAAGTGGCTTCATCAAAAAAAAACAAAAGTAGTTCTGACGCCACCGGTGTCAGGATGCTGAGGGTGGTCCCCACCGTGAGAGAAAGGTGTTCACTGCATCTGACGGTGCCCATTCTCTCACGGTGCCCTCAGGGGTCCCTTCTGCCAACCCCGCCTTCGCGTCGGGGCGTAGACGGGCCCAGCGAGCGCTTCCCGAGGGACGCTCGCCCCCTCTACAGAGTGTCGCGTCTTGTGCTCCCCCTGCAGTGGGACCAGGCGTGACACTCTCAACCGAGGTCTTCTGGCCATAAGACTGATCTGAGGACAGTCATTATGGCCAAGAAGGCTTCGTCTAAGAAGTGGCGTCAGGATGCTGAGGGTGGTCCCTACCGTGAGAGAAAGGTGTTCACCGCATCAGACGGTGCCCATTTTCTCCCGGTACCCTCAGGGGTCCCTTCTGCCAACCCCGCCTTCGTGTCGGGGCGTAGACGGGCCCAGCGAGCGCTTCCCGAGGGACGCTCGCCCCCTCTGAGGAGGGGTTTAGAGCAGTCAAACCAGTTGTTTCCTGCCGGTGCGCCGTTACAGGGCGCTGTGTTTGCTGCTCAGAATATTCCAGAGACCAGTCTCGAGAGGCTGGTACCCTTTGTAGATTTTCTGGCGGAGTGTCCAAAAGTATCTCAGTGGGTCCTGCATTCGATAGAGAAAGGTTATGATATTAGGTCTCGTCCTCCTCGATTCAGCGGGGTCCTGCCCACAGTGGTGGGCCCCGAGCAGGCTCTGGTAATGGGACAAGAGGTGAAAACGCTCCTTCAGAAGGAGGCTATAGAACGCGTTCCTCCTCCCAGCAAGGAGTCTGGTTATTACAGCCGATATTTCATCGTTCCAAAGAAGGATGGTGGGGTTGCGTCCAATTTTAGATCTGCGCCCGTTAAGTCGCTCAGTAGCAAGCTCTGGTTCAAGAGGCTCACTCTGAAGCAGATCGTGTCACAAATCAGATCCGAGGACTGGTCTGTCACGATAGATCTGAAGGACGCGTATTTCCATATCTCCATCCTTTCGCAACACAGGAAGTCCTGAGGTTCGCTTTCGGGGGCGAAGCGTACCAATATTATGTTCTTCCGTTCGGTCTAGCTTTATCTCCCCGCACGTTCACGAAGTGGCGGCTCGGCATCGAGATGTCGTCCTCGCGCACTTCAAGAAATTGGGGTTGAGGCTGAATGCCAAGAAGAGTGTGTTATCTCCATCTCAGAGAACCTCTTTCTGGGGTCAGCCACAAAACAAGTGAAGCTAGGCCAGTTGCTCACTGTAAAGCAGTTCCAGAGATTGCTGGGTCTCATGGCAGCAGCGTCTAAGGTTATACCTTGCAGCCTGCTGTACACGAGACTATTACAGTGGTGGCTCAGAACCAAGGGGTTCCTTATATCTCTCCTAGACGGTTCTCCTCTGGAGATTCCGATCAGGAGGGACCTTCTCTCTCAGGCGAGCGGGTTGATTTATCACCCCCGCCCAGAGTTGTGGAAGCTATGGGCTTGGCCTCTGAGGGGGCCCAGCTCGTAGGTGCTGGTCTCTCAACCGAGGTTGTTGAGACCATCCTTCACTCCAGAGCTCCTTCCACAAGGAAGTTATACGCCTTGAAGTGGAGGCTCTTCACTTCTTGGTGTGGAGAACACCTGTTGGACCCAGTTAACTGCCCAGTGGGTGCAGTGCTGGAGTTCCTGCAGGAGCGTTTCTCCTCAGGGCTATCCCCCTCCACACTAAAGGTGTATGTGGCGGCACTTGCTGCTTACCATGTCCCTTTCAGTGGAGTCTCTTTGGGGAGACACCCGTTTATAACTCGTTTCCTCCGTGGTACTTTGAGGCTGAGGCCTGTAGTCCGCACGAGGGTGCCAGCGTGGGACTTGGCCATCGTTCTAGAAGGTCTTTCCCTAGCTCCTTTTGAGCCTATTGAAGAAGTTTCTGAAAAGTTTGTTACTTTATAGACTATTTTTCTTCTTGCAATTTCTTCTCTTAAGAGAATCGGAGATATTCAGGCTCTCTCGGTTGCTCCTTCGTGTTTGGAATTTGCGCCTGGGATGGTGAAGGCTTTTCTCCACCCCAGGCCAGGTTATGTCCCTAAGGTCCCTACCAATGTGGCCAGACCTATAGTTCTGCAGGCCTTCTGTCCTCCTCCTTTTACATCGTCAGATCAGGAAAAACTTAATCTGCTCTGCCCTGTCCGGGCTCTAGATACTTATGTCCACAGAGCTGCCCTGTGGAGGAAATCAGAACAGTTGTTTGTTTGTTGACCCCACCTAAGAAGGGGTCTCCAGTGTCTAAGCAGAGGATGAGCAAGTGGGTGGTCGAGGCCATCTCACTTGCTTATGAGTCGGCTGGTCAGCCTTCACCTTTGACTGTCCAAGCTCACTCTACTAGGAGTATGGTGGCTTCCAAAGCCTTATTGTCAGGAGTTTCTCTTCATGACGTGTGTGATGCGGCAGGCTGGTCCTCACCGCATACTTTCATCAGGTTTTATGACCTAGACCTTAGCTCCACCCCTGGGGCGCAGGTGCTTTCGGCTGAATTTAATCCGTGATTCACACAGTCGGTCACTTGCTCTTATGGCGACGTGGGTATTAGCGTTCCCGCAGCGTTTTCACGCAGCGTTTTCACGCAGCTCGATGTTCCTGATAGGGAACGTCCCGGGTTACGTATGTAACCCTAGTTCCCTGAAGGAACGAGACGCTGCGTGTCGTTGCCATACTCCCAGCATTCCCTTGATCGACTTGCTTCAGACTTTTCCAGAAGCTGTCGCCATTGTGTTCATGGGTGTGCTTTATAGTTTCCTGGTCGATGACGTCACTCGTGACGTTCCGTCTCGCCTTTGGCTGATTCCATACTATGCTTCAAGACGCACAACGCTAGAAGCGTTCCCGCAGCGTTTTCACGCAGCGTCTCGTTCCTTCAGGGAACTAGGGTTACATACGTAACCCGGGACGTTTTTACGCAAAATTTTCCTTACATTTCCTTAGACCTGTCGGGGGCAATCTTTCTTTTGTGCTTGTTTGTATGACGTTATAACATGACGACAGGAATTAAAAGCATCATTGGAAAACTTAAAGAGAAAGGTTCAAATGTAGATATGACATGACGAAAATTATGTTCAGTACGGCCATATGACCGTCAAAGTATGAACGGTCAGAATGACCGCTGTGGTCGTTCTAGTAGTTATGGAATTCCGGTAGTTCTAGTGTTAACATGACAATCGACAGCATACTAAATTAATTTAATCCAATTTATTTACTAAAACTTATCGGTTATCGGCTAAATGAAAACATTAATTTTGGTTTTGGTTAAAAAAATTATTAATCTGAGTGCATCTCTGTTTGATTCCAAATTCAAACTGTATGTAAATAATTTTTCAATCCAAAAAGGAAAAAAGAAACAAAAAATCACCAAAAGCAATCAAATGACAATCCATATATTCTGCCTTTGTCAGTGGTTTTCTTTTAATTCGGTTTGTCTTCTACTCATGCAGCAAGTGTACAATATCTCCCATCTATAGCAATACTACAGAATTCCTGCATTTATTTTTGTGTACATCAGCGGTCTAATCTTCCCTTTAATAGCCAGATTTGTGTCACACGTAACCTTTATGACTCTGCCTGGCGAGGTCGTTCCGTTAGGGAGCTCATAAGCTCTTCTCATATCAGTCATGTAATGTACTGACAGCTCTAACCTTCCCATGCGGCCTCATGTGCCATCCTCCCTCCAGCCTATTGACCAAAGCAATAAGCCATTCTATATGGTGTATTAAAGTCATTTTCTACATGCTTCCTCAGCATCTTCCATTGTGCATGCAAGCTCCTGCTGACCTTAGGGGGGGTGGAGCACAAGAGAAAGAAAATAAATAAATAAAAACATGCTCTCAGCTAAATTGCGACACTTTACACCGTTACACCAGTTAAGAAACACAATTGTCACTTTCTCGTTATTTGGTTGCGCTGCTTTCAGCTGCGAAAAGCACTGCGATTATTGCGGTCGCTTGGTGGGCAATTTGACCATTGTCAAAGCGAGGCCGAAACGGGCTCCCAACACTTCGGAATATATGCTGACGGCATCGCCAATGCTTTCTTCTCTGTGCCTGATGATATGCTATTGTGTTTGAGGATGGGGGTTCGATCATTACCTGGCCAGCTCAGCCAAAGTAATGCCCATCTGCGAGGTCCGGAGGCTCCTAATGTCAGAAGTGCTAACAGGAGTGGGTGCAACATGCCTCGTCCGCTGTGCTGATATCAGCTCTGCTGCTGCACCATGTGACAAATGATTCCAATCTAGGCTGCGTGCCCTTGACTTGACCCTGACAACAGGGCAAGCGCAGCCAATGGAAAAGATGCGCTCTAATAAAGCCTAGACCAGGCGAAGGACGGAGAAAGAGGGGGATGGATGGAAGCGTGAACGAAAGAGGGCTGGGAAGGAGGCGGGGGAGCTTGGACATCTCAGGTGCAGGAGGATAATGAGATCGCTTGTTTGTTCAGTGAAAATTACCCTGCAAGACCTTGCTCGGTAAAGCAGCCATCTTGTCTGGCTTGTGAATTGGGCTAATTCCTGAGGGTGCGTGTCGTGTCAAGGATTGCAATCTCTTTTTACACAGCACCTCTGGCACAACGCAAACATGTAAATGGGGTCTGATGCCACCCTCTTGCCCCACATACTCCCTCCACGAAGCGTACCCACGCCACCCCCTCTGCCTGTTTCATAAACCCAGCCCTGTAAAATGAGCACATACTTGCCAAGCTCGGCGGTGGATACACACAGATCTCCGGAAAGGTCCGGGTGGCATGCTGGGTATGCAAATTAAATTCTCCTTCCCTTATTTTCACCTCACACCACCCTGCTGGCGAAGCACTCCCTTGATTCTAATCCCACTCTACTGTCGTTCTTCCTCTCCCTTGGTCTGTCTTGCTCATCATCTTCCTCTTGTCAGAATCTGCTTCATAGTGTGATTTTTAAAAAGACATGCTTAATCAGGACAGCAGCTACAATTTTATCATATTTAGGCTCTGGAGACAATAACATACGTTACTGAAAGAGGGAAAAACACTGCACTGGCCAAATGAACCAAATTAGACAAAACTGTATTAATCCCTGTAAGGGGAAGCTCATTTCTCACCATTGTACATTACAACCACAAATAGACAAATAAACATTAAAAACAACAACAATCAGTACATACAAAAAAATACACAACTTCATTAAAAAGCCTAACTGTATTCGGAATAAAAGACCTTCTAAATCGCTGTGTAGAACACTGAGGTATTACTAATCTTCCACTAAATGAGCTTTTAAGATACAGTGTAGTGGATGACCTTTGTAACACAGAATTTTAATTTTGCCCTTGTTCTCTTCTCCAAAATGACCTCAAGTGAATCAGGATTAAGGCCAATAACCGAGCCAGCCTTTCCAATCAATTTATTAATCATATTTTTATCATCTACAGTGATACTACATCCCGAACAGAGCACTAGATAAAACAAAACACTAACCATGATTCCCTGATTAAAATAATAAAGAAGCTTCCAATAGAACTCAGTCTTGATTGTGCCTTCTTAAAAACAGCCTCACTATTCTTCTTCCAGTTTGATTTACTGTCTAAATGGACACCAATATTATTTATAAGACTGAACAATTTCTGAAATTCTCAGAAATTGACATTATATATATATATATTATATAACAAATATTACAATGCACACACATCACAGAAGAAGTGTATTCAATTCAATATATTGAGCTAAATTACAGTATGTTGAATAAATTAGGACCAAATATGAGCACAGCGTCATTGGAGTTAGATTGATTATCAGTTGTCAAAGTCAAGTAAAACATTCCATGCAAGACCATACTGACCTGACTTTCTCAACATTTCAAACCTGCAAGAGATTTAGAGAGTCGCTGCGAGATTGTTGGTGACGCTCTCAGTTTGGCACGATTCGTCAAAGCCACTGTGAGGGCAATGTATCGAATCCGACCTGACACTGAGAAAAACAGCATTTGGAAGCAATACAAACCTTTCCAGTGTGTTGAATGTGATATGACAGCCCAAGCTAAAATCCCATTGCCAGGATTCTATCTGGTCAACAGCTTTTTTAAGCCACTTGAAGCTCAATGCATTAGCATGGTGGAAACGTGTTGACATGCCATGGATCTGCTCCGAAGCTAGAATGAAACAACACAGTTTAACAGTGACGGACGTCCATAGCAGCTGCATGGCTACGATGCATGATTGAAAAACATGTCACACACCACACAGAGGGTAAACCGTGCATTTTGACGGCGTAAGTGGACGGGGACATGCTGTGATCTGAAAGCTGCTCTTGAGAGCGTATACAAAGGCTGGCATACAAATTCACAGCTGACACGCAGAGGTCAGAATCTAAAAGGGGCTTTTTTTATCAGTATGGGCAAGTGAAAGTACAGCTACAGTATACATATACAAGGACAGCTTGCATTTTTTAACATACAAAAATAATGTGCCATTTATTTTAAAGGGGACGTTTTTAGCTTTCTTTAGTGTATAATATTGCTGTTTGAGCATGAAAAATGTATGCAAAGTTACAAAGCACAAAGTCCACTCCTAGGGAGTTTTTCTCTATATCAGTAAGCACTCTTTCTGAACTCCCTGAAATGCCTTGTAGTCACAATATTACTCATTTAAATCATTCCCGCCCAAGGCATATGCAAAAAATTGGTGAGGCCTGGTTGAGTTACATTAGTAGTGTTTTCAAACTTGCGGAACTAGGGTAAGGGGTGTGACATTTCTGAAAAAAACACACAAAAAAAAACACTTGAAGCGGTTTACCAATCAAAACACACTGGTCCAGGTGACCAATCAGAGTGCATTGCACTTTTCAGAAGAAGGGGCTTCATAGAGACAGGGCGTTACTGACAGACTGGAAAGAGAGGTGCTGCAAAAAATTTTAATGGGGGAAAAAATATGTTCTTTGAACATTCGAGCCTGAAAGCCTAAAAAAAAAAAAATAGCACATACAAACATCACTTCATAAAAATAAATTTGACAGATTGCTGATAAAAAAAATAAGATACCTTAAAGATAAATAAATAGTTCTAAGAAATCTGAAAAAATATATATATTTATGACTAGTGTCCATGTTCGTTTTTTGGACCACTGTATACTTACACACCATCAGCAATAGTTCACACCATAGATTTGTAGGGATCTTATAAACACACAACCAGAACATATGGGAAACTATGAGTCTTTTCTCCTAGTTTCCCACATGGCCATTATATGAAAAGATTTCTGATCAGTGTCTGACCATGCCTGAATACACTGGGTGACCTGGAGGTTGAGAACATACTATGTCCCATCGCTGGCCCAATGAGCCATTCCTCTTCTCTAAAGGCCATTATCCATACCATTTTACAGCAACTGGACTCTTACTGCCATAAGGGAGAGAGCAGGGGAATTAGGGAAGAGAAGGTGTAGATGGGTTGAGTGTCACCCTATCTGCAGGGAGGATGTTTCATGGGGTCATTATAGAAATTACTGTCTCAGACCAAATTGGAGAAAAGCGATTCTCCAAATGAGACTAAGACTAAGAGGCGTCATCTCTGCAACATAAAGGTATACATCCACAGGACAACAACACTGAAAAAGGATGTGACACATGCTGTGTGATCTGTGCTCTCTTACAACACTAAAGATGACATTGATACACTCAATCAATGGAGGAGCCCATAGGTGATGCCAAACCGCTACTCTATCGCTCATCCGGGCCAGCAACTGCAGACCAGTGAAATTGCAAGGTAAAATGCAACCATACAATTGAACCATTATGATGTAATATATAACCTAATTCTGTATAAACAGCAAACACAATTTACCTGAATATTTTTTTCTTGTATTTATTTACCTTCTGACAAATAGTTAATTAATAAATTATAATATAATAAAATGATTAATAATAATAATAATTATTAGTATTATGTTTATTATTATAGCATAAATATCACAACATTTTGGTAGATATATGCTTAGAATAAGAAAAGTTATTGCCGATAATACATTTTAAAATATATACTTCAAGTTATATTCTTTGGGTGAAAAAAAAAAAACACTATTTGGGTGAAAGAACAATTTTTTTAGAGAAATAAAAAAAAAATAATGCAATCAACACAGGATCTGTTTTTTTGTTTTGTTTTTTGTCATCCTTTAGCTAGCGTTACATTATATGATCACTCTCATATTCACATTTGTGATCCGTGTCATGTGCAGCAGCGGCAGATCTTAAAGTGACAGCAGCCACTAATTCTGTCTGTCAAGTTAATCAAAGAAGATAGGTAACTGAGAAAATGAGTCATTGCTTTTGCATAGATAACTTTTGTAGCTTTAATAAGGATTAATCTATATTTAACTTATAATTTATGCAGTACAGACTGTTTGATAACATTATTTAATCTCTGTATAGCTGTTAGACAGCACTGGTAAATATGACAATTATCATGGGTATATGTGAGGATCGTTTAAAAAAAAAAGTTGTTATATATTTTTTTAAGCCTAAATGTATAGCTTTCAAATACACTGTAATGTTGAATGGCTATAATTGATGTTTAAAAGGGGGTGGGGTCATTTGCAGCAGGACATCAGTTGATGTGTTAGTATCAGTGATACTGGCCTTCATTCATAAAAAGATGCCATTATTAAGTATTTAAAATATACTGTCTTTATGTTGTCTCTACATTAAAATGGAGATTAACTGTGGAATTATTAGATTATAAAATATATTTAAAAAAGTGTTTTTTTTTATTGTGATTAATCACAATTAATCACAGGAAAAAATCTGATTAATCTAGTTCATTTTTTTTATCGATTGAGAGAACTTTTTTTTTAACAATCAGAAAAATGTTTTAAAGATGTTTAGATATATTTCCTTAAAGACAGAATATAAAGACAGAATATGGTATTGGTTGTTTAACTATTAATTGTATTATTTGATTGTATGATTTTTAGGGGATCTTATCTCATAGGTGAGTCATCACCACTTAATACCTAATACTTTCTTCAAAGAATCATAACTATACAAGCAGATCAAAAGTGTGGTACCATTCAATACAACCAAAGAGGATCTGTCAGTCACATATTTAAAGACAATGGATCAGATGGGCAACAGCTGTTAGACCACTTAAATTGGTCTTAGGCTAGAACGTAGGACACAGCATTTACAAATACAAGAAATATAACAAAAGACCCAGACTCACTCTATCACTGTCAGGGCAGAATGCAAGAAAGGCACTTTTAGATGCCCTGCAAGAGTGTGTGTATGTGCGAGTCTGAGCGAGTGTGTGCTCGGCCACTGCAGACGGCTGCATCAATGAGCTTTTCTGTGCCCTCTTAAGATAATGAAAATAACACAGGGCACAAAGAAATAAATAAAAATATCTGACCATCTTGGAACAGTGTCCCACATTGCAGGTGGAAAGATTAATGCCCGAGTACAGTCCATGCACAAATGTCTGTGTATCAATGGCTTTTCAATTCACTTATGCTTTATAACGGGCAAGGTCAAAAAGCAATTTGTGCAACACAAGAAATAAATGAAATAAAACAACAGCAAATTAAATGAGAACAAAGCTGGCCCTGCAGATACATTTTGGAGGTTACAGACAGGAGAGACGTTAATGAAAATGTGAAAACTAACATAAAAACTGATTAAGTTCTTTTCATTTTTAACTAATTATTATAAATAATTATGACATTATTATCAAGACTGTTGTGTCAGAAAGTCTTGTTTGTTGAATGTGTTCCAAATTCATTTTTAATTGTATTGAATCACATTAGTGTTAATTTACTTTTGCCTTTGAATAAAGTATATTGTCCAACATTTTAATTAAGGTTAATTCATCTTCTGAAACAATGTAAAAAAAAAAAAAAAAAAAAATGCTGTTATTCTGTCTTTTTTTAAATCTCATTTTTACAGTCTAGACAACAACTGATTCAGGAACAATAAAATTTTAATCTTTTCAAACCATGCACTGACTTCAGTCAGATATAATTCTGTATAACATTTTTACTTCATCATACACTGCTGGTCCAAAATATATTTTTGAAAGATGTTATGCTCACTAAGGCTCCATTTATTATAATAAATAAATAAATAAATAAACAAACAAACAAACAAATACATACTGTAATAAATGATTACAATTTAAAATAATGTTTGTCTATTTTAATATACTTTAAAATGCAATTTATTCCTCTGATGTTAAAGCATCATTACTCCAGTCTTCAGTGTTGCATGATCCTTCAGAAATCATTCTAATATGCTAATTAGGTAGTCAATAAATATTTGTGTTGCTTGATAAGTTTGTGGAAACCACGATACATTGTTTGTTTTTTAGGATTTGCTCAATAGAAAGCTCAAAAGAACAGCATTTATTTGAATTATAAATTATTGTAACAGTATAACTGCCTTTGATCAACTTAATGTATCCCTGCTGAATAAAAGCATTATCCTCTGAAAAAAGATAATAGAAACTCCAAAATTTTGAAAGTAGCATACATTGTGGCGAAAAGTAACAATTAAGTGAAATTTCAGCATTACAGCATCTTGCATGTGTGTATTGTGAACTGTGTGCATTAGAACCACAATATCATAACATCCCATTCTCATATTCCCTACATTCCTATATGTCCATTCTTCCCTCCTCACTGTATCAACATGCTATGAATATCATGGCAAGTGAATTCAAGGGACATAAAACAGCCTGAAGCTAAACTCAGTGTGATGTGTTATATAAGCCTAGAAGAGGAAGTCAAGGATGATCCTGTTTCCTCCTCGAGTCCAAGTAGGCTCAGTAGGGGGCAAAGGAGGAAGCAGCCAAAAACGTTTAAGCCCCAACTCTTCCTTCTCTAAAACTCCCTCTCAGTCCTTTCCGGTTTGTGGCCTTTTCAAAATTAAAGAGGAAAAAAGAAACTAGAGGATGTACCATTATTGGTCTGATCAAATTTACTTTTCTTACGTACATGCAAAACCATCAATCTGCCATCTGCAATCATAACCTTGGGTTAGTTTAGACATTCTACTACTTAAACGCGATATTAAACCATGACTATATTTCTTGTCGAGATGAAAGCTGTCTGATAAAATATTATCGAATTACTCCATCAAAATAATCGAACGATTACTCAATTACCAAACTAATCGTTAGTGACAGCCCTAGATTTGTTAAAACATTTCAAAATACACCGCATTATTTTGCATTTTGTGACTTTCAGTCACATATTTTGTAATTGAAGTTTTCTTAAAAATAGTGTTAAAATATCATCTTGTATCGACTCATGAATCCAATATTATGCACTGTCTCGTCTTGTGAGCTAAGTCGTCACACCCCTAATGTCAACTAACTCTCATTAGAGTATTAGTAGACCGTATTAGACTGTTAGGTTAAGGCTATAGGTGTTAAGAGTACGGGTAAGTAAAATAAGTTGACATGTGGTTGCAAAGTTATTCATACTTAGTAAAACGTTTAAAGTGGACCATCGACATAAACTGTAACCAAAACCTGCACTAAATAAAAAATCAGTTTGAATGGGCATGATGCTTCTGCTACTACATTTTAGTACTTTTTACATGCTAGTACTGTTTAACTGACCATGCATGTCAAGGTTTGTTGAATCAAACAAGGTAACCTCACCAGCTCTTGACTAGTCCAACTGCTCTCCTGGTATAGCCCATCTACAAAAAGATGAATTCCTGGAAAAACACAAACCAAACACACAGTTCATTTGCAAACTAGCGGCATCAACGGGCTGGTGGGCTTCCTCCTCTCAAGGTTACAGCCTACAGGGCATCCCTGCAGTGAATGTGGCCATGGGTCGCTCATTTTTCTGCGTTAGCTGTCATAACGAAAGACTCCTTAGCTCAGTATGGCACCTGACACTTTTATTAAGCGACACAACCTCTGTGTCTCCAGCACCTCCAAACAAGTTTTTGTGGGTGGATTTGACATGCCATTTTCTCCCCACTATACTATTTTCAATCACAAAACAGGGGGGAAACAGTTTATTACTGTTTAGCTGTATCCGTCTGCAGTGCTGAGAGTAATGAAAAGCTGCAGGCTCAATATTTTACACAATGATGCATTTTTTGGAGCATACTTCTACAGGGCATCTATGAAACAATGGGTGTCATAACCAAAAGGTGTGTGTTATTAATCTCCCAGCCCTCCCCAATCAATCTGCTTCTTCCTCCACAAACAGCGTAATGCATTACGCCGCTAAACGAAAGACCACATTTCACCGGCGCACAAAAGCGAAGCTCAGGAGAAGACGTCTTCCTCAGACAAAGCAGTCATGCATTACCACTAAAGAGCTTCTTCTGGTTGTTATGAGCATTACAGAACAATTTGACTCTGAGGGATAAGTAGATGCACTGTAATTCATACCAATTTATTATTTTCTACCTCCTGCCAAATGGAGTAGGAAGAGCCGTGGCGGTAATGGTGCACTCATTTTATTACACTGTTACATCGTAAAGCAGTGGGTCTTGTTGTGCGGCTCCTCTTCGCAAGGGTGACAAGTGAGACAAATGTGGTGTGAAGGTGCAAAGTAAAGATGTGTTAAGCAGACACAAAACATGACCACAAGAAGAAGTACAGAAGTATGCACTTTGTACCAAACATTCCTTGCGGACTAAGAAAAGCATGCATGCTCATTTAGGAGCTAATCGGAAGAAAATACAGCATCATAGACGCAACTGGAAATCATTTGAAAGGTATGTTGTGAGGTCACCCTAGCAAATGTTTCTGGCAAAAGCCAGTATGCTCTACACTGCAAATTCATGTTGAAAGATCATACCGGAGCAATTATTCAAAACCTTTGATTAGCCTCAATGTACGCAATCATAGGTGAAAATCAATTTTCAGGGACATCCGGAAATCAAAAGCAAGAGCCGTGCCAAGAGGCCATACGCATGTTTGAGTTGAAGGTTTCTCTCTTTTTCTGACATTTTCAAAATTAGGCAGCTTTTTTTCCCCATTCGGGGCTAATCAAGTGAAACAGCAGTGAGCTCGCTGTTGAGACACTGCCAAAAACGGAAAACAGTCAGTGAAGTGGAGCCAGGTACTCTCCAATTAGTGTTTGCGTAACTTAATGCAAACGGCTGGTAACCGGCGCTCGGCGTCCAGGCAGTTGTCACTGCAGTTACACACATCCTCCATCAAATGTGCTAACGCATCCTGATTTGTTTTCCCTTTCAAAACTAGCGTGAAAGTTGAAATGAGACATTTCCATGCATGCATTGGTGCTAACGGGCAAAACAGTTTGGCTTCTGCGTTGATGAGAATGAGCAAATGTTATGGTGGCTGGCTGACACTTGACGGTTATGTGGCCTAAAACACCAAAATAATCTTATTTGTGAGGTATATCGAATTGCCAGAGCCGCGAGTGGTATGGTGTGGGTTTTGTATTTTGCTGAAAGAAAAAAGACAAGTTATGGGAAGCTCAGACAGTAGGTGTTATATTGATGTGATGAGCCAAATGTCAATTTGAACACTGTTTTGGTGTAGAGTTACAGTCTTTTTAAAGTGTATCGAGCAGTTTTGGCAACAAAGTCAGACAAAACTGAGAGGCAGAATTATTTTGCATGCCAAAAGTGTGCGCTCCTGTGTGTTTGTATGTGTGGGGGTTCTATTTTTGTGAAGATATGTCAGCACTTTTTGTAAAAAGGCTGAGAACAAAAATGTTTTTCACAGAGCAAATGTGGAGTAACAGAGCAACAGAAAAGTGGTTGTAATTTGGAGTCGAAACACATAATTCAAGCCAATCTGGGAATATAACTGTTCATTTCAGGATTATTATTAATTATTATGTTATCTTTTTCTGCCTTGAAACGGAATGTACAAACCATGACATAAGTGTTGAAATGTGAAATTTGGATTGAAAAAAAAAGTGAATTGGTGAAAGACTATTTGTGGTGGTATTGAAAGAGAAATGTCAAAGAAAAGAGTTTTATATTCATAGATTATTTTGCTCACAATCAGTGGCTGCATCCGAAATTGCATACATTCTTGAGTAGGTAGTTATTTTGAATAATATTCAAGCTAGAAAAGTATGTTCTATATAGTATGAATGTGTGTAGTATGAATGTAATCTGGATGTAATACATTCACCATGTTGTCATTATCACGTGACCAACAGCGTCAGTTGCGTCACTCACTGCCATTCACAAATCCTCTATAGTAAAGTGTCCATTGTACGCACACTTCAGAATCCAGCTGTAAGAAGTTGGTCATCCAGAGACTTTTTGCCTCATCATTACTTTCTTTGTCACATACTGTTTTTCGCCTAATATATAGTAGGGAAGTATGCAATTTCGGATGCAGCCAGTATGTTGTCACAAACTTCCATCACCAGCCCATTCACCTTAGCACACTACATTTCCCAGCATCCCTCGGGTTCCGTACCTGCACTCACTCAGCCACCACCTGCACCTTATCAGCATACTGGCATAAAAGCACACACTTCAAACAAACTCATCATCTGGTCTCAATAAGGACTACAGACTACCTACTTGTCTACTTACCTCCAGTGATTTCCTACCTGCTCCTTGTGTTTCTTGTCTCCAGCGATTTCTCCAAAGGGATTCTTCAGATATCGCCTACCTGCTGCATGTAGGAATGTGCAAATGAAGCCCCATGAAGCACTGATGCTTTCCCCTGATTGTTCTGGGAAGATTCGAAGCATTAAAACTGTCGAAAACAGCGCCATCTTGTGGCAGGTCAAATTTATAGACCTGAGTGCGTAGCGCCGTTGATTTATCTATTAAAGGTTGTATCAGTCATTTCAGGCCCAAAAAAGGCCGAAACATAAATGATCACATTCACCTAATCTTTCCTAACGATCCGCTAGCTGCCCGCCCCATTAGCAGGCTGTCCAAAAACCGCGTCTCTGTAGGCAGCCTAGGCTCTGAGATCTGCACACAAAACAAATGGGTACAACCACCACTCAAAACCAAAACAAACAGTGTTTCAACCAATCCCTGACAGTGTTGTGAGATTTTGAGATCGTTCACGACTGGACGCGAAGTCGGAGCAACACCCGCCCCTGTCGGTGATTGGTTGAAACACTGTTTGTTTTGGTTTTGAGTGGTGGTTGTACCCATTTGTTTTGTGTGCATATTTCGAGCCTAGTAGAGCCTAGGCTGCCTACAGAGACGCGGTTTTTGGACGGCATACCTATGGGGCGGGCAGCTAGCGGATCGTTAGGAAAGATTAGGTGAATGTGATCATTTATGTTTCGGCCTTTTTTGGGCCTGAAATGACTGATACAACTTTTAAGCACAAATAAAAGCCTGACAACGCTAAATGTTCAGTTTTCTGATAATATAATTCACATATTAAAGTGTGGCAATAAATTAAATGTAACAATTGACCCTTCGCGTGGAGCTTGATTGACAGGTAATCTGACCAATCATACTTCGCCATCCGCCATTTTGTCCGGCAAAGCAGTCAGGAGAGATATTAGATTAACATGGGAGGATTTGAACTTGAAAAACGGAGTGTACTGACGCATTTCCGCGGTTAAAACAACATTGCTTCTTATGTTCATGTTTATTTGATGCTATAAATGAACTAGAAGGAAGAGATGATCGGATCACGAGCAGCTTTAACTGATGCTCTACAGCGATCTGTCAGACGCATTAAAGAGCCACAAAACGGTATTTATTGTTTAAATTTCTTTTTTAAAAATGACCAAATTTGAAAGGTGAGACTTTGTTTAATATGTTTAATATCAAAAATAACTGAAAAGTAACCTGGTCTGTCCTGTCTGTCAGCGTGTTGTCAGTCTCCTCTCTGCTCCGCGATGTATTTTTCACTGCATGAGAACATGAGAGCGGCGTAGCTTGTCGGACATAGCGACAGTAACTAAGGGGGGCGGGTCTTTGCGAAGGGTCAATTATATTAATACTAATTATAAAAATACCAAAAGAGTTGCTTGATGCAAGTAAATGATCGTCAAATTATTTTATGGTT
Source organism: Semotilus atromaculatus (assembly GCA_031834385.1). Classification (NCBI taxonomy): domain Eukaryota; kingdom Metazoa; phylum Chordata; class Actinopteri; order Cypriniformes; family Leuciscidae; genus Semotilus; species Semotilus atromaculatus. The sequence goes on from JAULUF010000035.1 coordinate 1,171,927, forward strand.
TCTATGCTGTTTATAATATGACAGAATATATGATAATATAACATAGGCTATAGGCTTAGTTATAAAAAAGTCTTTGTTTTTCGTTGATCACTCTGCAAACAATATGCGCTCCGACACAGAGCTTCATGAGAAATTTCACTGTGAACTCGATACACGCTTAGAATTTTCAGTGTCATATGTAACATTGCTAGCAGCATGTGTTTCCAGTCTCCAGTGATCCTCTACTTCACCTGTAAGCCTCATCCATTACCTGTACACTCATCTGTACTGTCCATCGTGGGAAGTGTGTGCTCTTCAAAATCTTCATCACTTAATCCACGATCTCCACTGTCACCTGCAACACAGTAAAGGCATTCATTATCATCATTTCATTATCTACGATCTGCTGTATTCAAGATTACTTGCCTGTTTGCTCATTTTGCCAGCTGTGCTAAATAAACCTTTTGGTTTCACAATATACCTGCTTCTGAGTCAGGTATTTCCTGAACCTGTAACGACTGCAGCAGTGTGAGCACTAGCGACCTGTTGTACTCCCTCTCACAGAATGGCCGCCCTATTGCGGTGTACACAGGATAATTCTGGGAGCTGTCTTCCTCCGCATATAGAGTGTTGCAGGTATAACGTCAGAACTCAGGAATCTAATTAGCTGCTGGGTTTAATAATGGGGTTTATTTTTGAGTAAAATAAAGCCAGTAGTAAACATAACATGACGATACTTTGACGTTTTGTTCTACATGCACACACTGACTTATCTAGATACTTATTAAAAACAGTCGTGTTATGTTTACCGCAGGCTTTATTTTACACATAAATTGAAAAACTCCATTATAAAACCCCATAGGAAAATCTTAAAGGAAACCGCTGCAAATTAGTCTTCCTGGTTCTGACGTCATACTTGTGCAACCCCTCGGGTCCTACTCGCCCCGCTCTGTGCGGTGCTCAATCCCAGGTTTCCGGTTTGGGAGGCAGGCGCTTTAACAACGAGGCTAAAGACTGCAGCCTTTAGCATCACTCACTAGTGCACCTCTTGAGATATGGGGAGTGAGGTTTTAACTGCAGAGCTAGAGTTGGGGTACTCGAACTCGGACTCGGACTCGAGTCCGGACTCGAGTCCAATTTTTAACGAACTCGGACTTGTCACGCACTTGGATGAATTTGTACTCGGACTTGGCACGGACTCGGACATTTTAGACTCGGAAAAATGTCCGAGTCCAGTCGAGTCCGGGCACTGGAGGACATATTATTCAAAAACGAAACGAAACTAACGTTACTTGTGTTGTTTCCGCGTTGAGCATTGTAGCCAATCACAGACATACGTATATTAAGCGCATGAACACAGTGGCAAATCAGAGGCGTTTTAGTCAACATGCGGAGAGATGAGAATTCGCTCAAAATGTATGTTCAGAATCAGCACAAGCTTTATCCTTTCGCAAATCCCCTCATAATCAACAAAGTCTAGACGCGATATAAATGAGAGATTCACTGTGCAGTGCGGACAACTTCAGTGTTTATGACGAGAGTTTTAGGGAGAGTGCAGAGCGCGGTAAGTAGTGTGATGGCTTAAAGGGAGCGCTATTGATAATCTAAATAATAGTTTTGTTTTTCGTGCTTCTAGAGGACCAGTGGTTACGTTCACACAGTAAATTATAAAGAGTGATAAATGCATTTAAATGTGGGAGTGAATCCGTAAAATTTTAGTCATGTGAGTCATGAAATTGCGATGATTGACATAGTAACCATAGCAACATTTTGGCGTCTAATAGTTTTATGATTTTTGTTACATTTACACTTTAGTTTACATACACCTTTCAGAATCTCCAAAATGTAGTTTTTATTTATTTATAAGAAAGGATCATAAAAACATTTTCTATTTAGTACTGCACTGAAAAAGCTTTTTCACATAACAGATGTTTAATAGCCTAGTCCACAAGACAAAATACAAACACAAAATACAAGACAAATTACTTGATTTTTATATTGTGTGTCATTACCTGAATGATCCACAACTGTTTTTTGTTTTTGTTTTTTTGTAATGGTTGTTCATGAGGAAAAATCCTCCAGCTCCTGCACATTCTTTGCTTTTCCAGCATCTTCTTCATATTTGACTCCTTACTAGCAGTGGCTATGCTTGCGAGATCCATCTATTCAAATCATTCAAACCAGGTCAATTTCAAATCATTTAAATCTTTGTGGACTCGGCCGGACTCGACTCGGACTCGGATGTTAAGGACTCGGACTCAAGTCCGACTCGGCCCTCTTTGGACTCGGACTTGGACTCGGACTCGATTGTTAAGGACTTGGACTTGACTCGGACTCGACAAAGGTGGACTCGGACCCAACACTATGCAGAGCTCTTACTAGCTGGCCTCTGTTACACTCACCCCCCTAAACTTCACTCCCATCTGGGTCATGGCACCAATTTTACCCCTCGGGTCCAACTCGCCCCACTCTGTGTGGCCCTCGAACCCGGGTATCCGGCGTGGAAGGCAGACACTCTAACAAGAAGGCTAAAGGAGACTGCAGCCTCTAGCGTCAGTCACTAGTGCACTTCTTGAGATCAGAGGAGTGAGGTTTTACCTGCACAACTCTTTTTGGATGACTTGGTTCATTGGATGATATGGAGTAAATTAAAAATCTTTCATAGGAGCTTAGATGAGCCTCTGTATTCTCTAATGCCTTGGAACACAAATAACTGCACACTGAAACAATAAGGCCCTCCTGGACAGCCGATCTGTCACCATGACACCATCTCTCCTTGCAGTCCCAGAACCCACTCCAGCCCATGAGTCCACTAGCAGCCCCCTAGCACAGTCCGGTGTTGGATCCAGCCCCTGAGCACAGTCCGTTGTCGTCGGCTCCAGCCCCTGAGCACAATCTATCATCCATTCCAGAGTCTGTCCCTGAATTCGCTCTGTCTCCTAAGCATTGCCAATAATCCAGACCGGTATTCCACAAATCCTCAATTCCGAACACCACATTAGGTAGGAAAGGTCCACTCCTGAACCTCCTGAGGGGATATTTAATCCAGAGGTTTCAGCACTCTACAAGCCCAACGCCCTGATAAGTCCGGTTGTTTCAGAGCTACTTAGCCCAGTAGTCTAAGCACATCAGAATCAGGGGGTTAGTGCCAATGTTGTCTGCTCTGTCTGTGATGGCTGATTGTGTGTTTGGGCCGCACAAACATCTGCAGTTTCTTACAAGGTTGCTATAGCGCTGGGACATGCTTTTGAACCATACATGTGATCCCTGGTGTCTCTGTACTAAATGCTTAAGTTTGGAGTGAAATTGTCAATAAACATGTTGAACTTTGAATTCAACATGGCCACTCAACAGACAGACAGATAGATTTTAGCAGCTACTAAAAAAAGGCTACTGAATGAATTTCATGATGCCAAGGGGGACTTTTTGAGGGCTGAATCTGAAAAAGCATGTAAAGAAAGAATAAAGAAAAACAGAACAAGCAATATGTGGGCAACTACCCAACTATACAGTGGAAGCAGTCTGCATGTGGAAAATCCAGCCCAAAAGCATTCCTTCATCATTCCCACCCAATCCTCAGCCTCTGTATTACAAAGAACTGACAGTAAAATTAAAAGAATGGAGGGATGGACGAAGAAAAAATGGTATGTGCACCAAATTAGTGGAAATTTTGTTAAATGGGAAAATTGCTATCATTCATTTCATAGAACGCCAAGGCCAATATATCTGATATTTGGCATTTATAACTTTCGGCATTGGCCTTTAAGTTCTCTATTTGTCCGATGTGTTTCAGATTTTTTTTCTTTTTGAGACTTGAATTATTAGATTTTGTTTATATTATTATTCTAATGTTATAATAATAAAAAAAATCCTTTATTATTATAATTCATAACCATCGGCCATCAAAGAAAATCAATATCGGTTGACCACTAGAAAGAATAAAACAAATGTAAAATAGACAAAGTAACAACAAAAACTGTCCTTGTTTTGTCCTTTTTCAAATTGTATGCTGAAAGAAAACACGCCTTAACATCATAATCGGAGTAATGGCAACACAATCTACAGATAATTTTTTTACACAAGAGTCTCATTGAACTCTGAGACCTCAGGTGCCATTCCAGGTCCTGAATGTCATGGATCATGAATGTTTCAACCTGAGCGCTTGTTTGGGTACTCTCCTTCCTCCAGTGCTCCTTCACCCCAGGCCCAGACATCACATTAAATGCCAATTAGGGTTGGATTGCTCTAACAGAAGCTGTGGTTGAGCCAAGGCTCAGAGCTGGCCTGTGGGAAGGTGCTTATTGGTCCCAGAACTGGGGGCTAAGGATTCATGAAGTCGGGAAGCACACTGGCTGCCCCTCAATGCACTCCAACACACACTCACACATCCTTCTAATGCTCTTGACAGGTGAAATGATTATAAGAATCGAAATCTTAAAGACCATTTTAAAAAGTCTTCGAGAGAATGCTAAGAAATGAAGATAAAATGCTTAGATTGCAGAATATTAAATTGTAGGGATGTGACGAGATCCCGTGCCACTAAAATGTGACGAGATTTCTCGTTGAGTGAAGAGCTATCTTGCGATATCGCCACGCCTCTACTGTCGTTTTGCTGTTTTTATTAAAAAAAAAAACCAAGAGTACGTGCGATCGCAAATTTTAAAGTGAAAGTAAAACGCGATCTCCCTGATGCGCGCAAATTAGGCAGCATACATGCATTAGTCTGTTTCCCAATATCAAACCTATATCTGGACTGTGTAGTTGTGGCTCTGGTCTCTCTGTCACTGTTTGAATACAGAGAGAGTAGCCTACTGTAACATCGGAAGAACGACAGACAAGGGAGGATCCGTTTCTGAACTTTTAACTGGAACACAAGAACAACTGTTTCTCTCTACCTGGCCTATTTCTGAATTTACCGCCTCAACCCTATAACTGCCTGTGCAAAATAAAAGCAATTTCACAACAATTATAAAGAGTCTGTGCTCTGTTATAACTGTTATTTATTGAAAAATAAGACTGTTATTTACAGAAAAAACTGTTATTTATTTCTGTGATGTTCAATTTGTGGAAAAGAGTTGAGGTCACACAATCAGTTAAAAGTTCTGGAAGCTCAAAATGAACGTACAGTAAGCTCTGAAGAGACTCATGTGAAATCATACAGGAGAAAAGCCAGTCAGTTGAGTTTGTGGCAAAACCTTTTACAGTCCTTTTATATTGTTGTCTTTCAATGCATTTGATAATTCACAATCATAAAATAGAACTGAAATCACATTCATTTCAATATTATAAGTTAAAACATTTCAAAATGCACTTGCAGACTATTTTTCCAGTCATGTCATTGAGTATTTCTATAAAATATTATGCAAAAATCTTGTTTTTGTGATCCCAATCTTGTGTCTCGTCTCGTGAGATAAGTGTCTCGTCACACATTGTGAAATGTGAGTGATATACCAGTAGACATGCTAAACCAGTAAAAAATGTATTTAGTGGTATCATATCCTTAATTCCAGCAAAAATAACTATATTGTGTAACATATCATTACGGTGAAATAAAATCACTCATATCGACAGACAGACATCATTTTAATTTTTGGTCTGAATGATTTTATGTTTGTCAGTAGGATATGATCTCAACCCTGATATTAACCCTGTTACCAAGATTTTGTATTGTAAACTGATAAAAAACTGGATGTAACAAAATATACATTCATTTAGTTTAAGTTTGCACTTAATTAATTGATATTTGTCTGAAAGACTGTTTAAAAATGTCTCTTTCATTTCCAATTATCATTTTGTTTGCAACACAAAATAATTCTAAAAGGGTTGATATTTTAAAATAGTCACAAATGTCAAACACAAAACTGTCTAATTCTGTACCAACTGGAAAAAGCTCCTATTTCATAGAATGACCCAGAAGAAGGATCCCACAGAGACATTTCCCTCTAAGCAGGGAGCAATACAGGCAATGAGACAGAGAGATTACCTCCAGTCTGTCCGCCCTGACCTCAACCTGCCCCATCCTCTATTTACTCACTAACCAAACAACATGATAGATGCTGTGTCTGTACTTTTATTTGTTTTTCTTTTCTTTAACTTCAATCTTCACAGAAAGACCAAAGCGTGTTCATGATCCAATCACAATCCGTCCCGCCTCTTCTCAAGAAACTTTATATAAGAGACTCCCAAAATGTAAAATGAAAAACAGCATAACCAATTCATCCTACATACTGTATAATGGGTGACCTTCTATACAGTTGAAAATATTCGCCTCATAAGAACCATGGATCAAACCGCAAACATCACAGTCTCAGCATTGGTCAGCTGAGAGCATGTTAACAGCCAGGGGCCAGGTCTAAGTCAACACCAGAGTAGTTTGCCTTGCCCTTTCTGTCAAATCAATATCTGCAAATAATAAATGAGATCCCTGAGGGAAGCTCCAAACCCCACTACAAGGCCTGACCAAGTCTACAATTGGCTGGCTACTCAATAGTGTAGGTGAGCCAGAACAGCGCCGAACATCTTTAGCACTCTATAATAGAAAATGAATTGTACTCAAATCAAGACTAAGGACACCCTGAGGGTTATCTAATAGGGCTACTTACTACTGTCATCTGCCAGTGAAACCCTGAAATATGAAATGCAAAGAAGAATAAAAGTGCTAATTCACAGAGAGGTGGAATTGTAAAATATAACGCTAATTTTCTGTCAAGAGTAACTGAAATATTCGGTAAACAAATCCAATACAAATCTATAGATGGATTTACAAAAAGGGACTTCCATAGATTGATGTAATAGAATAAAGCATAAATCACTAAATGAAAGATGTTTGAACACAAGCTTTTCCCCCCTAAGCTTTAATGCGGTACATAGACTACTGTTCAAAAGTTTGGGGTCGATACGTTTTTATTGTTTAATTTGAATGAATTTGAAATAAGTATCTTATATGCTCACCAATGCTACATTTATTTTATTTTTAAATCCTGTAAAAATATTTTAATATCATAAAATATTACCACAATTTAAAAGAACAGTTTTATATTTTAGATGTAATTTATTCCCTTGATGGAAAAGCTGAATTTTCAGCAGCCATTAAGTCCATTAGTCATTAGTCTTCGGTGTCACATAATCCTTCAGAAATCTTTCTAATATGAATATTATCAATGCTGAAAACAGCTGTGCTGCTTTATATTTTAGTGAAAACAATTAAACATTTGTTTATGGATTCTTTGATGATTAGAAAGTGCAAAAGAACAGCATTTATTTCAAATCTTTTGTAACCATGTAAAAGTCCTTACTGTTAGTACTGATGAATTGAATGCACCCTTGATAAATATTACTAATAACTTATTTTAAAAAAATTATAATACTTACTTACCCCAAGCTTTTAAAAGATGGGTGAATCTTTAAAAGATTCATGCGAGTTGAGTGATTTAAGTATAATTATTTCTTTTTTGTGGGTAAATTACACTGAACTTTCAGTTCTGGTTTACTTTTTTTGTTAGACTGGAGGGTGTGCTGAGTGTTTGAATTGTCCCTCCCTCTCTGTGCCTCTCACCATTCGCTAATCATATATGGCATAAGATGGAAACGAAGAAAACATTAAGACTCACCCACATGTAAGGTAAAACCAAAGTGTGTTGATCTCAAAAGGCCACTTCTGATACGTAAGACTCTGATAAATGAGTCACTGGCTAGAAATGGAACGGAGTTAAAATTTAGTCCACCAGCTCCGATTCAAGAATAAATCCTTTCATTGATTTCCAGGTATTCCACTCATTTTTGGACCCCAAAATATCCTCAAAAGCACCCTGCCAGTATGGACTAAGTCAAAACTAGGAAGAAAAAGCAGCTTTTAAAAGAATGACAGCATACATCCATGGATCAGCTTCCCTTTTGTGTGCACCTGTCCCAAAGACCTCCGAAAACTGAGAGAAAGCAAGAAGAACCAACTGGTTCCTCATCATGCGCTTGTTAGCTTGTCCAATCTTTGGCAATCAGCATTGTCCCTGGGGCTGAAAGACATAAGACGCCAGGGAAGCAGGGGAAGCCAAACTGAGGAAAGATCAATACGGCACTGTGAAACAAGAAGTGGAGGCTATTTACTTTTCATTGATCCGATGATGCTGGAGAAACACCTCAGTCTGCTGTTAAATTGAAGGAATAAGTCTTTGGGGCTGTTGGGGTTTCTTCTCGCAAGCGTCAAGCTCCAAGGTCAAGAGAAAAGCTAAACACAAGTAAAACTAAGCAAAAATAGATCGTTTTCAAGTAAATCAATTCATCACAATTAATTGTAACTTTACAGGAATGTGCACATGGCATGTGGGTAAACTCAAGGACACAAGCAAAAAATCTAAGAGATAGTATAGGCCAAAAGTGATGAAAAGCGTCATGAGTTAATAAAAATGTAAAATAAATATTTTCAATGTAATGTTCAATAAATATTGTCAATGTAATGTTCAATCAAATGTAAAATTGAACTAGTCTTCACTGTATAAATGAAACAGATATTAATCCTTATTAAAGTTGCAAAAGTTATTCAGTAAAGAACAGTGAGTGATTTTGTCTTTGTTCTTTGTTGTTTGATTAACATTAAAAAAGCAGACAGCAGCAGGATTATTATCATGCTGTCCCTTTAGGAACAAATGCATTGATCCAATATAATGATGCACATGCATTATCTTTTATTTAACTGTTTATGTTCCCCTATTATGCAAAAATCACTGTTACATGGCGTTTCAACACTGTGTCCACAGTGTGTAAACAACCAGCTTAAAATGGTAAAAAAAATTAAAATAATAATCCACCCACTCCCTTTTTATTATAATCCCCATATATCAAAAGCAGTGTCAAAAAAACAACAACAAAAAAAATGCTGTTCCAGATTTCCTCCTACTGTGATGTCACAGTAGGGGCAAACCCGAAGTCTGCGCCACATAAACATTACAAATATCATGTTTTTGTATGTACCAATTAACTTAAGAGGCTAATGTGTATGGCTAATGGCACCATTGTCTCTGACTGTATTCACAGATACCATACCAAATACATGAAGCAAATGTCATAGCATGTCATAAAAGAAAGATGATTTTATAAAGGATAATAGAACAAAATGCAACGATACATGTTCTATCTCCATGCAGCATATATTCTCAGACTCACATGAGCACCTGTACAACAATTTATAGATGATCATGACAGAACATGCTAACTGATAAGTTGAATAAAGTTAACACAACAACAACTACATAAATTCATCAACCAACCATTCAGAAACGTCCTGTTGCATTACGTCCTGTGACTACAACACGTCCTGGTTCTCTCCATCTGTGTCTCACTCCGGAACGAACGTATAAGGTTGAACACAGCTACTAACAATTTCATTTTAAGGTACACACATGAAAACGGTATGTTGTCACATCCAAATAGGGGCAAATTGGACATGCTATAATAAATTAACTGTAGGGTATTTTGAGCTGAAACTTCACAGACACATAGTGGGGACACACAGAGACTTATTTTGCATCTTGTAAAAAGGGACATAACCAACTATGTTTACCAGAGATGGGCTTTTGTTTTTTTTGTTTTTTGTTTTTACATAATTTTGTATGAAGCGCATAAGAATTTCAGTATCATAAGTTTAATTCAGTATCCACACGCTGTCTGAGACGCATCTTTTCTGGGCACGCGCTTTGGATGTTTGCACATAGCTAACTTCCAACACAGTGTGCGAGTAACATGCTTGAATTTTTCAATTGGAAAGGCTTAAACTTTTGTGACTTAAACACAACCTTTTGTGTTAACTGTCACCAGCGTAATTCATGTTTGTTCACATTCATGTTTTCACAACATTGCCATGTTAGAATGCATAGAAATGTTACCGGACAACTGGCAATTTCGCATACTCGCAAACGCCAAATTTGTATTTTTTTGCCTTTTGCCAAGTGTTCATTTTAGGCAACGATCATGACATATTATAAACTGCAAATAATTGTTTTTAAAGTTTGTCCAGACTTGGAACAAAATTAGATTGTACATTTTTAGATGAACTACTCCTTTAATATTTTCAATTTGAGAGTTAAAACAGCATTTTATAAAGGCTAGGAATTAATTTCTTAACAATTTTCAACATTGTGAGTATCATCATGAGGACAAAAGCGCAGAAAATATCTATGATTTAACCGCCAATGTCTTCTTTTTAAATTTAGTCGACAGAGACACTGCGGTTGCAGTGTTGCAACTTATTCCAAAAGGTCAGTCACACTCTCACACTCCCTCTTTTCTCCTCCTTCCCTATTAACCCTCTCAAACAGCTTAGATTACATTAGCTTTGAGCTCCCTCACACCCTCCACTGGACTCACACAGCTCGAACAATGAACCCTGACTTGCTTCACAAATCTCCCCTTCAGCTAGGCACAATTATGAATTCAAATAAGGCTGATTCAGACTCTCTCATGCAGCACACCGTCTCTCCCATGACAAGCCCCAGTAATGAGGACTTTAAGCAGGACCACACAACAAGAGCAGCGGCTGAACGGCCCTGGCCCCATTCACCACCACGGTCAATTTAGGTGTTGTATTCTTCAACTGCAATGCCCATAGATATCTATCAATATTACCAACGAAAGTTTGAAAAACAAAATGTTTAATTACCCTGGCTAAGAGCAGAATGGGAATATGACTAGCATAGTTTTCATGTCAGATACAGTTTACTGACATTTTGCATGTATTTGTATTTTTACCTGGCAAACCAACTCGGGCAGTCACGCTCTGGATTTTTTTTATTTGTATTTATGTCTACATGAGATTTTTTGATGGTTCATTCAACTCTGGGAATTCCATTAGACCCACAGGTTTTTAACACTGACACAAGCTCAGTAAAATGTTCTATAATTGGTTGGTTGTGTTAGTGGAAGAGGCAGAATTTTGGGTGCTCAAGCTCTGCTTGCGCTCCGCCAGCGAATCAGGCCACGGTTCGTTGCTTTCCACATGTCTCCCATTGAATATGGACTAAACACTCACGACTGCCGCACAGGCCCGGTTCCAGAATCAAATCACTGTGGGTGCTTCTGAAATTACTGAGGGTGCTCTAAGTGCAGATGTAGGCTGAGCAACGACGACTCCTTAGCTGTTATGATACAATCAGACACAGGCAGATCCAAACGCAGTGCAGATTTATTGCAGAATAGTCAGACAGCCAAGGGTCACAGACAGCAAACACGGCATAAGAGACAAGGCATACACGTGGTCCAAATACCAGGCAGTAGATCAGAGGCAGGCAGCAGACAATACAGAATCCAGGAAACAGGCAGAAGGTCACTAGGCAGGCAGCAGACAATCGAGGAAAGGTACAGCAATGGTCTTAACACAGGCCGGATAAATATCAGGGTAACGCTCAGTATGTACACAACAGTGAAACAAGACTTCGCCAATGGGAATGGTGTGCGAGAGGTATAAATTTGTGTGGAGCTGTGTGTGGAACTAGGTGCAGGTGTCAGAGTCAGTGGAAACAGGTGTGTGTCTAATCAGTGCATGTGTGAGTGAACAGTCCAGGGTGTGTGCGAAATAAGTTCAGGGAAAGGCAGTTCAGAAGAGGAGCGCCCTCTCATGGAACTCGAGGGCAATCCAGCCGATAATTGTCACATAACCCTTCTAGACGCTCCAAATACAAACCCCACGCGGGGTGGAGAGAAGGCGATCCCGGGGGAGGGACGGAGGGCCAGGCCCGTGCAGGGGAACGGGACCAGGACATAGACATGGCGGGCCTGGGTCGCAGAGCGTGGTTGGACCTTACTGACCAGGTGGTGTGGTAGAAAATTTCAACTGAATATTAGGCTAACCATGTTTTAATATTTGACCTTGTTTAACATGCTAAATCTCTGAAACAATGTTCTGAGACGTTCTGTATTTTAGATGAATGTATGTGTGTCAAACCCCTGACTGTGCAGACTGTGTGTATAAATAACGAATATGGGAAATGAAACTAGACAGATGAAAGATGTTAGAACTTGTGATCAATGAAGTAATCGTTAAAACAAATTCTCTAGCCAGTAACAGAAGAGACTGACCAATCCAATTAATGTCATTATGCCGTACCTCCCTATTGTATAAAAACTGTTGTATCCGTGTTTTCGGTGGGATTCTCAATGGAAATTGTCTGAGATCCTCCGGCCATGCTTATTGCTACTTTTTAGGAGATTCTCTGAGAACTGCTCGAGGACTCCTGGCCGTAATAAAGAGCATTCAAAGGACATTTGCTGAAGTCTGTCTGTCATTAAAGCTGCGCAGCAAGAAGAAGCTTTAATATTGATAATTTCCACAACAGTGGCCAGGGCGGAGCAGGGTAAGGCAGAGGCCAGGGTGGAGCAGGATGGACCGAAGACCACGGTGGAGCAAGATGAGGTGGTGGCCAGGGTGGAGCAGGATAAACCGAAGGCCACGGCGGAGCCCCCTCAGGCTTCCCTGTATAGGACCTATCGGGCAGCCACGGCAGAGAAGACCCCTTAGTAGACCATGGTCCTCTCGTGGGCCTTATTGCCCCCCCCCCCCCCCCCCCCCAAAAAGAAAAATACTTGGGGGAACCTATGGGGACATAGGCTGGAACAGGAATTAACAATGGCTCAGGTATTGACAATGGCTCGTCGAGGCTGTCGTGAGGCTCTGGCTGGGAAGACGTGACGTGAGGCTCTGGCTGGGAAGACGTGACGTGAGGCTCTGGCTGGGCAGGGCTGAAGTGAAGCTCAGGCTCGTCAGGGCTGAAGTGAAGCTCAGGCTCGGCAGGGCTCATGGAGGAAATGGTTGGCTCAGGACAGGATGCAGCTGAGGTAGCCAACATGGAGGCATGTGTAGCCCAGACACACATAACAGCAGCAACGTAAAGGGAGAGGGTAGCCTCTTCGACCCCAACAGGACAGACAGGGGGAGCAGGCTGCTCAGGGATGGCCTCCATTGCCACAACAGGGAGCTCTGGGACCACAGAACATGGGTTTTCTTTCACCACCGGACCAGGTGAAAGAGAAGCCTTCTTCCTCCTCCGTTTCCGTGAGCGAGGCCGCGCTGCAGCTTCTTTGGCCAACATTGGGAGCGCTGCAGGGAGAGTGGGAGGCTCTGGACTGGACGGGACCGGTGGTTGAGGCTTTGGACTGGCTGTCTTGACAGAAAGGAACCCAGGAATGGTGACCTTTATGGACTTCCGTGTTGAGATCAGTGGAGGATCAGCCATGCTGGAAACCAGTCCTGAACAGCCATAGACCGATCCGATGGCAGCTTTGATGGTAGGCGTGACGTGATGAATAGGCTGTGGGGTTACTGCGGTTTCACGGAGCTCCTTCTCCTCCACGCCCACAGTAAACGATGAACCGCTCACCAAAAGGGCCAGGTCGATATATCTTTCTAATGTCCAGTGAGGACCAGGATCAGGCATCAATGACCGGAGCAGTTCAGATAGTCCTCCTCGAAAGAAGATCATTAGACTCCCTGTGCTCATTATGGCGAGATGGGCCAGATCAATAAACTCACCGACATATTCCTCGATAGTCCGATTCTCCTGATTGAGAGGCCAATGAAATCGATGTTGTTAGGAATATTCCGCACACAAAGACCAATGGAAAAATTGCCGCTCGGAGGAATATTTTTCTTACCCAATCAGAGTAAGGTTACCATGACGTATTCTAGCTAATCAGAGGACTCTGTAGCCTTGCAAGTGGATAGTAATGAGCAATATACAAACACCGTTGAGTGGAGAAAGAGACAGAGAGTGAACGGAGCGGTGTATTAGCCATGTGTATTACAGAGTGCACAGAGATATGAGAGAGAGACAGAATAACTTCATAAACAGCATTATTATTATTATATCATATTATTATATATTGTTTTAGCACTTTTATGATGGGAAGCAGTAAAAAAATGACGGCAGAACAAGCTCTGGAACAATTACTGGAAAATGACGTGGAGAAATTCGGAGCAGAACGCTTTTTCACAGATGAAAAACGTCTGGGGCTGTTTGTAAAAAAGTTAATTATTTCATTGTTATTTACACATTTAATTGAACAATTACAAATGTCTGTCAAGCAAACGGTTTGAAAAATATATATTTTTTGTTCAAAAACTGTTTTCTATTGTTGTGTGAGTTGTGATTTTCAGTAATAAATGACAAAAATCTTTTCTTTTTTGAAATTCTCCAGTTTATTGTACATTTTTCTCCTCATACTTCCTTTATAAACACATTACACGCATGCTTATGTTAGCTTAGGGTCTTCTGAATCCATAGATACCAAACACATGGTGTTTCATCTCCATTACATATGGTTTATAAGCCCAAATGTAAAAATAGAGAAAATGGACCAAAAAGGGCTTAGTCCCCAGAGGGTTAATCTATTAGTCTGCCTTTACATTGTTTTAATATGTTACTCTTTTAACATGTCATACTGCTGTCCTGTGAAAAGTGAATGCAGCATTTATGTATAATGTCACTTCCGAAACTTTGCAGCATGCAATTGGCCATCGGACCTCGTAAAAACTTAAACACCTCTATTTGCCCATAGCATTCAAAAGATCAACATCTATGTGATTGGCTACACTGTTCACTGATGCAAAAACACGTTGTAAATAGATACATGTGATGTTTTTCAAATCATAAGTAATACGTTATTACATAATACATAATATATTATTACAGTATCAACTGAGGGTGCTCTTGCTTGCATTTGAGGGTGCTTAGCACCCCCGTGGAACCGGGCATGCCGCCGCATCCCATGTGAAATAACCTTAAAGGTCCCCTGACATGGGGTTATTTTATTATTTTATAATGTTTCCTGGGTTGCCCTCATAATGGTAGAATGTTTTTTAGATCAAAAATAGTCATAATTTAGAAATAAAAGGCATTTTTCCTAGCCTGATTTTTGCCCTGAGCCCAAACACTCTGTTTGGAGGGGCATGTCTGTGTGTGTAACCGGCCTCTGCTGTGATTGGCTGACATGCGTGCATAAGAAATAGCTACGTATTACATGTGAAACTCTCTCGAATACTTTTACTACAGCTATTATACGTTTTTACTAATACAGCTATCGAGATGAACGAATCGTGAGAAATTTTTTAAGTATTTAGATCTATTCTCATCACATAAAATGTTGCTGTGATGAGCATTGAGCAAACAGATGACAGTGTGTTGATTGCAATAATATCTGTCTGCAGAGCCGCAGAGCCACAGTTTCACCCCAGCAGTTTCACCCCAGCAGTTTTACCCCACACATGCGCAGTTTCATCACAACAGGTTTACCCTTGCGTTTTGGTTTATTTGAAATGATTGTAGCCTACATAGTTTGTGTTCAAGTCATTTGTTTTATCTGTGTTCAAGTGTACACCTTAACCACAGGCAGATTTAATTAACTTAAGAATAATTCATATATTGACTTAGACTAATAGTTCGCATTTGAATGTCTAATCTGAAGTTTGTGTGGCTGAAAAACGTAAGAGATTAAACTTAGTGTTCATGACACAAGCATTGTTTTATTTCAGTAAAGACCCGGAAGGCCTGCGAGCAACAGTAGGAGCAAAAAATAACTAATAGGAAAAAATAATCAACGCAGTCTCATGAAAGTGCGAATCAATACCACGAATGTTATTTCTCGTGCCATTTATACGCCAAAAATGTTTTTTTTTTGCGTGCATATGCTACGCACTGAAAACCCCTTGGGTAGGATTAGGGGGAGGGGGGAGGGGGGTGCGTGCGTATTACACGCCATAAAGTGCATCATATGCACTCGAAAACTGCGTATCATAACAATAACTATTCGATCGTTTTGGACAGAACAACGTGACCGCGCATACGCGGGTAAAACCAAACTGTTGTATTGAAACTGCGCATGCGCGGGTAAAACTGTTGTAGTGAAACTGCGCATGCGCGGGGTAAAACTGCTGGGGTGAAACTGCTGCTGGGGTAAAACTGTGGCTCTGCGGCTCTGCAGACAGACCCTTCTCGTTGATTGCGAGACAACGCAGTTTCTGCACTCTCTCTAATGCTTTCACCAATGCAAACACGATGATGTATATACAGTAAGAGCTTCGTTGTGCAGTCGCGTGCATCATTGATTTCATAACGAGAAAGATTACCTGTCTGAACTTGAACTTGAATTGTTGCTTGGTAGCTCGATCGATTTATTTTCAGACGTTCATCGAGGCCAGCTCTGTATTGGCTGGTTGAGGAAACAGTCGTCGGTGAAATGTTTGGACCATCCAAAACTTTGGGAAGTTGTGTCGGCGCATTTCCAGAGAAAATAAAATGAACCCATTGTTTCTTCAGAGGCTCGGATGAAGGAACTAAAAAATACTTTTGTGAACACTGAACAACTGCCATGCTTCGCTCGTTTGCAAGCCATATCTCTCTATTCAACTTTTGTGCTTCGATCGGTCACACGCCATGATATCTCTCGAGGATAAACTAAAATCGCGCGCGCGCGTTCGTACTTCCTAGCTCGTTTTCTCATGGGCGGGTCAAATTCTCTGGGCGGGCAAAGCAGAGAAGAAGGGGGAGGTAACTTTCCCCTATATGACGTCATTGACGAGATTCAAGATCAGCCCGTCTGAGATCTCATTTTCTCACAGGCAGAGAAAGATAGCCAAAACTCTGTTTACACCGACTGAAATTCCTAGACACGAGGGGACCAAATACAGGCTAGGGGAACTAATATTAATGTTAAAAAACCTCAGAACGTGAAAATTTCATGTCAGGGGACCTTTAACACAAAACCTAGCCATAAACAAAAGGCTTGTTCGACTTCATGCAGCTCTGCGCAGAACGATCGGCGGCTGACTTGAAGCAGTGCATGCCGGTTAGAAATTTTGTCCGACTTGATACAGCGCCGACGCCACGTGACTGTGACGTATGCCATCAAAGTAACGCGAGAGCGATTCGAGAGTAGCCGGAGAACTCAGCCAGCGCAGCTTCTGAAGAGCGGCTGCTCGGGGCTGCACGAGCGCTGATGACGACACGGCAGTTCCACGATTGGCCGGATTCACCGCATGACAACGATCACGTGTGTTTCGTGTTTATTCGACCACCTTTAGTTCCTCTACAGCTCACAAATAATTTTTTATAACAGTAAGCACTCTTTTCATGTAGTCGCAATGTTATTTTGTGTCATGTTTATCCAAATAAAACTGATTAAAAAACGTCGATTCCACTTCATTGATAGTAGGCTAGCTGTAGGCTTATGGTGAACTTTATTCTTGTTCAAACAGACGCTGTATGAAGCAGTACATAAAGTATTGAATGAAAATGCCTCTGAAACATCTGTGTATTTAGCAAATATTGCATTTATTTCACTTCAGCTGTGATAAAGTATGCAAACACCACGTGAGCGGTCACTACGGGAAACAGAAGTGTCCGACTTCACGTCTCCGTTTGCAGCTCCTCCCCGGCTGCACGCGGCTACTCTCGCCGATCGCTTACATCCAGCCGCAGCCGATGTCGAACACACCTAAAGCCTTCACAGAAACCTTCCTTCATTTTTCAAAAAGCATATGATTTATAACCAAAACACCTGTCCCCACAAGAATAAAAAAAAGATAGTATTACTATCCTTGTGAGGACATTATGACATCACAACAATGATGATAAGAACTGTTTATTGAGATCAATAAATTATTATTTCTGAAGGATCATGTGACACTGAAGACTGAAGGAATGGCTGCTGAAAATTCAGCTTCATTCAATATATCAATATATTAAAATTAGAAAACTGATATTTTAAATTTGAACATTCTGGCATAGTATCACTTTTTTTACTGTATTTTGATTTAATAAATTCAACTTTGGAGAAAAAAAACATTTTAAAAAATCTATCTATCTATATATTTTTTATTATTTTTATTATTATTATTATTATTATTATTTTATTAATATACAATATGTTTATTGCAATAATGTATATTGCTAATTATCATATTTTATTTTAAAATGTGTTATATGTATGAGTATATAATGACCATCTGATGCAATTGTACAAATAGTGTCCTAGTCTTGCTAGGATTCAAAATCAGGTAAAAATCGCTTTCCACATAAATAAATACATAATATAAATAGATATGTTCAATATGTTCTTTGGATCTTCTTAAATCATGCTGGAAAACCTGACAACAAACTTTAAGGTTTAACAATGATAGATGCCGAATACAGATATCTTACTGTAGCTGCTGTAGCCTATTTAACGAATGAGAGATCACATAATCACAAACTTTTAGGATGGCTAAGATGAAAGATGGGACTTTGTTGTTTATATATAATATAGACCTAAATATAGCATTTAAACCATATAACACCATGGAAAGTACATACAAACCTAAGCACAGTTAGCTCAGCCAAGTAGCCATCCAACTACAAACCCTGTGAGGATTTTATAAGCATGCAGAGGAAAAAAATCAATTGAACAAATGTACTTTTCTAGACTTTTTTCAGCACAGGTGAGGAGAGTGAGGTAATCTATAGATGATAATGAGTGCAGATGGAGATGGAGAGGGAAAATAAAAAGGTTGTAATCTATCCAACATGAGTCTAAATTGGTACATTTTTAGTGAAAGGACATTCTCATGTTTCTTTGTCCAAAGCAAGTAATTTCCCCTCTCTCTTTCTCCGGTGTGGCTTGCCGTTGCAGCATTTTCTGCAACACGGAGCACTCTCCCTTCTATTTCAATAGGACAGCTCATTTGCCAGACTGTGAACCGAACTGCTGACTGAGTCTTTTAGAGAGAGAGAGAGAGGGAGCAGAATGGAGAGAAGGAGGGAGCAGAGAAAAGGAAAGAATATGAGGAAGCATTGTATCATTACTACTCAGAGAGATCACTGGACATTAAGGAACACTGCATTGCAAGGTCATGAACATTTTTTTCTCTCTTGTCGGCAGGATCGCTTCACACACTAGCCTCAGCTCTTTTTATTAAATATTGTTACATTTGCTAGCTACTCATATATCAAATATGATGGTAACATTATAATAAGGTCTCATTTTGTTCATATTAGTTAAAGGATTAGTTTTTAATTTTTAGAAAAAACATTTGCTGATAATTTACTCACCCCCATGTCATCCAAGATGTCCATGTCTTTCTTTCTTCAGTCGAAAAGAAATTAAGGTTTTTGATGAAAACATTCCAGGATTTTTCTCTATATAATGGACTTCAACTGACCCCAAAGGGTTCAAGGTCCAAATGACAGTTTCAGTGCAGCTTCAAAGGGCTTTAAACGATACCAGATGATGAATAAGGGTCTTATCTAGCGAAACGATCGGTCATTTCAGAAATAAATAAAAAAGTTGAAGTTTTATAAGCACAAATGCTCGCCTTGCTCGTACCGAGTCAGTGTTTACAAATGTGTGGAAGGAGGACCATATACAAATATTCACATGTCTTTGTCAGTTTATCGTTTAAAATGCCCATTTCGTGTGCGTATCCTGGGTGCTTTAATATTAAAAAGGCTAAAAGAAAATTTTCGTCTGGACAGAAGCGTGACCTTTTCAACGTAACTGCGTATTACGTGACGTCACGAACGCGCATAACAGAACAGAGCAAGGTGAGCATTTGTGCTTATAAAACTTAAACTTTTTTATTTATTTTTTAAATGACCGATCGTTTCGCTAGATAAGACCCTTATTCATCGTCTGGTATCGTTTAAAGCCATTTGAAGCTGCACTGAAACTGTCATTTGGACCTTGAACCGTTTGGGGTCCGTTGAAGTCGATTATATGGAGAAAAATCCTGTAATGTTTTCATCAAAAACCTTAATTTCTTTTCGACCGAAGAAAGAAAGACATGGACATTTTAAAAGTGAACTAATCCTTTAATGCATTAACTAACATTAAAGGTGGGGTATGTGATTCTCTTTTTTGTCCATTTTTTTCAAAATCACTTGAAATCCTATTAATGGAGCGGCTAAGTGCTTATGTTTGGCAGAATCGTTCAGTTTATGATACAAGCGTGAAAATTGGCATGAGCAGTCTCCATGGGTCACTTGACAAGAAAATTGTCAGAGCCACTTGAAATTTCAAGATGGCGGCCATTTTTCAAGATGGCCGACACCTTAGTGGAGCAGTTAAGTGATATAGTGGTTTATTTTGTGATACAAGCATTAAAATTGGCATGAGCCGTCTCTGATGGTCACTAGACAATAAGCCACCCACAGCTACTTGAAATTTCAAGATGGCGGCCATTTTTCAAGATGGCCACCACCTAAGTGGAGCAATTAGACTTAAGAAATCATTTAGTTGGTGATACAAGCATGAAAATTGCCATGAGCTGTCTCAAAGGGTCATTTGACAAGAAACTGCCCACAGCTACTTGAAATTTCAAGATGGCAGCCTTTTTTTCAATATTACCACCACCTAAATGGAGCAGTTAAGCGATATAATTGTTTAGTTAGTGACATAAGCATGCAAATTGGTATGAGCAGTCTCTAAGGGTTGCTTGACAAGAAAACACTCAGCCACTTGAAATTTCTGTTTTCAAGATGGCCGACCCTTGGATCCTCAAAAAAATAAATTTTCCGATAGAAATGTATTGGGTTTTTTTTTCATTAAGGACGATTTGGTGTCATTTTATTTGATATGTTTTAGATTATTCTAAAGAACAACTTTTAACTCATCAAAATACAGTTGTGTTGATTTGTTGATTATAGATAGATTAGACTAGAGTGAATATCTGCACTACCAGGTCACACTGGTGATATATCACTGCGTCAATGTGTTTTCTATGCCATCACCTTCATCTAGTCGAGTTGGACTAAGATAGGCAGAGCATTGATCTTATGAAATAATGGAACATTTCTTGCAATGGTATCATAACCAGTACGATCGTGCTCTCTGTTGAATAAACTCGGATGAATGAGTTTTTCCTTGGTGTCCTGCTGACAAATGAAACATCTGTCCCTGTTAGTTTTCTCAACTGTAATGATGGCTTCTGCCATGTCTGCAGCAAATGTATAGGCATGGCAATTTCCATGCTTGTATCACCAACTAAATGATTTCTTAAGTCTAATTGCTCCACTTAGGTGGTGGCCATCTTGAAAAATGGCCGCCATCTTGAAATTTCAAGTGGGTGGCTTATTGTCTAGTGACCATCAGAGACTGCTCATGCCAATTTTCATGCTTGTATCACAAAATAAACCACTATATCACTTAACTGCTCCACTAAGGTGTCGGCCATCTTGAAAAATGGCCGCCATCTTGAAATTTCAAGTGGCTCGGACAATTTTCTTGTCAAGTGACCCATGGAGACTGCTCATGCCAATTTTCACGCTTGTATCATAAACTGAACGATTATATCACTTAGCCGCTCCACTATATTCATAACCCACTTACAGCCACTGAGTTAGAAGCACTGAAATGAAAATCAAGTAATTTAATAATCTGTGGAACGGGCAGGACTCGAAAAACTCCAGCCAATCATTTCCAAGACCATCTAGAATCATTGGACAGTAAGTCCGTCAATCAAACGGTCGTACCATACCCCCCTCCCCCCATCCCCCTCGCACGAATCAGGGCCAGCGTTGGAGGAAAGAAGGTAGGACCATTTGAGTTGTGTATTTTCAAAATCTGCCGGCCGTTTTACAAATCACATACCCCACCTTTAACATGGGTGATACATTTTTAAGCCATTTATTAACCTTTGATGTTAGTTAATAAAAATGTTCATGTTAGTTCACAGTGGATTACATTTAATGCTAAAAATGTTACCAACATCCCTTCTAGATAAATAAATTAGCACAGGAGGTAATTTTAGGGAGTATGATTTAACTAAATGAACAAGAAAACTCCAGCTCCTGACTAGCTAAAGAACAGACCTGCATAACCAGGTGCAACCGTGTGTGAATCATGCAGTGTGATGATTAAATCCAGCCTTTAAAAGAGGTCCCACAGCTGGCATAATGCCAAGTGAGAAGTCCTTGGATAGAGAGGAACAATGCACAAACACACACACACAATAAACCCACTTCATGTTGTGCGTAATCCCGCCAACAACCCTTCATGCATCCACTCAAGGACGTTTCCCGGCCCCCGCTAACAAGCAGGCTGTGCAATTAGCCTGCTCATCAAAATAATGATGGATAGCCAGTAAACATGCCCACCACCACTCTACAGAGACAACCACAGACACAGAGTCTGCATTCCAGCATTCAACACTTGAACCAAAAACATATCAACCTAATTAAACAATTAATTTAGTCATAAAATTCTTTTATCCGAAAGTATCGTGAAAGTGATCCACATGACATACGTGAAACTCAATAGTTTTGCGTGACAAACAGACCAAAATTCAAGCCATAAACTCCACCAAATGAGTCGCTACAGATATAGTTTTAAAAAGAATTCTACATTTAAAATAATTGCATAATCCATAGCACAACTGTAACGATAACAACAAAGATGAATGATATAATTGGAATTGCATTCAAAATGATTTATTTTTTTCAGCTGGAAAGCAAAAAAAAAAAAAAAAAGCAAAAAAAAAATCCAGTCAGAACTCATCCGACTTTAAAATGCACTTATAATAAGCATTATAATAAACGTTAGTGTAGATGCTAGCTAATATTGTTATCGTTCTTGGTGTGAATGGCCTATTAGAACTCGAGAACTGGATCAGTTCAGAAGTTTTCCATTCAACTGTAAGTGTCCTGCAAAGTGGACTTCACAGGGTATTCTGCCTAGGGAGATGTCACAGATTCAATCATGCCATCAGCACCAACTCTACCCACTCCTTCACTCTCACCAGAATACTAACCTGCAACACCTGCCACCACTCATCAAGGACTCCTATATATACTCTGTCTGGTCTCCTCATTCACTATGTGTGCATGGACTTATCTGACTCGTCTCTTCATCTGTGCATACCTGTCTTCATCACGATATCCTCTCTACCAATCATAGAGCATCTGCAATACCAATTAACTATATTCAGTTAAGTCTGCTATATTACCCGCCTGCTACTTACTTACTCAATAAGCACCCCTTACTTGCATTCCTGTTATCTGTCCCTCTGTTACATGACAGGAGATTCAAATACAAAATGAGCATAAATGTTCAATTCGAAGGGCACTTCAAAAAGCTTTGGAAATAGGGGAACATCGATACAACACTTCACTGGAAGTGGAGAGGGAAATATACTAGCCAGTCATTGCGAAACAGTCATTTGAAAGAGATTTGACTAAACTAAAAAAGTTTTTGAAAAAAAGAAATAAAAAAATGAGGCCCCAGATGTGGTTTGTATGTGGCTGTTCACAGATATAAGATGCAACAGTTACAATGTAACGTTCATGATTATGAGTTATATAATACAACTCCAAATCCAGAAAAGTTGGGACATTTTGTAAAATGTACTAAAATCAAGAATCTGTGATTTGTTCATTCTCTTTAACCTTTATTTTACTGATAAAAGTGCGAAGACAAAATTTCAATGTTTTCACTGGCCAAATTCATTGTAAATATAAACTCATTTTGATGGCAGCAACGCAATCCAAAAAAGTTGGGCCATAGGCTAAATAAAGGTGAAAAGAATATAGAATATCCAAGTTAAACTGTTTTTAAACAGTCCACAACTAGCAGGTGAACTGGTAATGGGTGAGGGTATCGTGTTTGGGTATAAAAGGAGGATCCACCAAAGACTCAGTCTTTGCAAGAAAAGATGGGTCATGGCCAAATATCATGAGAGAATTGTCAAACAATTCAAAAATCACATTTCTCAATGCAAGATTGCAGAGTATTTATGTCCTTCACCAGCATCAGTGCAAACGATATAAGTGACTTAAATATGTAAAGGTACCATTGATATGGAGGCTTATATTGGGATTGTACAGGGACATTTAATGTCATCAAGATGACATATTTCCTCGGAAGCAAGACAATGACAGGCCTCATTCTGCACATGCTAAAACAGAGTGGTTTCTAGACACTCTACACCGTAGAAGGGATGTTGTTGAATACCTGCAGTCCAAATCTGTCTCTTATTGAAAATGTATGGCCCATCATGAAAAGGAGAATCAGACAACGATGACCACATAAGCAGCTGTCTTGTATCCGACGAGATCGGGCAAAAATTCCACTTGCAAAACTTCAACAATTAGTATCCTCGATTCTAAAACATTTAAAACGTGTAATTAAAAGGAAAGGTGATGTGGCACGGTGGTAAACATGCCTCTGTCACACTTTTTTGGAGTGTGTTGCAGCCATCAAATATAACAAAAGTATGTGTATTTTCATAATATGCACCATAAAATATATTTATTTTAAATATGATAAATATTTTAACTTGGGCTTTTAAATATGATAGATTGTATAAACTGAAATGTATTATGAACATCTACTGCCTTCTACTGAGCAGACTCAGGGAATAGAATGCTGTGAATGGCTACATATGGCTTTATTGGTTGTATCAGTGACCCGCCCCTGTCGGTGATTGGTTGGAACACTGTTTATTTTGGTTGTTTGTTTTTGTGTGCAGATCTCAGAGCCTAGGCTGCATACAGAGACGTGTTTTTTTGACAGTCTGCTTATGGGGCGGGCAGCTAGCGGATCGTTAGGAAAGATTTATTTTGACATTTATTTTTGGGTCTGAAATCACTGATACAACCTTTAAAAGACTTTGAATAGTACACAAGTCATATTATGGACTGACCTTTTTTTGTCATTTAGAAGCACCTTGATAAAACTGAAAAGAGTTGCCAGAACACTCTTCTAAAATTTTCCTTCTGTTCCACAGAAGAAATACAGCTTTGCAATGACATGAGGGCCATAAAATGAAGACAGAATTTATTTATTTTTTTTTTTTTTTAATGGACCATCCCTTTAAAGTTTTCAAAAAAGTTGAAAAGGTGATAGTACATACTCTTTGAATTCAGAAGCCCTTTCATCCAGATCTGCACTGGTAAATAGAGATGTAGCTACAAACAATTGCGCAGTCACCTCTTCAACCCAGCTAATTAGCCTAATGCTATTTTACTAGGCACTTGAAATGTCAGCGCATTTGTAGATTTAGTGTAAACTTAAATTCCATTACCTAGCAGGCATTATTGCTCAGCGAGTTGAGCTGATCTCTCCCCCGGGCCCGATATGTTTCCCCTGCTCTGTCATCTTACTAACCGTTCTGTCTAGACCAACTTAGAGCTCCATAATCCACCACAGGGATCAATAAACTGCACATAATTCAAGGCTAATAATGAGCCTTCAGTACCACACAAATGGTCAGCTACTCTAAAGGAATGGAAGGCATAAAATGATAATGTAATTATTAAAAGGACAGATAAAATGAGTAGGCGCTTGCTCTCTCATATTGAAAAGGCTAAAGTCAATTAGCAGCACTTGAAATTATTGTTATTCCTGAGCTTGCTGATTGGGGAGTTAATGTATCTGGCGCCCAAGGTAAATGTAGGACATGACTTGTAGTGCCAAGAGCAGTTCTGTTATGTTGTGGGCAATTGGAGAGTAATTATATACAGTGTGCTATAAATGTTTTTGTTTTTTTATTATTATTTTATTTACTATAGATTAATGGATGTAAGGCTAAACTGCACATGTTTTCAGACAAGTTGATACTGAGAAGAAAATGGCTTCCTGAAGCACTAAAAGTGTGTTTGTAAAATATCTACTTGTAACTTAAATCCGTTAAATAAATGTTTTTCCTCTAGTGAGATGGGTTGGCATACATAAAACCGCCATTTTGCTTTTTTTTTTTATTATAGTTTCAAGGCAAGGCTCATGTAATTAAAATGTCTTACTTTTTATAATTGGTTGTTTTGTCACCTATAGATGCTTTTAGCCCATCTAAAAATTACTGTCTTTAAACACACTTTTCACACTCACATAGTTTTTTACAGTGACATCTGTGGGGACATGTTCAGTTCACTATAGTTTTCTCATGGACATGGCATATTAACTTGTTGAAACATGATAAAATGTTGTGGCCACAAGATCATTTAGTCGAAGTAACGACATCCTTATGTTGTGGCCACGCAATGTGAAGTCATGTCCTCGAGATCCTGAGGGATCTATTTATCGTGGCCACAAGTTCAATGCGTAAACAAACCTGCATGATCATAGCTACCTGGGATTATCAGAAATGGATATTATTAATAAAGTAACATTTTATTTTGAATTAAAAAATGACAAAAAAGTGCAGAATTAAGAAAGTATTATAGGCCTATTTACATAACATTAATTAGGTAGAGAGATACATGAAATGAAGAGGAAAATAAAGCAAACACATAACAATAACTAAAAATATAACCAATAATAATAATTATTATTATTATAACGGCCCACAAATATTAAATAAAAAAGAAACAACCAGTGAATGGATTTAAAAGATTATGGAATGGGATGTATTTAAAAAAAAAAAAAAGTTGTCTTGCAGGCCTATATTCTTCTATATTATACGTTAACATTCATTAATAATGAACAAACTTAATTCGAATGCTGTATAGACAACTCTGCGGGCAATATAATATAATGTTATAGGCCCATAATATAGGTTAATATAATAATTTCTTAACTTTTTTTGTCATTCTTAATTCAAAATAAAATGTTGATTTACTAATAATATCCATTTCTCATAATCCCAGGTTGCAATGGTTACGTAGGTTTGTTTACACATTAAACTCAACGCCATGCACGACTTCACCTCGTGTGGCCACGACATACGGATGTCATTCCTACAAAAAAGTACCTTGTGGACACGACATATCACAGTCCCACAAATGAATATATCGTGACCACAACGTACTACCACATTCCCATGAGTTAGTATGTCGTGGCCATGACAAAACTAAGTGAACTGAACATGTCCCCACCCGGTCACCGTAGTTTTCAAAACTGATGTACATGCATTGCACCAATGTATTTCATATCATTTTGTGGTGGAAAAAGATTCAAGGCACTTTATGTATCCTAAATAACCACAACTAAATATTTTCAGAATTTTTTGTACAATTTTACAGCTTTTTTTACAAAAATTACAGATTGATGTGCACACCAACATTATTATGATGACAGTTGATATTTACATTTTTATTTGTTTCCACAAATTGCATTGTTCATGTTTAATTTTAAACTTTTTACAGACACGTAAGCCCTTAAACAACCACTACACTTACTTTAGTTCCAACTCTGATGCAAATAATACCACAACTGATCATAAGTCATTATTCACATATTGTTATTCAATAAATGTTGAAATTATTTATTACAATTCCACTCTTTGTTTAGACTTCCACAGGTTTAAAATATAATAATATTTCCATGATGCATTTTCATATTGGACAAGGGTAAAAGGAATTCTATACATAAGTAGCAAACCTGGATTCAGAACTTCCCACAAAGCACACTAATAGAAGCATTTCAAACTTTATAGAGAACCACAGAAGCAGCCGATCTAAAGAACAGGTCCGTCATACATTACAATAGCTGTGAGTGTTTAATCTCTGCCAAATTACTTTTTTTTTATTATGTCCATCCTGCAAAACCAGAACAGACAGATCTAAATTAGCATGATTCACTGAAAATACAGTAAACATTGTGCGGTTTCACTTGCCAAGTGAGAACGTGAACATAGTTGTCGTTTCCACCAGGCTGCTTCCTCCTAATGCGCTAAATGTTTTGGCTTGCACAAAATGTCACCCTTCCCAGAGAGGACTGGCATTTGAAGTGGGTTTTGTAGACCCTCCGGCCAGATCGCTGAAGGCAGAACAGCCGCTACACGTATCCAACGAGCATGAAAGAGGCGAATCTGTCTGAGAGGAGCATTAGATGATAACACCAGAGAACGAATGCCACAGACCCACATCACTCAAAAGCAGCGAGGACAGCTTGTTTCAGGGTCTGTTAAGTATGTCCATGCCAGTGGGGGATTCAAAGTAAAGCACAGTGCTCCCAGGCCTTTCAGTGTCTGATTCTGAGGCTGACAAAGGCCTTGATTGAAGCTAGAAGTCTCTGAGCTAAGCAGCCTGACAGGATAATAGGACATCTGGAACAGATGTTTACTCCCCCATTTGTAAAATGGTGTCGGCTATGGGTGAATTGTTATGCTAATGCTCAAGCAGACACACCCTCTCTTTTGCATAGACTCAGCTGCCAATTAAAAGTTTGATGTTTTTTTTTTTTTTTTGTAACTTGTTTACTGATTAAAGATACTAAGAAGTGTTTGGGTGGTACGAGTTAAAACACAAATCAAATCAATTGAATCAAGTAAAGGGATTCGCCCTTTGTTGTTCTTCCAAAATGAGCTGCCTTTTAAAAGTTATTTAAATATCATCTGCTGTCATCACTGCAATATTTCTAGCATTTTAATGACAAATAATCAAATGACTGTCAATGGAAGTCAACACATGATAGCAGTCTTCTGATTTCCCCCAGCTTACACAGTGTTTATGCGGTAATCAGCACTCAGCCATCTGCGAATGTGCAATTAGCATAATTGGTGTACGTTACACGCTTAATGTAAAGCACATTTTTTACTGCCATTCTACTCTCGGTACATCTAATTGCGATTGAGTTTGGGAGGAAAAACATTGGGAGTCTCTGGGAATGTTAAAAAGCATATAAGCTTGCTGCACTGAGTCCAGGTGCGAAAGAGTCAAAGGTCAAGTGGCCTTGCTTTTATCTGACAAATACTTTGGTAACACCTGGACGAAAGGCAAGAGTTTAAACGCATGAGTGAATGGGCATGACACTGCAGTCTCTTCCAGCTGCTCAAATCCAGCATAAATTGGACTCCATTAGAATGAACAGCCTTTACTGGATATTAATTTACATATAAAGGCAAGAAGACATCTGTCATAAGGTATCTGGGAGAAGACATTTCTAAACTGTTTCTAACAATGCCTAAACAACTTTTAGCTGTATCTACGGCATTTGCTGTAAGAAGTGATTTCAAAACTTTTTGATGCTAAGGACCCCCAAATACGATGGCCCCCATGCAAGGGTCCCCGTTCTAAAATACATACATAAAGATATGATAAAGACAACATGTTCTTTGCAAAATGACTGTCACAGAACATTATACTGAAGTATTATATGAAAAATACAGACTTGGTATCTCCTTTAGAAGTGTAAACCTTGTCCTACTATTTGTTAGATGTTAGAGGTTAATAAACCTCTAGAGAAATACTTTCAAATCAGTTTAACTCTAATTTACTTGTAAAAATAAAAATGTGTATATATATTTTTTGTAAAGAAAATAGTACTTTTATTTTGCAAGGATGCATCAAATTGATCAATTTATAGTGAAGACTTTTATAAAGTTTTTTATTTGCTGTTCTGTTTAACTTTCCATTCATCAAAGAAACAACGAAAGAATAATCCTGGTTTTCACAAAAAAACCATTAAGCAGCACAATTGTTTTCGATGTCATGATAAGAAATGTTTATTGGGCTCTGAATCAGGATATTATAATGATTTCTGATTCATGTGACACTGAAGACTGGAGTAATGATGCCGAAAATTCAGCTTTGACTTCACAGCAACAAATTAAATTTTAAAATATATTAAAATAGAAACAGTTATTTTAAATTGTAATAATGTATGACAATATGAACCTTTTTACTGAATTTTTATTAAGTAAATGCAGCCTTGTTGAGCATAACAGGCTTCTTTCAAAGTCATTAAAAAAATCTTACCAACCCCAAATGTTTGAATGGTAGTGTAGTTCCAAAGCAGTCCTAAATAAATATAATTAAAATACGTTTTTGTCTCTCAGATTTTCTACAGACCCCCTATAAACCTATTGTGGCCCCCTGGAGGTCCCAGAGCCCCACTTTGAAAAGTCCTATGCTGTAACAAATTCCATACAAATCAGACATGGTTGTTATAGACAAAACACATCAATCTATTAAATTAAAGCTCAATTAAATTAGGCTCACATGCAGGGATTCAAAACCATTTAAACTATTCCAAGGTTAAAAAGAGGGAAATGGAGCCCTGGACACAGTTTGCGATATAAGTGTCTGTGTCCAAACAAATATCCTCACAAAAATAGCACCACAACATGACAGATGCCTTTTTTTTTTCTCACCGTGGGATAAAATATGCAAAACACAAGCTTTCAAACTCATGTTTAATTGTATCACGTCATGGATGTAGGCTGGGGCATTGTTGCTTGAAGTATAAATTGGGTAATTCAATTAAAGTGCCCTGCGTAGACACATGATAACGGATGGAGGACGACCCTAACCCGGGCCTGAACCTCACGTCACCTCCATATCACTCGGCTTTCCTGACAAATGGAGGCCAGTTAATAACTGAAACACATGGCTGCTGCCGTAGGTCAATAACGTCCTTTCCTTCATAGGCATGACTGAATTAACCGCCTCGCCATGTAGTCCAGCCGTTTTTCCTCACGTTTAAATAGAGCTAGCATCCAGCCGCTGATTAGCTGTGAAAGCCATTCTTATCTTGAAAAAGAAACAGCTGGAATTAATGACAACTTTGCTCTGTTTGTGTTGTTGAGGGTTACGCAGTCAAAAGCAAAGAGCCTAACATGTTCTGTTTGTAGTGTCCATCAAAGATTGAGATGACTTGACAGTTTGACAACAGAGAATCACTTGAAGTAAAGGAGTGCGAACCAACACTTGAAGGTCAGGGGAGTTTCATGAGGAGGATCCTTAATCCTATGAACTTCAAAGTTCCAACATTTGAACATTTAATTTCCCATAAACGTGCACTGTACAGAAAGGAATTGCTGCGAAAACTTCAAAACAATCTGATGCACTAAAACTATTGTTTTAAAAACAGTAGCACTGCTTTTGCCAATTTGTTTGTTCACTAAATCCAAAATGCTTCATGCAACCAATAATTTTGCCAAAGCGACTACAGATTACTTGTTCAAGAAATGTTCATAAAGTAACTCAATGAATGGTTCTATATTTTACAGGCCACTTAAAATGTCATAATTGTTTCTGAAGGTGCAATCACCTTACAAAGCAAAAAATATCTGGGAAATAGTTTCACAGGTTGAACATAGACCTCAACAATTGACACACACCTCAAGAACAATGACAATCACCAACCCAGGGAACTCACAAACCCTTAACATTTCAGTAATGTTGGTGAATTTGTAATTATTTGTCCAGAAACTGTGTTTGACTACAGTAGTTGGGACAACATTTGGGAGAATGCTGTTGGACTAACAAGGGTTTTTATGTAGTTTCAGGTACTGCGCATTTCAGCATTTATTTGTGATTTAAAAGATCCTTTAAACTGGAAAATATGTGGTTGCTTTTTTTACAGTGTGTAATTTAGTAGTAAACACAAGGGTTACACTACATACACACTGATTAAATCCGCTAATGTAATGTGAAATAACCACCCTTGATAATTTGTACATCCACCCGTTATTTCTGTAAATACCGAGTTAAAATGGGGCTGAGACCAAACCACATCCCCCGCCCCAAAAGGCTTGTCTAAGACTTTTAATATTGTGAAAATATTTACAAGGTTAAGTGAAACTAATTGAAAACCACCTACGTAAAAGGCTTTATCAAGCCCAAACTCGGGATTAGGGTAAAATACTGTTTAAATTCCATATCAAAAGAATTACAACCCTTTACAATAACCCATAAAAGACTTCCCTCCAAAGGTGTGCAAACATGCCTTTTGCATGCTAATATCACATAGGGAAAAAGACGCTATATATCCACAAATTATTTATCCGTGGATATTTAATAGAATCTTTTGTGGAGATGTGCGCAGCAGGAGGTGTTCATTCTGAGACTGTTTAAAAACGCTGTAATCCGCTGCGAACTAAAGGTGGCAGTGCCATTGTGTGACTGACAAATTTGTTTACAGGCATGCGTTAACCCAACAGATTAAAACACTATTGCCGGGAAGATAAGCACGCAGGCGCCTGACTGTCACAAACCTCCGCAACCCTGTCTTTAATGCAGGAGAAAAGAGTCAGATTGAACAATGGATTTAAATCCATTCCACCCCTCCACAAGGCCTATTTGACATTGTTCTAGTGCTGCCCACACAATTTTCACATTTCAAAGTCAGTTTAATCAAGAGCTCAGGCAAAAGAGGATGGATCAGAGGGAAGAGAAGATTTTTGCCATTCAAACAAACTCATGCAAATGATCACTCCAGTATGGAGTTTGTGTCAGGCTGGCTTTGGGTGAACCTTTATCAAACAAGGGATTTGATTTTGTTCTCTCTCTTGCCTCTTTCTTCTGTTTGGGACAAAGCCCATTCAGTTAGAGGAGAAAAAATGCTCGCACTGGGGGGCATCCACTTTTAGTCTTACGCTACTGTCTTTGGGCAAAGCATTGACATTATAAACTATTAGCAGAAGATCAGAACAGCCAGTTAAGGACAAGACGCCTCAGGCCCGAAGGAATATAGACTGGAGCCATTGGAAATGCCAGGCTACATCAGGGCCATAACCACCCTACACATTAGGTACGTTTACTTGCACTGATTCTTCACAGAATAAATCAAATGTAAAAAATCGAAGATAGATTTTGAAATTTCTTTTTATATAAACCATTATCTTTGCAATCGGATTCAAATATTCGTTTACATGTGCATTTTCCGTCGCTGTCAGGCAGAAACCTTGTGTGTCCAAAACCATAAATTTTCAAGAAATGTGAAAAAAGCACTGCATTTTTTTAAATAATTAAACACTGTGCTGTCAAAGCTGATATTGTGGCTTTATTTATGGTCAATATATTATTAACATTTGACCAAAATCAAGTTTGACCAACGAATGTTAGACATGTTTGTCCATCATTAGAAAGGACGGGCAGTAGCCTAAATACATTGCATTAAGTTTTCATCAACTTACAGGTTTATCGTAGTTAAGGGGGCACTCATTTTTTTTTTTTTTTCTGTCATTTGTCAACGTATTTTCTGTAAAAATCTGATGTTATAAAAATTAAGTGCTGCGCACAGGCTATTTAAGGTATTATTGGCAATGACTTGACTGCAAATTCTAGGCCAAAACACTCTTCTCTGCTCCTCAAATACATAAAATATTAGCCTTTATGTATAATGTTTCTTGAGTAAAGAAAATGCTGTGCATTTTCAAACAACCAGTTCTTAATTTACCCTTCCATTGCAAACAAGCAGAGACAGTCCAAAATGACGAAATATGACGTTTCTGTCCAACATCGATGTTATGTATTCTGAACACAACTTCACATTCGTAGTGCCAAGTTACCACTACAATGTCACTAGAGCTACCATCAGTCCATTTTTCCTTAATAACATCTAAAAGAAAGCTGACATACATGTCAGAAGTTCTTTTGTAGCAAATATTTAGTACATATGGATTCTCCTCCATTGACAAGTTCATAAGACGGAAGACGCAATTAAATATATACACATTTGTAAGATGTAAAACGTATGTAAACATAACAATCATGGCACAGCACCATCAGTTCCCTATCAGGAACTCGAGCTGCATGGAAAACGCTGCGGGAACGCTTCTTGCGTTGTGCGTCATGAAGCACGTATGAAATCAGTCCAATGGCGAGATGGAACGTCATAGGCGGGTGACGTCATCAACCAGGAAACTATAAAGCACCCCAAAATCACAACCGCGACAGCTTCTGTTGTCTTCAGCAAGCGCTCTGTTTGTGAATCATTGTCCAGTGTTTTTTGTCTGTCTTTAGTTTCACTAGGCAGGAGTTTTCACATATATATATAAAAAAAAACTAAATATATATATATATATATATATATATATATATATATATATATATATATGAAGAGTTCAGATGCAAAAGCCTCTAAGTGCCATTTTAAATTTTCTTCTAGAATGATCATTTTTATCAAGCTTGAATATTTAAGTTCAGTAATTTCACTTAAATGGCAATGAAGATTACCTATTAATTGTCATTTAAGTGACATTACTGAACTTAAATATACAAGCTTGATAAAAATTATCATTCTAGAAGAAAATTTCAAATGGCACTTAGAGGCTTTTGCATCTGAACTCTTCATATATACATTTATATTCACTATGGCGAGCGAACAACTATATAGGAAGTGTGTTCCTCTCTATACTCTCTATATTACGAGTGGGGATACGCACCAACTATGTGTTGTTTGTTTGGGAGTGCAGATGCCCAGTCAGTTCTCGAGAGGGCTGATTGTGAGCGTTGCGAGCGTTTCTCATTAAAAATAGGACGCTTCACTCCCGCCGGGCACTCTTTGAGGAGAGTGGTTCGGCTCGCGCTCCCCGCGGTTCGGCATCCACTTCTGCCGAGGCAGAGCGGGGACGTTAATCGTGTCGTGGGGATCACGTATGGATCTGACAGCGGGGTTCGAGACGGGCTTCACCCTATCTCAGCCTTTTCCTGCCAGATTCAGTGCCTCAGTTCAGGGTTTGGAAGCACGCTCTGCGGTTTCTTCTGCCCATTCTGTGGCCTCAATATTGCAACTATCCAGTTCTGAGGAGCTGGATGTTGTTGGTATTAAAATAATAATAATAAATACATTTTTATTATATAAAATAAGGGGATAATGAGGACTCTCCAACTCATTTCCCTGAACAGAAATAAATGAGGAGTTTATAGAGGTGCTTACTCATGCTGTAGAAAAATTAAGCATTGAGTGGTCAGCAGTTTGGCAGGAGTTTATTTATATAAAAATGTTGTATGAACTATTTTTGCCTTTCCAATTGCAACCTCCATGACGGTGCCTGCCGTTTTCCGGACCTCCACACCGAGGTGTCGAAGTCCTAGAGAAAACCGATTTCACACTGTATTTTTAGTCCTCAGACCTTCACAAACAATATTTCAATATTGCTGGGGCTTTAATTCACGGTTATGGGGCTATGCCTAGGCTTAAGAGACGCTTGCAGCCATCTCTCCGCTGTACAACATCGTCTTTTAAGGCACTGGCGTTTAAAAACAGGGACTGCTGGGCGGGTCAGTCCTGGCTGTCGATAAGCTCCTCGCATGGGCGCAACAAAAGCTGAGCGTCGCGTCTCGTGTTCCCCCTGCAAACAGTGGGACCAGACGTGACACTCTCAGATGAAGTTTTTGGGTTATAACTGTTCTAAGGATAGTTATTATAGCCAAGTGTTTTCATCAAAAAAAAAAAAAAGGTAGTTCTGATGCCACCGGTGTCAGGATGCTGAGGGTGGTCCCCACCGTGAGAGAAAGGTGTTCACTGCATCAGACGGTGCCCATTTTCTACCGGTGCCCTCAGGGGTCCCTTCTGCCAACCCCGCCTTCGTGTCGGGGTGTAGACGGGCCCAGCGAGCGCTTTCCCAAGGGACGCTCGCCCCCTCTGAGGAGGGGTTTAGAGCATTCAAACCAGTTGTTCCCTGCCGGTGCACCGTTACAGGGCGCTGTGTTTGCTGATCAAAATATTCCAGAGGCCAGCCTCGAGAGGCTGGTACCCTTTGTAGATTTCCTGGCCAGATTTCCTGTCCAATCTTAGATCTGCGCCCGTTTAATCGCTCAGTAGTGAAGCTCGATTTCTAGATGCTCTCTCTCAAGCAGATTGTGTCACAAATCAGATCCGAGGACTGGTTTTTCACGATAGATCTAAAGGACGTGTATTGCCACATTTCCATCCTTCTGCAACATAGGAAGTTCCTGAGGTTCGCTTCCGGGGCCGAAACATACCAATATCGTGTTCTTCCGTTCGGTCTAGCTTCATGAGTTTTGACAGGTCTCTCTGGAAGAAGAGATAGCAATATCTCAATGTGAGTTGCTCACTGTAAAACGGTTTCAGAGACTGTTGGTTCTGATGGCAGCAGCATCCAACGTTATATTTTGCGGCCTGCTGTACATGAGGCTATTACAGTGGTGGCTCAGGACCAAGGGGTTCTCCCCGAGGGGAAACCCGCTCTGCACGATCAGAGTCAGGCGGCGTTACCTCCGTGCTCTAGTTGTGTGGAAAGAACCTTGGTTCCGGTCCTAAGGACTTGCTTTGGGAGCTCTTTGTCATCGTATAATGCTAATGACAGATGCTTCCCTCACAGGTTGCTGGGTGATCATGAGTGGTCGTCCAGCCCAGGGTCTGTGGTAGGACCATCATCTATCATGGCATTGAATTGTCTAGTAGTTTTGGCGGTGTTTCACTGAAACACTTCCTCCCAGACCTGAGAGGCCATCATGTTCTTGTACGGTCAGACAACACATCGGCGGTCTCCTATATATATATATATCACCAGGGAGGTCTGCGTTCGCGCCCGTTTTACAAGCTGGCTCACTAGATCCTTCTATGGTCCCAGGGGAACCTTCTTTCATTGAGGGCGATTTACATCCCAGGGTATCTAAATCATGGGGCAGACATCCTGTCGAGGCAGGGGCCGAGGCCCGGGGAATGGAGACTCCACCCTGATGTGGTGGAGCTCCTTTGGAAACATTTCGGTCGTGCCGAGGTAGACCTGTTTACATCTCGGGCGACATCACACTGTCTACTGTGGTTCTCTCTAAGCCATCCAGCCCCTCTGGGGTTGGACGCTATGGTACAGGCGTGGCCGAGGTCACGTCTGTACGCATTTCCCTCGATTGCTCTGCTCCCAGGAGTTCACCCCCGCCCAGAGTTGTGGAAGTTATGGGCCTTGGCCTCTGAGGGGGCCCAGCTCATAGAAGCTGGTCTCTCGACTGAGGTCGTTGAGACCATCCTTCACTCCAGAGCTCCGGCCACTAAGAAATTATATGCCTTGAAGTGGAAGCTTTTCACTTCTTGGTGTAGAGAACATCTTTTAGACCCAGTTAACTGCCCGGTGGGTGCAGTGCTGGAATTCCTGCAGGAGCGTTTCTCTACAGGGTTATCCCACTCCACACTGAAGGAGACATGGTACGTACGTGCACGTACGTGGCGGCCTTATCTGCTTACCATGTCCCTTTAAGTGGAGCCTCTCTAGGGAGACACCCACTGATATCACGTTTCCTCCATGCACTTTGAGGCTGAGGCCAGCAGCTCGCACGAGGGTGCCGACCTGGGACCTGGCCATAGTATTACAGGGCCTCTCCCTTGCTCCATTCGAGCCCATTGAAGAGGTTTCTGAGAAATGTATTACTCTCAAAACTTTCTTTTTGGCTTGCTATTTACTCTCTAAAAAGAATCGGGATATTCAAGCTCTCTCGGTTTCTCCCTCGTGCTTGGAATTTTCGCCCGGCGTGGTAAAAGCTTTCCTTCATCCTAGACCGGGCTATGTTCCTAAGGTCCCAACTAATCCTGTTAGACCTGTTGTGCTGCAAGCTTTCTGTCCTCCTCCTTTTCGGATGTCTCCTTTTCGGATGTCGGATGAGAAACTTAATCTGCTCTGCCCTGTTAGGGCCTTAGACGCTTATGTCCACATAGCTGCCCTGTGGAGAAAGTCTGAACAGTTGTTTGTTTGTTTTGGACCACCTAAGAAGGGGTCTCCAGTGTCTAAGCAGAGGATGAGCAAGTGGGTGGTTGAGGCCATCTCACTTGCTTTTTAGTCGGCTGGTCAGCCTTCACCTTTGGCTGCACAAGCTCACTCTACTTGGAGTATGGCTGCTTCTAAAGCTCTTTTGTCAGGAGTTTCACTCCAGGATGTTTGTGATGCGGCAGGCTGGTCCTCGCCGCATACTTTCGTAAAGTTTTACCAACTTGACTTTGGCTCCACTCCAGGGGCGCAGGTGCTTTCGTCAGCTTGTTCGCTCTGATTTCACACTACGAACACTTGCTCGTATGGCGACGTGGGTATTTGCGTTCCCGCAGCATTTTCCACGCAGCTCGAGTTCCTGATAGTGAACGTCTCAGGTTACGTATGTAACCCTAGTTCCCTGAAGGAACGAGATGCTGCGTGTCTTTGCCATACTCCCTGCATGCCCGAGATCACTTGCTTCAGACTTTTTTCAGAAGCTGTCGCGGTTGTGATTTTGGGGTGCTTTATAGTTTCCTGGTCGATGACGTCACCCGCCTATGACATTCTGTCACCGGGTGAACAAACCGGGAACCAAAAAAAATTGTTCACTCGTTTCCAAGGGGGAGAAATGCCGGTGTAACACCGGGCCGGCTCTGGGCTTACCTGTCATGGCCGCCGACCATAACAAGCGCCAGCTAAAGCCAGTGAGTAGCGCTTCATTGAAGCATGTGTCTGGGAAAAGGAGTATAAAGAGAGGAGATTGAAGCACAGTAGGTTGCGAAAGAATGCCCTGGCAGTAAGAAAGCTCCACAGGAGTGCTCGAGTGGATGGCAGCAGTGACCGTGAGCGGCGGCAAGTGCGGAAAGCTGAGGTTTAATGCCTGATCGGTGTTCCACGTTGGGTCCCCCGAGGCATGCTCATTAAGTCCTTTTAGAAACCATGAACAGCAACGCAACGAAGTAAGTGAGAAAATCATACAGAGGAAGAAGGAGAGTGACTGGCAGAAAAGAGAGTGGAAACCCGCTGTAGGATTCATGCAATTCACAGAGGGAAAGTTAAGTGCACCCCTTTTATGATTCACCTTTTGGAGAAAAAACACCTGTGAAGATTGCCATCACCAGTGTGCGACTAACCTGTGTTTGTGGACAGTGTGTGTTATCCTGTTGACAGTAACGGAAGCGGCGGGGAAGATCGCTGAATCCATGTTCATTTTCTGAGACTACTATTCTTTGGGTCATCCATCCTATGAAGAGAAGAGAAACAAGTTGATTAATGGCTGTGAAGATAGAGTGAGTTTGCAGTGTCTGAAAGAGTGAAACATAACACGTGTGGAGCTTTACAAGACTGATTTATGCACGAGTGTGGTGAGATCAAACAACTGTGTTTTCTTTGAGTCTCTGATGGATGGAATTGACTTATAACTTTGAAGATTCTTTCGAACTGATCTGTCCCCTCAGCTGTGTCCAGGTTTCTGAGATTGTGTGCATGGTGCGGAGGAGAAAAGTTCAACACACCTTTATTGCCACCATCTACGAGCACTGTTCCCACACTAAAGAAAGTCCAGTCTCACTATTTCTCCCAACGATGCCGTTCTATTACACACAGAACGAGAGCGAAGGCTGGTAAAGTACCCCGTCTCTGTTCCCCTTACTGCTGTCCGTCTCACTGTCAAATTGTCTACTCCTTGCAGGAAAGAGAGAAGTCACTGTCTGTTCCACGAGCTTATGCAACGAGTCTAACGACGAGAGAAGTCACTGTCTGTTCCACGAGCTATTCGACGAGTCTAACGACAAGAGAAGTCACTGTCTGTCCCACGAGCTTTTTCGACGAGTCTAACGACGAGAGAAGCCACTGTCTGTCCCACGAGCTTATCCGACGAGTCTAACAACGAGAGAAGTCACTGTCTGTCCCACGAGCTTATTCGACGAGTCTGACGGCGAGAGAAGTCACTGTCTGTCCCACGAGCTTGTTCAACGAGCTTGACGACGAGAAGAGCCACTGCCTCTCCCTGCTTTTATCACTTTTTAAATTGAATAAAAACTTACCTTTTAAAATTCACTCTGTTGTCTGCCTCTTGGTGTCCTCTGGTGTCTGCTCCTCCGGAGCGTGGTAAATGATGACAACCTGGCCCGTGACAATTCCGTCTCACCATTGGACTGATTTCATACGTGCTTCATGACGCACAACGCAAGAAGCGTTCCCGCAGCGTTTTTCACGCAGCATCTCGTTCCTTCAGGGAACTGGGGTTACATACGTAACCTGAGACGTTTCCTATTGATCAGATTATTTCAGATCTACACCATCCCTTCCAACCCGATTCATATTCCATTCAAATCGAGCTCAGTCGGATAGATTGTGATGTTTACATTAAGGGGTTTTAGTCCAATTGAGCCATCAATCTGAGTAATAATGGATTATTTGGTTGCATGTAAACGTAGCTATTGAGGAGGATAAGTCTCCCCCAATCAAATCAATGAAGCCCTGCTTTTTTTCTTTTCGCAGAACGTTGCGTCGGTTTTAAAGGTGGAAGGTAAGATGCAAGTAGCTAAATATTTAATATTTGCCAATTGTTTATGATAGAAATGCTTTCCCTGGTAGCCTTTTAGGAAATGATTTAATCTTTATGAAGATTATTTGCAAATATTTCAAATGCTTTTTTTAATACATTCTATTTTTTAAAACCCCTTTTAAATGCCCCATTCACATGCTCTTTTTTGCCTACTATACAGTAGAGAGGTGTGCATATTCAGATGCAGCAATGGATACGGCCTTGTCAGGAAGGCAGTACATAGATTTTTAGGTTCCTATCCATGTAATAACTATAAGAACATATGCTACATGTACTGTGGCATCTTCTTAAAGGGAAACAGCAAAGAGCAAACCTCACAGCAGCTTATTCGAAACATCTGGTTCTTCAGGCAAAACTATTTACCCCATATCGTTGAGGTAAAAAATGATTATTGCCAATTAAATGCCCATTAATTTTGCAAGCAGAGAATCCTGCCAGATGTTTTGCATCTGAGAGAAAAATAGCCACTCCTATTTGTTCTTTTCATAATAGTGACTGGCATGATGGATCTTTTCCATTCACATAAGCACAATTAAATGGTGTGGACTTTTGTAATGTACCTACATTTAAGGGGGCTACACTGACAGTTAAGTATTGAGCACAGTTTGGGCTGAAGCAACTAAGTTCAAGTTTCCTACAGGACAGAGATGTGATTTATAAAAGGGCTCCACAGACTTGATTAATTTGATGCCACTATGCTGCCCGTTGTCTGAAAATAAACTGAAGGCCCTTTGAAAACCGTTGCCCTATTTCTTCTTATTGATATATCTGTGGCACAATTGGAAAAATAGAATCTAGGTCTTATAAATTAAGAACTCTTTGCTAGGCCACATGAAAACTGAAAACACTCTAAAGACAACGGCTGACTCCTCAACCTAACATAATAAATGACTATCGGGTGCTATAACAATATGCTCCCTGCTTGCTCTGACCTCGACACAATGGCCCAGGTTGCCCAGCTGTGGCCCTGCTGGAGTGCAGCAGCTGAAGGTAGTCTTACTGTGCTCTCCACCCTGACCTGACTGGCTCTGTCTCTTCCTCAGGCCAGCACTTTTTAATTCCCATAAGAAGCAGAGAAGCGCTGAGAGGCCGGGGCAAGCAGGAGTAAGCATCTATTGCACGTGTCAGGGCCAGAGCCCATACACTCCCTCACTGACCTCAATTAGAGCAGACTAAAGACCAAAACTAACTACACCGTTGTATGCACAGGATACAAACTAGCAAGTGATGGATTACATGGATGGCATTATTAAAGACCCATTTTAACAATTCCAGAGTTACTAGAAGAATTTAAATCAATCAATTTCAACATCAAAATCAAGTCCTACATTGCTTTTCTTTTTTTCTTTTTTTTTTTGTGCAGGAAGCCATTTCACTTGGATATACGTCACAACAGGGAAGAAAATACAACTTCCATTTCATGCCAACTTTAAATATCAAAGGAGTGTGATGTCATGCTAAAAATATCAATTGCGCAATATCACACGAGCAACAACCATAGGCGCAGAGCCACATGTTTTACATAACAAGGAGTTAATATAGACTAACTTACATGTTTTACACAATATTCCAGTTTTTGTAGTTTACATTCAACCAACGAAAATAGTTATAAACAACACACAGCAATGGTGTTTGTTTCCCAGATGAATCTGTGTTAGAACAGATCATTCGATTGAATAATTCAATGACTCACTCATAAAGAAGGTCAAACCTGAACGAATAAGTGTTTGAACGAATTGGTTAAGTGAGTTAATTATTAATGGACACGCTCCAAAGTGCCAACTTCTGACATAAGTAACCTGCAGAAAGAGTTGTGATGATGCATTTGCACAACAATATCATTGCATTAAACACTTCTGGATTTCTAATAGCCTATATCTGCAAAGAAAGAAAGAAAGAAAGAAAGAAAGAAAGAAAGAAAGAAAGAAAGAAAGCCAGCCAGCCAGCCAGCCAGCCAATCGGCCAATCAATTTGTAGGACCGGGACTAACTATTGTAGGCTATTATTTTTATTCAGAGGCTAAATAGATGCTTTGTGGTTGACATTTTTCGAAAAAATATTGATGATAATCAACAAAAAAATTGATGCCTCTTGATTTTCTTCCCCAAACCACTGGGGATGTTCATCTATCCTTGCGCTGTAAAGATCATGGCAGTCCTGCTTGCAAACAGGCAAAACAAGAATAACATGAAACCTCTAAATCACTACTTCACTGTTATTTTGGGATACCCAGCAGACCAGGACACCAATTGAAGCCTCATCAGCAGCCCTATCAACTCAGCAGCGGTGGTGGGTGGCCGGAGCAGATTTGTGAGGGTCATATGCCTAACTGCGACCTCCATAAGCAACCAACATGCCAGGTTTCTTTTAGCTAAGGCAATTAACCTTGCAGAGAGCAATAAGAAAGGACAGGAAGAGACACAGAAAAAAAAGAGCAACAAAAATACAACAGAGAGTGGAAAGTGGGAAAAGCCACAGTATGATAAAGAGAGCGGGAAAGAGGATAAAAGGGAGACTCCCAGAAAGAAAGGTAGAGGTGAGAAGCTTAACTCATAATGATAGGGGGAAGCGTGCCTGGGCTGAGGGGGCTCTCTTCTCTCGGCTCTGTCTCTTCTCAGGGGAAGCAAAGGTTGGGAGCACTCGTCTCATGGAGGAGGTAAGATGAAGGGCCAGTGTCAGGCTGGCTTTTAATGGT
Source organism: Semotilus atromaculatus (assembly GCA_031834385.1). Classification (NCBI taxonomy): domain Eukaryota; kingdom Metazoa; phylum Chordata; class Actinopteri; order Cypriniformes; family Leuciscidae; genus Semotilus; species Semotilus atromaculatus. The sequence continues at coordinate 1,214,491 of JAULUF010000035.1, forward strand.
CAGAACAGTGGTTAGTTCTTCTGACTATGTCCTGTCCCCCGTGGCTCAGAGTCCACTCCATGTAACTGGCCATAATTCACCTCGTTTGGCAGTTTGGGGTCTCGGAGGTGCAGGATAAAAAGTGCAGGGAGCAGTAATGGCACCAAGAACAGCTGAGGGCACATCTAGTGAGAGATGAACAGAAAACCAAACTCTGACTGGAACCTTTAAACGGGTATCTGCAAATCAAATACTATAAAAGTGTTTAATTGCATAATGGTGTCAAAACAGCACATGAAATGCTTTAATTTTGAGTAATCACAAAAATAAGTAAATTACTTGTACACTTACATTTAAAAATATTGCACTGTTACATTGGTAATACAGGTTATATGGAATTCATTATGGACAGTAAGCTTTACTGCTATTGACAAGCATTTTTCCCGGTCACTTTTTTGTCATTTTTACGTCTTGTTTACACTTCTAAATTAGAATTTTTACTTCTTTCATTATACTTTTAAAATGTTTAAATAGTTTATTAGATTTATTCTCTTTTATGTATTCAGTTTGTTCAGTCTTTCTATCTGTTGCGATTACCAAACGGAGGACGTATTAGAACTGTGAAAAAGCATCGAAGAACGAATTTCATTGATCTTGGTAGATTGTACTCTGACAACAAAGTAATGAAGATGGCGACAATAAAAAAATAAAATAACCTTAATAAAAGTTTTTCATTTACCGTCAAAGGTGTTGGGAAAACCACTAGACCCAGATCCAGTTATGGCTATTTTTGGTGTCAGTAGTGACAATGTGGAGCTGTCTAAAAAAAACAGTGTATTGTGCTTGGAGTTGTCACACTCTTAGCACGTAGATTGGTTTAGCTCAACTGGAAAGAAAAAAATCCATCTCACTGCTCTGCCCTGATTAGAGATGTTATGCACCACCTTCAACTCGAAAAGATTAGATTTTCCTTAAACAAAAGAAGACTGATACTTTGTATGCAGTTTGGAAATCCTTTAGTGATTACTTTAATAAGACAGCAATAATTGAACCTTAACCCCACTACTACAACTACTTCCTCCCCCCACCCTTTTTTATTTCTTTCTTTCTTCCCTATATCATTAATTGTGTTAAATTGTTTACATATGTAAGAATATTACTGCACACTGTATCTGCAAAGTGAATTTTATTGGAGTTTTTCTTTGTGCCAATGTAGAAAATTTAATAAAGAGAATGTTAAAAATGTTTAAAAAAAATATAAAAAAAAGTTAATCTGGGTTAAACAAAATGTGAGAATAATGAAAAAGCGTGACCAGTTTTTTTTTTTTTTTACAAGCAAAAAGTTTTTTCCCCCCATGAAATCAGGTAGTTTGAAATATACGTTTGTACATTATGTCCTCTTCATGTCCGGGATGTATTTACACATAACGACCTTCTAGACCTTTTGGGTGAACCCTTTAATAGCTGACTAACTGCTGTGATTTGCTGATGGCATTGAGAGAGAGAAAAAAATTAATAAAAAGGGATTGATAAAGAGAAGGTGAAGGTACTTTGAATTTTTTTTTGTTAGATCTAACGGGGGCACAGAAGTGGTACAGCCATCAGGAGCTGGGAACCAGTTCTAGTCTGGGCATGTCAAATCTGGACCACTCAGGAAAAGACAGACCCGTCCTACCCCCTGTCCTGAGGCAAGTATGGACAGACCAGAATACTGCTGAGCTCTACTGCAGACTAATTAAAGGCTGCAAATCAAAATTGTGCTCTCCCTTAGAATCATTCTTTAAAGGTTGTATCAGTCATTTCAGGCCCAAAAAAGGCCGAAACATAAATGATAATCCAAATAATCACCGACAGGGGCGGGTGTTGTGAGGTTTTGAGCTCGTGCACGGCTGGACGTGAAGTCGGAGCAACACCCGCCCCTGTCGGTGATTATTTAGAACACTGTTTATTTTGGTTTTGAGTGGTGGTTGTCCCATTTGTTTTTGTGTGCAGATTTCAGAGCCTATAGGCTGCCTACAGAGACGCGTTTTTTGGACGGCATGCTTATGGGGCGGGCAGCTAGCGGATCGTTAGGAAAGATTACATGAATGTGATCATTTATGTTTCTGCCTTTTTTGGGCCTGAAATGACTGATACAACCTTTAAACCAAAGGTCCTCAAACCTGTCCTGCAAAGCTGCTTCAACACAACTGAATTTCACACCAATGTGATTTTCACGTAATCCTGAAGAGCTTGATTGGCTGGTTCAGGTGTGTTTGATCAGGGATGGAGCTAAACTCCCCAGGGCATTGGGTCCCCTGGAACAGGGTTGAGGACCTCTGCTTTAAACGATTAAATGATTATTCATATCAATATGTAGTTATAAAGTAGTGCCACCAACTGTTACATGTGGCTGCTTGCCATGCACGATGAAGAACGTCTTTATTCTAAGAAACTCAAAACACAGCATATCGCTGGATGTACAGCTGTGCTATGCAGTGTGTGTGTGTGTGTGTGTGTGTGTGTGTGTGTATTAGTTATTTATTTATAATTGATTTTTTTTTTTAAATGAAGAATGCAGCAACTGTCATTTTCTTCCCCCTTAGTAGCAGACATTTTTTAAATCAATTATCATTCTTATTAACAATTATGAAGGGCCAACCAGCAAATAATCATATGAAATCTGAATGTTTACTTAAAAATGCTGAATATAAAATCATAATAGACTGTACATACAGGGCTTGAATATTATATATTATAGATATCTTTTTCAATTGTAGTCTTTTAAAAAGACGTCTGAAATAATAAACTATGTGCAATGTAGTGTTGTCAAAAATATAGATTTTTCGAGACATATTGATACTGAAATATCTGAAACGCTTCTAATACTCATTTTCCGCAGAAAAGATACACGATACAGCTGTGTTTTCTCGCTCTCTCATCGAGTTGACTCACAAACCCGTCTCCCATCACTCACTCTTAAATTATTCATTTTTGTCTGTGTTACAGGAGTTGCATTTTGGTGTGGGATTGCACACATTGTGCATAATTTTACTTATTCCGGCATATTTTGTGCTCACACCCAAAGTGCACTCACATAAAGACACCTCAGTACTAAATTGAGTTCTTTTCCACTGCCTATTGCACTTAAATAGTCTAATAGATAGATAGATAGATAGATAGATAGATAGATAGATAGATAGAGATAGATAGATAGATAGATAGATAGATAGATAGATAGATAGATAGATAGATAGATAGATAGATAGATAGATAGATAGATAGATAGATAGATAGATAGATAGATAGATAGATAGATGGATATAGGCCTACTGTTGTTTTAAGTTGAATTATTTATGTATTCAAAATGATTTCACTTTCAGGGTTTATAAATATATTCAGATTTCATATTAATTCCTCGTATGTCCCCTCGTTATACGTAATAACAATATATAAATAAATTTGGTGTAATCAATGACATGTAAAGCTTTATATAAGCTCATGTTTGTTAATGGTTTTAATGAATGCTATTTTCTCTGATTTGACTCAATAACCATGCAGACCTAGAAAAAGGTGTTCGGTTCTCATTCCATTAAGCTGCACTTTAGCTTCACGCAGCTAAAACAGAAGACATGTTAGCACTGTGACGGTCTCAAGGGAGCGAGCGGTGAGGACAGTTTGGACTCTCCTAGATACCAATCACTACACCCAGGGGCTTTGTCTTCACAGTAAAATCTCATTATCAGCCAGACCGGTACAATTTTCCACACATATCTGCATATTGATTCCCACTAAAGACACCACTGACTAAAAGAATACGACGGCTGGGCTGCCAGGGTTGAATAAAACGAGTCCGGCTGATGATACGCCAGGGATGGGAAATCTGACAATAACAACCCTGAAAGTTTGATTTGACTGAAAGTGATCCACTTTACCCAGAGTACAGTAATTTTGAGATTATGAGTTGCTCTATGATGGTTGTAGGACATATATGATGTGATGGGTAATTATGGCGTGTCGTGGGTCGGGCTCGTCGGCAGCCAGCGCAATCAGCTCAGTGCCGAAATAAATGGGTCAGGAGGAGAGTCGCTGATTAAAATCACATAGAATAGTGTGGGGTTTCCTTGCTGATTTCCACTGCTGGCCCTACATCTGTTCACCTACAAGGAGAAACAGGAAAACGGAGATGGCAAGTAAACGTCTGTGGGGAAGGAACGCACACACGCTACATGCACAAGCACGTCGATCCGCATTATCGCACACATCAACGGACCTGCTCCAATCTTGTTAAACAGACGAATATAAAACGTCGATGACACATATCAAAAGTACACATTTCTGCTTCAGCATACTTACCGAAGCATAACTAAATGCGCTGAGCCACGCGAGTCAATAAACCTGAGTGTTCGTGTCTTTGAGACCATGTGTGTGATTGTGTTAACCTGTGCTGGATTGAATGGCAGGTAGGCTCAAAGGGCACTGTGTGCCTGCTGAGTGGGCAAGGAGAGTGGAGCAGCTGCAGCCGGGCCCCCGTGGCCCTTAACGGCCCCTGGCTGTCAGAGTAAGATGCCGTAGTGAGGGTCAGCTCTTCCGGCACATCACCAGCTAGAGAGAGGGGGAGGGGGGAAAAAAGAGGAATCATGTATAAAACATGACTGACATACTGCATTTGACTATGCAAACAACACTGTAATTCAGTTGTACGTATTAGTAGTGCTGGTGTGGTCACTAATTGTCTGTTTTGAAGACACACTCAAGAGAACCTTTCATCCATAGATGGTGAATACAGGTCAAGTAGACTATTGTCTGATAATTTGCCATCGAGGAATGGGGGACAAAAATTCCCATTATTCAATAATATAATATAATATTTATATATGAAGAGTTCAGATGCAAAAGCCTCTAAGTGCCATTTGAATTTTCTTCTAGAATGATAATTTTTATCAAGCTTGTATATTTAAGTTCAGTAATTTCACTTAAATGATAATTAATAGGTAATCTTCATTGCCATTTAAGTGAAATTACTGAACTTAAATATACAAGCTGGATAAAAATTATCATTCTAGAAGAAAATTTCAAATGGCACTTAGAGGCTTTTGCATCTGAACTCTTCATATATATAGTGGAATATATTTTCTTATAAAAACAAACTATATTTACATACAAATAGTCCAATAGGGAAGTGTACTAATTATATTGCAAAAGCTGTGTAATGCTATCCATTTTATGCACATGTACTGTATGTAATTTCCCATCCCACTATAAACAAACACAGATAATGGCTGTCAGTAAAGAGATTATATTTCCCTCTTGTCCACAATCCAACACGAGACACTTAAGAGTCACAGAAAAACAAGTCCCACTCTAGAGAAATAGTACTGGTGCCATTTAACAGCTATGTGAAATCAATATACAGCTAGAAATGGCGGGAAATAAACATCATAGTAAACCAGTTATTGACGTGCTGCAGTAATTTACACTTGCCATTACAAGATGGATTGAGGCGATATTTATTTAGCCAGAAAGCTGGCAGCGGGGATATGGTACAGCAGCTGCCACGGTTGCCAGATGCTTGAAATACACCCTCCGTCCATCAAAACCCCTCCCTTGATGATTTCCTCCTTGTTGCAACCTGACAACCTTAAAACAACTGTATAATTAGAGCGGCATCTGCCGCGCTGCGCCTCTCTCTGGATCAATCAGGAAACTTCGGACCAAGTGAGACAATGCAAAATGACACACAGACACAATAAGAGGAACAACTGATCACAGCTCAGAAAATGGAGCTGCAGGTACAATGAGGCTGTGATTATTGCCTTGAAATAACCACAATGATATCTATTTGTTGTCAGAAAATGTACATGTGAAAGAGTTTGTTGTCACAGCCATCTGAAATGAATCAACACAGCTCCAATCTGCTAGTTAAAATATTGAAATTATCAACATTAGCATATTGCAAGCCAGCGGCATGAAGTGAACTACCTTAAAAACTAACTTATCCTAAGAGGAATGAAAGGCCTGATCAATACAATGCATAACAAAAGTTCAAAACCATGCACTCACCTGCTATTAATATTACTTTCTGTATGGTTTTCGTGTAACCTCAGGGACCCCAAAGGCGCATCTCCGGAGACACTAACTCTTAATTAAAGATTTAATGTAAAATGTCATGACAGATGACCCTCTCCAGACTGAAAGTAAGATGAAAGGAAAGGTTGAAGTGGTAGTTTAAGGTCTCTAGCACACTTTATTGCAATATATCTCACAAATGGATTGCAATGAAGAGATTTCAACAAGAATGAATTGCACCTATACAACATTAGCTTCTTCACAACATTAATTGCACCAAGCTAATAGCACAAATAGAGCCTATTTACATATAAAGGGGGTGCATTGGCACTGAAAAGAATTGCACTGATTTAATTTACTATAAACACTTACAATGAAATGCTATTTCAGTGTACTGAGAATCTGGTTTACCTGGATGTTTGTTGCTTAGTGAATAAGACAGGTTTTGTGCTGAAAAACCCGTGCAAAAATGGAGCAAATGTTAAGTGAATGAAGCTTCCCTATATGCAACGAACAATTCTAGTTCATTTCACACTTCAATTTGTGTGTATATGTATGCGTGTGAACTTGAAATGAGAAAGGTTCTCTGTTATTGAGAACGAGTCTGTGCTTGTTGGTTGTGATTAACACTACACCGCTACATCTCATCTAAGCAGAATTATCACCTCCACAGTCAGTCCATATCAGAGTTATATTCATGCTCCCCACTGCTGGCACTGTGATGAGATATTATTAATTTTTTTTTAAAGTAATTTATGAAAGAATATACAGAATGGTTATGGCAAAAAATCTGCATAACTCTATCAGACTACAAATAAACATCAGTAATTCATTCCAAGTCAACAGAACTCACACAATACATGTGTGGTGTTTGGTGTAAAAATGTTAAATTACACACTCTAGATTTAAAAAGGATTAAATTTGTCGTGATTTATAGTCTTATGTATGGTAATGAGTTGATTGTGTACTTGGTTTCTGCTGTAAAACATTTATTTTATTTTTTTTTTGTGAGCATCTGCATTTTAGGACAATAGAAGTTCTGTCAAATACACACTCCCTCTGCTGGACAGAGATTAATATCTACAAGCATAATCAGAACCACTGAGAGGAAAATGGACAGAATAAATCACAAATTACTTGTTACTTCACATTTAACGGAAATGGCAAAAAAAAAAAAAAGATATGTACATTTATATATACTGTCCTCCTAATTGACACATGACTCATCTCACCAATCAGGTTTTATATCAATATATATACTGACAAGAGTGTGGTGAAGTAAATACTACAGAAAAAGACAAATTGAATATGTAAGTTTGGGTAATAGTACATTTATAAAATAATACATTTATAAAATAGTACATTTAAAAAATAGTACATTTTATATTGGTACTCAATTCAAGCTTGTAGAATTTATAGATCGAACTTAAAAGTATATTAAAAAAAATAAGTACTACTCAACTTTCTGATACTGGTGTTCCCATCATGCACTGGGACATGAATAATTAATAAGGTTGCATTTTTCACTGTTTTTCAGTTGTATTTACATTGTTTTATCAGTGTTCATTTTCTACTCAAAATGACCCATGCATACTCAAAAACTATCCACTGATTATTACCGTTATTGGGTACCATGTAGGCTACCAAGTATTGAGGTCTCTGTGTTTGGTTGGGTACTTCATGTGTAACACAGAATATACTGTGTTGTTAACTTAATGTTTCTAAGTAAACCATGTCTTTTAAAAGCATGATTTAATTTAGTGCTACATTGTTTGAGAAATATGTACTTGAAATAGAGTAGGCTATTCTAATGAGTAAGTCAATTACTCAACAAACTCTAACTGGCCAAGTTAAATGTACTTATTCTCCATGTTCATTTTACATAACTTAGTTGAGTAGACTTTACTTAATTCCATACATGTGAAATTTACTTGAAGATTTTTTTTTTTGTGTGTGTGTACCTGATAAAGAATATGCTTTATTGCTCTTTTCTCTTCAACAACAGGATTCCTCACACAGCGTCCACATCTACACGATTATTCTCCAGGTTCACACTGTATACATTAAATGAGGTCTGCACGGCTACACACTGATCTCTTAGAATCATACCCTGAGGTGCCAGCAGAGGTCTAAAACACCATGTCTCAGCCAAACATCATGATCTATGTTAACCACAAAAAAAAAAAAAAATTAACAAGTAAGCGATAGATCGAAAGCGCACAAGAGAGAGGAAAAAAAAAACACCCCGCAGTGAAGCACACGACTTAAATTAAAAGAGGGGTGGGGGCAGGCTTCAAGGTTAATTACATGAAGAACTTCCCTGTTTGAATTAAAATCACTCACTCCATGCAGCACTAACATAAGGAGCATTCAAACCCACATGGCGCTCGGGATAATTCTTACGGTGCAGCACATTTTAACTCTTGACCTCCTGATAAGAGCAGCACGGGGATTTGCTGAATGCTCCATCTACAGACAAGAGGAGTTAGATGATAAGTTTAGGGTGAATCGAAGTGCAAGCGCTCATAAAAGATCATTTGCACGCCTGTGAAGCGCGATTACATGATGTCTAGTTATTTTTTAATTGATTTGAGACCTATTACATCCTGTCTTTATATAGTAAGATGGTATGATTTTTGTGCAAAAAAAAAAAAAAAAACACACCTGGCTTTATTAATTTTAAGCACCAGTAATAGTTCAGCAACCGCGTTTCTAATGCGAGGATGATACAGTGTTCCTTTAGCATTAGTAAAAGAGCCGCACTGGTAATCGGAGGCAAGGTTGGCTGGAATTAGATGGAACAGAATGCAGGAATAGATCGCTGGGGAGAGTTCAGCGAGGAGGCATCATGGGTTCACAAGCAGTATCACTGAACACCCTTTCCACTCATCCTCCTCATCTTCCTCCTCCCTTTCTTTCTCCCTCCGGCTGGGACTGCCACAGAAGAGCAGAGATGCCCAGAGAGACGGAGAGTGAGGGAGTGAGGGGGCGAAAGGCAAGACGAAACTTTGGTTTGATAAAGAGAGAGGGAGAGAGGTAGAGAAAAACATTACACATCAGCAGAAAGGAGGAGGAGGAGAGGAAGGCACTCTTCAACTTTCCCTGCTGTTCCCAGCTGTGTTACAGCAGAGTGCTAGCCTTTGAAGAGCTGGTGGCAAAATACACACACATGCATATTTTTCCCTCCAGATAACCAACCAACTGTTCCCTCACTGGCCTTTCCCTGACTCCCCCCCCATCATCCCCCATTTCTTTTTTGGCTTGTTTGGTTTTAAATAATAAATGATACCGTGCCTTATCCTGCCTATCTACATATTATTAAATATGGAGAAAAAACAGAACGGCGCAGCACTTTCAAACACAGTATAACGTTGTGCTTTCGGTCGCCCACACAAGCTGTCTGGTGCACGACTAGGTCAGAAAACAGCATTTGTAATTGGAAACTAAACTCTTAACAATATCAAGCTGTGATTCAGAGAAAGGCCTACGGTGAAAGGGGTTTTACGCAGTTTAATGTTTTTGTCGACGATGTTCAGTATGCAGCTGGGTGCTATGTGGAAAAAAAATAAAAAATAAAAAAAAACTCGCAATATTTCAAGTTCGAGTAGATATATAAAAATCTTTGTTTTTTTAACAGACGTGCCTCTAACAAAATTTTTACAAAACTTCAAAAATATACCATCTGAAATGAACATTAGTGGCAGTCACCTTCTATTACTTTTCAGCCAAATTATAATTGTAGGGGTAGATTATAAATTAATAAAGACTTATTTTTGGCACAGTTCCTTGCACAATTACTAGGCTGAGTGCACGGATAAGTCATGATAAAAGAGCTCAAAAACTTGTACAAGCAAACTTAAATGGCACAGTTGCTTCACCAAATGTGTTTTTATCGCACATTTGCTTGTGTTAGCACTTTTGGCTAGGTTTAGCGTAGGTGGTACATTATTTTCAAATGCCACAGTATTAATCTATTTCATTATTTCAATAAATAAATACGCTGGTACGTTCATATTCATCTGTTTCAGAAAAAACTTAATACTAGCGTCACTCACTGGAAATTTCACTTTGAAATTGTCGCGAAACGTGCAAGAAGCAGTATAATTTAGCAGAAATGTCGCCAGAGGCTTGTTTTTACAGTGAGCCTGGGTTGAATTTTTTCCCTTCAAACAGCTGTGGAAAAAAGTTCTCCAGATCTCGAACTCCATCACTTCATGCAAAAGAGTGACTGAACGAAGAATGGAGAGATAGAATAACAGAACGAGAGAGAGAACGAGGTGTCAATTGCTAGCCGTCAACTCATCTGATGTCCTACCCGCACATCCAGAAGCGCTCACGTGTGAAAAGCCGCCGTAACTTTCACCGGGGACATTTTTGACGAGCGGTGAGGAAAGAGTTTGACAGATCCGGGCGACGTCAGGCCGTCTCTGGGCCATTTGGCATGCGGTGGGCGTCTGGCATGCTGAAGACTGCCTGTCAAACGCCTATGACTCCATAGAGTGGTGCGGGGACCCTACGGAGCGGCAGATGGGCCATTAAGGTAGTATTAATGTAGATGCCATGACTTTTCCCGCGCTGACTGGGACATGCTCTTTAGAACTGCGAGCAGCTGCTGCCATTTACTCCGACAGCTCCCCGCTAACTTTGGGCCAACTGGCAGAGCTGGAGTTTTTGTACCCAAGTAAAGCTAGTTAGAAAACGCTTTCAGGGTTACGCTCCTGAACATAAATGTGCTGTCAATAAGATGTAAGCATACAATATTGTCTTCTAGCATACGTTATCACTTTAATTTGAAGGCTAGCTTGTTTCAAAACACTGTATGGATTAGCATACACCTGCATTAGCAAGTTAAGAAATAGGAGTGTACACACACTAACAATTATCGTTCTAATCACAGCCAGCAAATATTGAGCTGTAATGTAATGTTTTCATATTCATTTAGCCTCTAAGCACTAATATCATGCTTTAATTGGGAGAAAATTGGCTGTTGCTGAAAAATACAGAATAATCAGGAAAAACAAGCATAGATAAGCACTCCAATAAGACGCATTCTACTCCTGTAAATGAACTGAAATGGGATATTTTCAGACCATTAACAAAATCACATAGACAAAATCCTATTAGCACAATTATTTCTTTCCTCGTTGCAATTTGCAGAATCAGAGACGTCTAAGCTGCACACTTTCATGGCTAGTTAGCACATGAACCCATTCCAGATAAAGGAGAATATCAACCGTCAGACACTCAAAACAAATATATCCTCATCAAATATCACAAACAAATAACAAAGCACCTTTGATATTTACACATAACAACAAAGTAAATGTGGTCCGGGCAGCTGGCTATATTCAGATTTGTTTGGCGATTCGTATTTGGGTCACAATATAACTGTGCATCAGGAGAGTTAGCGAAACATGCTAATTCTGCTGCTAACACTTTGACAGAGTTTTATGTGTGCATCTCATTCGCTCTCAGCCAAATGACTTGCAACTTTATTGCTGAAAATGCAGTGGAACTAATCCAGCTAATCGGCGCAGCATCTGCTGTGCTTTCTGTCTTTCTCTCGCTTAGCCTCCCAGGTTTCTCTCTCCCTCTCTCTCTCTCTCTCTCTCTCTCTCTCTCCTCCAGAGGAGTTCAAACAGTACTGTTTGACGTACAAGTGAAATGGTATTATCGCAGAGGTGGACTTCCGCATAGCTATTTGTGGCAACCTCTCACAATATCGTCATATCAGTTTCCAGCTGACAAACTGATGTTTCTAGCCCATGAGGGTTGTCATGATGTAAAATTTCAGTAGTCAGTAGTGAAGTGTCATGATTCTCAATACCAGTACTCATAACACAGCAAAAACTAAAAGTTTACAGTTAAATGTTAATACAATTATATATATATATATATAGGCTATATATATATATATATCTTAAATAACATATTGAATAGCCTACTTGTGATATTTATTCAATCATAACAAATATCGTTTGGTTTTCTCAATTATTTCTCATATAGGTAAAAAAAAAATGCTTAAAATTTCTCATTATTCAATTAAATGTATTCTCTGTATTGTTGTTTTATTAATATTGGATTAACATTAGACATTAAAGACAGCAGAAGTCTCTATTAGGCTGCTTTAACACTGCAAGGCCCAGAATGACCCAAGAACATTTTGGTAACACTTTATAATAACTACAGGCTATTAATCATTATAGCATTAGTAAACCATTAGTTCATAATTTATAAAGCATTAATAGACATTAATAAGCAGTTTATAAATACAGCTATAATTGCTTTATTCTTGATTTAAAAGCATATCTATAATGTGTTTAATAATTGTATTTTCATATTTTATAAATGATCAATTTATAATTTCTAAATGAAGTATTGCATTATTTACAAACCAGTTATTTAGATGTTGTCAGTGGTTCATAATATCACTTAGAAAGTGTAAGTAAATGATTAATAAACTATTTAAATGTATATACATCTTATTATTCAGACATGTAGTAATAGTTACTTAGTGTGTTAGTAAATGCTTTATTAACATTAATTTCTACAGTAATTCAGGGTTAATTCAGGTAGTTATAAAGCATTTAGTAGTGGTCAGTTAACTATTTTGTGAGCTCATCTAAAGTGAGGACTATTTATGCCTTGTAAAGAATTTATAAAGGAGATTTAAAGGCTGTTAATATTTCTGTTCTAATTTTCCTTTGTAAATCCTTAACAAGGCATAACTATAGTCCTCACTTTAGATGAGCTCACAAAAATAGTTAATTGACCACTACTAAATGCTTTATAACTACCCGAATTTACTACATTTACTTACAATTTCTAATTAATCTTATGACTCACTGACAACTCCTAAATAACTGGTTTGTAAATAATTCAATACTTAATTTAGAAATGATAAATTGATCATTAATAAAGTTTGACAATACAATTATTAAACACATTATAGTTATGCTTATAAATCAAGAATAAAGCATTTATAACTGTATTTCTAAATTGCTTATTAATGTATATTAATGCTTTATAAATTATGAATTAACAGTTTACTAATGCTTAATTAATGATGAATAGTGTGCAGTTATTATAAAGTGTTACCAAAATATTTTGTGTTTTGTGTTTTGTATATATATTTAATGTACAGATTTGTTACAAAAGTACCGGTACTTTTGACACCTTTATTGGCCATCATGTTGTACGTGGAGACCCATGCAAATGAAGCGTTAACTAAACAGGCCTTGTGATTGAAGGGTGGTCACGATGGGACTCTGCGTCTCTGTAAGGACACTATGACAGACTGTCTTTGACTCGTATGCACCGCTACTCAATCAAGACCTCATATCCTGTTTGTGATCGGCGAAACACCAGAATGCTACTCGTTCTGCCGTCCCTAAAGACAAATCTGATTGAGATCCCCTTGACGTGAGATGTGAGGACACTCAAAGACAACGAGAAATCATCACTGGAGATTATTCTAGAAAGATATGGGGGGGGACACTTCTGATGAGGAATATCGATATAAATAAGTGAGAATGGAATTCATACAGCAGCATAAATCAATAAATGTAAATTAGGATTTAGGCTATAAGAAAGGTTTCTAGCAAATTATATCTCCATATTCAACATAACAATGAAAAGATTTACAAAGAAAACAACTGAAAGGCCTATTGAAAGGCGGAATAAAAACAGTTGTAACTGGGGCAAAAAGCCTCTAAAGGGATCTCCAACCTGCAAAAACGGGGATCCCAGTGTTTTTAATAGCAAGGTGAGCAATGAGCATGACTGCTTTGCCATGCAAATGCATTCAAAGTCGCTCTAATACCGTGCAGTTATTGTAGAGCAAATGAGCAAAGGCTTTACATTTGAGAAAACAGCACCTCCAATCACATGATGCAATATCCGCGTGTGGGTGTGTTATAAATAGGTTATTTTGGCTTTTATATATTTATTTATATACATTTTGCTACACAGCTGGAAGAATAGCGGTATTAGCTCGGCACTAGAAGCAGTCGGTTATTTGCTAACAAGACGATTAACATAAAAAGGGAATGGTAAATGTTATTTTCCAGCGCCACACGACAACGGAGATGCAGTAATCATATTATTATTTGTATTTATGTCGCGATTAACCAGACATAATGCTCGTACAGGCTGCGTGTCTTACAATGCCTCGGTTTTGCCACACTTCAAAAAATGTTTCATGCACAGGAACAGCAGCGTTTAGGGAAATAAAGTATCGCTGTGGGATGCGATCAGGAGAGGATGACGGCTTAAAGAGTGGAACGGCATGGAGAACAAGCGAAAGAAAAATACATGAACATGCAAGTCGATGTGTGATGCACACACTTCTCACACAGGAGGAGAAAGTGTTGCTCCCTCTGCATGCAGCCACACATATATTTATACACACACACACACACACACATTGAGCTGGATAAGTGTGACTCGGAGCGTTTTGCTAATAACATGCAGAAACCAGAAGCTCCTCAGCCGAACAGATGAGAAAAGAAAGAGCCTCCTTCCTCAGAGGCCAGGCCAGACGCGCACACACAAACCATCAGCACACAAGAGACAAAGACTGAAAGAAGATCTGCAACACAAGAACACATCACACACTACATAGAGTAAACTCCAAACAGACGTTTAGGATGACAGTGTCATATGAGCAATAAACTGCACACACACACCGATGTGTGCCCGTTTAGGAAAAAAAAAACACATTGACGTGAAAAAAAAAAAATCGTCATCCAAGCATGACATGTCGGAGACAATTCCGACTTAATGAGCGTTTTGGCAGCTTCTGTCGAATGCAGACAGTGATTAACCAAACACTTCTGAGTACAAGGCACAGTGGTGCTCAAAGAAAACAGTGATGATCTCCACTTAATCGCCGCCAAGCCCAGAGCATCTGCCCGGCCAGCGCCGCACGCCCGCTCCGATAGGCTGTCATATCTCCCCAGAGTCTGACGGCCATATGCTCGGGCTCCGCCGCTCACGCCCGAGGAAGTTCGCTTTCTGACAAAGCGTCGGTGTAAATATGACATTCAAACAAGTGTGCCTATTCAGCCAGAACCAAGTAAGCCAGTGAGAGACAGGAGAGATGCCGGCAGAGTGTGCATACATGCTACGAGTTTGTGTGGGCTTGAAGAATGGATTATATCCTCACAATTTGGAACATTTTTCACAATATTATTTTTTTGGCTTTTTTACTTTTTTATAATAGCAAGGGGACCAGGAACAAGATCAGGATTGGGAAATCACACAAGACGGACTCGAAGTCACGTCGTCCGCATGAGCGGCATTGGACAAAGTGTTGGAGCACATGTACTACTCATCAGACCATGTTTCTGACACTTTTTCTTGTTGGAAAATCCAGAAGGTGTATGTGTGTGTTTCCAGCTCTCTCGTCCTTAGTAAACACACAGAAGAATTCACACAGTGTTAAGGAAACTACTTTGAAACTTACACTACAAGGCCTACTACTTTAAACCACTTTGTTGTTTATCAAGATGCTCATGATGTAAAGCAGTTCAACAAATGCACAATCAAGCCACTCAGTAAATAAATAAATAAACAAACAAACAAATAGTTCACTTCACACGCTTCTAAAAGCAAGCAGTTGACGACAATTTAGATATTTAAAGGCAAAGGTTGAATTGGGCCGGAGCAATTTGGAACAACATTCAATCAATCAATTAATTAATCAATCAAAATAAAAGTTAATTCAAGTATTTATTTATAATGTATGCATTTCATTTTTCAATACCTATGGTATTATAATTTGTGTTATATAGTAGGATTTTAGGAAAGATGTATTAGGAAAACAAATGATAAAGTTAATTTTAGATTGGAATAGAACATGAGGATCTCAGTTTGGGTGACAGTTTCACACGAAAAAGATCAACTTACAATAAATTAATAAATGAATACTAAACTAATTAATACACTAATTAATAACACTAATTAATAAAGCTACAAAAACACTGACATTTCCATATTTGACTCGGCTACAAACTAGAACATATAAACAGAAAATACCTTACAATGATTTCTGGATTGATTCAATAAATCGTTTTTAAAACCGGCTGATTTCCATGAACTTTCTGAACTGTTTGATTGTTCCATCATTCCACCCAGCTGCAAAGCTATATGCTACATCGAGACGTTGAAAAAATTGCACAATTTTTAAAGCACCTGACATCAATATATTGAGTTACTCTGCTAATGTACAAACACACACTGACATCTGCATACATTACATGTCCTCCAACCAAATACCCACCTTCACATACCCATTCTGCATTTCCACGTTCTCTATAACAATGCCTCTCTACATAAACGTCCCTATCAAATACCTTCCTGTGCCCAAACGTGAGAAGTGGCCCCTTGTCGCCCCCTTTCCTTATTCAGCCCCACCTCAGACTGCAGAGAATGGATCCGGAGAGCCATTGTTCCGGCCACTAGATTAACTTTCATGACCATTCACAAACCAATGTGACTCTTGAGTATGACATCAAAATAATGTCGATCAATCCATTTAATAGTAAGGCTTATAATGGGCTACTGTTGTAGCTGAAACACTAGCGGCGATGCCAAACAATGGCCAAACAGGTGTGAGAGGAAACCGAAGCGCAGGGTTACACCTTATCAGGCTTAAGATAAAGAGGATACAGTTATAGAAGATAGAATTACGACAGTCTCACTGACCGGTTACTGTAATACAGAAAGCCAGTACTCTGGTCTGGACTAACAAGCATTCTCACAACAAGGAACAGTATCATGTAGTGAGCCTGAGGGACAGCCTAAGGAAATTGAGTGAAGACCAAAGAAACAAAGAGTGCCGTGGAAAGGAGTTTGATGCTTGTCAGAGTCAGGGCAGGACGAGAGGCCTTGGGTAATGCTAGATTGACAAGAGAGGGGTGAGCTAGGATCAACAAGACACCCAAACCCACCCAAACACACTCACAGTCACACACATATCTGGGCAGACGGCCAGATGTGTGAGAGTGTGTGACAGGATGATGGACGTGGGGGGGGTTGAGGAGACGCACGCAAAAGCACTCTGTGGATCATGCAGGAAAACTTGTCAATGTCAGTGAAGATGAAAGAAGACCGCCGTTATAACGTAGACACACACATACAGACACAAGTGTCCATTCCATGGTTGCAGTCAGGTGTTTTTGGACTGGAGCGTTTTTCCAGGTGGTCCTAAAGAGAGAGATTCCAAGAAAGAGAAACAGAGAGAAGAATTCCCTATAGAGTTGCAAGACTTTGTTATTCTATTCAGTCCAAACTTGATTCCTTTGTCATTAATTTGAGTTATAGATAGTGACTTTTTCACACAACTACTTAAATTGAACTGAATTTTGTTTGAAAGAGATGCCCGAGTGCTTTTTCTATTGATTATGGGAGAAGTTAACCAAATGATGGTGCTTTATATTAATGTGTGGCAAGATGAGAGCCGTGGGAACAGAGCGAAGCCGGAGGAGCGAATGAGCGTCACACGCCACACCGGTCTCGAGTCTCACGGAGGAGCTCTGGAAGGATAAGAGGAGGAGTGATGGCAGTGAAGGACAAAAGAGGACAAGGCCTGGGACATTTATGTTGTGTTTTATTATGTTTATATGCAGCAGTTGTCCGTAAGGGGTTGCCACGTTTCTTTCTTTTTGTGCTTCGTTTATTTTGTCATTAAAGTTCTGTTGATCATTTGCTGCATCCCGCATCCTTCATCCCTGATCCTTGAACATTGTTACTCGATGAATTTGAGTTGAGGCAACAAACAGGATGCAGAAAGCCTATTTATATTTGAATGTAAAAACGTCAAATTAAAATAAATAAAAATCAAGTTTTTTATTTTAATTTTACTTTCTTACATGTTGAAAGTCTGAAGAAAAGAAAAAAAACAGACAGACTGAATTATTTTGACATTGACTGTTCAAAATCGCTGTTAGAACAAGTCTAAAATTTTAACTTTTTGTCATGGTGGTTACAGTCCTGAGTCCCCCTGGAGAGAAGAAGAGAAGAACTCCATGTTGAACGAGCTCTTAACATGCTGGAGGTTTCTGTCCTTTTTGGAATCACAGCTGCATCTGGTATCTGCACAGATTTATTCCACCCTTATGTTCACAGACAAAATGTTCTAATCTATACTATCAAACACAGTGAGCTGAGAGAGGAGAAGAATTGTGTGAGCAGCACAACTCCTAAACTGAGAATCACACTTTGAGGTTCTCAAGATCTCATCATGTGCGAAAGAGTCATATGGGAATCATACATGATTCTGTTTAGCGCAACACACATGCCTAGTAAATTGTTGCTCAGAGGGTAGCAGGACCGTTTTAGAGTAGCAAATCGGTGCTACTGTCTGTCTCGCTATGTGTGTGTGTGTGTGTGTGTGTGTGTGTAATATGCAGTTCAGAAGAACAGAGTAGTCAAGAGGCCCTTACATACAGTAGAGTCATTTTAGCAGCAACGTCTATAGCCTACACGTTAAGAGGCACTTTTAGATGGCCAATTCAGCCAGGTGTGTGTGAGTAGAAAGGGTAGCCAACAAAACGAGTGGGTAATACTGAGCTCAAGCAAGTGGTCCACTTCACATGAGGGTATCCTCAACTTATCCAACATCTCTTTTTGTTTTTGTTTTTTGCCATCTGACAGCCAGGGCCATTTGAGGTGACAATATCCACACAAACACACACATCTCGAGAAACGCAATGAAGATTAATATATCACTCCAACTCCAAAAATTTATATGATGGTTTGAGGTGTATATCTATATGGTTGCCTGGGTCAACCATATCAGAGCGAATCTGACTAGCTACACCGAGATCAAGTAGAACAAGAAGCAGTCCTACAAAATATTTCATCTAAGCACATCTGCCACATCAGCCCAGTCTCATCCCAAGACGTCATATGTCTGACGCTTTTGACCATACGTCAACATCCGACGTTTTAGGGTACCCTTTAACGTCAGTATATGACGCTATCTAATCCTAACTCTACCCCAGACCTAAACCTACCCGCGTCATCTAACTGACGCTAAAGGTAAAGCGTCAGACATATGACGCCCTAGGATCGTCATCTAACTGACGTTAAAGGGTACCCTAAAACGTCGGATGTTGACGTATGGTCAAAAGCGTCAGTCATATGACGTCTTGGGATGAGACTGTGTTAGCCACATATTATAGTAGTCTACTTTTGTTCAATTACATATATAACGTAACCACTTAAGGAAGAATGACAAACACCAGAAAACGATACTCAAAATTGAAAAATATATCTACTACATACACTACCGTTCAAAAGTTTAAGTCAGTACAAAAAAAAAAAAAAAAAAAACATTAAATTGATCAAAAGTGGCAGTAAGTATTTCTATGTCAAACTAATTCTGCAATGTGGAACTTTCTATTCATCAAACAATCCTGCAAAAGAAATATCACATTTTACACAAAAATATTAAGCATCAACAGTTTTCAATGTTGATAATAATAAGAAAGGGTAAAAATGATGATAAGTAACTTGAAATGAAGTAACTGGAATGGAAAGTAGTGGCTGCAAAAAAAGAATCAGCTTTACTATCAAAGGGTATAGGAAAAAATGACATTGTAAACAATTCAATTTATTTAAAAAAAAAAAACATATATATATATATCATTCATAGTGAAATTTTAATAATGGGTCACAGGATTATCATCTTGTGACTTCTTTCAAGAAGAAATGTACCATCCCGAAACTTTTAAACAGTAGTGTACACTCACCGGCCACTTTATTAGGTACCCCATGCTAGTAACGGGTTGGACCCCCTTTTGCCTTCAGAACTGCCTCAATTCTTCGTGGCATAGATTCAACAAGGTGCTGGAAGCATTCCTCAGGGAGTTTGGTCCATATTGACATGATGGCATCACACAGTTGCCGCAGATTTGTCGGCTGCACATCCATGATGCAAATCTCCCGTTCCACCACATCCCAAAGATGCTCTATTGGATTGAGATCTGGTGACTGTGGAGGCCATTTGAGTACAGCGAACTCATTGTCATGTTCAAGAAACCAGTCTGAGATGATTCCAGCTTTATGACATGGCGCATTATCCTGCTGAAAGTAGCCATCAGAAGTTGGGTACATTGTGGTCATAAAGGGATGGACATGGTCAGCAACAATACTCAGGTAGGCTGTGGCGTTGCAACGATGCTCAATTGGTACCAAGGGGCCCAAAGAGTGCCAAGAAAATATTCCCCACACCATGACACCACCACCACCAGCCTGAACCGTTGATACAAGGCAGGATGGATCCATGCTTTCATGTTGTAGACGCCAAATTCTGACCCTACCATCCGAATGTCGCAGCAGAAATCGAGACTCATCAGACCAGGCAACGTTTTTCCAATCTTCTATTGTCCAATTTCGATGAGCTTGTGCAAATTGTAGTCTCAGTTTCCTGCTCTTAGCTGAAAGGAGTGGCACCCGGTGTGGTCTTCTGCTGCTGTAGCCCATCTGCCTCAAAGTTCGACGTACTGTGCGTTCAGAGATGCTCTTCTGCCCACCTTGGTTGTAACGGGTGGTTATTTGAGTCACTGTTGCCCTTCTATCAGCTCGAACCAGTCTGGCCATTCTCCTCTGACCTCTGGCATCAACAAGGCATTTCCGCCCACAGAACTGCCGCTCACTGGATGTTTTTTCTTTTTCGGACCATTCTCTGTAAACCCTAGAGATGGTTGTGCGTGAAAATCCCAGTAGATTAGCAGTTTCTGAAATACTCAGACCAGCCCTTCTGGCACCAACAATCATGCCACGTTCAAAGTCACTCAAATCACCTTTCTTCCCCATACTGATGCTCGGTTTGAACTGCAGGAGATTGTCTTGACCATGTCTACATGCCTAAATGCACTGAGTTGCCGCCATGTGATTGGCTGCTTAGAAATTAAGTGTTAACGAGCAGTTGGACAGGTGTACCTAATAAAGTGGCCGGTGAGTGTATATAAAATATACATTTTGTATTTTGATCATTTTTATCCAAATAAATCCAAATAAGCTTCTTAACAATCTTGTGATACCAGGCTTATGGAGGCCAAAAAACAATGTCTGCATATCACCAGGCCTAAAGAGGAAAGTAATGCTAAAACTGACTGGCTGCATTTTTTTTTCAGTTATGAACAGTTATGAACTTGCTTCTTGGAAAAAAAATAAAAAAATAAAGAGCTTAGTGTAACATAACAATAATGATTTATGAAATACTAATGAACACCATTTGCCCACGCAGCCACCGCCTAAAGCAGACCGGCACTAACTGTACGATATTGTTTATCCCTCATCCGCAGATACATTTCTTTCCTCACTCTGTTTATTTCACATCTCTGAAGTAATCCCAAAATGAGGCACCTGCGTGCACTGCCACCCGTCTGCTTGTTTTTTCCGTGTCTGGAAAATAACAAATCAGCGTCTCGCATTATTTCCGGCGTGGTGGGGAACGAAAGGTCCTTGCCCCACGCGCTCTCCCCTGTGCGCATATTGATTGCAACAATGCCTCAGCTCCGACAATACAGCCGAGGGGTCAACACCATTTCCATTAGAAAGTTTGCGAGTTTCAATTCACTGCATTTTTCCCCTCTCGCTGTCTTTTCCTAATGCTAACGCCCCCCCCTCCGACCCTTCCCACCCTTCCCACCCACCCCCATCCGTCCTCGGCTGCTGATAAACACAGAGTATTTTCAATGTCTGAGGGTGTGTTGTGCAACTCAAACCGCTCACCCTTGGCTCTGTAAGTGGGTGTTGCAGTGCCTATAGGAGGCAGGGTTCTCGCACACCGCTAGAAAACGTTAACCCGCATAACTGGGTCAAAATGGCACCGCAGGAGTGAAGAGCTACTTTTGTACTGTGCGCGCATGTGTAAGTGTGTTTGTGTATGTGTTTGAGTGCCTCGGGTCTTGTGAATCACATTTCCTGACGCTTTAGGATGGCATTATATACTGTATAGCAAGGGAAAAACTCACCAGACGAAAACAACGTCTGAGTGTCATCCACTTATTCTCAGGGCATGGCTGTCTCACAGGAGGAAATGAAGCTCGGTGAGAGAGAACATTAAAAAACCCAGTGTCTACTTTCTTTATGTTAAGTTACAGAAAAGTTAGTAAAAAGTTCCTGCATGGTTGACAAAGTAAAATGTTTTATTTAATTATGTGTTGCATTAAAATAATTAAAAAAAATAAAAATCTTTTACATAAGTTTGAAGTTTTAAAAACTTTGAAGGTTTGAAGGCATAGATAGATATAGATAGATAGATAGATAGATAGATAGATAGATAGATAGATAGATAGATAGATAGATAGATAGATAGATAGATAGATAGATAGATAGATATATAGATAGATAGATAGATAGATAGATAGATAGATAGATAGATAGATAGATAGATAGATAGCAAAGAGAGCAAACCAATCTTTCTTGAATGCTTCTCCACAGACTATAGACAAGATAGATAATATTAAATGATAACGATAAAAAAATTTTTTTTTTTATTATTTTATCAAGAGTTTTGTTTGTGTATACATTTTTGTGCCTGCTCTGCTGGCCATATAAGCCCATTTTCTTTCCTTCAGCCATTATCAATTTTGATTAATACCAACCGAGTTTGGAGTCCAGGGCCTGAGGTCCCTTCTGTACACCCCCAGAAATAATGAGCCTTCAAGAATAAAGAATATGCTTGGGAGGGATAAATGTACATATTTTGACATTGCCATCCACCATATTCAAATGAAATGAGGAGGTGAGGTGCCTTTCGCTGATTAAATTTGTTCTAGACTTCGGTACTCTGCTCTCCATTCGTATTTAACTGTCAAGAGCTCTTTCCTGCATTCGGAGGTGCCACCAGCCCCTTTGCATACGTTTTCTATAAATAAAGAGACTGAGGTGCAGTTTGGCTGCCATGTCACTAGTCCAAAGCCTTCTGGGATTGTAAGAATCTCTGAGGCTCCAGCCAATCACGTTGAACTTGAGAGTGTCCATACAGAGACAGGCTAAGCCCAGTCTCTAGTTCAGAGCAGAGAGTATAATTTACTTAAGCTTGTCAGGAGAGAAAAAATCTCCAAGCAAATGCGTAGTAATAAATTGTAACACATGCTGCATATGTTTGACCCGCGACCCCTGGCATTTGGAGGCAGATCTGAGCTCAGGAATTCCTCTGACAAGAAATGGCAAAAAAAAAAGAAAAAAGAATACTACAAGACAAAAATGGAAAGGGGGAGCAAATGTGAAACCGAGAAAGACAAAAAAGGAAAGAGAACCAGGATACCAATAATAGGTCTTTGCAGTATTACAATTACAAACTGAGAAAACACAAAACAATACAGTACATGACATCTTCATGCTATAATTTATTGATAGGACACATGTGTGAACTTGAGAACGGGAACTGACGTCATATATCTTCATGAAAATGTAAAGGTATGTCAGAATTTGGAAATGCCACATGATGATGAACAGCCATGTTCTCTTGCCTTTTTTCAATTTTATCATTGTATTTGTGTTGTTTATGTATTGTATTTTGTATATATTCTTTTATTTATATTATTTCATTTATATATTTTTTTTATAATTTAATTTGTATTATATTTATGTATTATACTTTGTATATATTCTTTATTTATGTCATATATTATTTAATTTATATATATAAATATATGACTTTTTTACTTTTCATTTAGTTGAAACACTATTAAGATGCCCAGGGTATTTGTCAAAAAAAGTGACTTTCATCTGGTAACACAGACACATCTGACGACTAAAACAGTGCTCGAAACAGCTTGTATGAACTGCTTGAATGCAACCATGCTTACAGAAAACTTTTGACAGTAAGCAAATGTAAAATATTTACACATGAATAAATCAGCTTTGCTCAAGATGAACGGCAATTAAGCAACTCAGCAACCATAAAGCAAAGTTAAAATGTTCTTGTAAACAGTGTCTTTATCAAAAACATGTTTTTAAACAAAGTCATGAGGCCATGATTTTACATGCATGTGCCTTGGTGAAATTAAAACATTTCAGTTTCTCTTTACATGATCCCCTACAGTAAAGTACAGTAGCTCTTGAAAACAGGCAAAACAATCGCTGTTGACTCTCACACGCCACCGAACAAGACCAGGCAATAAAGTTTAAATGGCAAGAGTATGCGGTACAGTAAGATAGACCACCTCTAATGTGTGCAAGATGAGATTTTAAGTGCTCCTGGAAAATATGTGGTAATAATTCACATAAAATGATATCCCTAAGCCTAACACAAAACATAACTCAATTGACCACACTCATTACGGACTACCGCTAATTGCTCTTCACTTCTGAAAAGGTTTGTGACGAAGCAAGAATTGCAAAAACACTCCGTAATGAGAGGTTTCATGAAGTGTTATAGCAGCAACAGTACAGTCTCACATTTCTATTAACAGTCTTTTAATCTTCTGTTTCTCTATACATATATGTATGGAATTCTAGCATTTAACAAATATCACATTCCTTATAAACTTTTGATTTTATGATTAAGTAATAGGCCTGCGCTGTCTTGAGAATTTTGACATGCATGTTTTATCAATGAAATATAAATAAATGAATTAGAATTATTAGAATTAGATGAAAATCCATCTTTGCCATTGTATGAACACATTATTATTAATATATTAAAACAGAAAATTTATTTATTTTCAAGTTATTTTCAATTTTACTAATATTTCACACCATTACCGCGTTTATTGTTTTTATTGGTTCCATTTGATCAAATGCAGCTTTGGTGATCACAATAAACTTTTATTATTTGATATTCTAATTGATTTTCTGGGGCAATTTTATCCTTTGTGAGTCAAGATTTTTCGTGAATATAGTTTCCTTTTATTCACTCATTTCAAATATGCCAATTGAATCAATTAATTTCAATAAATCAATCTGCTCAATTTCAGTCTGAAGAACATTACGGCTATTAGCACTTTGGATCAACAAATGTTGTGTTTATGTTGTGCTCTATAAATAAATTGACTTGACTTGACTTGACTTGACTTATTACCTATAAATCTAAAGACCCTTCATATTATTAACATATTCAACAAAAATAATTTTGTAAGTAATATCCATGTATTTTTATCGCATTTTTACCCAGTCCCTTTTGTTTATTTTACACCCTGATTTGCAAGGTTTCTTTTATGAATGTATTTGTAAATTTAAGTGGCAAATTACTAGAGGTAATTCTTTTCTGCTTGGTTGACCAGCTGAACAACACTGTGTGAGTGTTTAAACAGTGGCAGATGTTCTAGCGAGGGTGGCGGCAGATGTGTGTATGTGAGAGTGTGTCGTTCTGACACTCTGGACTGATGACTGGGGTAGGGTCTGCCAGTCTGGGTGTTTGCCCCGTTGATCCACCCTGCAGTGTGGCTCCATCGGCCTCTCCAACCCCCTACTATCCAGGTCCCCATAAAAATAGACCATTCCATTACTCTTCCACCTCCCCAGAGGCCGCAAGGTCTCCGGCATCATTACCGCATCTCAGGATCTGACTCCTCTCGTACACGCGCCCGATCGCGCCACCCCATCTCCATTCCGCTAATTATAGGTCAAACATGGCTTTTTGTAAATCACAAATCCTTTGTTTAAATCCTGAATGAAAAGGCATCACGTGACAAGGAGAAAACGGGAGCCGGAGGATGAAAAAAAATGTTCGAAAAATTGGGACTCTGGAAAATTTTCAATTATGAAAGCAAGCTAATTTGGTATGACCAACGAGTGTCATACACGCTGACAGTGCTCCATTATGCAGTCATTTGGGTTCTTTTAAATTAGTTATGTTAATGTCCTGCACGGGAATGTAACACTTGGATGGGACAAGATTCCAGCAATTAATTTCTACAGTCAACCGAGAGACAAGCAAATTTATTTCCCCCCCTCTTGGGGAACGGGAGGCAGAGGGTGCGAGGGTGGGGAGCGTGCGTTCGGGAGCGCCGAACAAGCACAACACCGTGGCCTAAATAAAGCCCAAACAATGGGCGCCAATGCCTCCTCATTCATTCCATTGACAGTGTTTTGCAGCTTAAACCTGTTTTATTAATTATGTTTGACATTTCCATAATTAGTTTCATTTACACAAAATCAATCCCTGCCGCCACCCAGTCTCATTTATCATTTGAAAAAATTTGCATAGCCAGTGCTGACTTTTTCTACTTAATTATACATTAAAAGTGTCAAGTGCGCTTGCTGCCTGGCATTATCTGCTGCAGAAAGGGTTGTGGCTGGACGGCGTTGACATTAATCATAGCTAGCCTGCGAGTAAAGCCGGACGCTCACGGGGAAGTCGGGGGGGTGGGTGGGCGGAGGGCCTTGTTTCGGGAGCTCCTGACCTGCTGAAAACCAGAAAAGAAACCATGACCTCCAGTCCCAAACAGCCACTGTTTGTTTACAGTCCAAGATTTGAGTGAGTAAATGAACAAGATTGTCCTTGTGTGTTACTTGGGGCTGGTGACTTCAGTCTGACATTTTGTCAAATTGACAGAATAAATAATAATTGGTTGGGGCAATCCTAGAACATGTTTAGGGAGCTTCAACGGCCCTGTTTTTCTTCTTGCTAGAAGAAATTGTTGTTTATATGATCTCTCTCCATATTCAGCTGTAGATGAACCTCAACAAGTCATCATAAACCACTGGAAAATGCAAGGTTGTAGGGAAAAAAAATTCTAAATTCATTGGACAGAAAGTGTGGGAACCTAGTCTCAGACATGCTCAAGTGCACTCTCCAGTCATGTGAAAAACCCATTCATATTGCACATATATAATTTGTATTATAATTTTATTTATAATCATTATTTAGCTTAAAAGCAAGAAACTGACTAATATTTCTCACAATTCCGAGGAACTTGTTCCCACTGAGAACCAGGAATCGGCCCTGGTTGGATGTAAAGAGTAGAACTATGAAGCAGTGATGATTGTGAGGAGTTCTTCACTGCTGTTTGACAAACCACTGTCAGAACAGCATTTTCCTAAACCCTTACAGACGTACACCCTTCAGGGCGTGCACTGAATTATATCCGAGCAAGTGCCTGCATATGCTTTAGGGCGCTTTATCCATTGTTTCTTTTCAAAAGAATGATAAAACTTCCTGACGTAACGTAATTAGAGATGATGTGCTGCTCATTTTGACATTCACTCTCGGTGAGAACTCGAATGTCTCAACAGACCGCCGTCAAGTGTCTGTTTGAAATGAGTGTGTGTCCTACACCGCCGTGATAAATGATAGGTTTGAAGCACTTAGAGGCTGGATTTGCAAAAGGCTGAATGTGGGGATTGACGCCCGTTGACATTTTACAGAGGACTGAAATAGGGTAAGTTCTCGAGCTTTGAAAGGACCTTTCCAGTACAAATCATTTCTACAGCTCCCTAAGATCCTCAAAGTCATGATACGTTCATAGTGATACTCCCTTAATATACCTGATTGAAAACAGAGACGAAAGTTCTGTGATGAAAGACTTCTGCTCCTTCCCTATAGGAGCAGAGAGAGCGATTGGCCTGGGAGGAATATATTAAAAGCTGGCTTTGCAAGACCACTGATCCACAGTCAGCCCTGTGAATAATAACATCAAGACGTTCTGCCACACTCTGCCTGTCTCTTCTTCAAGGGCAACACAAAAAGCGGGCTACCTAACAAAGGGCCTGATGAAGTCAGTAATACTCTGGCGTGTCCCAACCCGAGCGGTGGGTGGTCACGACCGCTGGCACGCCTCAGTGCACGACATTGCTAATGCCCGCGGCTAAGCTACCAGGGTCATTAGCCTAAGCTACGCTATTTAACACCCAGAGCTAAGAGGACCTTGGTAATTGCACTCAGCTAGATCAATACTAGTTAAAGGAGAGAGAAAGTTAAGAGGGGTAAAGAAGCCCCCACCCTCGCTGTCAGACGCATGGAACGTTAGAATTAATTCCCTCTCGAAGCCGGAGAGTGAGCGAGCATCAAACATCATTATTCCGAGAAAGTTCCTAATCAGCGTGTTAACACTCCGCTGAATGTACTTTATATCAGGTTTTAAATTAAGCCCTAGCAACTTTCTGCTGCAAAAAATATTATAATTTATAGAAGCGATCGAATGAGGAGGACCCCCGCCACTATGACTAGCTGGGAAAAGAGAAAAAAAAAATGTTCCTTGAAATGCAAAACGTTTTCTGAATCAAGGATTATTCCTCTTTTCATTGGTAAAAAAAAGACCTCGGATAAAATATGAAGATGAATTCACGTGCCGCAAAAAAAAAAGTCTAGTGGAGGCGTTAGTCCTACACAGACAGAAAAAAAAGATTAGAAAAGGAGGGAAAATCGTTTATTTAGATGGCATACATTACCATTACTCTTGTATTGTGTCCCCACTCTTCATAATGACTAGGATAAATGTCTTGCCTGGAATGCACACTCTTGACAATAGAGGCGGATATTACTTGGTTAAAAGCTCAAGTCCTATGGGTAAAAGAGCTTGAAAGAATAAGAAGTATCCGTCATTGCTAATGAGCTATAAGGATAGCACATTGCCTTTATAAATCACCATATTCACCCTGTTTATTTAAATTCATTGGTGCCTCATTATACCTGAGCTATGCACCTCTAGGTCTGAGCTGATTAGGAGTGCCATAGCTCAAAATGGCTTTTAATTCAGTGAAACGCGCTTTGACCTTGTGCCGTAACCCTGCGTGAGACATAGCGTGGTCGGTGCCATTAATAATGTTGCCACCTTTTTCCTAGTGCGACAGAGCACCCCCCCCCCCCCCCCCCTCCCCCCCCCCCCCTCTTAAAATATGTATTATTAGTTAGCCATGACGGAACATTTATCAAACCAAATTACCCTTTGGTGTAAAACGGCTTAATTCTGCATCCCTTTAGCCCTCTCTGCCATTACCTGCTCTTTAGGAAGCCTGGGTATTAAAGAGGCTCACAGTATAGAGGTATAATGAGGCGAGGATGCAGAGGGTGTCTGTAGTTGATCATCTCTCCAGTGGCATTTAGGTGCAAATCCATGTATGTTCTCAGGGGAATTCAGTCTCCCGAAAGAGGATTCATTGGTGTCGTGAGTATTTGTCTGGCTTAGATTAGGAAATGTTATGCAAAACGTGGAAGGACTGAATCAATGCGAGACTAAAATCTACAGACTAAAGTAAATCACAAGATTAAGAGAGTTTTCAAGTTAACAGGTTTGTCCAGGAGGTTTTACCCTGCATCACTGCTATTATGTCATCACTTTGAATTCTACTCTAAGAACTATTTAAAAACACAATCCCATTTGAATGAAAGTTCACAAATGAGATCTCTTTCATAGACAACAGTGAGATTAGACTCCTTGTTCTTTGTAATAAAAAGATAATCTAGTGCATATCTCTTCTAAAAAGTTTTTGCTCAATCTTGCCGAGATACCAAAGTCTGCATTCAAATGTCACAGATTTCAAATTCTAAATTTAAAATATTCAATAACATAACATTAAAATATTCATAGTTAACTCATTAACTCAATATTAATGTATCATTAAATTGACAAGAAAAAATACTTTTAGACATTTATCCACATACACTGTACATTTTACCTTCTCTATACTCTTACTACAAGTCAATAACTGCCTAATTTGTAAAGAATTTAGGGGGGAAATCTGTTGGCTCTTGAAATGAAACTTGAGCAACCTCTGAGCAATAATATTTTTCTCTGGGATTGTACAATATGACTATACAAAAGTAAACATTGATTTGAATGCAAATTCTTTCTGAAAACCAAGATCAATTATTCCTCTTTGAAAATGCTGTGGTTACCATTTCTCAGCATAGTCATTAATGGTCCAGAACAAGCTTCGTGGGTTAATCCAACATTGACTTCACTGAACACTGACATCAAGTTTCTGCTATTTCAGACACTGAAAAGTCTCAAGGTTAAGAGGCCGAGAGTAGAGGCAGCCCTGCCAAGCCCCTGGGCCACTTTTGTCACAGTACCCCAGAAGGATGGACTCACAGGAACAGAAGACAATGTCATCGTCTAGACTAGTGTTGGCCATGAAAAAGATGCATGGCTCTGACCAATAGAGTGAGTGATTAGATCAATTAAGTCATTTAGAGAGTGCCTTGATGAAGTATGGAGGTGTGTTTCTGAGTGAGTGAGAGAGCGAAAAAGAGAGATTCTGGATCCTGTGGGACACGGCCAATCAAAACCACCTCATTAGGCTACTGGACCCGGACCAAGTGCACATCCCAAAGACAAGAGGTATGTTCGACTTCATGCGGCGCAGCACAAAATGATCGGCATATGTCTTGAAGCAGTGAATGCCTGTTAGAATTTTTGCCTTGAGACGGCGCTGATACCACGTCACTGTGACATATTCCATCAAAATACCACTAGAGCGATTCGAGAGTAGTCGGCCTAGCTTATTCTGCACGGGTTGTCCAGAGCGGCTGCAAAAGCTCTGATGACGACACAGATGTTTCACGATTGGCCGGATTCACCAATGACAACGATGATGTGGGTTACTTGTATATTCTGACGCATTTAGCTTGACTAATGCTCAAAAATCTATTATTTAAACTCTTTCTCTTAGAGTTATTTTGTGTCATGCTTATCAAATTAACACAGACCGTACTTTATTGATATTTCAAAAGTAGAGGCTCACTGTATGTTGAATTTTATTATTGTACTGTACATACCATTTGAATGAAAAGTATATTTATGTTGCTGTACGGTTGAAGCGTCTGTGTATTTGACAAATATTGTATCTAATCTGCTTCTGTGATTAAGTATGTAAAGATTCAGAATCACTACGGGAAGCAGAAAGTGTCCGACATATACCTTGATATGAAAGTAAATCTTATAATAAGATATTTGGGTGCCAACTTGATCATGCTAACACCTGTCTGTGATTTTCAAGCACACGCAAAGACCTTCAGTACCTCAGGAGTTTGGTTAGAGTTGGAAACATGCATCCCTACATGAATCCGAGGTCCTGTTGACAATAATAGTTTTATAAGCAGTCTCTGCACAAAAAAGCCTCTATAATCTTTTAATCTGCAGCACACAGCAAGGCTACGTTTGTCATGTGACTTCTGGAGGGGGTGAGGTATTGTAAATATTGAGGGGTAAATGCGAGGACAATGAAAACAGTTCCCCAAGGCTAAAAATAATGTAGTCTAATCCGATAAATGTTTGTGAACTACAATTACACTTGATTACTGGTTGGCTCAGGTTCAATCGGAGAATGTGGATATTGTGTTTACTGTCAGGGATGCACACTGCAGAACACACAGCGTGTGTCAGAAAAAAAAAAAACATTCCTAAAGGGAATCTTAAGACATTACACTATTTCACAACATTTTAATAGCACTTCTTTTTATTCATCTGTTTGTTTCTTTGTTTGTTAATTTCTTATCTATTTGTTTGTTTTTACAATTACAGCTATCAAAATTCATGAAATAAAGCATTCTAAATGTTTGTGACACCCTTATGTGAAATATTCTTTATCATCAGCCAGAAAAAAATAAAAAAAAATAAAACAATGAGTCTTATGTGTCTTCTTTTTTCTCCTCCATAATTTTGTGTTTTTTGCAAAAGTGGAATATCCCTTTCATTGAGACAAAAAAAAAAAAAAAAGGGAATAATGAACATAATCACTATGGATATTTATGTTTTTGTGACAGTTGCAATTTTTCCGAAACAGCGGTTCATCACTGTTTCTCACAATTAAGAAAGGGAAAAAAGACAGTAAAACATTTCATAACCAACTAATATATCATTTTGAGGTTTTTTTTTTTTTTCTTTTTTCTTTTTTTTTTGCAATACAGTTCCAACTATTTTGACAATCCACCCATTGTGGCAGGTTTGAGGGACGATGAAGACTAAATATTCATCACTAATCCATAACTGTTAATCACACATAAACCATGGGAAAAAAATTGCTAAATAATTACATTGAAAATATATATTCATGTTATACATTGATATACTGTATATCATTAAAATAATCATATGAAAAGTATACAAATAACAATTATATCAATTAAATTATGCAAAAACGTTTTGGACAGTGAGCTCCCTCGGAAATTCAAGCAATAATTAGCTGGCAAATACAATTAACATTTGAAGCTTTTTCCCAGTCCAACAAATTTGAAATGTTTTGAAAGGCCATGTTTCCAACCAAACCGAATTCCACCTCTTAATACTTTTATTAACACCGTCTCATCATTTGGACAGGTACACAACACTCCTGGAAGGCACCATTGTCTCATAATAGCTAGTGTGGTTTCCTCTAAGTATTATTTGCCTGCCAACACTTGTCTTAGCGCGTGGTGACTGGAAAAGCTTCTACGATGCTGCAGAGGAAATGAGGCCTCTGGCTTATACTGATCCCACCGCTGCCACCAGCGCACCCGTCTCCAGCAGCTCTGCCACATGCCAGACTACACCGTTGATTCCCAGTTCTGACGCGAGTACATTAGATTGTGTGTTTGTGCCCGCAGGACTGACTGTGCGCCTGTGTTTAGGCCTTTCTGTCAGATGAGTCAGGCTCTGTGATTTATGGTCTCTGAAAAGGTTGCGTTACCAGCGTGCACGGATGGCCCCGCATGGTAAATGGGGAAATTCGGAATTTATTAACATACAATGAATGATGATTAATGGATCAGCGTGGATCTCGCAGTCTCTTTCGAATGTCTCAACACACTTGATGTATGCTGCAATAAAAAGATATGTGCGAACCTCTGTAAAGGCTTTTTCTTTATAGTCTAGCCGCTAGCTAACATATATAGAGGTGTATGATGACGGTTGGGGGAGAAAGGTGGGGAGAGCTGTCCCGAGTTAGTCTATGAGGACGCATGGAGTGAACAGGTGAAGTCTTACATGCATTATTTACCATACATTACCAAGAATGTCCTTTGCTTTACCAAGAACTTGTTGAGGAAATGAATAGATTAAGATGGCGAAAGAGCCAAGCAATTTAGGGCAAAATCAGGATGCATTTGCCTGTCCATTCATCAAATTTTACCACAACATTTCTGTTCTGTAACATATCTTTGACTGTTCTGTGGTGTGCTCAATATCGCTTGGAAAAATCTTCAGTGCGCTATTTGAAGGATAACGTTCACCTCAAGCCCATTACTGGTCTGAACTCTGTGGGTAGTCTCGGTTTGCTTTTCGCAAGCAAGTTTCAGGATTGTTTCCCATCTAGGCGCCCCACAAAGCCTTCAGAGTTCATGTTTGTTTGATGCTTGACAAAACATGAAAACAAATCCAGATGCAGGATCACGTCAAACATGTGGCTGTCACTTTCACTCCGATTGAGTTCATTTGTCAGAGGATACTGCACCTCAGTGTAAACTATGAGAACATGGGGGGACGTTTATGTGACTAAGGCCCGGTTTCATAGACAGAGCTTAGATTAAGTCAGGACAAGGCCTTAGTTAGGACATTTAAGTAGCTTTAAACATGCCTTAGAAAAAAAAAAAACATTGCTGGTGTGCATCTTGAGACAAAACAATGGCACACACATATTTTAATATTTACATTTATGCATTTGGCATAAAAGCGACTTACATTGAATTCCATTTTTTTCATTCTTATCAGTTCTTGCTTTCCCCAGGAATGGATCCCATGACCTTGGCGTTGCAAGCACCAACGCTCTACTGTTTGAGCAACAGATATGTCAGTTCAAGTTGCTTTCAGTTAAAACAACCCAAACATGCATTTTAGTCTAAATAATGCCTTAATGAAAAAGTAAAAATGTTCAAATGCTTATGATTGTTCGGTTATTTGAGGTCAAGGGATAGAAAATAGCATAACCTCATGCTAAAAATAACAGAAGTCAAAATAAAATGTCGAAACAAACATGTGTGTATATTTAAATGTCCATGCTAGTTTGTGAATAAACAGTGTGTAGTTGTGTGTTCACACAAGCCGACAAATGTCATACTGGGACAAGATGATGAGGAATGGAAAGAATCAGGAGGACATCGCTGGCAATGAGCAAGAGCTACAGGGTCACTACACACACATTCACGCAGCAGCCTTTCACTTCATTACCCTCATCCTCGTAATGTGAATCACACTTAGTGAAACAAGCTCGCGCCCAGACAAAAACTCAAAACAGCAAACGTCCGTTAGAAGAATAACCCACAAAGTAAGCTGCATCCGTTGTTAACAGTCACATACGACTGGCATGTTTTCCATATCTGGGTGCAATTAGCTATCCTGCCATTTTACATGGACCAAAATATCAAAAAGGTTGTTTCTTAAACTGACCGAACAGGGAGAAGACTAAACAACTAAAATGCAGCGACGACAAACATTTTCTGTGGTGTGACATTCTTGTTTTCATAATAATGTAGCTCTTCCAGTAACAAACCGCTATACAACTATATTTATGTTACTAACTGAACATACAATTTCACATTGACCCAAACTGAGGCAATAATCAGACAAAAAAATGTACCTACAATGTATTTTCTCTCATCACAGTGCGCAGCATCGGTTACTGCAGATCATACATTAACTGTATCAGAAACGGATCACTGATTCATTTGAGTCCCTTTTTTTTCTTTACTTTTTTTTTTAGCATTTTTTTCTTCTTAACTCGTTATTTAAATGACTGTGTTTCTTTTTCTATCATTTCCAATTGTAGGCCTATTATTTTAATAGTGTACCTTGTGCCATATCACACTGTCACCCACATGGATATCTGTTAAATTACATAATTTTATATTTCTCTATATAACTAAAACAAAAATAAAATATAAAATGTACCTAGTTTATTTATTAAATAACTGCTACAAGTTAAGGTATATTTGCTAATCCTTTATCAAAGTGAACATGTAACACATTGTGTATACTAAGTGCTTTAGTAAATAAACATGTTGAACTCATGGAGGAGCAGCAGTGGAATGTGTCACAGAAATGAATGTACATTTGAGACCACCTCTTTCAAAAACCTGCCATCTAAGGTTTAAAACTCCAGAGGATTGTTGATTTATATTTGCTCACTCGCTCGCTTTTATCCTAGCACTGAAACCTCTGAAACCTCTCATCCTCCTGCTCCTCTCTGTCTCTGTTTCTCTCTCTTTCTGCATCAAGTGTTTCTTGAATGGAGGAACACCAAAACAGGCCAGACAAGAACAGGACAAGAAGGGAAAGCCAAAGAGACATGATGCAGA
The DNA here is from genome assembly GCA_031834385.1 of Semotilus atromaculatus. Classification (NCBI taxonomy): domain Eukaryota; kingdom Metazoa; phylum Chordata; class Actinopteri; order Cypriniformes; family Leuciscidae; genus Semotilus; species Semotilus atromaculatus. Next base: position 1,249,691 of record JAULUF010000035.1, read on the forward strand.
AGAGTGAAAGTGAGAGTGTTAAGCCAAGCATAAAATAACTTCAATCTAACATATTCTCCCAGGACGGCAGGAGGCAAATAGCAATAAGGCATTGGGCCGGAGCCGGAGTGGAGGAATCCGCTGGATCTCATTGACCCATGGAGGAGAGGGGCGGATGGGAGAGATGATGCTACGCAGCAGAGACAAACTGTCTTCAATTAAAGCCCAGGCAAGCAATGCAGGTCCACAGATGAGGTGTCAAGAGGTTCAGCTGTGGATACTCAGGAGCGTGTGCGCCAAAAGTGAATGTGGGAATTCAATGTGTAGATAAAAGCAGAACTGAATAAATGTGCAGACTTTTTTCCACAATTGGTCATGGACAACTTAAGCCTGTTAACAGAGAAAAGATAGATTAATAATATGCAATTAAATGGTAACAATTGACAACAAGTTCCCATAAGTTAAGTTAATGCAGTACATAACATTAATTAGCAATTAGCAATAGATGTGTTACAATATCTGCTAAATGGATCAAAGTAAATGCATTTCTTTGTATTTGTTATGGTTAGTTAATAAAACACAACTGTTCATTGTTATCTCAGGTCCAATAAATTATAAGAATTATAAACAGATACAACTTTGGATAATGTATTAGTAAATATTAACCATTAATAAATGTTTTAGCTGTATTTTACATTGTTGGTTCGGGTTCAAAGATTTACATTTAAAATCTGTACAGTAAAACACACTTCAAAGCTGTACACACACAGTAAAAAAGCAGGAACAGAATCCTTTATGTTAATATCAGAGCTGTGAGATGATTCAGCATCTCATTGCTTTTCGGACTTTAGTTATAGGTATTTTCAGGATTATACAGCATTTACCATAAGATATAATTTGGCCCTAATACGACAATTCAGAAGGCGTTTTTCTCTTATTTACAAGCACACAAAGGCAGAAGCTGTTTTCTTACTCTTTCTCTCTCTCAAACACACAGACACAAATGCACTGTCACACACGTCCTCCTGTTTGCCTTGTAAAAAACAAGCTGGATTTGGCTGGTTTTCTGGTTTATATGGAGCATGTGCCAGGCATTCAATCCTTCCAGATCAACTGATTCACTCCATGACCATGAGGAGAACCAGAATAAATTAAATCTCAAATAATTTACAATTACAAAAACTGAATTCACCATGTGTTCTTCGCAGCTATATGCTAAGTGTGCATGCGTATTCAATTCACTTTACAAAGAAGTTTAAACATTATTTGTTTACTGAAGTACAAATAATTTTATGATTTATGGTTTTATATTTGCATTGAATAGTTATCTCCATTGAAGTTAAAAAATAAAGTGATTGCGAAAATTATGTTTATGTATTAATGTTTTAAGAGTTGCAAGTATCATTCTCTGCAACAAATCAGCATTTTGCTGTTTAGTGTGTGAAATATTTTAGCAATTAATCAACTTAATTTAGAATTTAGGGAATTTAGAAATAAGCGATTTAGAAATGCTCACATTAGGCTGTTGTTGAACTATCAGTGATGTGTTATTTGTTTGAGCTGACTGAAGTAGTTTACAGTAAAAAAATAAAATAAAAACAAATCATAAAAAAGTCACATGTTAAGGTTTTTCTTCTTGCTGGAAAAGAAACAGCCTCCTGGGGCCAATTGCTTAAACATAACCATAATTTTAAGTGTCTAGTATCCAAAAGCAGTTAGTTAGGGGTAATCAGCCTTACTTGTCGATATGTAACTTGTCTTATGTAACTGACTTAAAAAAAAATTATAATAATTAATATGACAAACTTGTAAGACTAGTCTTATGCAACCGGCTCCTGGTCAGAATTCTCAATAAGCACACACCAGACTGGCTTATATATTTACATTGTAAAACTGAACCAGGAAGCAAATAGACCATTCCTCATCAGTGAGTTACTTGCTCGGTTCCTTCTTTATTATTACCACTGTTGATTGTTGTTTATAATGAAAGTGATTTAAAAAAAAAATTTATTAATTAATTAAACCAAAATAGTTTTTTATTATTATTATTTATTGTATTTATCAATTTTTTTTTTTTAAAAAAGAATAATTTATGCATTAAATCAATCAAAAGTGAACTTTTACGTTGTTACAAAATATTTACATTTCAAATAAATGCTTTTCTTTTAGCACTACCTATTTATCAAAAAATGTTGCACAACCAACCAACCAACCAGCAAACAAACAAACAAATTACATACACTTGAATTTAAATTACATACATTAAAATAAAAATAGATATTTTAAATTGCAATAATATTTCACAATAGTATTGTTTTTACTCTATTTTTTAATAAAAAAATGCAGCCTGGTCGATTGAGCATTTTTTTTTTTTTTTAGAAAAATCACATAGGCTATTTGCCCTTTTAATCAATTAGTTATATTATAGATTTTGATCTATTAACAGTCAGTTTGATCTTTTATGAACCTTATACCCATTGAGAATAGCTGAGCTAAAAACATACGTGAGTGTACAAGGTGTGTATACTTATCCAATTGTGTAATGCTATTCATCTAGAAACTCCTTTCTCTCCCTCTCCTTGCCTGACTGGATGCCAGGATGCACTTGTGAACGACAGGAAGTCAGTATCCTGCACTAGAACTTGAGCAGAGGCTTATCTGGTCCACACACAGCCACACATCATCTGAAACTTCCCACTCACCCCGTTCCAGAAATGTTCCATTTCACCTCTCCCTCTCCTTCTCCTTCTCTCCAGAGCTTTGCATCTGAAATTGAACAGACACCGAACCAATTTATCATCGGCTGTCACATGTCATGTCCAAGGCCTTTAGCACAAGCACCTACAGTACGCTTTGTATTTATCCCTTTGTTGTAGCTAAGGAGCTAGACAATACAACCTGCTATTAAAAACAGACGAGCGAAGGAATGAGGAAAGGCGAACGGGAATGACAAAGCGTTCTTGCCGAATGTTGTGAATTCGTCGCTCGCCATTACAAAGGTTGTGAACCCCACCATGGCTACAGCAGCATATTTCTGGCAGGCAATCAGATGAGGGAACCTGCCAAGTGCTGGGGCTAAGAAAATGAAAAGAGGTCATGGAGAGCAGCGCTAGATCTTTCACGACATTAACATGCTAACATACTAGCTCATACACTGCGTCAAAGTGCTGCTTTAAGCTCTTGAGCATCTTGACAGTTTCCATCCACTGTCATAGTGTGCAAAAGAGCAGCTCAGACATTCTTAGAAACAGCTCTTTTTATGTTCAACAGAAGAAGGATAGTTATACAGGTTTGGAACAACATGATGTTCATGCTGTTAATGTTCTATTCTATTCTATTATGTTTTATATTCCATTCAGAATTTCGTTTCTTCCAAATGCCAAAACATTTTTAAAAGAACATATTAGATATGTCAAAGTATGCATGCATGTTTGGTTGCCTGTCTAAAAATGTTGTATCAATGCTTTCATTTTTGAAGCTACAGGAGCTACTTAATTTGTAAAAAAATAAAAAAATAAATAGGAAGTCTCTTATGTTCACAAAGGCTGTATTTGATTACTGTGAAATATGATCACAATTTTATATAAGTTTTCTATTTTAATATATTTTAAAAATGTAATTTATCCCTGTGAAGACAAAGCTGAATTTTCAGCAGCATATGATGATTATTTTTTGCAGGTTTCTTGAATGGAAAGTTCAAAAGAATGGCATTTATTTAGAAACAGAAATCTTTCGCAACATTATCAATGTCTTTACGGTCACTTTTGATCAATTTAATGACTCGTTACTGAATAAAAGCATTATTTAAAACAATACTGACCCTAAACATACATCAGCATTTATCTACATAAAACAAAACAAAAAACACACATCTCACAGGGATATTTCAGAACAATTACTGAATGTTTAACCAGTTTCATGTAACCTGATTCACTAAAATGAATCAGATTTCCTAACCCTCAGCTGGCTCATTTCTTAAGCTGTAAATTTTCTTGTTCCTGTAAAAGCTATTATACTATTTTAAAGCTCCAGAGCTACTGCCACTGAAAACTGTAGTTAGTCTCTACTTATAGTCACTTCCCAGCACTGGTTTTACACCTCTCATCAAGACTAAAAAAAATTATACATCATGAAAGAGATCTGAACTTTTTCATTTAACATCCATTCCTTCATGATCAGCACTACTGTTAGAAACCATATGCATTGTCATTGTAAATGCTTTTACAGTATTGGCTTACAATTGTAGAAAGAATGATATGGGACACTTCTTCATCGACATCTGGAAAGATCCTAACCTCTTTGTTCTTTTCCAGCACAGGGAAAAAAGCAGTAGCCTATAGTGTGCTATTTTCTGATTTACCGGAGGAATGTTCCATCTAATTTTACAGTCGAATTAAACGCAAACATTGGAGCAAAATAAGGTCCAGCCAACTGGCAGGAGGCAGAGTTCGTTCTCATGGCATCTCTTTCCTTGAAATAGCACCTCACACTCCGCTGGGCTTTCAGACATCCTGCCAAACAGTGTTTCACAGCTTTGTGAATTCACAACAATCAAGTTGTGTTCTTGTATCACACATGTTCAACATTTCAAAATGGCAAAAATCACAAAGTTTAAAGTGTGTCAAAATAAAATAAAATAGATGTCAGGAGTGTATTTATTTGTACATTAGTCAGAGAATCGTATTGAAAAATAAAATAAATGTATTAATGTACATCAAGCACACAAGTGAACACTTTTCAAGGATGATGAATCAGTCATGTTTACGAGTTTACAATGCTATCATTATAGTAAAGTATGGACATGATGGTTAAAGTACATTTAACATGTTCAACATTTCAAAACAGCAAAAACCATAAGATGTGGTCACATTAGCGAGATTTCGCAGCCAAAACAGGCCCGCTGTCTATTATTAATAGTGTAGTGATGTATGAAGCACAGATCACATAAAAATCACTTTCAAACCAAGCAGCTTTCTGCTGGTCAACGCGTTGAATTTGCATGACAAACTTGAGCCCGATGCAAAAATCTGTGTGGGGAAATCTTTCGCCGCATGTGAAAATTCCCAATCTCATGAATTCCTATAGAAATAACTACATTTTGTCTTCCCCGACAATGGTAAACGTGATTGCACATGTAGCCTTCATAACTCTTCAGCCATCTAATTTTCTTTTAGAGCATGTTATATTTTACATGAGTGCATATTTAATGCGTAGCCTATAAAAAAAAACGGTTCAGAGATGGGTTTCAGGTAACTCGACTTACTTAAAGGTAATTAGCGTAGCTGCCTAGCTATATAAAAAGTCTCTAACAGAGTGCTGACAGCGGCCGAGCGCTGACACCACATCTCTTTAATCAGTGAAACGTAGGCCCATTTTTCCCCTCCTGCCTGGTCCGGGGATTGTTCGCTGGTCAAAGCTGCCGGAGGACACAAATGAATGTCGACTGAGGCACGGACAATAGCAGGCGTAAGGTTACAGCATGTAAATGATTGCGCGGAGGCCTTTTCTAAGGAAGCTGCCATGTCCCGCAGTGCGCGTGTCATATTCGGGGGAAGGGGGGCGGAAGGCCCTGCTCCTCACAGAACAATGACACTGAGATATGGTGAGAGGAGAGTGGTTAATAGATCCAGACAAACCGTACGCATCTCCTGACGGACGAATCATCGTCTAGCACCGTTTCAATTCGGCGGGGCTTAATAAGAAGTGACTGACTTTACAATAACGCCATCATTTGCTTTGCCGAGAACCGAATGAGTGACAGACGACCCAAACTCCACCAGCTGCACGACTGTCACCTGGAATACGTTCTGTCATCTCCAGAATATTCTTGATTCAAGAATATACAACAAAACACCCTCGTGAGAATTCACACCTAGGGTGACATCGATGATATGAGCGAAAACGACAGGGAGAGAGACTAAGCCGAACGATTGCATCTTTACGTGAGAGTTAATATGGATGTGAAAATGAATATTTCACCCAGATTATTAGATGCGGCTTGGCTCCGGCTGTACCGCTAACAGACACAGGATATTGGCTTTTGCAGACCAGTATTTTGTTGTTTGACATCCCTGGCGAGGTCTGCGGGCTTCGGCAAACCAGAGAAAGCTGGGAGGTGTAAGGGTCATCGCAATGAAACAGTGCTGTCGAGCTTTTGATTCACACAACAGCTGACGCACACTCACACGGAGTCAAGCTACGCCAGATGCATTGAAAACAGGGTGGAGAGAAAGTTATAATCATCTGCACAGTATCACAGGATTTTCATTGGAAAAATAAGAGTGTTTATAGAATGAATTGTTTTTTTTTTAAATAAAAGCTTATGAAATTAAATTCACTATGTAACCATATCCAGTTGAAACATATACGATATATATATATATATATACATTAGGGCTGTCAAATGATTAATCACGATTAATCGCATCCAAAATAAAAGTTTGTGTTTACATAATAAATGTGTGTGTACTATGTATAATTATTTTATATATATAAATATATACACATGCTTGTATATATTTAAGAAATATTTGCATGTATATACTATATATAGATTTATATATAATTTATATTATATATAAATATAAATATTTTATATATAAATAACACATTTTTCTTAAATATATAGATGCACGTGTGTGTACTTATATATACAAAATAATTTTACACAGTACAAACACATTTATTATGTAAACACAAACTTATATATATATATATATAAATATATATATATATATATATATATATATATATATATATATATATATATATATATATATAATATATATATTCACTAATTCTGTACATATTAATATGTAATTTTGAAAATAAACCTCAATTCCCATCAAATTATTTTAATATGATCCTCTAAATTAATCAAAACTAATTAAAGTGGCATTCTAGTTTTTCTGTTTTATGTCAATTTGAATCCAGTGGGAAAAAAAACATTATAGAAAAAAAACTTTAAAAATAAAATAATTTTCTGGAGTGTGTCCACACTATTTGTACATCAGAAATATACGTATTTGTTAATGCATAATCAAGCAAATTTTTTTTTATAATTTTTCCATTGAGGATGTTTGCATCATGTTATCAAGTCAAAATTTAGTTCGACTATAACACTATCATTAGAGAAAAGTCTAAACATTACATCAATGAGCACATTGTTTCTTCCGTAAATTAATTCTGAAATGCATAACTTGATCACAGTCACCTTTGATAAAAGATCACTCTAAATTGTAACCATGCATTTTCTGTAAAGCTGATTTGAAACAATATGTATTTTGAAAAGCGCTATACAAATAAATTTGAATTGAGTTGAACACGAGGGTTAAATACAGTTTTATATAAATCCAGTGCAGATAAATCCCCCCAAAAATGCATCCTTCTGTTTCTCTTTATACACCGTCAAACTGACCTGAAACAAACAAAAGCTCATTGCAAAATGCAACCCGCAACAAAACTCCTCTGACCATGTACTGTCTGTGACCTTCCAATCCTCGGAATGTGCCTCGCCACGAAAAAATCCAAAATAATGCCTTCCTTTTTTGTTTTAACCCAGACCAGATTGTCATTGTGCAGTTAAGCGTTCATCGGCTTTACACTACAAGACCCTTGAGAGAACAACCTCATCTAATAAAGGCACCCCTCGTCTTGAGGCTCGTAGACCCAAAACTTGCTTATTCGGTTGACTAATATTGTCTCCCCAACTTCCTATGACCTCCGAGAGGCTCCATTTGAGAGATAAAGAAGAATTACAGTGAAAGATCTGTTTTGTTGTTATTTCTAAAGGAAGATGGGCCGAAAAGGGCTGCGGATTGCAGGATCTGGCAATGCTAAGATGTGAATGTTCTTAATGGGACTCAGGTGACAATATGCTGACCAGCACCACAGTCCAGCAGTTTTAAGCCAGGGTTAGAGGAGGGAGAGGGGGGGGGAGCAATGGATAAAAAAAGGGGAACAGGTTAAGGGGCTAGGGGTAGTGAGGGGACGTGTGTATATGTGTTAAGAAGTACACAGACCATGGAAAGAAAGAACTTGGGCCGCTAAGTGATACATAATCCTTAAGTTCTTACATACACACAGAGGGATTTTGACACAAAAGCCTTTAGTCTTCTCCTGTCTGCTTTATGTCAGGTCTCATGCCCTGTCTGAAACATCACAAAAGACATGATGGACACAAAGCACCTTCAGAATTCAGAGATATCATAATGAAAACAAATACTGTACGTATACAGACAGATTTAATTACAAGGTAGGTCAATCAAAAACTTACATGTGGCAAGTAAAAAAAAGGACAAAAAAACACACACACACTTAAAGTTTTCAACAATGTAATTATAATTAGTCTGTATTATTGACAGATGCATACCCTTATAACACTGCATTGTTAACAAGAGTTAGTATTTTGGCATGCATTTTATGACTTTGTCAATAAAACAGTGTTTTGCTGGTACAAAATATTTTGATTATTTTATGATTGTCAAGGGTTGACATTAAATTGTGGTTTTGATGTGAACAGGGAATTAAGGACATTTAAAAATGGTCATATAGGCCTACAGGTTCTGTTTATTATTTTACTTTTTTTTTTTTTTTGTCAATTAAGGATGTCTGGCTAAAAATATTACGGATATTAAGGATTCCTATAATGTTTTTATGAACTTTCTTCGAAGAAAGACAACAATCCCATCCTACAAACAAATGCAGTGAGATTGAGTTTGGAAGAACAACGCTGCCCCCTTCTGTTCAAATATAAAAAGTTCTTAGCCTTTGTTTAAGTGGTAAAATGACCTTAAAGTGTAGAAGTACAGGTGTTTCTGACAAAATTTTACCAGATATTCCACAGGATTGACAACAAAACAATCATGTAATTCTACATAAATGAATGAATAAATGTAGTGAAGTCTGGCATTTACTTCAATATTACCGAAACACTTGCATTGATGGTTAAATGATAAAGAGAAAGAATACATTTCAGTGTACAATGAACTCCATAAGTCATAATAAATAAGGACCCCTTTTTAATTTCAAATCGCATGCAGAACACATCCCACATGGTTTGAGAGTCTCAGAAGAACTCAGCCTCTATGTGAGCATCAGTCACTGACTGTCACACTGACATTTAGACGAGTTTTAATCAACCAATCAAATCAATACATCAAGTCTAAGAGCAATAAAGCAGATGAACACCAAACACAAATGCAAACACACTCACACACAGACTGGAAATAAAGTTTGTCACTGTCGAGACAACCCAATCACAGAGAATGCTGTGAAGCCACAGCTATGCATTGATCCCCCTAAAACACACCACACCGTAAAACACAGCAATGTTTCACATGCAAATGACAGAGAGCCACTTTAAAGTATCCAAAACCCCCACCCCACCCTCTTTCAAAGCTCTGCAGCAGAATAACTCTAACTTGCTAATTTCTATGGGTCAGCTGGAGAGGGAAAGACTTGTCAATCACTCTCACATGTAGAGTTTGTCTTTCTAAAAACAGGGATGGCTGTGTGTTTCCATGGCCACTAATCTCCCCCCAGCACAGTTACATGCACACTCACTCACACCCAGACCGCCACATTCCCGCAGTTGACTATAGGTCAACTCAAAGTGCCCAAGCACATGAAATGTTCTTTGTGAGTTGGATTTTTATTATTATTGATTAATGTATTTGTATTTTTTTTTTATTATTTAAATTATTTTTATTTTCCTATTCGCGATGTGCCTTAGTGGATTTAAATGCATGGCTGAAATTGTTGAATTTTACTTTATGTTGTTTCGTCCACTTGCTTTCTCTCTAAACTTTTTCTGACTTTTCTGAGACAGTTAGATTGATTGGAGCTCAAAGATTATTTCTAGCAGCTTTATTGTTTTTTGTTTTTTTTTAGAATAACTGAGAATTAGATTTTGTGACACTTTTTTGACATTAGGATATAATACATTTTAGTAATATGTAATTATTTAAAAGAAGACACACACACACACACAATATATATATATATGTGTGTGTGTGTGTGTGTGTGTGTGTGTGTGTGTGTGTGTGTGTGTGTGTGTGCTCGTGTTTATATTACATTGTGGGGACCAAATGTCCCCACAAGTATAGTAAAACCTGAAATCACCTACATTGTGGGGACCAGTCAGCGGTCCCCATGAGGAGAACAGCGTATAAATCACACTAAGTAATGTTTTTTAAAAATGTAAAAATGCAGATTGTCTCCTGTGATGGGTAGGTTTAGGGACAGGGGCAGTGTAAGGGGACAGAATATATAGTTTGTACAGTATAAAAACCATTACGCCTATGGAGAGTCCCCACAAAGATAGCGAACCAGACATGTGTGTGTGTGTGTGTGTGTGTGTGTGTCCTCTTGTGTTGTTCTCTTTCCATTCAAAAATCCTTGAAGCTAAAATTCTAAATATCCATCATACAATCCATCATCAAACATCATATTTGATATTTAAAAGCAAAATGTAAAATACTACTACTAATTATAATAATAATAATCGTCAAGCATTATAGACCCGCTAGCATTGCCAGAAAGAGTTAACACGCCACTGAAACACAGAAAAAAAGTAAAATAAATTATGCATTTATAAATCAATAAACAGTAAAATATCCTAGACATCTTGATTCTGTAAGACATGACTGTTTTAGATGCAGCACATGAGCATATTCTATACCTTCTGCTTGGAAATTAAATATTCATGGCTTACCTAGCTGTCTATTGTCTTCAGGCTAGAGGGAGAGCTGTACACGTCTAGAAATGGCGCCTCATAAATCATATATACACTATAGACATATACATTAATGTACAGCGTGTCTGCATCTGTGTAAATATGCACAATAAAACAACTGCTTGGGTGTTTGACTCTATTTACCGCCTAACGTCTAATGTTGCAGATATTGCTAAGTTGTCATGCACTTTTGTTAATAACAGGCTACTAAGAGAGAGAGAGAGAGAAATAGGGAGGGAGAGGGTGAAATAAAAGAAAAAAATGGGAAGGTGTCTATTTTGCCCTGTTCTGTCATGTGAATCCTTTAACTGTGCCAGACGTGCACTGCGGCCCCCTTCAATTAAACAGGAAAATTGATGTGTTTCATTAATTATGTCAGTAATATCATAAATCATGAGTGGACTGAGTAATTAATTATTTTCTCCTGATGTAAGGAACATGACAGGGCAGAGAGATAAGTATGAGGGGGGTGGAACAACAGAACGGGGACTCTCTCACACACTATTTCTCCGGCCTCTGGGACGGGACACAAAGAGCTTTTACAATTTAACGTGTAGCTAGGAATCATTAAAGACTTTCCCTACTCTCTCACAGATAAACATTCACACTTTTGACAAAATGATGCCTCGTATTATATTGTTAGTTAAATTAGAGATATTTAAAGACAAGTGGTGATTTTAGTAAGTTGTATTGTATTGTTAGTTATATTAATTTACCTTTAGATTAACTTAATTATATTAATGATAATTATAATAAAACATGTATATATATATATCCTATATATATATATATATATATATATATATATACATTTTTTATTATAGACAACTATTGTAAATCACATTCTAAGTTCGTTTTACTATTTTACTGTAGTATAAATTTGTTTTATAAAAAATGTCTTTCATTTCTTTATCATTAGTCTGGATCCATAATGGAAATTATATATATATATATATATATATATATATATATATATATATATATATATAAAAATGCATAAAACAAGGACCTTTGTGAGGACTGGTTTGAGGACCCTTGGAGTGAGGACAGAGACTGTAAAGTGAGGACATTTTGGTCGCTCCTCACTTTCTGAGACCCCTTTATAGGCCTGTTTGAAGGTCAAGACTTGGTTTTAGGGATAAAGTTATAATTAGGTGAAGGGATATAGGGTTAGGGTTAGGGTTCGGGTTAGACACTTAGTTGTGATGGGTTATTGAAATGAGCTTATATTGCATTGTGTCAATGAATGTCCTCACAAAGATAGATGTACAAGAATGTGTGCTTGCACATTCTAATTTGTTTTATAAAAAAAACTTCTATTTTAAATTATTTGTAGCACTTAATTTAATCATTAATAAGTGAAACAGATTTTAAAAAATGCAAAGGGGGGAAAGGAGTTAATACCCAGTAAATGAAGAATGTTTTTGTGATGTATCCAGCATAAACCGAAGCAGACACACAAGTGTTCCTCCAGAGTTCAGGCCTCTCAGAGCGCATCTTAGCTCTGCCTATCGATCCAAACCACAGAGACAGAGATCTATGTGTGTGTGTGTTAGTGGGAGTGAAGGTAAACATTGCTTGGGACGACAAAACACTGTTCCCACTGGGACGCTGGTCTGTCTGCCTCCTCCCCATGACACACACACACACACACACACACACAGTCTTAGTGGGGACATAGGCAACTAAGCCAGGCTTTAATATCAAGTGAGGACTCTAGTGTTTAATCAGGAGTGTTCCTCTTTTGTTCTCAGGCTCAGGGAGAGACCTGTGGACCAGTGGAGGAAAGGTTAATGCTGAAGGGTCAAGTGATTTCACACCCGAGACGCCAACCGCCTCGACACTGAGCTCCGCCACATCCCACAATGATGACATAGTCACTCTGATTTATGGCCTGGAGGAGGTGGAGGTGCTGGGAGGGAATCACACTGTTATCTTATGATAATGATGTCACAAAAACACAACACAAGAATAGCAAATACCAAAAGACAAAAACTTGCATGTGGAAATGAATTAAATGAATAGTTAATCCAAGACAAATCTGGCATCATTTACTCACCCTCATGTCAGACTTGTGTGTTACACAAAAGTAGATGTGTATCTTATCCAGGGTGCTCTTTTCCATTTTAAAGAAATGAATGCTTTCATTCAACAGGGATCCATTAAGTGGGAGTAAAGACATTTATAATGTTACAAAAGTTTTCTCTTTCAAATAAATGTTATTTTGAACTTTCTATTAATTAAATAAAACATGAAGCATCACGCCTGTTTCAACATTGATACTGATAAATGTTTCTTCAGCACTAAATCAGCATGATCAGATGATAAATGATTTCTGAAAGGATCATGTGACACTGAAGACTAGAGTAATGATGCTGAAAATGAAGCTTTATAAATAAATACATTTTTAAATATATTATATTAGAAAACAGTTATTTAAAAAAAATACTGTTTTATTATTATTTATATATATGAAGAGTTCAGATGCAAAAGCCTCTAAGTGCCATTTGAAATTTTCTTCTAGAATGATGATTTTTATCAAGCTTGTATATTTAAGTTCAGTAATTGCACTTAAATGGCAATGAAGATGACCTATTAATTGTCATTTAAGTGAAATTACTGAACTTAAATATACAAGCTTGATCAAAATCATCATTCTAGAAGAAAATTTCAAATGGCATTTAGAGGCTTTTGCATCTGAACTCTTCATATATATATATATGATAAATGCAGCTGTCAGCAAAAGAGACTTCTTTCAAAAACATTTAAATGGAAGTGTATATTTGGGGGAAAATGTCAAGAAAATGTATGTCACCATTTTTTTTACTAGCTCAACCCTGAATATTTGATCAGATAAAATGTGTTCTTCATGAGCACAATCTCTAAAATCCTGAGCCAATAATCACAAATGACTGGAAAAGTGTGGAAACCCTGGACTACAGTCATCACATGAAGTGGGACAGATTTTATAGAACATTTTATTTTATTTGTCTCTGGATGCTGAATCATGAGATTTTGGTCCATACTTAAAGATGCGCATGGGACGGTAATGGTAGTTAAAGACTGAGTAGAGAAAGAGTCACAGTCTCCAACTGCAACTTAACTGGTAGAATATGGAGAGCATCAAAACTGTGGGATTGATTCCCTCCACACATACTGATAAAACACCATGAATACACTGTAAAAGCATCTGCCAAGAGAATAAATGTAAATGCAATCTCGGAAAACAGTTGTTTGTTATATAGGCCTTTAAAACTAAGAAGCTGCAGCGAAGACTACTGATCAGATGCAAAGTTAGGAGAGAGAGAAAGAGACAGAGAGGAGTCTAATGAAAAACAAGATGGATGCGGTCTGAAAGGCTGATTGTGGGATTATTAATTGTTTTCAGTTCCCACCCTGTGATAATGATAGGGAGATTTCCAGTGGAAGTTGAGAGTGTATTCTATTGGACTGATTATTTATTGTTTGAGGTATTGATGTGCATGTGTGTTCAGAATAGTGAGGCTGAATGTAATGGCTCATCCGTGATAAGAGCACACATTCATTCCATTGTCTCTGTTTCACCCACACTCACTTTTTTATTCGTTATCTTTCACAGGAAGTGCTTGTGTGGTTTGTGCCACATTAATACCAAATTAAGCTTGAATTATATTGTTTTCATATTTTATAGCCATTTTATGAATACAAACTTATTTATTCTTACTGGCTGTCAGTTTCCATGACTGTCATATCCCTGGAAGTCTTTTTCTCAGAAAATGTGTTTTTTATATATTATTGTTCATGTTGTTTATGTAATATCTCATAGAGGTATTTTTAACATATTGTATGAGAAGAAAAGTATAATAATAACATTTAATGGTTTGAGTGTAGTGCAGAATTCATCTTGAGTGTAACATGCACACGAAGGAAGATGTATTTTATTTACAAACGCTAAAGCGTACCTGCTTTATCATTCATATCTAGCCACTCAACGATACAAAAAGTAGTTATTTCAAAATGAATCCTGATGGCTGTTAAAACTCTTTTTATATGGTTTTCTCTCTTGCACATACACACATAACTCACTATTGTTTTAAAGGTATGCTCAATTTTTTTTTTCTTTAAAGCGGTACCATACATTTAAAATGATGTACTTACATGATAATAGGACTCCGAATATTTTATTTTACATGGTGTGGGTCGCCCAATGGGGTCAGAAACTGCCGAAAACTATCAGACACTTTCAGTCACAGAGAAATTCGCAGAATACTATTCTACATTTGCACAATGGCAATGGTAAACAAAAACTACAGCCTAAACCCATGATGCCATGATCCATGCCACTGGGCGTCAGTATAAATCCAGCTAATACATTCTTCAAAATATCTTCTTCTGTGTTTAACTGAAGAAAGAAAGTTAAAAACGACACAAGGGTGAGTAAATTATGACATAATTTTCAGTTTTTGGATGAACTATCCCTTTAAGACTCAATTTCGATATCTCTAGACACGAGGCCCATCCTGCCGATTGATCAAAAGAGATTTCCTAGACTGGACCATCCAATAAACACAACCTTTATGAGAAACAAGCACAACGCTGTCCGACGTTCAAATCCACAAAACCGGGTTTAACGATAACACATACATTAATAGCCTAGCCAAGTGCTTAATGGATCCATTCTTTTTGTTTGCGTAGAGCTGAGTGAAAGGAGGAGCAGGAGAGGAGGAGCGGGAACGAAAGCGAGAGAGGACATTCTCCAATAATGAGTTGTAAAGCGAATGTACGTGACCGTACGTGTGTCCATCACGTGCAAAAATACGCATTCTCGTGTGTTCGCCAACGTACACGGTAACACTGACTGCACTTCCTGAAATCCACCCCCACCCCCTTCTGATCTCTGCCTTTAGAAGCGTCTCATTCAGACCTGGCAAAGGCTTCTCATTCGCCCCGGCTCCCGCACTATTAAATTAAAGCACCGGAGCCCATTTAATAAGCAATGTAGCGGATCATTTGAATAAGGACAGTATTAGTATTCCAGCGGAGCCGCAGCTAAAAGCTGCTGACCTTTTCCTCCGCACAGGAGATCCTTGAACACATCCCGTCAAATCACAGCGCCTGGTAATAAGCCATCAACGGCAAAGAGTGTTAGCGCATAGGGGATTTTCTTTTTTTTCATGCCACCAAACAGAACAGCAAAGCCGGCGTATTGCGATCTATCAGCGGGCCGGGATCTAAGAGGTGGAGGAGGGGGCAGAAAATGGCGAGGACGGGATTTATCACGCCGCCCTGCTCTCGTCTTGTACAGTGGGAGGGCTTTTCTTGATACAGCATTGATTTATGTGCATGTCAAGGGGTGAGGGATTGATCAGTGCGCATCAGAAATCCCCACGAGTGCTCTCATAACAAATCATAGCCTGACCTTTGCTAAGACATATTTAGCCCTTGTTGCACACTCGAGAAAATGCTGTTAGGTGCCACCGGAGCAAGTGCATGTATTTGTTTATTTTGTTGTCATGCTTGACTAACATAGAAGTATTCAAATTACAGAGGACATCATGTGGATATTAGTCAGACAGCATGAGAAAACCATTTTACAAAACAAATACGCTTCCATTTTTAGCTTCTGTGATGCATTAGCATGCAGTGATTGTGAAATATCTAGTTCTCACAATAAAGTTGAGTTGATCAATCTAGAAATTGACCATGATAATGAAATACATGTGAAATGAGGATGTGGAAATGTCTTTATCTGTTTGTTTTTTGTTTGTTTTTTTAATCATAGTTTTGTTTCATAACACATTTTCTATTGGCCGGTTGATTTACAAAATGTAGGCCTTGTTACGTGAAAATGTTAACATAACAAGGGATCCTTGAAGTCCACATTTTCCAATTATGGAATATTTTCCTTATGATAGAGAAAGTGGTAGGCTTGAAGTTTATTGCAGTAAATAACTATTTACATTTGCAATGCAATTTTTTTTGCTCAAACACTGTTTTTGACAATAAAACAAGTACATTTCAACAATGTATTTCTATGAACTTATAATATATTGTTGTTGTTGATGTTGTTGACTTCTATTATCCCCATGGGGAAATTTTGTCAATGAGTTTCAACATGCGTACACACAATATGAAAATCACACATTATTAAAAAAAAAAAAAATCACATAATCAAAATGACGAAACAATCCCCCCACACTCATCATCACTGAGACCCGCTCAGTAAACTCAACAAAAACACGTTCATATTGTACGACAATGACTAGTAATTTGTTTTATTCAAAAGCGGGATCAATCTTTGATTTATTTGGATGCCAAAAATGATTTATTCAATTATTTATTGTCGCATCAGACTTGGTGGGAAATGTTCTTTAGACAGATAACTTTCCAATCAATCAACAAATAAACAAATACATAAATAGTTCAAATTACAATGGCACAATCAATGCATCAAAAGCATCAAAAAGTTTCAACTCTAACAATCTCTAACATCATTAACTAAGTAAGAAAATCTAATTTCATGATTAAATGAAAGAAAACAAGCTCTAAACTCTTTTGTTATGTTTGGCCCCCAAAACGGTCCAGTCGATGATGCTTCACAAAATTAAACGATTACTTTAATTTATTTCCTGGGGATTCCTATTATAATTTACACTACAAACTACAAATTGATCCTTAAACAACATAAATTGCTCCACGAAACACAACTACAGCATTCAAGCCCACAATGCCAGTTTACCATAATCCTGTATCCATTAAAACTGTGCATTTGTGAAACTATGCAATGAAACAAATAGTTAAAAAGAGCCAAACAGATGTTCTGCCTCACAATAACAGGGTTCAAGTGGAGCAGGGTGCCCCTAACCGGCTAATAAACGGCCCCAAATGAGCCTGCAATTAAATTTATACACTTGATTGCACTGCTGTCATGTCCACTACAGGCTTATCGAACACCTGGGATCCATTTCCTAATAAAACCTCAGGAAAAAAAAAAGAAGGAGAGGGAGAGGGAGAGGAGGTGCCTTCTAGTGTCTGTACTCTTGATTGGTTCATCTTATGAAACAGATGAGGAAAGAATAAATGTTTAACAAAAACAGATGGAATAGTATAAGATATGTAATAAGAGATTATGAAAAGGAAAAATGGAAGGCATGGAAGAAAACACAACAGGCCTACTCAAGTCACGGTATGCAGTAAAACAAACTTCCTTTTGACAAATATGCTGTACAGTATTGGTTCAAATAATTTTAGCCTACTTTATCCATAATGCAAGAATCTAAAAAAAGGATTAAAATCATTGTGGTATTGGGGAAAAAAAATACAAACGATTACTGAAGAGTTTTTAACAGTATGAAGATGCATATGCAAGCACAGAAGGAAAAGATGTGTACTGACATTACAAAGATGTTATTTGAACATATTTTTATCTCCCTCTTTCTCTCTGTTCTCAGCTTCCTCTCGATTTCCTTCCCTAATGAGGACTTCAGCTAAGAGTACAGTCTCTCTATGCTAAAAAATAGCCACTTATAGATAGTGCTCTTTGAAAAGCTGTCAGACTGATCCACTGTAAATATAGCTTTCTCTTATCAAGTCCTCTTAAGTTATAAAAAACACTCTTAACCTCCCAAAAGCTCCGGACTCCATTACAGCTAAGCTGATGTGTGTTGTGATGGGCCATGCTAACTGAGTGTTTACTTGTGAAAGCAATTAGCAGAATTAGCCACTCAAAGGCAACAAGATGAAGTTTATTTCACTATGTCTGTAAAGTAAACACTGAATTAGTGCAAATCCTCTCCCATGATCCAAAAAGAAGTTTGGTAATTAAGGAGCTGGATGATATATTTTATGAAATAAAATCAGGCTAGCATGAAACCGTGGCTAACACAGCCAAATCAACAGACTAAGGGGAATCCTATATTGTGTGCGGTCATACAGAATCTCTCTTGTTCTACCAATATTAAACCAGATGAGGAACCTGGTCATGGGCCAGCACTAATTCAGCACAACTTTAAAAAATAAAGTTAGAAGAGTTTATATATAGCCTATTGTAGTCCACTGCTTTGAGTGGCACCAAAGCAGTGGACTGGCACAGATTTCACACAAAATTTAGAATGTCAGTCTAAATAAAAATGTATCTTCTTGTCTTTGTTCACATTATTGTACACATAAAAGATATTAGAAAATATCTTCCCATATCTTTTAAAACAATTATATTTCTTAAATGAAAAATGGCTTAAAACAGTATGTAAACACCTGCGTCTGAGGTAAAGGCATAAATTACAAATGTCACTTCACTTATTTGATTATGTTTGCGAATTTTGTGACCGTGTCCAACAATTACCAGGCAATATTACCATTTTCTTGAGTTACCTGGTTCACTGAGTAAGTAATGGCAATTTAACTTGGTTAAATTAAGTATTTTTCTCAAGTAGCTGACAACCAATTGATTCAATATGTGGCAGTGTAGAAACAGCAAAGCAGAAAAAAAAATAGCAGTAGAAAAATGATAAGAAGGACTAATAACCCCACCTAATACAGTACGTAGATCACAGAAAAATATTTAATACTGGAACAATCCTTTTATTTGGTCTATATTCATTCACTTCAATGACTTTTCTTCTTCAAAACTTTTTATAGTTTTTTGTTTCTCCTCAAATGACTAACAGTCACCATTACTGCCAAATAGGTTACCTGTGAGTGTGGCCATAAATCTTATTAACATAAACTAAAAACGTCTCATTGCTTTTTTCCTCTCTGAAGCAACCTGTCTCGAGTGCGGGCCATCTGTACATAGTTATCGCTGTGCTCACACAGATGGCCGCCAAACGCTTTCAAAGTTGCTCCGTCCGCACATCTAACCTTACAAAGCAAACTAATTAGCAGTAAACGCATTGCGAGGAAGAAGTCGTTTGAACATGCTTTTTTAGTTTTTTTTTTGGACTGGGGTCTAATGAGGAAAGAGAGCACGCAAGCTCTAGGTGCCGGAGGTTGTTTCTGGAGCTAAAGGTTTACGGTCTTCTTTAAGACTCAAATAAAAAGTAGAGGCTACCTTGAGCCACAGCTTCTGCCCCTGCACATATAAGCTTTTTATGAGAAGCATTGGAGGGCACAAGGTGGAGCAGGTAAGATCCTAAAGTGGGAGTGTTAAGAGTGTGCAAGTAGGCAGGGGGAGGTTAAAGGCCTGAATACTGTTTTAGTAACTGCAAGCCCCCAAAATAGGCAAGCTGATCAGGATTGCCTTCTACAGTCTTCTTATAACATACAGCCAAATCCCATTTAACATTAGGGAAAGATCTCAGAACTTTGGCTAATGTTCTGGAAAGGTTCTCTCAAAACAAACGTTCTTCCAGTAACGTTAATAGAATGTTAAAGGTGCCCTAGAATGTTTTTTTTTATTATTTTATAATGTTTCCTGGGTTGCCCTTATAATGTTAGTATGTTTTTTAGATCAAAAATAGTCATAATTTAGAAATAAAAGGCATTTTTCCTAGCCTGATTTTAGTCTCTGATTTGAACACTCTGTTTGAAGGGGCGTGTCTGCTGTGAGAACCGGCCACTGCTGTGATTGGCTGACATGCTTGCATATGAAATATGACATGTGAAACTCTCTCGAATACTTTTATTACAGCTGTTATATACGTTTTAACTATTACAGCTATCGAGATTAACGAATCGTGAGATGTTTTTAAAGTATTTAAATCTATTTCCATCACATAAAATGTTGCTGTGATGAGCATTGAGCAAGCAGATGACAGTCTGTTGATCGCGAGACAACGCAGTTTCTCTCTCTAATGCTTTCACCAATGCAAACGATGACATAGCCTACTTCTATGAGAGCTTCGTTGTGCAGTGTAACAGCGTCATTGATTTCATAACGAGTTTGGCAAGAGAGATAAACTCGCGCTGTGTGGATTGTTCTTTGACCGCTTTCTGTATACTTTTTTCACCGAGAATTAGCCTATTTAACGTTAGTTATGTATGCTCGTTACTTGGAGTTTGCTATTACTGTACTAGGATCTTGCGCTGGATCTAACACAGTGTAAATTATCTTTAATAAAATCACTACTTACCGGTTGCGGGAATATAGTTGGAATTACCCCCTTCTTCAGTTTGAGACGCTGAGAGAAGCTTGATATTGTCCCAGGTTCGAAAATAAGTCCGTGGTGAAATGGGCAGAGCAAACTAACAACTTCGAATTAAACTGTTGCGGTATCCGATTAATATAAACATCAACCACGCGTCCACGCCTGTTGACATTTCTTTTCTGTGGGAAGGGTATGAAAATACCTCACATCCCTTGCACAGCCTGGAACATAGCATTTATTCCATGATCTGCCATTTTCTCTCTGATCCTCGCTTGTTCCGATGATGACTCGGCTGTGCAGTGCTTGTCATTGAGGGCTGGGATATGCAAATCTTTGGAGGCGTGATCCCCGACTGTTGCGTCACAGTCGGTATTATGTGGAGATTCGCCTGTTTTTCAGGGGTGTTTTTTAAAAACGAGATTTAAATAAGAAGGAGAAAACAATGGTGTTTGAAACTCACTGTATGTCATGTCCATGTACTGAACTCTTGTTATTTAACTATGCCAACATAAATTCAATTTCACATTATAGGGCACCTTTAATTCAAAGTTATCTTGTCTATAACAATGTTCTCAAAACGTTAATCCAAAAATGTTATTCATACATTTTTTGTTCATGAAACATTTTTTTGTGGACATTCATCTAAAGTTTTTTTTAATTATTATTATTTTATATATTTTTTTAGACCCTTAAATGTTGCATGACAAGAATAAACGTTTTTTAAAACATTGGAAAATCTTCAAAAAACATTTAGGAATTATGTTTTCATTACAGTAACTTAATGGGAACATTAGCAAAACATTCTTAGAAGTTCTGTGATGAGTACAAAATTCAGTAGCCTTTCCTGAGACCTTTACATGAATGTGACTGTTTTGTTTTCATTTGTTTTTGTCTTTCATCAGAATACAGCTTTTTGAGAGCCTTTATTTACTCAGGAACTCAATTTACAGAAAGGAGGACAACTCCTTAGAAAGCTAATTAGTTAGTGCAGTACGTGGGCTAAGAGGAAATGTGAAACAAGCCTGCTGCCAAACGAAATATTATTTTCATTATTTCCTTCATTATTTATTTATGGATGTGTTCAGACTTAAATTAATGCTAGAAATCCTGGTGCGAGACGCTGGCAGCTCTGGCGGGTCCGGTGGCGCAGTTAGTTAGCATGCACGCACACATAGTTCCCAGACACCAAATAAAATTACAGTGTGTGTTTCCCGTCCAATTCAATTCAGCTCCATCTTTATAGTTTCAGGGGTAAACAAATCTGTCTATAGCTATTGTGGTTTGAACAAGCACAGTCAACGTTTGCATTAGCATGTGACGTATACAAAACAAAGATCTTGACGTTAATGCTAATACTGGTGGTTTCTAAATGATAGCATCACATTACACTTCACTGCAGACAAGATTCTCTTGTCCAAACCAACATGTGGCCATTTTAGCAGCTAGAAAAAGATCACCCCAGGCTTTCAGCGGAGGCACATTACAAAAACATATTTCTTTTCCCGTTTTCAGCCAGACATTTCTGATAAAAGTATCTCAGAGGCTACAGGGAGTGCTGGTTATTCTCTTGACATATTATTTTTCAGTTATTATATGAATTTCCCCCCTTTCACCACATTGAGAAAATTGAGAACGTATGGTGTGCAACTTTGTTCCTTGTTCTTTGAGGATCCATTTTGGGAGAGGGGGTGAAGGGTTGGGTGCTGTAGCAGGATAGATAAACACAGAAAAATGGTCTCAGCATGTCAATTTGGTGTTTTTACATTGACCATAAGTGAGGCGTTCCTTCCTGCTCACATCTCAAAGAGCAAGCCCCGCAGCCATGTGTAGGCAATCATGACAGATATGTTCTCTCGCCACATTTCCCTTGTCGCGCTGCGCGGGGCTTCGGCGAGGGGCACAGTAAATGCTAACACGTTGCGGAGTTGGAAATCCTCATGAGCTTGTCTCATTAGCGGCTAATTGGAACGACTTTCCTCTGTCTTTTGTTCAACGTCACATTTGTCTTTCTTCTTTTTTTTCCTCCACTGAACAGGGGGGCAGATGGGGGTGGAGGATGCATATTTCTGAGCCTACAAGATTTAGCAAGGGAGTTGGGCCCGTATTACTGCAACATAAACACTGCTGTCCCGCGATTAACCTTAGAAAGCGACTGAGTGCAAAATTAAGCACTCAAAACTGCACAACCAAATTAGCTCTAGAGATGGAAGAGAGGACCTCTCCACTCTGCCATTGACTTTTCCCAACTGGGTAATACTAAAGAAAACAATAACATAGCCAAATGGCGAACCACTATTACAGTTTCCATTTGAGCTTGACTGCAGGCTGCAATGGCCCATTGAATCTGTTGCATAAATTGGCTGGGTTACCCCTCAAAGCAGTCTTAAGAGACACAAATTGTGTAAACCTTGAAGAAAGTCTCGGCATGGGATCAGAATCAAAAATAAGAAAGTTCACATTTTATGGTTAGTCTAGTATGTTCTACTTATCATATTCAATGTACATGTTGGATTTAAAACAAATTCAATTATCTCTGATTATCTTTTATGGTTACATTTCATTCTAAAATCTTTGATTTTTCTACTTTCACTGGAACAAGTTACACTGATCTTGATTTATGATGTAGATTTTGATGATATTTCATCATTAATTATGCCACAAGGGTAATTTCTTATTCCAAAAGACCTCTTAAAAATAAACGTTCTTTATTGGTATCGTTCCATGAAGGACCTTGAAAATCCATGGAACGTTTCAAAAGTTTTGTTATAGTGGAAAATGTTATTAAGATCATTAAAGGGTTCTTTACAATATGAAAATTTGGTTTTTGAAGAACTGTTCACTGAAAGGTCCTTTGGGGAACCTAAAATAATCATTCGATGGCGTCTCTGCAAAAAAACTCTTTTTGAAACTTTATTTTTAAGAGTGAGGAATAAATGTGAAAACGTTGGTCACACCTTGTGTTGTTTCTGCATGTGTGTAGCACCTACGGCTCTGCATTGCAAAGAGGAAATTTTCATAGAAGTCGTAAAGACACAGCAACAATAAGGGTTTATGTAATTAAATGACACTAGTCATGAAAAACATTAAGCTGACTGTTTTTGGTGTTACAAAATTAGACCTAAATCATCTAATTAATTGTACTCAACAGTATAGGATTACAAAGTTTACTCAAATCATGTTTAGCAGGGTTGCTACACAAATGAATTAAGCAGATTTTAACGATGCCAGCAGGGCAATTATTTTTGAGCTGAAACCTGAAAACGAGGAACCATGGTTATAATTACCTGCATGCCGTGAAAACTGAGGTCAGGAACTTTGACCTTGTGGTCTTTACTGCTTTCCAACAACAGGAAAACGAGAACACTTCAGCTCAAGAGCCTCAGGCTAAAGAAAAAGAAATAAAAACCAAAGAAAAAATGAAATCAAAGGACAAGAAATAAACCCTATTGCCCTCTTCTATTAAAAAGCACAAGATGTGACCAGGTCCATATTTATGATACACCCAAAGCCTTTTTAAGCCGAGACTGGAAGGACTCTTGGGGGTGATAGGAATGTCGAGGTTGCACATGTCTCAAACTCTGGCCTGCTGCATCACAGGTTTTTGCTAAAGTGGTACTGAGATTGACCTCTCTAAGACCCAGTCATCGCAAGAGCCCTAACAATGTATTAACCTGGTAATGCTTCCCTCAAAGAAGGCACACCAGTAAAAGCCATGTCCCAACCTCTACTATAGACAACCACAACCAAGAACATATTTACACATGTAGTGTTTACTAGAGACTCAAGCTCAGAGTTTTACTGATTGTAAAATGCCTTTCCACTTATGTGGGCCAACTGGAAGCATATATGTTCATAATGTGAAGTTTATTAATAAAGCTTGCCTCGGGCCTATTCGCGTTGTGCATCTTTACTACATTAATGCGACGCTAAATAACAAATCATAACGCAGAGGCACCACAAGCTTTCTTCACACAGTTCATCTGTGACTACATCAATGAAGAATAGGATATGTCATCACAGGTTGCACTGATTGTACCGTTTTGCAGAAATGCGATCTATCCATCTAGAAAAAAACAATGAATACGTCAATATTATCATTACATCGTGATTTCATATATCCTCTACTCTGTAATAATCCATCTACACTGAGAAAAACAATGTGTAGATCGGCGGGGTTTTATATATACTCCATACATATGGCTCAAGCACCCCTTCACTGACATAGATAGATAGATAGATAGATAGATTAGATAGATAGATAGATAGATAGATAGATAGATAGATAGATAGATAGATAGATAGATAGATAGATAGATAGATAGATAGATAGATAGATAGATAGATAGATAGATAGATAGATAGATAGATAGATAGATAGATTGATTCATGAAACCAGATAGTTTCTTTGTCAATATGGAAAAATCACGAATTTGGGAATCACTGGCTTGAAATCACCAGCAGTAGACACAGCAAAAGTTTAGGAGGTGTGTGTGTGTGTGTGTGTGTGTGTGTGTGTGTGTGTGTGTGTGTGTGTGTGCGTGCGTGCGTGTGCTTGTGCGTGTGTGTGTGTGTGTGTGTGCGTGTGCGTGTGTGCGTGTGGGTGTGTGTGTGTGTGTGTGTGTGTGGGTGTGTGTTTGTGCTGATTGTGTTGAGCGTGCACGGTGCCCATGAGGAAGCTCATCTGTTACTGTGCGTCTGCATGGCTTGTGCCACTGAGGGCGGATGACAGGGTGTCACAGTAGCAGACAATGATGGATGCACCACATTCAGTAGGCAACTTGGGCAATTGGACACATTAACAAGAGGCACCTGCTTTTCCCTCCGTACAAATCTATTAAAAGATAACAGCAATGGCAGATCCCACTCAACTAGTAAATGATAACTCTGTCTGCACTGTGAGGAGAGGAGATCCTCGAAAAACACAGGCCTAAATCATAGCATTGCTGGTCAAACAGTGCCATCTTGTGTTTAGGGTGGACTAAACACTAGAGGACCGAAAAGACTAATATTTTACACCGGGCTATCTGATCACTATTGCTTAGTGTGGCTAGTTGTCACACCTTTTAGTCTACTTAATTTATTTTATTTTTATTAATTTATTTATAAATCCAGTTTTACAGTATACTTGTGTATGGCTATATATCTATATATATATATATATATATACATATACAATACTGTGATGGGTAGATTACTACAAATTGTAGTCTATTGCTGAATAAAAATTATATGTTACAAATTGTAGTTTGTATGTGATCTATTACATTACACATTTGATCTACTTTTGATTGATTTAGATGACTTTTGACCTAACTTGTTTATAACTTTGATTTGAGTAGTATAATCTTATTATATTGATAAAGTACCATATTGATAAAAAATACAAAGAGAAATATTTGTCTTTTTTTAGTTATCAACCACGTGAAGTGCATTAAACAATAGGCTACATTGCGCTAACTAACACTGATCAATGAATTCTGAATAATTTACTGTCATTTTGAAAATATTAAGTAATCATGTAATCAATACAAAAGTAACTGTAATCTGATTGTGAGTGGTTTAAAACGTAATATAATCTAATTACAATGATTTCATTTTTGGAATCTGATTATGTAATCCAGAATAGTTATTACAAATATATATAGCATGTCTTATCTACTTGATTGGTTGTATTTGTGCAAAATTTAAACCAGATTTTGCCCAGCTTAAATTTACTAAATGTGACTATAAGGCATGACATTATTAAGATATTATATTCTCTGCTTTGAAAGAGTGTGTATTGTGAAAGTGCAATACAAATAAATGTTTTGACTTGACTATTGAACATTTCCACTATTATTAGAACAAAAGGTTAGTTTAAGGAACGCATACCTTTTTTTGACAAATGAAATTTTACTTCATGGTTTGGGCATGGATTACAATAGTTTAACAAAAATAACAAAATCACTGTTAGTCAAAACTTTGTGACAACTAGCCCCAGTCTCTATATGCCAAAACCAATGTGTTGTATTTCTTTGCGAGCTGTAAGTGTGATTGTGATTCATTTTGCAAGTTTTAATAACGTCAAACATACATCAATCAAAATTGCTGATTATAGAGATTCAGGACTACAAACACACACTTTAGTGTGGTTTAGTGGGTAAACAATAACATGTCAAACAAGACTCAACCTGCCTCAAGAGACAAGTGTGAGACTGAAGCGACAAAAAGCCTCAAGGCAAATTTTAATGATGGATTGAGAATCATTATCCTTCTGATGGAGATGTGAGTGGCAAAAGACATTTCTTGTGGACATGTGTGGTCTGTGCTTGATGATTGGCTTGATTTTTTTTTCTTCTATAAGTCTGAGAAACTAGGCTAATGGGTTTCTGTAAGTGTACTCAATCCTCTGCGCTCCTGTGAATATGGGGATTCGTTTGATAGACAATCAGACGCAGTTGTTGCTCGCACTCAATGGAATGAATGAATTAGAATTGAAGAATAATGACAAAAGCTGTTCTACAATAGAGCCATGTGGTGGTTTCATCTGTTAAATCTTTAGTAATTTCATATATTAATTAATTAGAATAATGGTGCACATAATAAATAAAATAAATAAAGGTGATCATGCTTGGTAAAAGTATACACACTACAGTGTTACAATAATGAACAGATTACATTTTAATTATTTAATTATCCATTAACAAAATGGATATGAACAAAATGTACTGCATTTACTGGCTAGCGAAGGCAGCTTTATCACATTAATGTAGAAAAGATGCACAACCCGAATGGGCCTGAGGCATGCTTTATTAATAAACTTCACATTATGAACATGCATGCTTCTTGTTAACAAAAATAATGACAAAATGTTTATTTTACAAGTAGTTTTATATTAAATTGTGTGTTGTGCATGGTGCATAAATAAATTATTATTATTATTATTATTATTAAGATCTGAAAATATTAGTAAGTAAATAATAATAATAATAACTATCATTGTTATTACTACTACTACTACATCTGTGACTTATATTTTTAAAATAAATAAAAATACATTAGACTATCTTGTATGTGCACGATTCCCTTTTCCTTTTCATTACAAGACCTGAAGTATTTTAGTATTTTATTATTTCTTGATCAATAGGGAGGTTTTGATTTGTCTGCTGCTGCTGCTGCTTGTTGTGGATAATTCTTTATTTTGGTGGTAATAAACAGAGGATAAAGTCAATGTATTTTGTATTAACATACGCCAAAGCTAGTGCATCTTTTAACTGTGCAGAGCATAAACATTTAAGAGACTGTGTCAGGCACGAGGGCCAGAGCTAACTAGCATGGTACATACCTTTACGACTGGCAGTTTGTCAAGCCACTTAAGTGTCCCCTTAACAGAATTTACGGTCATTTGAAAAGTGACAATGCTCAAAAACGGCTACTTTTCTCTCGCTACTCCTGTGCAGCCCACTTAAACCCTGTCATAAATCTAGCCTCATATCCAGGCAGATGGCTTGTGTTGTCAGATATCACATGCCAACAACGCTTTTTACCATCATTGTCTTGACAGAAATATGATGCGGAAACTGCAGTGTCACATCACTTAGCGTGGTTTAGCCGAAGTCGCCTGGTGCCATTTTAATCAATCAAATTTGTCATTTTTTTACTGTAATGATCTTATGGTAGGGACCCAGCATTAAGGGGATGTGAAGAGACTTATCTATTGCTTGATTTATGACAATACTCAGAGATTTTGAACTGGGGACTCAGTCTTCTGAGGAACAGCATTTTTATCAAATGGACCAGTAAGTTATGAAGAAATTCCTCTAGGCCAAATGGAAATGCCACTCCTTACCTCCAACACAGACTCAGTTCTGTAATGAAAAACTCAATGCAAGCACAGCACACACACACACACAAACAGGCGCACACATCTTTGTGGGGACTCTCCATAGGCGTAATGGTTTTTATACTGTACAAACTATATATTCTGTCCCCTTACACTGCCCCTGTCCCTAAACCTACCCATCACAGGAGACATGCTGCATTTTTACATTTTCAAAAAACATTACTTAGTGTGATTTATACGCTGTTTTCCTCATGGGGTCCGCTGGCTGGGCCCCACAATGTAGGTGATCTCAGGTTTTACTATACTTGTGGGGACATTTGGTCCCCACAATGTAATATAAACATGACCACACACACACACACACACACACACACACACACGTCAAACCAGCCACCACAGTTAAAGCTCTATTGTATATTACTGCCATATGGACATTACTTTGACACACTCATCTCTGGCATTTGATAGCATAATACTTATAATACTGATTGTAGCACATGCTGTTTAAATATATATATATATATATATATATATATATTTTTTTTTTTAATCAGTTTAATGTAATTCAAGTTGAACTGATTTAAACATCCATGTTGATTGTACTTAAAAATGTAAGGCAGCAACTTTTTTTTTACTGTGTCAATATATACTTTATTGTGAAAATTGTTGAATTGAATTGAATTTCCTAAAGCTGTATTACTTTTTTCTCATTCGGAAAATCCTTCTGAAAAAACAAATGAGCAAGTAGACACGTAATGACAAATCAAAGTGTCCACAAAAAAGAAAAAGGAAACATCTTTCAAAAAACATTAACATCTAAAACATGTGCAGCAAGTTATTATACTCTCTTAATTGTTCTTATTGGAATCTCTATGGTGATTTTGAAAAATGTACAATTAGCATACAAACAGTTTAAAACCTGTGATTTTAAAAACATGCATATTATTCATGTCATTATATGTGTAATGGTCACCAGCTGGAGTGCCCTTGAGAGCCACCAGAGGGCACTCCACACCAGACTATCACTCCCTCACAAACTACATTTCCCATAACTCAGTGCCCGGTCTCATCATCACTGATTGCATTCACCTGTGTCTCATTACCTTGTTTAGCTCACCCCTTATAAGCCTGGTTTTCACATTCACTCACGGCAAAGTTTTGTATGTTGTAGCACTGCATTGCCGAGCGTTTTTCCCTGGTTTCATGTCTCTTGAGTCCCTTTCACACAGCGCGATGTTCCCGGCAAATTGCCAGAACTGTGTGAACGCAAACACGACCCGGGATTGATACCGGCATCGATGCCGGGTTGAGGACCAGTAACATTGCCGGAATCAGTCCCGGAACGCACCCTGTGTGAACAAAAGCCAGGACCAATGCCGTAAGGGTGTGTCATAGTGATGACGCACGTGCCATTGCGCGACTCTGTTGCTCTTAGAAGAAAGTTTGTGTTCGTCATCAACAAAGAAAGAACGAAAAAATGTCTGCAAACTGGAACGAAGCAGACTCCTCACTATCCGCGCTGAAGCTGAGATCGTTCGCCAGCTTTGTGAAACGGTACGCGTGAGTAGCTACATGTTTTCGACGCGTACGTTACACGTCTCATCCTGACGTCATGTCTTTACGGGATCTTTACGGAATGTGTGTGAACGCACTCACAGATCCCGGAAAATCACTGGCAGTGTGAATGAACCAAAATCAAACAACCCCGGGACAAATGGCGGTTCACATTATCCGTGTATTTTCCGGAATCTCTGTGTGAAAGGGGCTTTGGTTTTTGGATTTCTTGCCTTTTCCGTGGATTACTCTTTTGCCTCTGACCCCTGCCTGTTTTGTTTGTTTGTTAGGACTGCCTACTTGTGTTTTGACCTGCCTGTATATTGGATTACGTGTCTGGATTGCCCCTTAATTAAAGCTGCATTTGGATCTCAACCTTCGTGTCTCGGACCAGTTCGTAACTATGTATGAATTCTATTTTAATGTAAATTAACAGATCTGTACAAAACAAATGATTCAACTGTGATGACAACCACAAGCAAAAAGTAATAGCTTTTTGTTGTGGTTAATTCCTCCAGTTAAATGTCACAATCTGTACTTTATTAAATCCCATTACAGTACCTTTTGCCTTCTAAATCTCAGACAGAGTAAAAATGTTGATATGAGGTTACCCACCCTGTCAGCTGGGTTTTAAAAGAAAGAATCTAATGTAGATCACATTCATGGAAAAGCCAATACAGAAGCACCATTCCCACACAGCTCTTAATGAACTTTGCTTCTGATGCCAAGTTCATCATTATTTTTTTATCACCATGTTTATTTCCAATTTGACCTTTATACTAATTAGAGTTTGACCCTGAAAAGCCGACTCATTTCTGCCTTCACACTCTCAGTCAAGGCTAAACTAAGTTATTATGCCTTTATTCCCAGGGAGATGAATATTGGAATTTTCTAAAAGAGCAACCCATAGAGTAACCTATTACAAAACTATACACAATCAATAGCTAATTTCTCTGCATTGATTACTGCTTGGACATTTAACACGCACCCTCTGGCAAGTCATAGTATGTGTGTGTGTGTGTGTGTGTGTCTGTGTGTCCACTCCCCATTGGCTCGGTGAGCATTACATTCATCGATTCCATGAAGAGGACTAAAAATGCCAAGCTGTTCATTTATCTTAATAAAGACTGCTCAAGATCAGATCTGTCTCTCTTTGCTCTGGGCAAGGATACAATTCATGTAGAAGAACGAATATTATTTACACAACAGTTTTCTGGGATCTAGAAGTAAAACTACAGATTATGACCTGTGGCATGGTCATAACCTAAACTTGTTGACACAATTTTCACAGCGAAAGCAAAATCCTGACACGAGAGCAAGAAATTGCATCGAGAGCAAAGAAAAGCGTTTTGAGAGAAACACTTTTTTTTTTTGAGACTTTTTTTTTTCACACCGATAGCAAAAAATATATATTTGAGATTTTTTTTTTCAAAATATTTTGAGATTTTTTTTCTCAGAAATAATTAAAAAAAAAATCTAATTTATATAGTTTTTATGTTCTATGAGAAAATACTTTCAACTTTTTTTAGTCTCAAATACTATAATTTTTTGCTATTGGTATGAAAACTTTCTCTCAAATATTCTTTTTTCTCTTATGAAATGCTTTTTTGCAATCAGTGTGATAACTTTTTCTCTCAAACTTTTTTTTTCTCTCAGATAATTTATTTTCTCACATTTCATAAAGACACAATTCTAACTCCATAGTCTATGAGCCTATACCTGTGTAAACACGGCAAATAATTTGGCTTTGAACTTGACGGCCTCTGATGATGACGTCATTGGATAGCGTGATCGTCAGAGTCTATAATTAAGATGTGCTGCAGGTGCACCTTCAGGTTTCACTTTGTTTGAAGAGCTGTCCAGGCACATCCTCAGTGCGTCGAGGTTCAAGGGGGTTCCTAACCAGCCCCTCAAGGACTATATAGGGGCTTTTGCACCAGATCCTTTTCGTAGACTATTGGTGAAAGTTCCGTTTTTGGCGTGTCCGCACCGCAGGAACTAGGAACGATTTTAGGAACTCTATTTGGAGAAACTAATTTAGATTCTACTTCAGAGTAGGGTCTAAACCATAGACTGTAAAAAAAAAAAATGGACAAAGCGTCTGTGACGTCACCCATAGACTTTCTGAATAACGGTTTTGAGGCCGTTTATGGGGGGTATGCACTGTAAAAGGTGAACAGTTGGATCAACTTAAAAAAATTACTTCAATTGGTAACACCTAGAAAAATTAAGTTTTCTCAACTCAAATTATGATGTTTTATCAACTTGATTTCACTAGGTCAATCACACTTATATTATTTGAGTTCATTCAATTCTATTATTTACATTAGTCTAACTTAATTTCACTGCATTCCAACTTAAATATATTAATTTTTCCTACAGTTGGATCAACTTAAAAATATTACTTCAATTGGTAACACCTAAAAAAATTAAGTTTTCTCAACTTAAAATATTATATTTTATCAACTTAATTTCACTGGGTCAATCACACAAGACTCAAATTGCTTTATTTTGAAATATTTATTAAAATTCATTTTATACGCTTACAATATTTTCCATATTACAAACTTTGAGAAATCATTACAAACTGTTCATATGTGTTGTGCCAATAGAATTTCATTTACTGACAAAACTTAACATCCATTCCATTAAAAGTATTTTTGCAAAGTTGTCTTTGCACTGCTTTATGCTAAAAAAATAGCCGGTAATATATTTATAAAAAGAAATATAAAAACAGTGGTTACACCCTTAAAGGATTAGTTCACTTTTAAAAAAAACTTTTGCTGATAATTTACTCACCCCCATGTCATCCAAGATGTCCATGTGTTTTTTTCTTCAGAAATTGCGTATTACGTGACGTCGTGATCGCGCATCACAGAACAGAGCAAGGCGAGCATTTGTGTTTATAAAGCGTAAACTTTTTTATTTATTTTTGAAATGACCGATTGTTTCGCTAGATAAGACCCTTATTCATCGTCTGGTATCGTTTAAAGCCCTTTGAAGCTGCACTGAAACTGTCATTTGGACCTTGAACCGTTTGGGGTCCATTGAAGTCCATTATATGGAGAAAAATCCAGGAATGTTTTCATCAAAAACCTTCATTTCTTTTCGACTGAAGAAAGAAAGACATGGGGTTGAGTAAATTATCTAAAAGTGAACTAATCCTTTAAATGACCAACCTAAAAACAATTAAAGGGATAGTTCACCCAAAAATGGTTCAAGTTGTTCCAAACCTGTATGTTTCTTTCTTCTGCTGAACAGAAAAGAAGATGTGTTGAATAATGTTGGTAACCAGACAGTTGACGGTACTCATTGACTTCCATAGCAGGAAAAAAAAAAATACTGGAAGTCAATGAGTGCCGTCAACTGTCTGGTTACCAACATTATTCAACACATCTTCTTTTCTGTTCAGCAGAAGAAAGAAACATACAGGTTTGGAACAACTTGAACCATTTTTGGGTGAACTATCCCAAAGCACATTCAAACATTACTGCAAGTTCACTGTAGTCTACTGAAAAGACTTGTGTTGATCGAGATGCAAGAGAACTTTCTGGAATACCTTGAATGTAAAGCGAAGTGGTTTTGGATAAGTCAGATTGATGATGTATATCATCCCGAGAAGCAAGGCACAAGCTAATGTGTACGGAGGCAGTTCATTCAAAACTTTAACACCCTTGATGACGACACCCATGTCAGCCGGTGGATCGTGATGTTCTCCCCCCTCCTTTCGAATAACATACACCGCCATGGTGAGCTGCTCAGGCTCACCCTCGCAATCATCTTGCTGGTTCTCCTAAAGTAGTGTAGCCTACATAAAAAATAAAAATAAATAAAAAAATTGCGTTCATAACTACAAAACACAAATTTAAACTTTCTGAAAAATAAAATCAAAATAGAATATATAGACTTTCAACTCACAAGGTACTCCTTGATACGGTCTTGAGGATTTTCCCCCAGAAAACGATGAGGGCCTTCTGGACACACTCTTTTCATGTGAATGTTTTCAGCCTGTGATAAAGCAATTGTGGTCATTATTCTTATTTTAAAATTCAGAGTAATCTGTAATAGAGAATCAGATTTCACAGAGGATAGCAAAAAACAAGAAAATATAAACATTTACAAAACTAAAGAATTTTCTCCATATAGTGGACTTACCAACGGGTTGAAGGTCCAAATTGCAGTTTCAGTGCAGCTTCAAACGGCTCAACACAATCCTAGACGAGGAATAAGGGTCTTATCTAGTGAAACGATCGGTCATTTTCGTAAAAAAAAAACAACTTGAACCACAAAGGCTCGTCTTGCACTAGCTCTGCGATGCGCATCTACGACTTCACGCATTACGTTATCACACTGGAAAGGTCATGCGTGACGTAGGCGGAAGTACCGATCCAGTGTTTACAAAGTGAAAGTGCAAAGACTAAGTCAAACGCCCTTTCACAAAAAAGGTAAAACAACAGTGTCAGGCGATTTTGAAGCTGGAGGAGAAAATGAATTTTTTTTGCCCTACCGCTGGGTCAATACTTCCACCTACGTGTCACGCGGGACCTTTCCAAGTGATTACATAATGCGCATCGCAGAGCTACTGCAAGACAAGCCTTTGTGATTAAAAAGTATATACATATATATATATATATATATATATTTTTTTTTTTTAAGACAGATTGTTTCACTAGATAAGACCCTTATTCCTCGTCTGGGATTGTGTAGAGCCATTTGAAAGTGCACTAAAACTGCAATTTGGACCTTTAACCTGTTGAAATCCACTACCCTGGAATATTTCCCTCAAAAACCTTAATTGTAACAAAAAATTAAGTTACAAATAAATGACTAAAAGTAACAAAGACATAAACATCTTGGATGACATGGGGGTGAGTAAATTATCTGAAATGATCAGTCCGTGCAAGAAACTGAACATTATTAACATGCAACATTGCCATGAACACACTCAGGACCGTTTGCTGAGGTTGTTGATTACAGGTAATAACGTTGTAAATAATGTTCAGTTTCTTGCATAGACCGATCATTTCCATTCATTAAACCTCAATGAATCGTCAGGACTCACAGGTATTAAGTTTGTTATGCCTGTATGTTTTTTTGTTTGTTTTTTTTAATACTATTTTTGACTTGCATTATATGAATCACTATGGACCACAGTTTCAGCTGAAAAAAAAACATCTTTACTGTTCTACTGAAGAAAAAAGTCACCTAAATCTTGGATGTAGATTGAGTAAATTAACAGCATTTTTTTATTTAATGAGTGAACTATAACTTTTAAATTGTCCATTTTGATTGTGTAGTGATGACAATTTCAAATTTCTATGCTATAAAACAAGTATTTGACAATTAAATGTTATACTGTTAAACATACTGTGACTAAAATAATATTGTGTAGTTGATATTAATGTAAAACAAAGACTTACCTGATCTAAAATTTATTTTACTCTGATTAGTTGACTCGTGTACACATCTAACTGGACAAGGAGTATGTCTTCCAGTGGAACAGCCAACTCTGCATTGATCTGAAATTTAAAAAAATAACCTTTTACATGCACAATACATGTCATATAATCATTTTGAGCTTCAAAATTGGTTTACACTGTATGGACTTATAGAGATATTTTTCTAAAAATCAAAAAAGGCACATGCATTCGGGATGTCATAAGGATGAGTTAATGCACATTTTAGTTGGAAAGTTCATAATGAGGATAAAATGCAAGTCAATAACATTAGACAACATTAGATGGAATTTACTCAAACATATCCAACAGTAGTAATTCAATTATATAATAAATTAGAAATTACTTTAATAGAAATTACTTACCATGTAACGTTAGGCCTATAGAGCTCCGGAAGCTGACGTCACGCAATCTAAACTCCGCCATTTTGGCAGGCAAATCAGGAGAGCGCCAGAGCTGCTGTAGCAGTGATATCGATAGCGGTCGAATGATTTAAAGTCTATTTAAATTTTAAAACGTTAAAATTTCAACATGGTGGACAGCTGCTGTGCGCCTGGATGCCAGAACAGGCGGAGGAAAGCAAAGGGGAAATCATTTTATCGTATTCCTAAGGATCCCGATAGACGACTGAAATGGCTTACTGCAATAAAACGTGCTAACCAACACACAGTGGTGGACGAAGTACTCATACCATGTAGCCTACTTGAGTAAAAGTAGAGATACTCAGGGTAAAATAATACTCAAGTAAAAGTAGAAGTGCTGCCTTTAAACATTTACTTGAGTAAAAGTACAAAAGTATTTGCCTTCAAATGTACTTGAGTATCCAAGTACTTTGATTTTTTTATGGCTAATGTCCTATTATAATTTGTCACAAGATTCTTGCTTAACTCAGTCTACATGAAGACTAATGTCACTCTTGGCACACCAATCTATTAATAAAATGACATTAATTAGTCATATATATATAAATATATATATATATATATATATATATATATATATATATATATATATATATATATATATATATATATTTGAATTGAATAAATGTTTTGTGTGTTTAATTTTGGAGGGAAGGGGACTGTTCCCATAAGGTATATTTACAGTATTTATTGTATATATTTTTCTCGAGCGTCTATGGTCAATTATTAACATCCTAATGTTATGATACATTCACATAAACCTGCACAACGCCATTTAATGTGTATATATATATATATACATACACACACACACGCAGATCTATATATTATATGTTATGGGAAGAGCCAAAATTAAACACACAAACGTATTAATGCAGTGTTTCTGCTACTCCCCAGAAAAAAAAAGTATACAATAATAGCTGCTGCTCTCTGCTCTGCTTAAAATCAGTGGCAACGCGATTTGTTTGGAACTATTGAAAGCTACACGAATAACGTGACCGCGCGGCGGCGAGATCACTGTGTCGCAACCATAGGGTCGCAACCGTCCCTGGCCCATGTCCCCCAGCACTCGCGGTCATTCCGCACTTTCGTAACGGCACTTTGACTGTCGGGAAGAAGTCTGCTGCGGATACCGCATCAGTGCGAACTCGGCAAAGGTGCGCATCGAGGGCGCAAATCGACAAATGGCAATGGCAAATGGGACACGCTACTTTCACGGACTTAACGGACACGCGCACGTAGCACAAGACCGAAAGTGAACTTGAAGTGTGCCATTTGGGACAGGGCCATTCGCAACTCTCATATTTAACGCCTCTTGGTTCGCGCGCGCTGTACTGTGATTGATTGGTGGCTCGTTTGACCAGTTACGTTTTTATCCACTCATAAATAAAAAGGAACGACTGATTTTGAAAATGTAGTAGAGTAAAAAGTAAGATATTTGATATTTGTAGTGGAGTTAAAGTAAAAGGCTCCCCAAATTTAAATACTTAAGTAAAGTACAGATACGCAAAAAAGCTACTTAAGTACAGTAACGAATTACATTTACTTCGTTACTGTCCACCACTGCCAACACAACAAAACAGTGAGATGGGAGCCATCAAGCAATGGATTTCGCTTGTGCATGATTTCCATTACACGAGAGTAGATGTTAAAACTTCATGCTGATTTGTACTCGGCTTTCGCCAAGATAAGCAACACTAAGACGTAGCTTTACAGTAAACTATGCTTCTCCATCCATTTACGCTTCTTTCCATATGAGGGTGTGACTCCCCTTCTGTCCGGCGTTAACGGCTGCAGTGTACTTGGCGCGTTAGCACACACGACGGCTGCAACTACAGTGTGGTCTCCCTAGTGGACCAACACGACAACCGTCTGGATTGAGCCGAGTAGGGGACATCTCTAGGGTCTTCAAGTGGGCACCTTCCGTCCTCAGTGTTTCGTCGACTAGCCCACGACACCTCAAGAGGGCTCGACAGTGACTCTGGCGTCCCAGAGTCACCCCCCTCCGTCCCCCACTCAACTCAGCCCAGCTTACTGACCTCTACATCCCTCCTGCTGCTGAGACCTAACCACAATCTCACTATCTCTCCGCAACCCAACCATACGCGCCAACCCGATTGACTAAGGCTGTCGAGCCCCACTGGTGCGTTAAAGCAGTTACAGTGGCAACGGTTCCGTATGGCATACCACCTACCGCAAAACACAATATCTGCCCAACCACCCGTCATTCTATCCTATACAACCTATACAAATTGAATAGTATACTATACGACCTATACTACACAACCTATACAAATAAACCAACAGACTCTTCAAGTTTTTCAAGAATTCTACGAAACCGTAGCGTGGCGGCCTGTACCTTGCCAGCTAGAATCTTTCCGTCTCAACCACAGCCAGTTGCTGCTCCTTTCTGCTGCTTCAGATAAGTTCTTTACTGTGCGACGCAACTCTTGGCCGCTGAATCCGACGTCTCTGAGGAACCGGGTTGTAGAGTGTGCCACAAAACCTCGACAACCCACTTCCACTGGATAAACCTGGACTCTCCATCCTCGCTGTTCTGCTTCAGTGGCCAAATGAGCATACCGCAGTTTCTTCCTCTCATATGCCTCATCTACAGCATCCTCCCATGGCACTGTCAACTCTATCAGTTGAACAATGCGTGCTGATCCAGACCACAAAACAATGTCTGGTCGTAGGTTAGTGGTGGCAATCTCAGGTGGAAAAATAAGCCGTTGATCAAGATCAGCCAGCATCTTCCAGTCCCTAGCAGCTTCCAGTTGTCCTGGCCGAGAATTGGTGTTAACACCTTTTCTTGGTGGCTGCTCGCCTGGGCGGAGGAATGTTGTCTTCTGCGTGTAATGTTTTGCTAGAACATGCGGCAACTTATTGGTCATACTACGCTTGCCTTCCAATGCTAAAGCCAAACATCTCAGTACTTGGTCATGGCGCCAAGTAAACCGACCTTGGCTAAGAGCCACCTTACATCCTGTCAAAATGTGCCTTAATGTGGCAGGTGATGAACACAAAGGACAAGAGGGATCCTCTCCTACTCAGAGGTTTAGGTTCTGCGGTGATGGGAGAACATCATATGTTGACCTAATAAGGAAACTGATCCTACTCTCTTCCATTGACCAAAGGTCTTGCCAGCCCATTTTGCGTTGTTCCACACTCTCCCATCTCATCCACTCTCCCTGCTTAGCCTGGGAAATGGCCTTTATACTCCTCATCCTCTCCTCCTGCTTTCGCACCTCGTTGACTACCAGCTTCCTCCTTTGAGCTGGGCCTGCCTTGTGCCATTTAGGAGGAGCTAAACTGAGCCCAAAACCCCCTCTTCCATGCTGTACCTGTCCCACGATATCCCCTATTTGAAGGTCAGCCTTTGCCTCTACTACTGATTTCTTTGCTGACCACTTTCTACCAGTTTTTAACACAGGGGCTGCCTCCCTTACACATTTGTCACGTGACTCTACTAATGTCATTTCCAGTCTGACCTTGGCACACTTAAACTCCTCGGTTAAAGCAGAGACTGGCAGCTGCAATATTCCTTTACTATAAAGTCCCACTCTGCTGAGGCAGCGTGGAACTCCCAACCATTTCCTGATGTATGAACTTATTAACGCTTCCAGCTTATCCACTGTTGTCAAAGAAACCTCGTACACAGTCAGTGGCCACAGCAACCTCGGCAGTAGACCAAACTGAAAGCACCAGAGTTTTAGTTTGCCTGGTAGAGCACAACTGTTTATGCTCTTCAACCCTTCCACTGCTTGTCGTCTAACTTCTCCCACTCGAACTGTGTCCTTTAGATCTCCATCGTACCATCTCCCAAGACTTTTCACTGGCTTCTCAGAAACTGTTGGTATTGCCTCACCATTAATGAAGAATGTTTTATCTACTACCTTTCCTTTAACTATGGAGATGCTCCTTGATTTAGAGGGCTTAAATTGCATTCGTGCCCATTCAATATTATCTGTTAACTTCCCCAATAACCGATTAGTGCAGGCTACTGTTGTAGTCATGGTTGTCATGTCATCCATGTATGCTCTGATTGGTGGTAGTCGCAACCCAGAAGCCAAGCGCTCTCCTCCTACTACCCATCTTGATGCCCTAATGATTACTTCCATTGCCATGGTAAAAGCCAGTGGAGAAATTGTGCATCCTGCCATTATTCCAACCTCTAAGCATTGCCATGCAGTGCTGAATTTTGGAGTTGAGAAACTAAATTGCAAATCTCCAAAATAGGCTTTCACTAAATTTGTTATTGACATTGGTACTCTGAAAAAATCAAATGCTGCCCAAAGAAGCTCATGTGGCACTGAACCATATGCATTGGCCAAATCCAGGAATGTCACATGGAGCTCCTTCCTCTCCTTTTTTGCTGACTGAATTCGTTGCCAGATAACATTGATGTGTTCTAAGCATCCTGAGAACCCTGGAATGCCCGCTTTTTGAACTGAAGTGTCAATGAAGCCATTCTTTAATAGGTAGGTGGACAATCTCTGGGCAATAATGCTGAAGAAAATCTTACCTTCAACGTTTAATAGTGAAATAGGACGAAACTGACTGATGCTTGTAGCATCTTTTTCTTTAGGTATAAAGACTCCACCTGCTCTGCGCCATGCTCTAGGTACAACCTGTTTTTCCCATGCCACTTTTAACAATTTCCACAGAATTCGCAGAACTCCTGAAGCACTCTTGTACACTCTGTACGGAACTCCATTAGGCCCTGGAGATGATGAAGCCCTTGCCTTTCTCACAGCCTGCTCTACCTCTTTCCACTTAGGTGCACAGACCTCCATTTGGTATTCTGGTGGGTTGATAGGTGGTATGTCTGATGGAATTGACATATGCTCATGCCTTTTTGCATCTGTATGCGTTTCCTCCAAATATCTCTCTAGCTCAACTCTAGATGCTTTTAAAGTGCCATTCTTCTCACTGGTGAATAACTTCTTTACGAATTTGAATGGGTCTTTATAGAAATTAGCCCTCGCACGTTCCTTCTTTTTGTAGCGTTTCCGTAGACGCTCAGCTCTGCGTAATGTTGCCAGCTTATCTTTTATGTCCCTTTGTAAGAGATTGAGTCCCTCCTTCTGACTTTGTTCTGCTCTTTTCCATTGCTTCCTCAGCTGTCTCCTTTCTCTAACTAACCCTTCAATTTTCTGCTGCCGTCTAGACATTCCAGGAGCAGTTTGTACTTTTTCCTTCCTTTTTTCCACACCAAACCTCTCACTTCCATATGCGTAAATGATGTCCCCAAATTTATCCAGCTTCTTTTCAACTGTACCAGTTAATCTTTCCAATGCAAAGCATAGATCTGTGTTTACCGTATCCCATGCAGTTTTCTCACAAGCTCTTGGCCATCTAACTCCAGGCCTATGCCCGTTGAGGTTCTTTTCTCTCTTATGCTGGTTAGTCTGACCGGTTTCACAAGTCTGAA
This sequence comes from Semotilus atromaculatus, assembly GCA_031834385.1. Classification (NCBI taxonomy): domain Eukaryota; kingdom Metazoa; phylum Chordata; class Actinopteri; order Cypriniformes; family Leuciscidae; genus Semotilus; species Semotilus atromaculatus. The sequence goes on from JAULUF010000035.1 coordinate 1,291,157, forward strand.
TATGTTCATCACTATCTGTGCAAGCCCTCCTCTCCTCTATGACAGGGGTGCTGATATCCTGCGAGCTGTGGTTTGCTTCCTGTCGCTGGATTTCATTCGACTGACTTGACTGACTTCGTAAGAAGTACTGATCAATGCGAGGCCCTTGTCCCTTCTCCCTCAAGCATTTCATTTTCCCTTGATGAACCTTCAAACCCCTGACCGTTGTCGCCTTGCTCCAGCCACAGACACAAACCTGGAGTTCAATGACTTTACTAACTGCAGATCTTGAACTAGTCTTACTCTCCATACTCATATCCGTTTCCATTCCTAAGTCGTTAACCATGTTGTCCAACATCGAGTCATCTTCCGCCCCCGCTCTCGCAGACTCTAGGGGTATTTTTCTCTTTAATTTCTTAGAAGCCTTGGGCGGGTGTCTCCAGCATCCTGTAAACACGAAGCTGGATACTGCCGACAAGGGTAGCTAACCCTTACCAGCCCCATTGGGGTCTATTTCCTCCTGTCAGCTGTCTCTCCAGGCTGTCACAAGGTCTTTCCCTTGTTGCCAGCAGCACTATTCACCGCAGTCACTGGACGTATCCAGATCTTCATGATTTCCATTACACGAGAGTAGATGTTAAAACTTCATGCTGATTTGTACTCGGCTTTCGCCAAGATAAGCAACACTAAGACGTAGCTTTACAGTAAACTATGCTTCTCCATCCATTTACGCTTCTTTCCATATGAGGGTGTGACTCCCCTTCTGTCCGGCGTTAACGGCTGCAGTGTACTTGGCGCGTTAGCACACACGACGGCTGCAACTACAGTGTGGTCTCCCTAGTGGACCAACACGACAACCGTCTGGATTGAGCCGAGTAGGGGACATCTCTAGGGTCTTCAAGTGGGCACCTTCCGTCCTCAGTGTTTCGTCGACTAGCCCACGACACCTCAAGAGGGCTCGACAGTGACTCTGGCGTCCCAGAGTCACCCCCCTCCGTCCCCCACTCAACTCAGCCCAGCTTACTGACCTCTACATCCCTCCTGCTGCTGAGACCTAACCACAATCTCACTATCTCTCCGCAACCCAACCATACGCGCCAACCCGATTGACTAAGGCTGTCGAGCCCCACTGGTGCGTTAAAGCAGTTACAGTGGCAACGGTTCCGTATGGCATACCACCTACCGCAAAACACAATATCTGCCCAACCACCCGTCATTCTATCCTATACAACCTATACAAATTGAATAGTATACTATACGACCTATACTACACAACCTATACAAATAAACCAACAGACTCTTCAAGTTTTTCAAGAATTCTACGAAACCGTAGCGTGGCGGCCTGTACCTTGCCAGCTAGAATCTTTCCGTCTCAACCACAGCCAGTTGCTGCTCCTTTCTGCTGCTTCAGATAAGTTCTTTACTGTGCGACGCAACTCTTGGCCGCTGAATCCGACGTCTCTGAGGAACCGGGTTGTAGAGTGTGCCACAAAACCTCGACAACCCACTTCCACTGGATAAACCTGGACTCTCCATCCTCGCTGTTCTGCTTCAGTGGCCAAATGAGCATACCGCAGTTTCTTCCTCTCATATGCCTCATCTACAGCATCCTCCCATGGCACTGTCAACTCTATCAGTTGAACAATGCGTGCTGATCCAGACCACAAAACAATGTCTGGTCGTAGGTTAGTGGTGGCAATCTCAGGTGGAAAAATAAGCCGTTGATCAAGATCAGCCAGCATCTTCCAGTCCCTAGCAGCTTCCAGTTGTCCTGGCCGAGAATTGGTGTTAACACCTTTTCTTGGTGGCTGCTCGCCTGGGCGGAGGAATGTTGTCTTCTGCGTGTAATGTTTTGCTAGAACATGCGGCAACTTATTGGTCATACTACGCTTGCCTTCCAATGCTAAAGCCAAACATCTCAGTACTTGGTCATGGCGCCAAGTAAACCGACCTTGGCTAAGAGCCACCTTACATCCTGTCAAAATGTGCCTTAATGTGGCAGGTGATGAACACAAAGGACAAGAGGGATCCTCTCCTACCCAGAGGTTTAGGTTCTGCGGTGATGGGAGAACATCATATGTATCACTTCATATCAGGTATGTTCTTTCTAATGTAACTTGGCTAGCTAACATGTTTAATATTGTTTCTGACGATTGTAATGCCCATTGGCTAATAAATTCTTAGAGTTTACACGTCAGTGTGTAATAGTAAGTATTTAGCGCATATTTATTTTGAATTAAAGTGCGCTGTGAACTCTGTTGCCTTGAAACTCATGCTGCCGTCATTCATTCATTCATTCATTCGCGTCCCGGACCGCCTCCTGCCTGCCAATATGGCGGTATAAACAGAATAGGTCACGTGACGTCCGGAGCTCTATAGCACAGTGTCCTCAGTGGTCAAACATTAAAAAAGCGTTCGGTCCTAAGGGGAGAAAAATGTTGTAGTATTTAGTGGAAGAAAATGGTTTGCTACAGGTCAATAATTAATTAACGTTAGTTGTGAAAATACTACTATTTCTACAACAACATCAAAAAAAGTTATATATATATATATATATATATATATATATATATATATATATCATAAATAATGTTCTACTAAAGAAATCCGTGACATTTTCTCCTATATGTAACACCTCGAGCTAGGCAAATTAAGCTAGCGTTAAGCAGAATGGGTGCATCTCAATCAGCTCCCTAGTTCAGTAGTCTGCTAGGGCAGTGATCCCCAACCCCCGGTCCCCGGACCGGTGCCGGTCCGTGGACCCGTTAGTACCGGGCCTTGAAATATACCATGAATAATTTTTTAATTTTTTTTTATTTGAATAATAAATTTTTTTTTTTTAAGTGCTATGACATGTCATGTTATGTTATTTAATACAAAACATAAACAGTAAATATATAAAAATGTGTTTCTTTGAGCGCGTTCATTCCGATTGCTTAGCAACGCGTCGTATCTGAATGGACTGCAAAAAAAGATAGGCTACCAAACTGGAGCACTTTGCTAGCACTTTATTCAACTCAAAGAAACGTATCCTATATGATATTAATCAGATATATACAAAATAAACATAACATTACAAATTATAACTGCACAAAATTACGAGAATGCACAAGTGAATTTGAACTACGTGCCATTCAGAATGACTCATGTTGTGGACGCGCTCTTCCTGGAGCAACGCGACACAGCAACTAAACCCAAATAATTCATAATGTTTTATTAAAACATTGTTCTCTTTATAATGTTATATAATATGACAGTAGGCTACCAACAGTCATTATTAGTCGTGCAGTGTCGTTTGAGCTGCGAGCGCTGAAGCTGAAGAGTATCACCATACACTTTACTACATTAATTTTTAACCAAATGCATCCTATATGTCGTGAGATAAATCAGATATAGATAGGCCTACACAAAATAAACACAATATTACAACTTACATTTGCACAAAACAAAAGGCTGCGAATGCACACGCAAACTTATAGTCATGATAGTGTAATGAACCGGCGCGCTCTCTTTACATGTTTCGCGGTTGAGCAGCACGCACGCGCATGAACCTGCTTATCGTCGATTAAACGTTAACATCCCTATTTTGCACCAAAACACCAAAGCAAATTCCTTGTATGTGAAAACTTGGTACATGCCAATAGATGTAAATTCAATGTAAAATTCAATGTAAAATACAATTTGCCATTTCTGCCACCTGCTATGAGTGAGTGCTGTGTGAGTTGCTTTTGAAGTAGACCTAATTGTATGGGAGAAAAGGGAAACATTTTGTGAACCGGTCTGAAAGTTTAAAAAGATTGGTATATTCATATAAGTAGCCTTTGTTGCCACCTAGTTCATTATATGTAAAGAAATTATAGGCTGTTACTGTTTTACACAGTGATATGTTCCAAATCCAAACGATACATCTTAAAATTGAGGCATTAAAATTGACAACTGGTCCCTGGAATTTTTTTTATGAATTTGCTGGTCCCTGGCACAAAAAAGGTTGGGAACCCCTGTGCTAGGGCACTTATCAGGGAATCAGTCAATGGGCTGACTCCTTCCTTGATCAGTGCCCTGTTTACTGAGGGAGCTGATTGAGACCGATTGAGACGCACCCAAATTACTTTCATCAGACTTTCATCATTATTTTGGGCGAAAAAACGTCGATGAATAAATCAGAGCTGGCGTTTCAAAGACAAATAAAAGAACAGACAAACATTACTTTAAAAGCAAACTCAATATTATACTGCAGGAATTCAAATTCGACCATTTTGTCCCGTTCCCCGAGCACTTCCTTTTATACACATAACGTACTCCCAAGATCCAAACTGAGCACATTTTTATAAAACAGACGGGGTGGTGATGGCGCAGTGGATAAGACACATGCCTTTGGTGTGAGAGACCCGGGTTCAAATCCACTGTGAAACACCAATGTGTCCCTGAGCAAGACACTTAACCCCTAGTTGCTCCAGAGGCGTGCGACCTCTGACATGTATAGCAATTGTAAGTCGCTTTGGATAAAAGCGTCAGCTAAATGAATAAATGTAAATGTAAATGAGTAAATACAACATCTTGTAAACATAGAACATTCAGTAACGTTGTACGTTAGGCCTATCGCAAACGTACGTTCAAAAATTCGGTTAATTAGGATTTCGTTAGTATTCATGTTCACAAACAGCATTAATCCATTCATAAACAACTAAAACACACGTCCATAAGTTGCATTTTCGAGTTTATTAATTTAAACAAACTTCCAACCTACCTTTTTCGTCCGAGTCCAGGGAGAAAAAGAAAATGGCGGTTGAGCAGAAATTCAAGACTGGCTCGCTCGTGCGTCATGACGTCAGAAAAAAACGTCTGACGCGGGGGTCCTTAAAGGGAAATTATACTTTGGGTGAAAGTGAGATATTTAAGTGTCTGTGAATTTCTATGCGTTGAAGTTGAATGAGTGTACAATAATCAATTACGATTAGGAAAGCAGAAACACAAAGTAAATAGACTGAAATAGTTCTAGTAATCCAACTTACACCCATATTCACTTTTTACAGTGTGGGCCAAGGGGGTAATCCATCCGCCGGAAACTGAAGCTTCCTCCGGGGGCCACCATTGTAGCTGGCTATCACCTGCTGTTAGCATCCAATTGACTCCCATTCATTTTGGTGTCACTTTGACAGCGAATAACTTTACATCTGAGGCGTCCAAAGACTCCATTTGTCCATTATTTATTTCTAAAGAAACACGACAATGTATAAAAGGCTCCATTACATTGTATCTTACTTTATGGCCCCGTAGAAGCCGTTTTTTGTAAAAATAGGCCAATGATTGCGTCATAACCACGGGACTCTCTGTCGCACAGTAGAGAAGTTACCGTATAGACAGAATGAGAAGCTTGCAGCAATCTTTTACTGTCTAAAGTCAGCCCATAACGACTTTGGAAACTTCTGATCATCATTCAAGCCAAGTATTGTGTTATAGGTGGTTAAATTGCTCCAGGTCATGCTTCCCCTCTCTGCAAGATTAGGTGATTCAGATTTGTCTTGGCATAGCTACTAAAAGATTTACAAATGTCAGACAGGTTGCTCACGTGACATCTACGTCGTCCTGCTCAGTGTGAGTCTGCGCAGTACGCTTGGTTATCAGGAAGTGAGTGCTTCTATTGGGCTTCAATTCTCTCCGTTGGGGTCGCTGTGTCCATTTCTTTTACTGTCTATGGTATGGGCGGCGCCATGTTTGAAAATCTTGGGAAATCCTAACCCCGCCCACCTTCTGTCTTTTGTTTATGGACCCCAGTTATTGCAAGCCGTTGCGATATGCATATGCATAGGCAGACGCATTTACAGTGTTTCAAACGTCAGTTATATAACCATAGGTAAAGTACCTCGGACACTAACTTATCTGAGGCGATTTAATGCTAACTGTTGCAGTGCCACTGCCCTCAAACATTGATGCTAAATAGTGCTAACTGCGTGAAATAGTAGTGGAATGTCACTTACCGGAAAAAATGGAGCGAGGTACTCCTACAGTGTCGGTTAGTACAGTTTATAGCAGAGCAACCCATTTTATGTACGATATTTCAATACAAATGTTCAGAAAGGGTACAGAGGGGGTCTGATGTGTTGTGTCAGATCATGGCCGAGATGTCAAATTTCAGGAATTCCACTCGGCGCAGCCTGTTATCAGCTGTCAATCAAGCTGTCACTCAAAGTTAACCACGCCCTTATTTGTCTTACATTTTATATCTAAATACGATCTACACTATAAAGTTAGAAAAAAATTCACCCCCCTCACAATTGTCAGGCACTCGGAACCTATCGAAAAAATACAATAAAAGTCCATGGGACCGACCTGTAAAAACATGAATTTGTGCTGTGAAAACGGACATTTTAACATGGGGGTCTATGGACATTTGCTCCCTTTTGGGACCTGCCCCTAGCGGATTTTCCATGTATTGCAGTTTCTCGCACTTCTGGGTAGGCTTCAGTCTTCAGATTAGAAATTTGCCGCTTGGTCTAAACCAGCACGAGCTATCCGTGATGTAAGTGTAGGCTACACTGATTGGCCGAAAACACGCGAAACACCAGCACCCGCCATTTATGGACCTCTTAACCAGGGTTCTAAATTAACTTTTGGGGTTCTAAGTTAACAGCCAATGTGGCTGGTAACTTTCTAAACTTACTAGCCAATCAGAATTTCCACTAGCCAAATTTTTTCTGATGAAAATGAGATAAATTATGAGTGCCACTGAATGCATTTGGTCATTTTATTAACATTGTTGACATGAAAAACACATACAGTAGGCTACAATACAACAACATATACAAAGTACTAACATTTCATTTCAAGTTTGGGATCTATCTATCTATATTTATCTATTAGGGATGTGCACGAATATTCGATCTGTAATTATAATTCGGAAAATGTATAATTTTAATATAATTTTACTTTTTCACAGTTATAATTAAATGCACTGTGGGGCGTTTTTAACAAGCGGATTGTAGCCTATTTGATCACACAAGAGACTGATGAAAATTCAATTACAAAATGGAATTACTTTTAATCAATTATTAATTAAACTGAGTTATCATAATATCACCACCACAATGAGAAATCACACGAAATCCACGCTGGTACGGTGATGCGGTGGTGACGCGTTCATGTAGCGCTGCCAATAAAGCACCTACACTCTGTCACAAAGAACACCGGCAAAAGTAGGGTGATGATTATTTATGAAAATGTAAAATATAGCAAGAAGATATTTTTATTGTTTATTATAATAAACAAGTTCTTTGTCAGTGCTGCAAAGATGAAGTTGACGATGCTGACTCGCGATCTTCAGTAGGCTAGTGAACGCGCAGAGAGAAATGCACATTTCATACGCATCACATAAAGCAAAGAGCAGTCTGTAGTCCGTTTTCTTTTGTTTTTAATTGTTCTGTGTAAAAGTAGACATGTCTGTGAGGAGAGTAGCCTAGTCTACCTTAGGCTATATGCTGAATTTCGGGTTCATTTATGAGACGAGCTCCAGTTCACGCGCCGGCGCCTCCGTTTCGTGATTATCTATCATCTTTGCTTCTTATTTATTAAATCCAGGCAATTGGTTGATGAAACATTGATTAAAATTAAGATACAATTTAATACAAAACGAAATTCACTTTAAAGAAAGGTTTTGTGCTTTCTGTTTGATGTGTCTGTGAAAGTTTTAAAGCATCTTTTAGTGCCGCTTTCAGAGCTTGTCACATTGTTTTTCCTCATAAATGCGAACACGAAAAATAAAATAAAATAAATATTTTATGTTCTGTGGAGACAACAGTTAGCCTACTCATAATTTGAATTTTGAATAGGCGCCGGCAGGCCTACATGTATTCCGTTACTCCCCAACACTGATATTAGTATAATCTGCTAGATATTTTAATAACACGGTTTTGGCGGTAGAGTTCTAATGACGGTGTTCAACTATAACCGTCGGTCTCAGGGTTATATAGTAACCGTCACACCCGAGAACAGAGCCTTATATATATCATGCATTTAATGCCTCATCATGCATCACCGGCCAAACTGGCTAGTAAGTTTTTATTAACACCCGCCAAAATGAATTTTAACCCGCATTTGGCGGGTTGGCGGGTGTTAATTTAGAACCCTGCTCTTATTCCCAGTGTGGCCCCTGTAAACACTTAATGATGCGAGCGAAATACCGGAGTGAACATGGCTGTAAACAACTTTTTTGATCGGTGAGTGATGTAATAGAATGACTGCTGCGAGAGAGAGAGAGAGAGAGAGAGAGAGAGAGCCCCGGCCGCGCCCGTTGTCTTCAAACAACACGAGCGCTGTCTTACTCTCTCTCCCTCGCACATATTAATCAAAATCAATCGACAAGATAGTAAAAGGTCGGAAGACCGCGGTTTCACGTGGAGCATTTGGATATTTTTAGAGATTAGAGACTCTAGGAACAACATCTCAATGAACAACATCTCAACACTAAATTATAAAGGCCTGTCTCATAGACGCCTGTCTCAAACAAGCCGGTGCAGTTCGACAATTTGGGCAAATAAAAGCCCGGGCTATTATTTGAAGTTTTACGGTATTTAAGACCTGGAAAAGAAAGGAGACACTGACCTGTCAAAAGGCTCCCCAGTTTCTCGCTGACGATCGGTAATAGTTGATAAATTAAACTTTTCCCAAAGGGAGTAGGGCCACAACATCACCTCCATTCAAAATGTTTAATACACACTCTTCTTGTTCTGGCTTCAGTTTGCTAATGCCGGGAATATTCTCCACAACAGAGCGAATTGCATCCATATCCGCAGTCGTTTTCGATTTCCCTGACCTAATCTTAAACTCGGCGCTTAGCGACTACGTCACGGCTCTCAGCCGCCCTCTGTTCGTTGATTGGCCCGGCTGTTTTCAGGCCGGTGGAAAACTGAAAGATAGGCTGCTATCTCAGACTGACTACAGGAGCGAAATGAAATTAGCGGAAGTAGGAAGTCTGACGTAGTCAGGCTATCAGTTGCCTGGAGCCAGGAATGAAATCAGAGGGTGCTTCCCGACTGATACCTCAACCAAGGAATGGCAAGCTGATGTGGTGGCCACATACTCCCTGAGAGTGGTGGGGCACATGTGTCTGCTGATAATTTCTCCTGCAGAAACTTCAGCTCTGAAGCAACTTGGCAGTGGACTGGGTCCACGTGATGTGCAGTACACCACCTCTCAAAGACACCACATTTAGTGGCATAGATCCTTCTCGAGGGAGCCCTAGCACTGAGCATGGTCTCAATAACTTCGACTGAAAGCCATTCCCAGTGTCCCTCACCTGGTACCCTTCAGGGGCCAGACATGAAGGTTCTACAACTCTGTGCTTGCTACAGAAGGTCCCTCCTGTCCGGTATCGCCCAGGGTGAGCCTTCGAGGATGGATATTATCTCTGAGAACCAGGTTTGGTTGGGCCAGCGCGGCGTATCATGGTAGCCTCTTAGCTGCTGGAGAAAGTACTTCAGGGCCACAAAAACAGCCATCAATTTGAAGCGATTGATGAGACAACCGAGAAGATGACCAGATGTCTATATGAACTATGAACTATTTTAGTAGGAAGTCTTTTGGAGGAACTAATTTAGCTATTCAGAGTAGGGTCTAAACCAGCACTATAGGAACTGAACCAGCACTAGGAACTACCAGTGACGTTAGTGTACGCTGATTGGCCGAATGCACACGAAACACCAGCACCCGCCATTTTTAAAAAGGCTGTGTAAACCAAGGGGGTAATCCACCAGCCGGAAACTGATGTCTGCCAGGGGGCCGCCATTGGCTAACAAGCCTTCACCTGCTGTTAACGTACCATTGACTCCCATTCATTTTTGCGTCACTTTGACAGCGAATAACTTTACATCGGAGGCATTTAAAGACTCCATTTGTCCATTGTTTATTTCTAAAGAAACACGACATTGTATAAAGAGCTCCATTACCTTGTATGTTACGTTATGCCTCTTAGAAGCAGTTTTTGTAAAAATAGGTTCACGATTGCGTCATAACACGCTACTCTCTGTCGCACAGTAGAGAAATTACCGTACAGATAGGAGGAGAAGCTGGCAGGCAATCTTTTACTGTCTATGAGGCAATTGGGGGGACGAGGAGGCATAAAGTCCGATAAAGTCAAGGGAGAAGCCCATAGAGAGTCCATAAAAGCAACGGGACAAAATATTTTCAACAACGTTTTGAGGAATTCAGATTTCTCTTGGCACAGCTAGTAGAAGACTTACCACTGTCAGACAGGTTGTTTACGTGACATCTACGTCGTCAAGCTCAGTTTGAGCCTGCGCAGTACGCTTGGCAATCAGGAAGTGAGTGCTTCTAATTGACTTTTACTGTCATTTATTTTACTGTCTATGGTGTAAACGCACAGATTATAGCCTATATATTCCAGAAACCAACTCTATGAACATGGAAAACAGTGATAGATGGGCCTCTTTACCTTTACACTGAGGAGAACGCAACTTTGAGGGCACCAAGCGAAACATGATTTCTGCTCAGCTTGCATCACTGGACATTAAACCACACAGCTTAAGCTACTAACTTTTCATTACTGTCTACTTTCTATGCATGTAATAGTTCTATCAAATAACATATTAGACAGGACTGTTAGCCAGATCGTAAACTAATGAACACAGAGAATGCGAGCATTGTTTGCTTGCTCAGATTTTAGCATTCAAATTGGCATGGACAGCGCCATCAAAATAAAAGTCACAACAACAACCGCGGCTTACGTTACTTCAGAGTTCCTACCGGCAGTGCGAATGCAACCAGAAAACGTTCTCAGGGAACCATCCTGGTGGTTAGTTCCTAGAATTAAGTTCCTAGGACTATACGGTGTGAAAACCCCTTTTGTGAAAGTATGTGTCACGATGTTGAATTTGCGACACGGGGATGGACTCATGATCTTCCCCCAGGCAAACAAAGCAGAATTGATGCGTGTTGAGGTTAGGCATGTTTAGAAATATAATTCACAGATGGTTACACGCAGCATTGCGAGTAGCTTTTGAAATGGAACTACATGTAACAAGGACACTAAAATAACGTGTTACAAATTTATCTTTAAATATATCCAGATAGAAAGCAGTTATTTTAAATGGTCATAATTTTTCACAATATTACTGTTTTTACAGTATTTTTGATCCAATAAATGCAGTCTTGGTGAGCATAAGAGACTTCTTTCAAAAACATAAAAAAAATGACACCAAACTTTTGAATGGAAGTGTATTTATAAAATGTTAATTATTTTGATTATTATAAAAAATAACTATAAAAATGCAGATTTAAAAATGTAATGTATTCCTGCAATGCCACAGCTGAATTTTTAATTCAGCAGTCATTACTGCAGTCTTCAGTGTCACATACATTATCCTTCAAAATTCAAAAAAATATGCTGATTTGGTGCTCAAGAAACATTTCTTACTATTATAAATGTTGGAAACAGTTGTGCTGTTTAATAATTTTGTGGAAACCAGGATAAATTTCCTCAGCATACATTAAAGTTAAAAAGAAGAGCATTTATTTCAATTTGAATTTTTTTTCTTTTTTTAACTATTAATGTCTAGCTGAATAAAAGAAAGTTAGTGACCATTTTTAAATGAGATGCTATAGAATTTCCCTTCACTCAACTGTAACTGTTTATATACACAAATAAAAGTGATATGGATATACAGTATTAGGGGAACCTCAAGAGGTTTAAAATTAAGCTGTAGGCTACTATAACCATTACAGTTACCGTGAAGTAAAATTATTTAGGGAAAAACAATTAAATCATACAATAGTTATATTTACCTTCATGGGGTATACTTCAAGATTAAGCAAAAGTACAAAACTCTTGAGGTCAAAATAATAATAACCAGATGGTGACAAGTTTCAGGGTAACAGTAAATAATGCTTATTTTAGTTATTCCTCTACAGCCATTTCAGAAATATTTTCTCTTACATACCCAGACGTCCACTTTCAATAAAAAATGTCAACACGGCAAATAAACCAGAGCTTGTCAAGCAGTTTCGTCGGTAGTAAGCTTGTATATTTGTGGATAGAGACATCTAGTGAGAGAAAACAAACATTAGACTCAAATACCTAACAAGGCTTGAACTCTGATGGCATCTGATCTCTTTCTTTTCCAATTTTTGCACGACAAAATTATTATGGTAAGTAAATTCAAGGCTTAAACAGACCAAAAATAAGGACACAAATGCAAAATTATGCCTGACTAACTAAGAACAACAAAATTGTCCAAAAAGGAGGACAAATTGCATAAATGGCTCCACCTAGTGGCTGAGAGTTCAAACTCAGATTACACCGCATAGGGAAGTTTATTTGTATAGGACATTTCATTCACAACAGCAATTCAAATTCATAAATGCGTAAGGATGAAAAATTAAGAAGAAATGTGAAAATAAAATAAAAATGATTAAAATTGTATTTAAAATGTAGCCCTACTCAAAACAAATACAAGGAAAATACTCACTTTATTTAGAAATGAGCTAGGTGTGAAATCATAGGAGTCATGATCTAACAAAGTTTCAATAAACTATTTTAAGAACATTACAGTTATTTTGAAAACATTGTATTTAATTCAATGTAAACAATTAGGCTATTGTTGCTGATAGTAGATTTAAAGAAATGCCTTTGTTGTTGTTATTATTATTATTGTTGTTATTATGGATATTATTATTGTTAACAATAATAATAATTGTATAAACAATGTGTAAACACCATTAAAAGATTGTAGAGCAAATTAGTTAACGGTACAGTTAGTTGGCAGTTTTTATTTTGAAAAAAACCCGGAAGTGATTATATCGCTGGCTGCTAGGCTGACAAAAATCATAGAAATACACTAGATGTCGTCTTGACTACGGCAGTTCATTGACAAGATCCCTGCTCCAAGATACTTGAGATACTTCCTATGACAAGACCCCTGCTCCAAGATGGCGGCGGTTTTGAGGCATGGCCCCAAGGCGACATCTAGTGTATATATCTATGGACAAAAATTAACATAACGAAACCTGTATAATATTCGGATATAGTAGACGTTAGACGTTATGTGTGCCTATGTGGGGAATACGCCAGAATTCCAAAAAAGAGGATATCAGTCGTCTTCTTTGGAATTCTGGCGTATAGTAGATGTTATGCAAATGAAATCTCAAAGCTAACCAGGTATTTACGCTTTACTATTTAGTAAGAAGCGTTACGCCCTCAACTAGGGCTGTTCGATTCCGGATTTTTTGGAATCGATTCCAATTTCGATTCCTGTTTCTGGAATTGAGGAATCGATTCTTTTTGGAATCGATTCCCAGACCTACCATCAACCCGTGCTAAGAAAGTATATTTGCTTCACCTACGAGAACGAGAAAACGAGACCGCGTGCTGTGTGTACATTATACATAATAATACAATGTCAAGATCCATCAAAGAGCTTATTCTTCATTACGACCCCATTAATGAAAGCAATATTTTTACTAGTGGGGACATCGTGGAGGGGCGAGTTGTTTTGGAAGTGACCAAAGAAATAAAGGTGGATAAGTTTTTTGTGAAGCTCACGGGAGATGCGAACGTACGCTGGACTGAAAAATCAGGCGATGACGAAACAACCTACAGCGACCATGAGAGATACTTCAAACTAAAGCAATACTTCATTCAAGAGAGCTCGAAACAAGGTAATTTGCACAAAAATAGTAAATGTGTATTACTGTAAGTAGCCTAGTAGCTCTCTCTCTCTCTCTCTCTCTCTCTCTCTCTCTCTCTCTCTCTCTTTGTGTGTGTGTGTGATAAGATTGAGAAATAATAACTGGCTTCTTCTATTTCTATTGTGATGTCTAAGGACAAAGCGAAAAGAAGACCACTCTTGTAAGTGGAGAGACTTGTAAGTTATGAGTTTTCATATTGCACTAATAAATAAATTACATGTATAATTTAGACTAATTATGCTTGTTGAATAAGGAACACGCACAACTCTCTTAACCCATACTAACATGCCTTGTATTTCACAGATGGACCTGTGATTAGACCAGGAAGTCATGTTTTTCCTTTCAGATTTCAGCTGCCTCATCAGTGAGTGATAAAACACAATCTATGGTACTTCAATGGTAGTTGTTCTTTATTGTGTAAATATGGGAACAGTTAAAAATAATAGCTGATAAACACGATATATAGATGAACATAAAGAATATAAATGCGCATGGATCGTGATGTGAGCTCTGCATGATTAACCTGTGAGAAGCGTGGAGCTGTTTAACTCAGTCAGTGCCAGGGAAATGCGAATTCAATGATGCTTGGCTCAGAGTCAGTATTGAGCTACAAAAAAAGTTGGCTAATCAAAGTTCCAATGAATAAGGCTTAACAAACGCAGCACTGCTATGTTGGTAACCATTTCTGCTCTTCCAAAGGCGCCATCTACTGAGAATGAAACTGCATTTTCAATTTAGCGCGTCTCCCGTTTTTTTGTTCAGACCAATGCGAAGATCGATAATCCACTATTTTCTAGAGGGGGTTAAAATTAAAAATTTTACCTAAGATTTTGAGCCAGATTACAGGGGCTTAAAATTACTTTAGAAAGATGACTTCATCATTATTATTATTATTATTATTTAAAAAAAAAAATTACACAGAGATTGGTAGAGCTATTAGTTAAATATGTTCAATTGACAGTTCAAAAATGGGAAAAAAGATTGTGTTGTTTGCACCAAGTTTGCATGCCTGTAACTCAAGAAGTTTTAAAGATTTCTCAATATCCTTTTATATTTTGATATTTAACAAACATTTACTTTGCTATCTTCATTTTAAAGCTTAATTTGCCCATATGGCACAATCCCAGAGATATGGCGATCTAAATGCGGCTCCATGAGTAAATTGGTTAATTGTACACATTTTTAATAAATCAAATGTGGGTCACTTTGCTCTCAAAAGTGTATTTTTGAGAATCTATATTTGAATCCGTTTCAGGGATATTTGGAAGATGGGATTTTGTTCAGTTTAACAGCTTCTGAAACTACCAAGAGTTCAAATATGCAGTATCGCGGTACTACATGTTACTAATTTGACATTCCAATATACAGTATCTGGGATTGAACCATATAGGGCCTTAAAAATTAAGATTCAATTGCTTTGGAAAAAGTATTTTTATGGCACTCTAGACATTATGTTCTATGTAATTATGTTGAAACGAGATGCATTTCTAGTTTCAAAATTATTTGTTGTTCAGATAATCCACTTTAAAGGGAAAAAGTATCAGCTATATACAAAGAGATCCACATTTGGTTTTCGACCACTAAAAACGTGTACAATTTACGAATTTACATGGAACCACATTAAGATCCTCATTTCTCTGGGATTGAACCAGACAGGGCCTTTAAAATGAAAATACCAACAGAAAAGTTTGACAAGAACCAGAAGGATATTAAGATATATGTAATACTACTTGAGTTACAGGTATGCAAACTTGTGAAAAAACACAAGAAGGGAATTTTCCCATTTTTTAACTGTCACTGTTGGCATATAATATCACGAAGATTGCTAACGTAAACAGATTTTACAAATAGATCTACCAATCTCTGTGTAAAAAATAAAATAATGATGCTGCTATTTTTCTAAAGTCGTAATTTCAAAGGTGAAAATTGACATTTTGACCCCCCTATACAAAAAAGTGAATTACTCAGTAAATATACATAAGTGAAATTTATTATTTTGGCTTTCTTCATAATTTTATGTATTCCTTTCAACATCAAAATCAAAAATTTTAGCCGAGGACCTCTGGTTGAGTTGACATCGAATGACCCGATAAGCAAAACTGATCCCTGCATCATTCATCGTCTTCTAAAAAAGTAGATGTCAGTCCTATTCATGATTCATTATTCTAGAATATTTCATTTAATAATATTCTGGATATGTTAAGTGAAGTAAAAAAAAAAATAATTAAAAAAATGTGTAAAGTATATTATATGCAGGTATGTTAACAGTTATTTGGAATAATTTAAAGCATCATACAGTAGCAATTGCTAAAGTGCATAGGACCATATTATGGACTATAATAATGCTTGTCAGTCTTTTCTGAAAACCAAAATATGTTTCTTTTACCTTAATTTCAGAAATATGCCTCCATCTTTTAAAGGACAGCATGGCTCGGTTAAGTATGTGTTGATGGTAAAGCTGAAGAGGTCTTGGAAGCCAGCATCTACTACATGTACGGAAATAACCTTTTTGCCCAGGAATGATGGCACCAATGATCATCTACTGGTATGAATTATAATACCATGTTTGACTCTTTGGCGTTCATCTTTTGATAAATACAGAGATTATGTAACTGCTTATACTTTTATCAGAACTCATGTAATGTGATTTGTTTGTGACCTTGAGCTTATAGAAAATTGAATGTAATTTTAGTTTACTTATTTCAATGTTTTTTTTATTGTTGTTCCTTTTGTATACTTATATATACAGCAACCACAATCTGGCACAGAAGACAAGAAGATGAAACTTTTTGGCTCAGGAAAAATGTCAATGACAGTAACCGCTGACAAAACTGGCTATATGCAAGGTATATAAGCAACTCAGTCAAAGCTGCATAAACTGAAGACACTAGCCTATAATGCCAATGGCCGGGTTTCCGTCAGCATATTTTTATGCACATTTTGAGATATTGCATAAAAATCCTGGATGTAAACAGTAACATGCAAATCAAATTTATTCACATTTCATCTCTATTTATATGCATCTCTAGTTTCTCTGAATGTGACTACTTTGTTCTCCTAAACACATTAAATGAAAACACTGCTTTATCTGCAAATAGTTTTTACATAATAAAATTTGCAACTTGGACGGAAAACCCTGCCATAGTCATTTTGTATTTGTTTTCCATTGTTGATAAGTGTTGTCTCTAATTCCTTATAATTCCTTATTATTGCTGCAGGTGAAACAATCAGAGTTTCTGTTAATATTGACAACTCTTCATCTCGTGACGTCAAGCTAAAGTACAGCCTCAAGCAGAAACAGACCTTCATTGCTGGCAGCAGCACTAATAAAGAACTTAAGGATATAGTCAAAGAAACTAAAGATCGCATCCCATCTGGAGAAAAGACAAAATCCATAGTGGACATAAACCTTCCACGTGACCTGACTGTCACCATTGAAAACTGCCGAATTATAAAAGTGCAGTACGATCTCAAGGTGCTATTTTATCTTCCTTAGTATTGCTATATTTAAAGTGACAGTTCACCTCCAAATTAAAATCTACTCACCCACAGAGTAAAGCAAAAATCAAAATGTTTTCTCTCCTTTGTAACTTCAACACATAGTTTCACCGTTTGCATAAACTATTCTGTACACGGTTGTCTTTCAGGTCTCTCTGGATGTGTCTTTTGCCTCAGACCCAGAAGTTATGTTCCCTGTGGTTATTCTTCCAGTGGACCAACAATGTCCTCCCTGGCAAGGCCCACCTGGGGGATTCCAGCCATATCTGCCTCCTCAGCCTAACCTTGTGCCCTATCCTGGTGAACAACCACCTTCATATGCAGATGTTTACCCTAATCTGAATCACCCTTCAGAGCTGCCCTATCCAGGAGCTGCTGCAGGGCTTTACCCAAATCCAAATGCCATGCTGCCTGTTTACGATCCGACTCCATCTGCACCAGTTTATGAATCAAATTAAAGCACTAAAGTACAGTGACGCATTGCTGCCACATACATATTATTTTTTCCCCTTAATTATGTCGTAATATTTTTCTCGTAATAACAAGATGTTATGTCGTTAAAACAACATATTTTCTTGGCCTTATAAGGACGTCATGTACAGAATATGCCTTTAGCCAATCATGTCTTTATCATACTTCTACGTTCAAAAAGCAAGCAATAGCAGCCCACAATGGATATTTATGTTAAAAGATCAAATTCTGTACACCTTATTAATAAAGCATGTATGTGTAGCCTACAGATTAGCAGATGAGCCCAGAATACGAACATTGCATTTAAATACACATTAGGCTAAGCCTTCTATTCCTCCCATAGAAAACTCTTATAATAAAGAAAAAGCTTAATGTGGCTTATAGGCTTCAGTGATAAAGATCAAATGCTGTAGCCTACTTAGTTAATTGTTAACTGTAATTAGTTATTGAACTAATAAAATATGGCCTTATTAATAAACCATACTATCCTACAGAAAAGCAGATGAGCCTAGAATATGAACGCAGCGCATTTAATTACACGGTAGGCGTTTTCCTCCCATAGAAACCCTTTATTATAAAGAAAATAAAGGTGGCTCTTAACGTGTCTTTTTATGGGAGGATGGCATTGCGGTGCACATCAAATCCTTTAAATCGTAGGCCTATTCAATGCAAAAGCCTAAATAAATATCTCGTTTTAACAACATAAGATCTCGTTATTACGACATAATTGAGGGGAAAAAATAATATGTATGTGGCAGCAATGTGTCACCGTACTAAAGAATGTGTACTTATGTGTCTTTTTAGTTAGGGTACATTATAGTTGGAGACATTAAATTTAATATTCAACAATAATATTGATCTGCCTGCATTGACACTATTATAAAAAAAACTGAACTGAGCTGGACGATGACATCACAGTTAACTCCAGAGCGGCTATATATATATATATATATATAACTAAATTAATAACTTTTTTAAAACAAAAATTAAACATCATTGAACTTACTTCAGCTGGACTGTGATGCCATTTTCTTCTTAAGGGCTTAACTTTTTTTCCATTATTTTCCTGTTATCTCTGTAAAGCTGCTTTGAAACAAAATCTGTATTGTAAAAAGCGCTATATAAATAAATGTGCCTTGACTCGACTATCAGTCTTCCTCACCAGAAAAACTTCTGACTAGCACTTATGTGTCAATTATAACTTCATGGTTTTATTTTCATGATTTAAGTTTTTGTGATTCTTAAACTAGGACTTTTCATTGTTTTTCAGGGAATGTATCTCTAAATGTAGATGAAAAAAAAAAAAAAAAAACCTGCCTGAATACTCAAACTCAAACTTATTTGGCTAAATCTGCTAGTACTATGCTGTATTGATACTGTGTTCTTTTTAGAATCTAAGAATCTATTTCTTTTAGTTCTTAATTTACACTTTTTGATCCCATTCATGGTGAAATGTAGCCTGGCATGCCAGACCTACATCAAGATGTTAGGTCTGGGAACTCTTCATTGACAGGGCTCAATACGAGGGGCGGGAATCGGGATAAACGGTTGTCTTTCAAATTCCCTCTGCACGCAATAGGATAGCGCTACAACCAACCAGAGCAACGAAGAAGATGACGTCTTTTATATATTCCTTTTTTTTAAATGACTCAAGTGCCGTTCTTTGTTCATGTTTTAAAGAAAAGTTTAACTTAAAATCCTCCAGAGTCGCGGCCAAAGCCGAATCGAAAGACAGCTGTTCGCCATGCCATAGCTAGACCACACTGGCTGTGAAATAATTTTTGCTGCCACTAGGGTGCGTCTAGATTTCTAGGCTAGGTGAAATGATCTATGAACTGTAATTGCTAAAAACTTTTACATATTTGCTCGAGTTTCTTACGAAAGTTATTGTCACGTTTATAGTGTTCCTAGTTGGTTTTCCTAGTTCCCTAGTTGGTTTTATCTAGGGGGTAATCCACCAGCCGGAAACTGAAGCCTACCTTGGCGGCGCCATTGTAGCTGACCATCACCTGCTGTTAGCATTCCATTGACTCCCATTCATTTTGGCGTCACTTTGACAGCAAATAACTTTACATCTGAGGAATTTAAAGACTCCATTTGTTTATTATTTATTTCTAAAGAAACATGACAATGTATAAAAGACTCCATTACCTTGTATCTTACGTTATGGCCCCATAGAAGCAGTTTTTGTAAAAAATAGGCTAACGATTGTGTCATAACCAATCGACTCTCCATCGCACAGTAGAGAAATGTCCGTATTACCGTACCAACAGGAGGAGAAGCTCGCAGGCAATCGATAAAGTTAAGGGAGAAGCCCATAGAGAGTCATAAAGTGTATCCTGCGGCTAGCTCATGAACAGCTAATAATCACGCTCTCCGTTTCTGCGAGATTCAGAAGGGAATTATTCAGATTTCGCTCGGCACAGCTACTAGAAGACAGACAGGTTGCTCATGTGACATCTACGTCGTCAAGCTCAGTTTGAGCCTGCGCAGTACGCCTGGCGATCAGGAAGTGAGTGCTTCTAATTGGGCTTCACTTTTCTCCGTTGAAATCTATGGGGTCGCTGTGTCCATTTCTTTTACCGTCTATGGTTTTATAGGTTGTTAAATTGTTCCACACATTTGTTCTGTTGATTACGATATCTGTATTTAAGCCCTTGGTTTCCTCAGTTCATTGTCTGGGGTGTATTCCAGAAAGCAAGGTTATCCTACCGTCAAACATACCTTGAACTCTCTTAAATTTTTTTCAATCTCATTTAATAATCTTTAATCACTGAATAATAACTATTTTGTTTTTTGACACTATAGTAAACAAAAAAAGACTCTTTAAACTAAATACAGTATGTGCATGGAAATATAGCAGATATGAAAATATGTATAGAATATATATAGAAAATATGAATGCAGATCAATGATGTGTTAGATGAGAATTATATAGCTACAATAAAATGAACATTACCTTGTTTCAATAGCACTTTGTCAAGTTGTGAGTTTTGTTCCCGTTTCATGTATGTCATGTGATCCTGCCGTCATGTTGTCATTGGTTAATTGTTCACAGGTGACTTCATGCAGCTCTGCGCAGATCGATCGGCGGCTGACTTGAAGCAGTGCATGCCGGTTAGAAATTTTGTCCGACTTGAAACAGCGCCGACGCCACGTGACTGACGTATGCCATCAAAGTACCGCGAGAGCGATTCGAGAGTAGCCGGAGAACTCAGCCAGCGCAGCTTCTGAAGAGCGGCTGCTCTGGGCTGCACGAGCTCTGATGACGATACGGCAGTTCCACGATTGGCCGGATTCACCGCATGACAACGATCACGTGTGTTTCATGTTTATTCGAACACCTTTAGTTCCTCTACAGCTCACAAATATTTTTTTTATAACAGTAAGCACTCTTTTCATGTAGTCAACAATGTTATATTGTGTCATGTTTATCCAAATAAAACTGATTAAAAAACGTTGATTCCACTTAATTGATAGTAGACTAGCTGTAGGCTTATGGTGAACTTTATTCTTGTTCAAACAGACACTGTATGAAGCAGTACATAAAGTATTGAATGAAAATGTCTCTGAAACATCTGTGTATTTTGCAAAAATTGCATATATTTCACTGTGATAAAGTATGCAAACACCACGTGAGCGGTCACTGCGGGAACCAGAAAGTGTCCGACTTCACGTCTCCGTTTGCAGCTCCTCCCCGGCTGCACGCGGCTACTCTCGCCGATCGCTTACATCCAGCCGCAGCCAATGTCGAACACACCTCTTGTGTATTTAAGGCGGCCGCGCCATCCACATAGCAGGATCCCATGACTTGAACAAGGGATCACATGACATACATGAAACAAGGAATCACATGACATACATGAAACAAGGAATCACATGACGTACATGAAACAAGGCACAAAACCCAAAATGTGACACTTCATATATTGTTACAACTATATAGGCTTGTTCGACTTCATGCAGCTCTGCGCAAACCGATCGGCGGCTGACTTGAAGCAGTGCATGCCGGTTAGAAATTTTGTCCGACTTGATACAGCGCCGACGCCCTGTGACGTATGCAATCAAAGTACCGCGAGAGCAATTCGAGAGTAGCCGGAGAACTCAGCCAGCTCAGCTTCTCAGGAGTGTCTGCACTGGACTGCACGAGCTCTGATGACGATACAGCTGTTCCATGATTGGCTGGATTCACCGCATGACAACGATCACGTGCGTTTTGTGTTTATTCTCACACCTTTAGTTACACTAAAGCTCACAAATCAGTTTGTTATAGCAGTAAAAAACACTCTTTTCATGTAGTCGCGATGTTATATTGTGTCATGTTTATCAAAATAAAACTGATTAAAAAATGTAGACTCCACTTCATTGATAGTAGAGGCTTATGTTGAACTTTATTCTTGTTCAAACAGACGCTGTATGAAGCAGTACATAAAGTTTTGAATGAAAATGTCTCTGAAACATCTGTGTATTTGGCAAATTGCATATTTTACTTCAGCTGTGATAAAGTATGCAAACACCACGTGAGCGGTCACAACGGGAACCAGAAAGTGTCCGACTTCACGTCTCCGTTTGCAGCTCCTCCCCGCCTGCACGCGGCTAGTCTCGCCGATCGCTGACATCCAGCCGCAGTCGATATCGAACACACCTTATATGTATAATAGTACGGGCAATCTGTCACTTGGCACGCCCACTGGAGCCTCATCAATAGGGCTCAGATGCGCTGAACACCTCTGAAGTAAACTAACCCTGGAACAGAACCTGCTCCGGAGCAGGATATGTTCAGAGAGTAAGTTGCTGTGGTTACTTACATACCCTGAAAGTTACCTCTGTTTTTGGAACCGAAAGTTGAGGTTATTCACTTACTTACCCTTAAACCTATCTGGATATGTCATATAACCTGCTTTCTGGAATACTCCCCAGCAGTGGTTTTCAATCCTGGTCCTGACGACCCACCACTATTTTCTTCCTTATTTAACATGCCTGATTCAGATTATAAACTTGTTAGGAAAGAGCTCCATGAACTGAACTAAAGCAGGGTGCACACTGTGTGATTTTGGCCACAATTTGTTCTTCTGAGACAAATTTAGCGAACCTTAAAAGATGCCTCTGATCCTTGGCTAAAATCTGAAGTAGGCTATCTGATCGTTAGTTTGACATGTTCACTCACCGACAGCCGCTTAATGACCATTGCAATCAAATTTTACCTCCATGAGGGAGGGGGGGTTGGGAGAATGGGTCACCCAAAAAAAATGAGTACTAAAAAACTGTTTTACCTCCTACAAAATTCTGGCTGTGTAAGAAGATTTGACTCACAGTCCTGCAGTGTGACTTCTACGACGACCGTCAAATTGTCTTTGTTTTTCATGACAAGCCATGACCAAAATTAACGTTAGAGATTTCTTTGTAGCCACCATTTGAATCCCGCATGTAATGCAGCTCACATCACCGAACTTGTCATTGATTGATCATGTAAAACTCCGGACAAGCTTTCTTGTGTGCGTCTGTTTTTAACGCGTCTTGACTGCCATACAGTCTGACATTAATGACAACTGACATGGCACACAGCGATGATGTTTTTAATCCCGGCTTAAGGCTACGTTCAGACTGTCAGTCCAAATATGTTTTTTTGTGTATATCCTATTGAAATCCGATCAGATTTACCAAGTGTGAACGGCCAAAAATGTGCAGAGCGGAGGGACACTGCCCTGCAGAGTTTAGTATCCCTATGTAACGCAGTTAGATGTTGTGGGAAGGAGGAGGCGGGAATCGGCAAACGTTCAACACTTTAATAAATAAATAAATAAACAAATACAACTCAAATGTAAAAGACAGCAGCACCTCATGGACGACTGCTGTCACATAACAAAACAAAACACAAGTCTAGGCCTGGGGCCAACCAACTCTGAGTTAAAACTTGAACTCTGAGTTGATTCTGAGTTAAGCATGTGCACCACGACTATGAAAATCCATGATCAATGGAGCTCCGAAACTACGATTCAGCATGGCAACAGCACCCGACAAAAAGACGTCCACATACTTCCGAGTCAATACACAAGTATAATTCTTAATCACTGTTATATTATCAGGTGAAAACTGACAGAAAGGTAAGTTATTGAACTAATACTCATTTTCATGGTATCCCACAGGCAAAAAACAAAACAAAAAAAAACAACAACTTGGCAGCAACTAAAATTGAACAATAAATTTATAATTTAATCAGTTAAATCTTTAAACATTAAAGGTTCATGGCTGTAGGCTACATGTGTCATGATTCTGCCATCATGTCTTTTGATTTCTCTGGTCTTGTGGCAGAATCATGACAGACCCATGTTTTGTGTACAAGCACGTGGCTTTGCTTGGGCCATGTGCTTGTGTTGTCTCGTCACGTAATCCCGCCCCCTTGTTATCCTCGTCTTGTCATTATTGTCTAGTTAGCTTCACCTGTCCTTGTCATTAGTGTTCCCCTTTATAATCCCCTTGTGTTTGCTGTCCTGTGTCGGTACATTGTCTAACATGGCGTGTTCCTTCCTGTGAGTATTTAGTCTGTAACCGGTTTATATGAGAATTGTGAGTTTGTTTTCTGTCAAGTCAGAGTCTTAGTTTGTTATGGTGTCTTAGTCTAGTTATACTCTCCTCCAGTCCTGTTTTGCCCCCTCGTGGGTTTTGTTTTCCGTTTTTGTCATTAATAAATCCCTGTTTTGAGTTACTTGCTGTCTGCTTTTGGGTTCGTCCTTCCACTCCGCATGACAACATGACTTTAAAAACATTTGAAATATAAAATAAATATAGATTCAGTGTCTATTTCAATTTGCAGCAGCTGTTTGCACATAGTATAATGCTCATTTCACATATATAGACAAGGCAAGTTTATTTATATAGCACATTCCATACACAATGGAAATTCAAAGTGCTTTAATTAGAAGTACAAACAGTCGGACACACAGTGCTCATTCAGTAAATGCACTGCTAAACAGATGTGTTTTGAGTCTGGATTTGAATGTGACTACTGTAGGAGCACATCTGATCTCTTCTGGAAGCTGGCTCCAGCATAATAACTAAAAGCAGACTCTCATTGCTTTGAGTGAACCCTTGGTATTTCTAGCTGACGTGATCCTAATGATCTGAGTGATTTGTTGGGTTTATATTCAGTGACCATATCTGCAATGTATTGAGGTCCTAGGCCATTGAATGATTGATATACCAGAAATAATACTTTAAAATCAATCCTAAATGTAACTGGGAGCCAATGTAATGACCTGAGGACTGGTGTGATACACTCTTAAAAGAAGTAGAACCTTTGGAGTTCAATGAAGAACTTCAAAGTGCAAATATGAACTTCTAATTATCAAAAAGGTTCAAAGTTGAACTTACAGGTTCTATAATGATTCACTTGTCAGTGTGTTTTATCTGTATGTGTGTTTTTATCGCCGACCACCCCACACAATTCTAATGGCATGATAATCTTGAAGGGCCCCATGTTTTTGTAAATTTTTAAAGCACAAATTAAAGATAACAAAAAAAAAAAGTTCAGTTTTACATTCATACATGAACAAGAAGCTGTTCAATGTTAAATGGAGAGGCTATAAAGTGACATTCTTGGCCCTAGAAATAGACTGTGTTCAATATATCCAGAGACAACCATAAGTCATTTAAATGTTCACCAGTTGAAGAGGACACTATGCATTTTAGGAGCAAAAATCATGGTTACTAAAACATTATACAATAAAAATAAAAAACATTCGGTTTCACTTTATTTTGATGGTCCCTTTAACACATTCTGTTGACTATAAGTAACGTTGCTCCTACATGTCTAATAACTCTCATTAGAGTGTTAGTTGAGTATTAATAGACTGGTAGGGTTGGTGTTAGATTAAGTTGACATGTAGTTGCAAAATTACTTATAGTCAGTAGAGTGTCTGTTGGAGGACCATCACAATAAAGTATATGCAGATATTAAGCAGACAGTCAACTAATACTCCAATGAGAGTTAGTTGACATATAGTTGCAAAGCTACTTATAGTCAATAGCATGATCAAAAGGGACCATCAAAATAAAGTGTTACCAAACATTCTAGGGCACCTTTAATAAAATGTAGCTGTTTGAAAACCGCTGAACTGACCCCAAACCAGCCCAAATTTTGTCCACCCGCCCAAACCCCTTTTTACCCGCACAATCAAATTCAAAACCGCCCAATTGGGCTTAATTGTAATTCATTCAAATTATATGTAGTGAAGAAAATAAGTATTTGAACACCCTGCTATTTTGCAAGTTCTCCCACTTAGAAATCATGGAGGGGTCTGAAATTGTCATCGTAGGTGCATGTCCACTGTGAGAGACATAATAAAAAAAAAAATATCCAGAAATCACAATGTATGATTTTTTAACTATTTATTTGTAAGATACAGCTGCAAATAAGTATTTGAACACTTGTCTATCAGCTAGAATTCTGACCCACAAAGACCTGTTAGTCTGCCTTTAAAATATCCACCTCAACTCCATTTATTATCCTAAATTAGATGCACCTGTTTGAGGTCATTAGCTGCATAAAGACACCCGTCCACCCCATACAATCAGTAAGAATCCAACTACTAACATGGCCAAGACCAAAGAGCTGTCCAAAGACACTAGAGACAAAATTGTACACCTCCACAAGGCTGGAAAGGGCTACGGGGAAATTGCCAAGCAGCTTGGTGAAAAAAGGTCCACTGTTGGAGCAATCATTAGAAAATGGAAGAAGCTAAACATGACTGTCAATCTCCCTCGGACTGGGGCTCCATGCAAGATCTCACCTCGTGGGGTCTCAATGATCCTACGAAAGGTGAGAAATCAGCCCAGAACTACACGGGAGGAGCTGGTCAATGACCTGAAAAGAGCTGGGACCACCGTTTCCAAGGTTACTGTTGGTAATACACTAAGACGTCATGGTTTGAAATCATGCATGGCACGAAAGGTTCCCCTGCTTAAACCAGCACATGTCAAGGCCCGTCTTAAGTTTGCCAATGACCATTTGGATGATCCAGAGGAGGCATGGGAGAAAGTCATGTGGTCAGATGAGACCAAATAGAACTTTTTGGTCATAATTCCACTAACCGTGTTTGGATGAAGAAGAATGATGAGTACCATCCCAAGAACTACTGTGAAGCATGGGGGTGGTAGCATCATGCTTTGGGGGTGTTGTTCTGCACATGGGACAGGGCAACTGCACTGTATTAAGGAGAGGATGACCGGGGCCATGTATTGCGAGATTTTGGGGAACAACCTCCTTCCCTCAGTTAGAGCATTGTAGACGGGTCGAGCCTGGGTCTTCCAACATGACAATGACCCGAGGCAAACAGCCAGGATAACCAAGGAGTGGCTCTGTAAGAAGTATATCAAGGTTCTGGCGTGGCCTAACCAGTCTCCAGACCTAAACCCAATAGAGAATCTTTGTTGCATTCATTGCAAACAAAGGCTACTGTACCAAATATTAACATTGATTTTCTCAGGTGTTCAAATACTTATTTGCAGCTGTATCTTACAAATAAATAGTTAAAAAATCATACATTGTGATTTCTGGATTTTTTTTTTGTAGATTATGTCTCTCACAGTGGACATGCACCTACGATGACAATTTCAGACCCCTCCATGATTTCTAAGTGGGAGAACTTGCAAAATAGCAGGGTGTTCAAATACTTATTTTCTTCACTGTATTTTTCATCATCATTCATTAAAAAGCATTATATCATCATCATTAGGCACACAGTAGTTGATGCAACACTTTATTTATTTATTTTAATTAAACAACATACTATATAACACAATATGTAGGCCTACTTAAAGCTACAGTCCACAACTTTTCTTCTTTGTCACCATCTCTGTTCGAAATCTGTAACTGCAGTTATTCGCGGAATTATCATCTTTACGTGGGTTGTAAATCGGCATGAAACAGCGCGGATGAACACAGTGTTTTGAGGCGGGTGCTGTTGTCAATCATTGCGCTGTGTGGATACTGTCATTCAGAATCACAGATTCACTTTTTGAAAGTTTTACCAACATAAGAATTTTTACCGGAAAATGTCTTCTGAACAAGTAACATCCATTTTTGTTCTGATCAACTAAGAGGGAAAAAGCATTCGACATGACAAGCGATCGTTAGATTTAATCAGCGCGATTTAAGTTACAGCAACCGTGCAAATTATACGTTGTTCTCAAATTGTTCATGTTAACAACATCAGCATTGCGTGACTAACGTTATTTCATGTGTTTTATGATTACCTGTGTAGTTCAGAATTCATATTCTCCATAATAGCTAAACGAGAAAGGCACAACAAAGGAAACTCCATAACTGTGTGAATTAAGAAAACGTGTTACACGATTGAACTATTGAAATGTCTTACTTGTTCAGCAGAAAAAAGCCGCCTCTTCTTCCGTTTCGAACCCCTTTAAAACACGGAGTTCACCCAACTTTCAAAAGCCCCACCGATGATTATCCTTGTGTTCGCATGAGACGGTTTCTTTCTCTTCCACCTTAAATCCGAAGTACGAAGTCTTTTGGGTTTTATAACTGGTTAATCTCCAGTTGACACTGATGATTGTTGTTTGGATCTTTCTGGATCGGCCATAAGTTTAATCATGTAAAGTGCTACGGGAAAAGCCTATACATCTCTACATCTCCTCACGCGCAGTATAGCCGGCTAGCCGAAACTCCTTTATGTGTACGGGTGTGACGTAATGATGCAAACACATGCTCGAATTTCCCACGGAAACCCACCAGTACCACTGGAATTAAAATCATTATTACAAGCTAACCGTTTTGAATCTAGCTATGACAAGCAGATAGTTTTGAACACTGGCTGAAGATGTTTTTTTTTTTAAATAATTATTTTGGTTAAAAAAGTTACGGACAGCAGCTTTAAATGAATAATTTTGTCTAATGATAAATGAGTAAATGAGTCCTGCCTGTCGTGACATTAGCGTACATGCTGTTGATTACTTAAATGATAAGTTGTTTCCTCACAAAAGTTTGTTTAGTGTAGTGAAGCCTTCTCTCCATTGACATCCATTTATAAAAAAACGGCCTCTGGTCTCCTTTCCTGCGTACCAGCGTTAGCATTAGTTGTTGCGTTTTTTAGGCTAAAGGTTGCAGGCTTGTCATCTAGCGGCTTTGTACCTACGACACCTTGATTGATCGTCTGACACCAGCAATCCTATAAAACATTGCTCCTCAAACCTGTGGGGATGTCCCATCACTGCACATTTTGAATGGCTGCGTTTAAGTCAAATTTTTTTTATCCCTTGCTAACTTCCCTCCATATAGTTCACTCTGATGTAAGTGCCCACTAATGGCGGAACCCTTTAAATGTGTTTAAATGGAACACCCTATAAGCCCTTGATCACTTTGAATCTGCAATTGAGCTGATTTATTATTTAGCCTACAATTTAAAAAAATGATAACACAAAAATGATAACAATACAATAAACTATAACAGTCAGCTTAAGGTAGATAAACGTATTATACTATTAAATGTCAAAATAACTCCAATATCACAGTCGTGTGGGTGGGGTAAATTAAGTATGATCTGCTATGTCATCCCAATCATGTTGCATTGTGGTCTATGTCTACCTGAAGTGTATATTGCGTAGACTTGATCGCAAATCAAAATAAAGGGGTTGAGGGTCTGTCCAAATAAACTTGTTGAAGTTGAACGCACTTCAAAATGGTCATTGGACTCACACAATTTTAGTCCTGTTGTTAGAAGAGGGCGACAAAAATTAAAGTGGTGGGTTTGAGATACACTCCTATAAAGCAACCTGTCCTTCTCTTGTCAGACTTGTTGCTCGCTTGCTGTTTGCCATTGATCTTATTAGTTAGTATTTGGGGTATATCAGTCATTTTAAGTGATTTGAGAAAGTTTGTATGATTGCTTGTTTGAAAGATATTTCGTGTGATTGACTAGTTTGGACATTTGTGATTACAACTAATGCCTGTTTACTGTCCTGATTTTAGTTTTGCCCTATACTGATTTTACTTTTTTTCTATTGTTTATGCTTAGAGAGTTAGGGAAATTATATTTTCTTTTCTTTCATGAAGTTTGGTTAGAGGGAAACAAGTCTTGTCGGCTCCTCAAGTCAAATCCCCAATTTGTATGACTGTTTCTCAATATTAAATTAAAACATTCATTTGCCTATTATTATGTTAAATCTTTGCGGTTTTATCCAATGCCTTTAATTTTTTCCTTTTGCGTCCCTCACCCCTATTGGAATAACACTTATTAAAAACAAGATTCATCTTCTTTTGTGGTAAAAAATCAAGTCCCCCGTTCGCTTGGGTCTATACTTCTGTAAGTGAACTCTGAACTGAATGATCTGTGCTGACCAGGTGTAGGAAGTGCCTCGCCCTCAAAAGAGTCTTTTTTTTTTTTTCAAAGCACGAACTTTGTCACTCCTGCTTCACCTATACGAGAACAGGAAGAGCAAGCGGCCAACGTTCACGGAAACAAAAAATGTCAGGATCCATCAAAGTGCTCAGTCTTCATTGCAACAAGATTAATAAAAGCACAACTTTTACTAGTGGGGACATTGTGGAGGGGGAAGTTGTTTTGGAAGTGACCAAAGAAATAAACGTGAACAGTTTTTTTGTGAAGCTCACGGGAGATGCAAACGTACGCTGGACTGAAAAAACAGGTTTTGACGAAACAACCTACAGCGACCATGACAGATACTTCAAACTAAAGCAATACTTCATTCAAGTGAGCTCAAAGAAAGGTGAACTTGCACAATATAAAAGTATGCATAAATAAAGACTATTAAAAATGTGTATGCTATGTACCTGTCAAAAGTTTGGAAACATTGCAATTTTAAATATTTTTGAAAGAATTCTGCTTACCAAGGCTGCATTTATTTAATCAAAAATACAGTAAAAATAGTAATATTGTGAAATATTATTACTTTTTTCTATTTTAAGAAATTTAAAGGGTACCCCGACTAGTGTGGCATGTTGGCCTTATAAGATTAACGTGGGCGTCAGCTATAAAAAGGTGATACAAAAACACTCCAAATGTTTTTAGTTTTATTAAAAAAAGCCGAAAATCCGTTCACTCGTAGGCCGCCATTGTTATTTACGTCTCAATGCATTCTGGGTAGTGACGTGTAAAGGTTGTAGTTGGTTGAGCCTAGCCGCTGTAGCCGCTTCGTTTATTGTTTTTCCAACGTACCGGATAGCTAGCTAAGTTTTGACAGTAGTGAGATGAACACGTCTGCCGTTCAGCCTTTTCAGTTTGAACCCGAGCGCACCGTAGGCTTAAATCAAGAGAATAACGCGGTGTCTGTGCGGCAACTGCTTGCCAATGCCAAGCGAGAACGACCGCGTTTGCTGTAAAGAGCTTAGTATAGTCAGTATAGTCTGAGATTTCAGATTTTAAATATGTAGAGCACGGCAATTTAGTGCAATGGTAATTATTAATATTGTAATTGTAAGATTGAAAATGTACATGAGGTAGATGAGCAGAATAGTGTTGACTTTGTTCAGTGTAAAAGGGGGTTGCACACCGGTCCCGGACGAGAAGCGCCGCGCCGCGTCTCTGACAACTCGAGGTATCGCACACCGGACGCGCACTTTGTCAGTTTATGGGCAGCAATATTGTTATATTTAAGGACATTATGGAAATAAGATATGTCTGTACTATGTTATGATTGTACTGTACAATTAAATACAATCGTTGCAGTCTGAATTCACTTTGCCTCAGAGCGTCTGTTAACTTGCTCAAAATCCGGTAACATCAGCAATTTTCATTCAACCAGCCGATTTCTGTAAATGAATGTAAAACTAAATGTATATTGCTGCGCAGGGTGAAGTCAGTATATACATTAACAACGATTTGAGACAAATAAATGTAAATTTAATATAAAACTATGTAAATGGTGCTCTGTGGCGCGGCAGGATTTTGAACAAGATCCGAGAGGGTATTTCTATGCGTTCAACTACATAGTGACAGCTTAGGGAAAATAAAGCAAACGACGGCGGTAGATGACTTATTAAATTATTTATACCGATAGTACGATCGTCTGATCTATAGCCTACCCAGGACAGCTGCTGACAAAAAGTGGAGCTCTTTACAGCAAACGCTCTCGTTCTCGCTTGGCATTGGCAAACTGCCGCAGACACCATCTATTTTGCCCCACTCTCGCTTCCTCAACTCTCTGATAATCTTCATTTTCATGTAACTCTTGAGTAGGCCTATCGTTATCCGCGTTATTCTCTTGATTTAAGCCTACGGTGCGCTCGGGTTCAAACTGAAAAGGCTGAACGGCAGACGTGTTCATCTCGCTACTGTCAAAACTTGGCTAGTTACAACCTTTACACGTCACTACCCAGAATGCATTGAGATGTAAATAACTATGGCGGCCTACGAGTGATCGGATTTTCGTCTTTTTTTAATAAAATCAAAAACATTTGGAGTGTTTTTGTATCACCTTTTTATAGCTGACGCCCACGTTAATCTTATAAGGCCAACATGCCACACTAGTCGGGGTACCCTTTAAAAATGTAATTTATTCATGTGATAAAGCTGAATTTTCAGCATCATTACTCCAGACTTCAGTGTCACATGATCATTCTGAAATAATTCTTATATGCGCTGCTCAAGAAACGTTATAATGATCAATGTTATTATAAAATATTATTTATTTATGTGTTCATAAACAGGAAATAATAAGTCCTCATAGTGAACTTACAAGCCAAAATAGGGACAGATGTTTGAAAAAGGAGTATTAAAGAATAAAGAAATTATGGAATGGAAATAATATCTGACAACTAGTATTTCTTTCTGTCTACAGGACAAGAAAGGAATGCCACACTTGTACGTGGAGAAACTTGTAAGGAAGAGGTTTTTCATACAGATTTCCACAATTTCTGCTATTTAATAAGTTATTGTTTTATTGAAATGTAATTACAGTAAATATTTAGTATCCGTCAGGAGTTATTAAATAATGAAGCATCCATCTTGTTTTCTCATTCACTTCCTCACACACATTATGTCAGAACACAGCAGTTCAGTAGTTCACGCTTCCATATCAAAATAGTAGTCCACAACACAATTTTTTTCATGAACACAACAAATACAAAAAAAATGTAAGTTACATGACAACCGAAAAGAGTATATAGTGACAGTAGACTAAAAAGCTTGTTGAAAAAGTTACAATATCACAACTCTCTTTTAACTCATATTATGCCTTGTGTTTCTCAGATGGACCAGTGATCAGACCAGGAAGTCATGTTTTTCCATTCAGACTTCAGCTGCCTCAACAGTGAGTGATACAATACAATCTTCAAATATGTGCACAGTGAAATAACAATATTCGGCAGGTGTGATTCACAGCCCATTAACACAATGGACAGAATACATTCCCTAGTAAAAGCTAAACTGACCCCCAAATAATCATCCTCTGAAAAAGAAGATGCTAGTCATATTGACGGCATAGAAGTACACAATATTCGCTTTTAAAAATACTATTATTTGCTTATTATTCTACAATGTTTGCTTTAATATGCTAATAGTAAAATACGAACAGATATACAACTGTTATTCTGATTAAATGAAAAACCTACTATCATGCAAGTGACAATGGTTTTATTTACTTGCTAATGCATATGTATTGCATACATTACCATATTATGCACTATGTAATATATACTATAATACTTGTCAGTATTTGTGAGAAACTAAATATTTTTTACCTTAATTTCAGAAATATGCCTGCTTCTTTTGAAGGATATTATGGTTGGGTTAGGTACTTATTGATGGTAAAGCTGAAGAGGTCTTGGAAGCCAACATCTACTATTTGTGGGGAGTTAACCTTTTTGCCCAGGAATGATGGCACCAATGATCATTTACTGGTATGAATTATAATACCATGTTTGACTCTTTGGCGCTCATCCATTGATAAATGGAGAGATTATGTAACTGCTCTGTTATCAAAACTCAAGTAATGTGATTTAAATTATTTGCTTTTAGAGGAAATACAATTCTAGTTCCCTTTCAAGGGAACTTGCGCTGCGTATATTGACACTTTGGGAATGCTCTGTGTGATTACATCTTGAAGCACATGTGTAATCAGTCCAATGGTGTGGCGTCACAAACCAGGAAACTATAAAGCCTGCCCAAACCAAGCAGCGCTAGCTTCTGTGTCTTTAGTAAGCGCTCTCTGTGAAACCGTTTGTCTTATTTGGTGTTGTCTGTCTATCAAAAAAGAACAATATGGCGAGCAAGCAGCATTTTAGAGTGTGTGTGCCCCCCTGCCCGTGTTATCTTACGGGTGGACACTCACACAACCTTTGTGTTGTTTGTTTGGGTGAGGAGCATGCACGGTCAGCGCTTGAGGGCTCATGCTTATGAGGAGCTATAGTTGAGGTTGTGACGCAGCCTGTTCCCAGGATAAGCATTAACTGGCCAGCAGGACATTCGCTCAAAAAACAAACTGGATGAACGTTTCCTGCCATCGCGCTCACAACCTCAAGGCCGGGGCCTTCTGTTTTTTCCCGATCTCCACACTGAGGTGTCGAGATTGTGGAATAAACCAGTCATAGTGCACAAACCTCAGACTAGAATTTGTGGAAAACAATTTCTTTTTTTCATATTCATATTCAAGCATCACAGAGAAGGGCAGACAGCGACCAAGGCACCTCTGGCATAATGTCAATAACACTTCTACAAGTGACTAAACATGCCTAAATTACCGAAAAAAATTCAGGTACCCAACCTAGGTATTATTAAAATGTGAATGGTACCCAACCCTATGCATATGCACGCCCAAGGTGTCAGGCCTGTGAAGGCAGTCCCCTCCGAAGCAAAGTGGAT
Organism: Semotilus atromaculatus; assembly: GCA_031834385.1. NCBI lineage: Eukaryota > Metazoa > Chordata > Actinopteri > Cypriniformes > Leuciscidae > Semotilus > Semotilus atromaculatus. The sequence continues at coordinate 1,325,638 of JAULUF010000035.1, forward strand.
AATACCTAATTATACGGTGCCCACTTCCTTTCGGTGCCCTCAGGGGGCCATTCTGCCAACCCCGCCACCGTGTGTGCTTCGGGGTGCCGCAGTCTCTGGCGAGTACATACAGTATCTCAGTGTCCACCCGGAAACGTAGTGGTCCTGGGATGCCCGCCCCCTCCAAGGAGGGATCTAAAAGAGTCAATCACCGCAGCGCAAGATCCCTTGAAAAGGAACGCCTCAGTTATGACTGTAACCTCGGTTCCCTGAAGAGGGAATGAGACGCTCGTCACCTTGCAGTGTTGGCAAGCTACTTGGAAAATGTAGTGAGCTAAGCTAGCAGTTACTCTACATTATATTTAGCTTCACTACACTGAAGCTACCTCCCTGGGAAATGTAGCAAGCTAAGCTACAGCAAAATGGCAAAAGTAGCTTACTACATCTAAGCTATTTTTTTGTTATTCATTTTTATCATTTTTAAACATCATGTCAGTCAAAGGCAGGCATAATTTATCAGTTCAATTGTTTATTTACAAACGGTTCCAAACCAAAAAAAAAAAAAAAAAAAACATAACTATATAAAACCATATAACTATATAAAACTAAAACAAAACCAGGTGTCAAGAGTGTGTGCATCTTTCCATTAAGCAAATTTCTCAAGTGTCAGCCCAAAGATTGAGATTGGTACGTGATGTCCATGTCCATGTCACAGAATGTGGTGGTAATGCATTTTAATTTTTCTGTTTTTTTCCGTTTTAATATTTTTGGACTCCCATTGTAATGATTAAATTCAATTTTAGTGATCAAAAAGCATGTGTAATTAATTGAAACCATGAAACTTATAAAAATAAACAATCATCTACCTAGAATGTGAAATTGAATTTATTTTGGCATAGTTAAATAACAAGAGTTCAGTACATGGACATGACATACAGTGAGTCTCAAACACCATTGTTTTCTCCTTCTTACTTAAATCTCGTTTTGGAAAAACACCCCTGAAAAACAGGCGAATCTCCACATAATACCGACTGTGACACAACAGTCAGGATCATTAATATGTACGACTCCAAAAATTTGCATATGCCAGCCCATGTTCAATTACAGGCGGAACTGCGCCCGCCGAAGCATGGCAGTTGTTCAGTGTTTGGATGTACAAATGAACACAAAGGTATTTAGTTCCTTCATCCGAGCCTCTGAAGAAACAATGGGTTAATTTTATTTTCTCTGGAAATTTCCAAACATTTCACCGACGAGACTGTTTCCTCAATTTGGGCCAATACAGAGCGGGCCTCGATCGATCGAGCTACCAAGCAACACTTTCTGGATGTGTAATTGTTCAAGTTCAGACAGGTAATCTTTCTCTCAAAATCGTTCAATACTATATTTACATCATCGTGTTTGCATTGGTGAAAGCATTAGAGAGAGTGCAGAAACTGCGTTGCAATGATAAGATCTTTATTCTCGCGATCAACACACCGTCATCTGTTTGCTCAATGCTCATCACGGCAACATTTTATGTGATGGGAATAGATCTAAATACTTTAAAAACATCTCACGATTCGTTAATCTCGATAGCTGTAATAGTAAAAACGTATAATATCTGTAGTAAAAGTATTCAATAGGGTTTCACATGTAATACGTAGCTATTTCATATGCAAGCATGTCAGCCAATCACAGCAGAGGCCGGTTACACACAGCAGACACGCCTCTTCAAACAGAGCGTTTGGGCTCAGGGCTAAAATCAGGCTTGGAAAAATGCCTTTTATTTCTAAATTATGACTATTTTTGATCTAAAAAACATACTAACATTATAAGGGCAACCTAGAAAACATTATACAATAAAAATAAAAACCATTCTAGGGCACCTTTAAAATTAATTCAATTTAGGGCACTATTACATGTATTTATACCAAATTTTGTTTTTGTTTTCTTGATTCCATTTTAATGGTTTAATTACATTGTAATAATAACCAATGATTTAAAATGTAATGATTTAAGCAAAACTTTCTTCAAAGGTTAAACCAACCTTTTATTTTTGACGGGTTGCCGTGTAGACCTTCAAGTCTCTGTGTGTTTTTATGATATGACCATAGTTTTTCTCAAATCAAGCTGAAATGCTGCTGAAGTGACTCTCAGAGCGGCTGTGTAGATAAAGTCCATGCAATGTCCTCATATAAACTGAAACCATTGCGAGCGTCATGCATGCCTCAGTGTGTGTTTGAGTGTTGTGGTAAATGTGGTAAACTTCATCAAATGGTTCATTCAGAGACACGCAGAACATGCATGATTCCTATTTAAATACTCTTTATGTGAATATTCGCAGACACTAGTCTATATCGCGATTTTATTTAAATTTACTGACCTACTTTTCATCCAAGATATGACAATTCCGTGAATTTCCGCGTTATACAGTAAATTCCGTTTTTTATGCCTGGATTCCGCAATTCTGTCTGTGTTTTCGGCATCGCGGGAATGAAATATACCAACCGCCGTAAAAGACATGAAGAAGTCATCGTCACTTACTGTATTCAGGATCAGTGAGCAGTTGTATTTCCGATTTGAGCTTGAACTTTAGAAATGCTTGGGGAAATGTAGCTTGTGTAGCGTGGACGCTACCGCATTACTTGATAAAAAAAAAGAGCTTCGCTACTGAAAAGCTATTTGATTCAGAAAACAGCGACGCTACCACCACGCTACTGAGAAATGTAGTTAAACTAGTAGCGTCACTACTTGTAGCGACGCTACTGCCCAACACTGTCACCTTGTCATACCTCCTACATGCCTGTCAGAGACTTACTTCAGATTATCAAGAGGCTAGTGCTGCTTTGTTCGGGGAGGCTTTATAGTTTCCTGGTTCGTGACGTCACCCGCCTCTGACGTTCTGCCACACCATTGGACTGATTACACATGTGCTTCAAGAACGTAATCACACAGTTTTCCCACAGCATCTATCTACGCAGCGCAAGTTCCCTTGGAAGGGAACTAGAATTACATTTCCTCTAAAAACAAATAATTAGCAAAAGCCTCTAAGTCCGTCTAACGTTTTCCTTTAATATTAACATTTTTATCAGGCTCCTATGTATAGGTTTCTACCTAAGTACTGACATTTCTGAATGGGCTGAGGCTGGGATTTAGTGAGTTTGAAGTGAAAGTATTTGATGAACGTATAATATGTGCGGAGAGCATTCACTCAATATTATTATCTAATTTTAGACATAGGTGGCTTTTAGAGGCTTTTGCATAGGAGATCTTCAAATATATAAATAATTCATTATTTATTTTCTTCATACAGGAACCACAATCTGGCACACAAGACAAGAAGATGAAACTATTCAGCTCAGGAAAAATTTCATTGACTGCAACAACAGACAAAACTGGCTATATGCAAGGTGACCTGGGTAGCTCTCAGTCAAAGCTGCATAGACTGAAGTGTCTATCCCAATTTCAGTTTGTCTATTTTTTATTACTGATAGCCTATGTTGTCTCTAATTCCTTATTATTGCTGCAGGTGAAACAATCACAGTTTTTGTTGATATTGACAACTCTTCATCTCGTGACGTCAAGCTAAAGTACAGCCTCATCCAGCAACAGATGTTCCTTGCTGGCAGAACAACTAAAAGAAAATTGAGACACATAATTCACGAGACTAAAGATTGCATCACATCTGGAGAAAAGCCAAAATTCATAGTAAACCTGAAGCTTCCACGTGACCTGACTGTCACGACTGAAAACTGCAGAATTATAAATGTGCAGTACCAACTCAAGGTGCTATTTCGTCTTCCTTGGTTGCCATTTTTAAAGGGATAGTTCATCCAAAAAAAAAAAGAAAAGAAAATTCTGTCATCATTTACTCACCCTCATGTCATTCTAAACTTTTATGGCTTTCTTTCTTTCTTTGTGGAAGACAAAAAGTATTTTGAAAAATGTCCTAGTGTTATTTTGTCCATAGAGGTCAGCATGCATCCATTCATGTTGTTTTGGATTGAATTAATCACTCAATCATTCTTTTGTGTTTGAAGAAAGAACATTTTGAAACAACGCAGGGTAAATGATGACAGAATTTTCCGTTTTGACAAACATTCGAGAAATTTGTGAACATTAGTTCTGTATGTAGTACAAGACGACATTGAGTGCAAAAGATGACTTCCTATAAAAGAGTAAAGCAAAAATTAATAATTTGATCTGTTTTCTCTCTCTTCCAGTTCACTTGATTTCTGTACACGGTTGTCTTTCAGGTCTCTCTGGATGTGTCTTTTTCTTCAGATCCAGAAGTTATGTTCCCTGTGGTTATTCTTCCAGGAGATCAATAATGTCCTCCCTATCAAAGCCCACCTCGGGGATTCCAGCCATATCTGCCTCCTCAGCCTAACCTTGTGCCCTATCCTGGTGAACAACCACCTTCATATGCAGATGTTTACCCTAATCTGAATCACCCTTCAGAGCTGCCCTATCCAGGAGCTGCTGTCTGAGTCTGTCCATGTTCCTGTCTGAGTTTGCCTGTGTTCCATAGTTAGTTTCCTTGGTTGTTAATTAGTCCCACACATCTGTTTTGTTTTCCGTTGATTACTGTATCTTTATTTAAGCCTTCAGTTTCCTCAGTGTATTGTCTGGTATTGTTTGTATTTGATGTTGTTATCTATTGAGTTTGTTACTGCAATTATTATTATTTGACTCTCAACATACACACAAATCTCTAGGCATCAAATACTCTAACCCCCTATTCAAGATTAGTCTCACATATAAAGTCTAAGTATTAGGCTACAATAAAACTTGGTGCTTGGAACTTCCAAGCATCTTAGCATGAATATATCAAAGACATAGCTTCTGTCTTTTTTTTTTTTTTTTTATGCAGAACAGTCCAAAGCGGATAACCCCAAAATGTCTTACATTTCAGTTGTGATCATGCATCTATTTCACCAGGCATTTGTAAATTCAAATGGGATTTTGAACACACTGTACATCCCCACCCCCATCCACACTTGCACACAAAGTAAAGTTCCTTAATGTCAACAGTCTGACAGATCAGCCCAACCCATGTTTACTTTTCTCTGACCATTTCAACAATTTCTTCTAGTTTATTATTTCTACTGTGAAACTGTGTTGTGTTGTTCAGCCATGTTCACACACCAGGTACACATTTTCAGTCTACATACACGTTTACTCTACTTTAACATGAACATTAATGTTAGTTGCTAAAGTGTTTAATGTTAACATTTTAGAAACTTACTTTTATCAAGGACCTGTAGCCTACTTGCCATTGTAAGTCACACTGAAACAAAAATATCTGCTTAGAAAAATAAGTTAATTTAAACAATATAGGTCAGCTCCAACCAGGAAAATTATAAGGCTATTGTTTATAACTTCAATTGGTTTCGAATTACAGGTCTTCAATAAACCACTAGAGGGAGGCAGAGTCCATCGTAATTCACACACTCCTAACAGCGACTAAAGCGACTAAAGCAAGACACAGAGGAACGCAAGAGTTTCTGCAGCCGCAGGGTGGAGCATTAGTTTTAACAACTTGAACCAACATGCCCTGTAGGTCTAAATCTGCTAGTGAAATTATGAAAATCAACCTCATCTATAATATGGTCTCAGTACCTATTATTTCTGCTTCTTCTCCTTATGCCATCTTTACAAAGGAAACCGAAGCTCATCATAGAAATGGGTTACACACAGTTAACACAAATGCTTTAAAACAGGAATAACAGTTGTATTACATTAATATTTTAAATAGAACAATTTGGGAGAAGGATTTGACTGTGTAAGTTGGCCCAATATCTGGAAATAAATATCTAAAAGGCAAACTCGGTTCAATTGATATATTTTGGGTTTTAAAGCTGGAACCAATTGGCATCAATTCATCTTTATCTAACATGGCAGCATGCCATGAAAATGCCATTGACCTCCAGGTAAATCTCTTTATCAATGTCTGATACATTTTTCTGCATTTAAGCACGCGGTACATTTTTTAAATAAATTCACTATTTTGAACAAACACATTGCATTATTTAAGTCATCATATGTTGGAAAAAATCTAATTGTTTAAGGTGTTTTATGTTCCTGTTGTGCATTTCCCTTGAGTAAACAGAGCACAAATTCACTCATAACATGTTACTCTATAACAAACTGTTCAAATATTAATGTGGAGCTCTACCTAAACTGTGAAAAAAATGTTAGACTTCCACGTATTCTCTTAACACACTGCTCAGCTGTTCGCTGTTATTTGTCTCCTGAATCCCCGGTCAAAGAACTGCACAAAAAGCGGAAGAAGGGGGACGGATAAGAGAGTTATGCGCATGCGCACTAACTTGTTTTTCACAAGAGCAGCGCTTAAAGTGAGCCGGTGGCGAAATCTCGCTGTCTTTCATTGCAGACCATCAAGCCTTCACCGAGACGCGATAACAGCATATTTTGCTGTTATTCAGCTCTCGCAGCTCAATGACACTATCCAGTGTCAACTCTTGCTTTTTTTCATAAGAGATTATTTTCATAGACTTTGGCCGTGTGATTTGTTTTTGTCTAAAAAAAAAACTTTGTACATTTTATTTTCTTGCCACCATGGTGCTAGGAAAGGTAAAGAGCTTCGTTGTAAGCTACGACTGTCTAAATGACAGCAATGTCCCTGTTTTCTCAAGTGGGGACTCCGTCTCAGGAAGAGTTATTATTGAAGTCACAGGGGAGATTCGTGTGAAGTCACTTAAAATACATGCAAAAGGATTTGCAAAAGTTCGTTGGACAGAATCACGAAATGCTGGATCCAACACTGCCTACACTCAAAATTATACAGAAGAAGTGGAATATCTGAATCATAGAGACATCCTTATTGGCCACGAAAGAGGTAAGAATACAGATCAAACATGCGTGTAGATTTGTCCCCAAAAGAGCAGTTGAATGTACCGGTGGGATGGATGCTCAGTGGTCCAGGATGGCATGACATACTTTGGATGCTGCACACAGTACTTGACCGGTGGATCTGTAGACAGTATTGTATATGCATTTATTTTCTTTATCGATTGTTTCGATGTATTCATTTGTTGGATTCGATTGGCTTATTAAATAAAAATACACCATAGCGTTACACGGAACATTACATGGCAGACTCATGATCAGTCATTCAAAAAATGATTTGTCAATAGGCTAACGTTACTCATGGTCATGGATGCTTAATTTTCCCTATTCCGTTTAGATCGCATAAATGCGTGATATTCAGCACATTTATTTATTTGATTCTGGACTACACTTCAACATTCTTTCAGGTGTCAGTGACAGCTTGAATGAATGGTGGCCACACAGTTTGCTCATCTCATGCTACAGCCTTATGAAAAAACGAGATTCGTCTTCGGTGCTCCACCGCTCTACATTTCTTTTGGAAAAAACAACGTGCATAAATTTCATATAATATCACATTAATTAGACCATTTTCAGCATAATGTCTTAAGTTTCCACCCATTGTTAGAAGCGGTTCAATCCTGTTTTGATGCAGTGTCTGGCCGTTCTTGTCTCTGATTGGTGGAGGCGCCAACGTGTCTTCTGTGACATCATGCTTTTGCGGAAAGTGAGAAAAACAGCAACTTTGCACCAGTGGCTGTAGTATGCAACCTTGCACATATACAGTAGCTATTACATTTAAATGCATTTAGTGGTCCAGTAACGTTGTTCCATAAAACATCAATGCTGACTGACAACCTCGCTGCATAATGTTCTTGCATACACTATTGGACTTTTCACACTTGAAATTGGCCAGGGTCCTTCTAAATTTGAGTAATAGTATTCCTGTAAACTGGTTTCACACTGTATATTTACAAACCCTCATTTGCATATTTATGAGGTCGACAATTTTTATTGTACAGATACAGCTTGCGACCTGTTTTGATAACTGCAAGTGTTTCGGTAGAAGTATGTCTGCTCTGACTGTTTAAGCCACTAAAACGTTTGCTAAAAAGCAAAAACAGCCGTCTCTTTTTAAGTTCTGTTCGACATTTTTAATTTTCTCTCCGCGCGTTCCACAGTTTCTGCAACTGTGCAGGGCTAATGAATATTGAATGAGGTAAGCACCGAGGCAGCTCATTGGTTGTCTGTTACCAAACAACTTGATAACGTTCTACCGCTGCATTTTTCCACAATATTGACTGAGCAGGACTTCAAAACACAGGGTTGCAAAATTACAAGTGTGAAACGTTGCTTTACCCTGGAGGAAATGTGACTTCAATACACCCAAATTGTATAAATAACATTTTCCATATTCAGTCTTTTCTTTGTTGTGAAGTTTTGGTTAGCCTGAGCTGGCTTCTGGTACAGAACGAGCCAGTCAATGTTTGAATGTTGAAACTTATTCGTTGTATAGCCTACGAATCAAGTAGTGCATGACTGTTAGTTGCATGCGTATTTTAATTTGAAATAAATTATTTCCCCTGTAAAGGTCTAATCTAAATAATGTGTCTAATTGTCATTTGCTGTTTCTGTATGAGTAATTGGTTTCAATAAAGATCAATTTATTATGGAAACTGGTCGTTTTTCTGTCGTTTCTGATTGCTGGTGTTTTCTTTTCTTTTATTAATTTAATTATTTGTCATATTTCTCTCACATGTTTTACTGAATGGGAGAACGCTCGTGAGGTCCACGCCGCAGCACACGAGTAGATTCAATTGGGAGGCGTGTACGCGGGAGCGCGCCGCCGCACAATGACTACGTAATGAGCGCTCCGGCGCAGGGAAGCAGTTGGCTCCGGTTTAGTCCGGTCTTCTCTTGCTGGATTCTGCCTTTGATTGACAGCTCCGTGCTTGTTTACCATGGCTCCGCTAAGCTGAATGGAGTGCTTACTGCTGAGCTGTCATAATGAAAGCCATCGGTGCTTTTTTGTGTTACACAAACATTATTTACCATTGGAATTTGGTTTCACATTTACCTTATGTTTCATGTGAACTGCAGTGGATCTTACGAGTATGTGTCCCATTCAGAATACATACTGAAACTTAATACACCTGGCTGTGCCTCAAGTGCAATAAATACATGTGATTTAAATGCTTATGATTCATCGGTACAATATAATTGTGATGCATATGATTTGCTGGGGTTTATGAGAATCAAACTACTTGTTTTATCAAAGTGTGCTTATTTTTAAATGTAAGCATTTAGCAGAAGTATCATGCTTATGTTTTAATAAATTAGATCATGTAACAAACAAGAAGATGATCAATGCTTTGGCAGGTAAGGTATATTTGGAATATTGTTCTCTTCTGTTTCAGATGATGATAACTCTGAGGAGGGACTTACCACTATTCATTCAGGAAGACATGAGTATGCATTCAGCTTTGAGCTTCCACAAACGTGAGTTTTGGTCAGATGTGCACCAAAGCTAATAATTTTTCATCTGTACTGTATGTTATAATTCTTATTTATATTTTCTTTGTGTTATGCACATGCAGACCTCTGGCTACCTCGTTCGAAGGGAAGCATGGCAGTGTGCGCTACTGGGTAAAGGCTGAGCTGCACAGGCCCTGGCTTCTGCCCATGAAGACCAAGAAAGAGTTCACTGTCTTTGAACACATCGACATCAACACTCCTCTCCTGCTGGTGAGTGTTCGCATCATTCGCATCCCTCTATTCGTCCTGATTCATCAATGCAATGTTGAAGAATAACCATTCAAGGTTCTTGCATTCTAAAGTTTTGGTATTCTACTTTGCACAGTCTCCTCAGGCAGGAACTAAAGAAAAGACGCTATGCTGCTGGTTTTGCACCTCAGGTCCAATCTCCTTAAGTGCCAAAATTGAACGGAAGGGTTATACTCCAGGTAAATCTTCTGACAATTAATATTTTCACTAGACATTTGGAACCCCACTGTATTTTTACATGATACTAGGGTGGCATCAAATGATTATTTTCGATTTATCGGTCAATTATTTATTTGATTAATCCAAAAGAAATAAAAATAATAATAATAATGTCAATTAAAAAGTAAATACATTTTTATCCTGTATTTACATAATTGTCATACCCCAAAAAAGTGCAATCTGAAGGCAATAGAAACAAATAGGCCTATAGTGACTATACTATAATGTGTCTATCTAGGGTATGTGCAGTTAAAAATAATTAAAATTTTATTAGAAAATATAATTAGAAATTAAAAATGTCCCTCTACTGTCACTGCTCTCATCAGAAATACAATTACTTGTGTCTCATGTTGAATTTCAAAATTGCTTTTAATGTGTAAAAGAAAATATTTTAGAATAATGTATATTTTAGTCTGAATTATTGTGCTATTCTACTCTCATCTGTCAAAGCACACGACGTGGCAAGGCACATTAAACTATAAGCTTTTGTTTGGAGCGCTTCATCTGATGCATTCTCGTCTGTAGAAAAAAATGTCCATCCTGAACTGTTTTCCAGATGCGTTTTGTCCATAGAAATGCGTTATTCACTATTGTAAAGTGACATGATTGGCGGATGTTTTCATACATAGTGTGTAGGCTGGATTAATCCTTAATCAAATTTGTTTTTGATTATTTTCATGGTGATTTGATCGATTCATTGTTGCAGCCCTACATTATACCCCTTGATACTTTTTGGTACCATTAACAATACATAATTTCTTTACACAGGAGAGTCCATTCAAATCTTTGCAGAAATCGAAAACTGTTCCTCGCGTATGGTTGTGCCAAAGGCTGCCATTTACCAAACGCAGACCTTCTTTGCCAAAGGGAAGATGAAGGAGATCAAGCAATTAGTGGCCAACATCCGAGGGGAGTCGCTTTCTTCAGGCAAGACGGAGACATGGAATGGAAAAATGTTGAAAATCCCTCCTGTATCACCTTCCATCCTCGACTGCAGTATCATTAGAGTGGAGTACTCACTCATGGTAAGTGTTTTAACATTTAACATCTCTAAATGCGCCGGCATTTTCTATAGCTTAAAAATGTAAATAATGCAGTAATTTCAGAGCAGCTTTTATGTCAATTTCAAGCAGCTAAAGAATCAGTTCCTTGAACACCCCTTATGCTTTCCACACATGCAGCTCCATTAACGATAAGGCGATTATGCCAAGTTCTCCTAGCACATACTGATAAGAAGATCAGCCTAAAAATATCTGATGAAATTCAGGCCATTGAGTGATAATGGCCTATTAACCCCACAAACCAATCTTTCATCGCTCGTATCTGAATATTAGAGTTTACTATTCCAATCCATCATGAATACATAAATTGTAGGAGGAAAAAAATATATGAAAGTGTTATTTATTTAGTTTCTTGCCTTTTGGCTAAAGCATTTCAAGTAATTGAAAATACTCTGGCACAATGACTAGGGCCATCCCTAGTTTTCTTCTTTTTTTTTTCTTTTTTTTTAAGCAGGATCCTTGTTTTGACTTTAACTGAAATCCTGACTCATCAAATAATGTTTCAGGGTCCAAGTCTATTCCGTTTAGCTGTTTATTTACCAAAATGAAATTTTGGTATGGAGATATAGGTTAGGATCATGATATTTTTCATTGGTAGTACTGCACACCATGAGTGTATATTAGCACAGTTTGTTTGCTTTTGGGATACGGGGAAGCATTTGGACCTGGAAACAGTGACAACCAGATGGTTTTACCAGTCATATTTACAAATCAAGGTGCACTATTTGTGAAATGATTAACCTAAAATCCCAATATTATTATCTGCAGGTGTATGTAGATATCCCAGGAGCCATGAACCTATCTTTAAACCTTCCCCTGGTGATTGGCACCATCCCCCTCCACCCTTTTGGTAGCCGTACATCTTCTGTGAGCAGTCAGTGCAGCATGACCATGAGCTGGTTAGGCATGGCCCTCCCTGAGAGGCCTGAAGGTAAGGAACTCTGCATGATACTGCCTGCTCATCCCCTAGGTTGTTAATTAAAGGAATAGTTCACTTCAAAATGAAACCACTTGTTTCGAGGCATGTTTACAATATAATTAGAATCCAGATTTGGTGTATATATGGAGGTCATGTGATTTGAATCCTGACTTACAGAGAGTGTTCTTTAAAATAAGACACCAAAAGAGGAAGAGGAGATAACATTGTACACAGAGAAGAAACAGATATGATGGTTGGCATAGCTACAGGATTAACATTTGCTTTTGCTGTACGCAGCTCCTCCAGCCTATGCAGAGGTGGTCACATATGAACAGAGGCAAGGCTGTCTGGATGTGTCGTCAGGGCGGGAGAACTTTGAAGGGCCATTATTGGCCTACATCCAGGAGTTCCGCTTCCGCCCCCCTCCACCCTACTCTGAGGTAAGCTTTTTCTTTTTTTTTTAAACTGGTAAAATGTTGATATTTTTATCAGGAGGCAGCCTTTGCCATGCATTGGACTCACGGCAGCTGTTTTTCTGTTCCCCTCTCCATCAGATTGATCCACATCCAGATCAAGCCACATCGACCGCGGAGCAGAGACTCGACACCTGCCCATCACGTTGAGAAATGCATGGAATGAGTCCAAAGCGGTTGGGCTTTAGGAGCTTTCACTTTTGTTTTTCTCCAGATGACAGCGATTGTTCGCTTCGCTGTCACCACCGAGAGAAAACAAACCTCTATGGAGAAATCCGTTCGTAAGGGTGCAGGAAGTCACTGGCAAATTATCCGACCCAGAGATTGACCCCGCAACCCCACCCGACCCGTGGATGGGACACACCCCACCGGACTAAGCCTGGAGAGCTTTGTCAAAGTAGTTACTTTTCTCATGCTTTTCAGTACAAGTTGACTAAAGAACATGCAGACCTTGTCCGAGATCTGAAGAGAAAGGCAAGAAAACACTACGACCGCAGCCATTCGCAGTTCAGCTGAGAGAAACTCGTCATTATCTTGTCTCAGTTTTCTGTTTGCACATGTTTGCTTTCCTCGATTTAGTTTTAAAATCACTGATTGTTTTATTTAAGTTTTCTTGGGACTAAGAGATTACAGGCTTATAACAGTTTCGCTTGAGCCGCACAAATTACAAACAACACAGTGAACCGATTCTGAGGAATAACAGACTGAATGGACTGACGTAATGCACTGATCTTGTTCAAGCTCTATTGAGGTCTGTAGTTTTCATTGATTGTGTTTCCTCAGTCAATAATCTGCTCTTGGTAATATGCTTTCTGAAAGCTTTTGCAATGTTGCCTCGCCAACTCATAACCCAAGAATGGCTTTTGTTTATTTTTTTCCTGTTCAAATGGACTTCATTTTTGGTTCTAAATGCAGAACCTTTCAGCCAAACGTAGTTTGCTTGGTGTTAAATTTGTTGCACATGTTGTTTGGTAGAGGAGCAAAAGTCCAGGACTTGGTGTTCATGTGTGTGTTCGGAGCAGAGAGATAAAACAGGGTGGGGCCTGGGCAGGATGCCTGAAAAGTTTGTGGCCTTTCTGTTCGTAGTGTGTAGCGTTGCAGGCTTCGAGATTGCACTGCCTAAAAAAAAAAAAGCACTCAGTCTCAGGTCATCTCACTTGCCAAATGAAAACAAACACGGTGCAGTTTTAGTTCCACGGTTTCAGTTCAAGGAAGGAGACTATAGAAGTAAATTCAGATTTAATATTGAAAACCTGCTTCAATAAAGAGAGGAGATATGCACAAAGATGCAAGGCAGCTTTCAAAGACTTATGACATTCCCTTTTTGTCCTGCTGCACCGGCGGACTTACATTTGACGTCATGTTTCTTCAGACCAGTGAAGCCATGCATGACCCAAACAATGGCACAAATGCTTAAAAAGCCAAGTTGTAAAGCAAAACGAGGACTCTGGATCTTATCCAGAGACATCCGAATCCAGTTGAAATGAGTTGTACATTTGTTTTTAAAACTCATTCGACTACAAAAGTAGTTTAGGCTCTGATCATGCTTGGCCTTCATTAAGCACTTTGTTTTTTTTTTACTGAAACCACAAGTCTGCTCATGTCTGGTTGAGGTCTGGAGAAATTTTGGCATTCAACCATTTAGCTATGTAAATAGTTGAAGTGTTTGGATTTATAGAATTAGTCATTATTTGTGCACACAGTGTGTGTTATAGGTTCATCTCTAATGTGGTGGGGGTTATGATTCAGCAGTTTTTGGAGCAATGTGATCTTAACATAGTGGCCTTGATGAAGTACTTATCTTAACATCTTAACATTCTTAACATCCTATTTGTTATCCTTTTAGTCCTAAAGATTGGGATTTAGTTTAAAAGGACAAAAAGGGAAAACCAAAAAGTCCTTCAAAGCGAGCAAGCATGGATCATGCCACTTTTGATTTGAAGTTTTGGGTTTTGATGAATACTTATGGGCATTCAGTGTTTGTTTTTCAAATAAACAAACTAATATAGATCTTTTCGTCTCAATTCATATGGGAACAATAGCTGTAGCACACCTTAGAGAAATGGGTCATCCAAAAACTCAAGAGATGATTATGAGAAGAAAATGATTTGCTTCTCTGTTGTGTTTTATAGTTTAAAATCGAACCAAAATTGGCTACTAATGAAATGATAAGCTTAAGCACAAAAAGAAATGTGCTTCTTTTTGTGGTCGGTCAATACTATAGTCTAATGCTTGGCCTTCCGTGTAGTCCAGTGTTAAAGCTAAACTCTTGACTCTGTCAGGAAACACCTTTAATGGAAATATGGTATGTTTTAGAAATTAAGTGCAATATTTCTTGAGTTTATTTTTATTCAGTGGTATATTTTGTCTTATTTCAATGTGATTTTATTTCTGAGATCATTATGAAGATTTGATAATGATCGAAATGTATGTCCGTATATTGGTTTGAACTTTTGTCTTAGTTCTTCCTTGGCAATAAATAAACAAAAAAAAATAAAAATGTTGCACTTCTGCTTTATTTTTAACAAAACAGCACTACAATTATTTCATTTTCACTATTTACTATGTTGATATTGGTGCATAAAAGCAAACAGGCTACTGCTCAGAATTTAAAACATCAGCAAGACCTCTTGTATGAAATATGGAGTATGGACACGTTGTGTCTTTTTCTCCGATTCAGCGGAAACTTCACCCTGCAGCCGATTCGATTCTAAAGATTTAATTGGTTGCCTACACCAATCTCTACTCTAACCCTACCCATTACCCTAACTTAAACTAATTTATAATATTGTGTAATAATTGATGATCTAATTTAGTGCTCATAAGAATCCTTTTCTTTTTTCACAGTTACTCCTTTGCATTGCTGTCGCTTTAATAGATCATTTCAAGATAAGGCTGAACCTTCTTTAAGGTGTTGGACTTCAAGACGCCAGCTTGGTTTATAGGGGATAACCTTATGACCTCAGCTTATCGGATGGCATTAGGGTCAAGAAGTGACTTTGGGGTCAAGTGAGTTCACAAACTTTGGCCAGCAGGGTTGGTTGAAAATACTAACACATAAACGAGGCTTATCTTAGAACTGGCCAAAACATGGGAAATTGTTGTGCCTAATCTTAAGCCATGGTTGTAATTTTAATTTTAGCCACATAATGAATTCTGTTTTCTTAATCATTAAAATTCCTTCCTACCCACTTATGGCTCATCAAATGTTTAATTAATATTAAATATATTTTTATATATATTTAGATTTTAGTATTTGTATTGCCTGAGGTGAAGTGTGAGGTTACATCTTCATTTTGACCACAAACTGATTATTGATTTGCAACTCAGTTGTAACATATTTAGAAAATCTATTGTAGTTGCGTCATTCTGTTTATTGACTGGGTTTTAGGATGTAGACTCGCACGCACAGGATAGAGCATAAGGAGTCAGGAACATAAAGACAGAAACATTCTCTTTTCTCCTCTCTCTAGGTGTCTCTTTAACTGCATTTATCAAAAGACAGTTTTTAATAAAGCCTACACTTTGTTTTCAGCATATTAGAATGATTTCTGAAGGATCATGTGACACTGAAGATTGGAGTAATGGCTGCTGATAATTAGGACCCAAGCAGTGAAGGTGCTTAGGCACCTATTGTAATTGTTAGTGTTCTTATTCTTCTTCCGTTTGCTCTTCTTCTGCGCTGGAAGTCTATGGCAGCCCATATATGAAATTTGCCACACAGAGAACTACTTTTGCGAACTAATAATGTAAAATGTGTACCTTGAAATGCAATGCAAGTCGCTTTGGATAAAAGCGTCTGCCAAATGCATAAATGTAAATGTAAATGTAAATGTAAACTCCTCCTAGATGGTGTGTCGGATTTTTTTTATTAAAATTTAATCAGATGATCTTCAGACCATGCTGTCAAAAAAGTTATTAAAACCCAACCGTTATTGAATAACGCAATTGAAATTGACGTTGAGCACCCCAAATTGGACACGTGTCTCTATCTCCGCAATGCTTTAGTGTATTCAGATTCAGACCAAACCTGGTACATGACTTGAGGCTGCATGTTGCGTTTAAGCACAGCGCCACTTACTGGTCTGGAGATTAAAAAAAAAATTTGTTTGCCCAAAAATCTAAAATATCTTTAACCATGCTGAGTTGAATGATATCCAATTTTCCCTTTTTTCAATTATGGGCCATTTTGAATTTTGTAGTAAAGTGCTGTATTTTATGAACGCATTAGCGTATTGTTATGAAACTCAGTATGTGTCATCGGCACGATGCCCTGAAGGAGCCTGATAAGTTTCAAGCCATTTTTTTCACACAGTTGTTATCATAGTCCAGTATGAAATTGCTGTACCTTGAAAAATATATTGTGTATTTTACGAACGTATTGGCATATCGTTACAAAATGTGTCAGCACCATGTCCTGAAGGTACTCACCCAAGAAAAGTTTCAGGGCATCACCCAAGAATTGTAAAAAAAATGATAAGCAATTATATCTCATTACAACTCAATGTATTTATGGGTTTTCAACCTTTTTGCTTAAAATTGTCTCAAAATGTCTTTATTTACAATGTCACGAGTTCACACGTCACTTACATATAATTAGAGGGGGTAAAGTTTAATGCGTATTGTACCCTTCCCCCCTCCCCCCCTCTCCCTCCCTGAAATGTGAAAGGACTTGGTTGATCCTCACACAGCTAAGCGGGTTGCAGCTATCGGGTGTGTTACATAAGTCTACAACAGTATTGTCATCTCTACAGGCAGTTGAGAGCTGCTTCTAGGATCTCATGAGTCAGCTTTGACCCAGTACTTTATTCTCTCCTGCTAGGCCTCTGCTCTACTGACTCTTGCAGGTCAGGCTCTTTGTACGTTGCTGACCCCGGGCCCCAACAAAAAAGAGAGGAGGGATTACTAGCAATGACAGCTGTTGATTTAGTCCATGCTGATGCTACAGAGATCTGAGCCTTTTCGATAACTATTAAATCCTACTGCCGTACCTCCTTGCCAGGATCCTCACGCTCAAAGAAGAATGTCCAGATGAAGGTTCTAGAAGGATATGATCATGTGCCCATAACTTTAATATCTTGTTTTTTTGGTGCTTAATATCTTGTAGTTATATATACACAGTATATAACAATAAAAATCATAATGCACTGCATGATGTATAAGAGATTTAGTCTGTTATTTATACTGTTATGACACCAGTTTGTGAGAAATTGTGGAGAAAAAAAGCTCCCGACGCAATTTCCTTGTATCTACTGTTTATCGTTCATTGCATCTAGTTTCAATCTCTTTCAGCTCTTTTTCCTTTCTGTTTTGCTTCTCCTGTGGCATCCCTCACTGCATGTACCTTTTAAAAGAGCAGGTTTTTCAGAATGATCAGTACAGAGATGATTGAACATTTTCACATTGTTCCCATCAAAGAGCAGAAGAGGAGGACATTGACCTGGAGAAAAAAAAAAACAGGAGAAAAAAGCATCATCAAGCTTGACAGAGCTTTAATCTTACTTTGTCTATCAAATTATATTCTACATTTGTATATTGTAAACAGTTATACAAGTGGCACTCTCCACAAATGGTTCATTTGTGACACAACAAAGGGTCAATGAAAGGTGCTTAAAGGACAAGTTCGGTATTTTACACTCAAAGCCCTGTTTTAAGATCATTTCTGATGAAATAGAACGGTTAAGATTGAAATTTGGACACATTCTGTGGTAGCAGGACAATTCAGTGCAGTACAAATATAACTAAAGACATCAGAACATTTTCCCACAAAAATAAATGAATATACATCTCTTTTCGTGTGAATGTAAAGATTTTTAAATAGTTTTAATTGCTGGAAACAGTTGTGGGACAGGTTTAAATCACCTCTGTAATTTGGGGGGCTCTGAAGGTAAGAGTAAAAGTGGCAAGTACAGTAGAAAATGGGATATTTAAAGGCCAATAGCGAGAGATTATGCAAGGGGTTTTGCGATTCTACATTTAGAGCACCATCTCACCTTTCAATGCATTTAAAGTGGAACATGACATTTTAATTGTTTAAAAAAAAAAATATTAATACAACAAATAGTCAACCTACATGAAACTGTCTCAATGTAACGTAAAGGCTACCATAAAAACCCAAACATTCACACCCATCTGTGATCATGGCAACAAAGCAAACACAACTAAAGGGAACAGCTGCGAGAGCTCTCAGAGCTATTGACATGCAGAAGCCAGTTGCTTAAGCTTGTTTTGCAGCATGGCTGTGGATAAGGAGGAGGGAACTTGATAGTATGAGATTTGTCATGCTAGTTGAGGTCCCTGAGTTTATGGGTCCCAGGATAGACTGCATAACTTTGGGCCTGTCCACACTATAGGGGCAAATATTCAAGTTCCTGACAGTTAAGTGCAGTGTCATTACTTACTAAATTAATTAGTGTCAGGATAGCCGCACTACTTTCATAACAGCAGTAAAAGCACACTGTACACATGGATTTTGTGTTTAATGCTTCTTTTTACAGAATCTGCCTATAGGTCATTTTAATAAATTGTATTTATTTATTTTTGTTATATACTGTACAGACAGCTTTGAGACTGTAAAATAGTTTTTACCACTTTAATTCATACACCACCAACAGTTTTCCTTCTTGCTTTCTCTTTCTGGGATGCTTTGAAGAGTCCTTTGAGCTCTTGTTGAGTATTAGTATTAAAAACTCAGGGGTGGTGATGTGTCATGCATTATTCATGATATGGAGACTGTGGCCTACTGTACTAAGGGTTGACAATTCACACTGTGGCACATATACAGCTGTTATGTCAGTGGATGAATAATATGAACCTAAATGGAGTATGTGACTGCAGAGGTTTGTGGATGGGGTAAAGGAAAAAGAACGCATTGCAGCTTTGTGGCGAGGAACATCTATAGGCCTGAAGATATCAAATCTGGCAGAGCTTACCTTATAAGCTTTAAAATATTCAAAATGTAAATATACAAAAAATACTATAATTATATTAATATAATTATAAAATACAACAATAATATAAAATATGATTATTAATTATATATTCATATATATCATTTGTATTAGTATTAAAGCATATTTATTCATGTTTTAAGTGAATGATTCAGTGACTCAACCATAAAACACAATGGCTGCATCCAAAATCGTATGTGACAAAAGTAGTATGTCCGAATAGTACTCATAAAAGAATAGGCAAAAAGTACCCGGATGACCTACTACTTCTGCCGCGATTCTGAGTATGCATTTAATGGACACTTTCCTATCCCATGAGGCCACGGGAGAGGATTTATGAATGGCAGTGAAGTGACACAACTGATGCTGGTAGGTCACATGATAATGACAGCATGGTGGATATTGTACGTCCAAATTACATTCATAATTTACTTACGTACTTACGTACTTACTTACTTACTTACTTACTTACTTACTTACTTACTTACTTATTTATTTATTTATTTATTTATTTATTTATTTATTTATTTGCCCAGGGGTGTACATCACACCAAATGCGGCCTGACCTGCTCTTTCATTATGGGACGTGAGTTCACTCTCTCTCTGCAGGTGGAGGGAAATATATTTTTCACCCTTCTGCCTCCAGCAACCCGCCAGTTTCCTTTTTTAGGCAACAGGCTGACTCACATACCCTCCGTTTCTCCTCTGTTCCTGAGTCATAGTGAGCCTTGACCCCTCCTGTGCCTCTGAGCTGCAAAACAGCAGGTGGAGCAGGAGCCGACAGCTCTGAGGAATCCTCCCACTACCATCTGAACACATGCACAAACACTCACATTTTAGAGCCTCAGGCTCCACATAAGCCAGAGGTAAAAGTTCAAATTTGCAGAATGTTGAATCCTGAATGCATGTGCTAAAATTTTGTCAATTTGTTATTGCTGCAGTGCAGAGAAGCAAGCAAGAGGTCCATGATGCCATGGTGAAATGACTCACGTGAACCACTAACCCAGTTCCTTTTGTTCACCCCGCTGCATATTCCTGGACAAGTTCCATGCCATTATTTGCTGATGTACTTAGCATTTAACATTTAAAACAGACAGACATAATTGTCTCAACCAGTCATATTAGTTTAGGTAAGGACTATCTGTTTGTTCTACCAATAACAGGTTGGGGAGTTTTTGGGAAACCTGTTTGGAAATAATTATTGGCTTTTATGTAGCAACATAAAAGTTTCTATTATACTATCTAAAGTTTGGGTTCTGTTCTGTGTAGCTTATTTAGATGTAATATTTTACAGCTTAAAGCAGCTTTACAGTGATAACAGGAAATTGATGCATTCCGGCTGATGCTTGGTTGTAAATATCATCAATTATTAAATTAGTTATTTAATCTATAAAGCAGTTCTGCAAAAAAAAGAAAAGAAAAAAGATTCATCCTGCTCAGTTCAGTTCTTATACAGCAGCCACAGTACAATCAGATTAATAATATTGTTGAATATTATGTTTCCCCAACTAAACAAGCCAGAGACGACAGTGGCAAAGAACCCAAACTCCATCAGGAGACAGAATGGAGAAAAAAAAAAAAAGGGCAGTCCTCCTCTGGCCAACGATTGAACATGATTAATTCAGGCTGCATCACAAGTCAGAATTCAGATCGGGATCGGTTTCATTCAAATATTCATCCAGTTTATTTTGCTTGAAGATCGGATTCATTACACCGGTCTGGTTCTTGTGAATCTGCTGAGGATCTGTGCCGATGGCTGTCATGTCTACGACGTCTTCACAGGGGATTGTCTAGAAGACATGGTCTCTGCTGACATTCAGGGCTGTGTTTTGGTTGCGTCTAGGTGCAGGTTCACTATCTGATCTGAATATGGACCCGATCTGGCTGACTATGGTAACCTCGGGATATGGATGATACAGACAGACTAATATTAGAGTAGATGCTCCTCCTCTTTTAAATTACATCATGATGATCAAGTTTGAAACAATGCAGTTTTGCGTTTTCATTTGGTGCTGATAGTGGCACAAAATGACACACCACACCTTTAATAATTCTCTGGTGTTCCTTTAATTTTTGCACCCAAGAACTTGTGGAGCAGCTTGTGCAATTGATGGAAATTAGATGTTTTGTTAAAAATAGTGCACAGTCGATAAGCTTTACTGTATATTCCCTATAAGTACCCCAGTTAAATTCACTTTTTTAATATTAAGCTCTGTACCAAATACTGGCCTAAGCCCTTGTAATGTGTCGTCCACACATTTTTCATGGGAAAAACATGGTGTGGAAAACCCCCAGGCTTTGTTGTGTTGATTTGTGCTTTGTCTTAAATATTCTCACATTCTAACGTCAAACAGCTGTCCAACATACATTTGTTATTATTATTGTCAAGTACTAGATCTTGTAAATCCCTTTGTTTAAATTCCTTACAGCGCTAGATGTGGGCTAACATTGACTGTTTGTTCATGATCTGTTGGGGCAAAACATTTAGAAATGCACAGCAGAAAGCCCTTAATGCTACAAGAATATTGCCTCAATTATGCAGTGCAGTGCACTTTTTTATTTTGAATTTTGTATTTAATTTGAATTTTTATTAACTTTTATTTAAAAATAAATTCTGTTTTCATATTCATTTTTCAAGCTTTAATAATTTCATGTGCTTACATTTTTACAATTAAGATTTTTTATTTTATTTTAATTTTTTTGGTTAAAAAAAAATTAGTGAAAGTGACTTGATGGCCAAGTAACTCATACTCAGAATTTGTCCTCTGCATTTAACCCATCCAAGTTTTGGCACACACATTAGGAACAGTGGGCAGCCATTTTGCAGCAGCGCCCAGGGAGCGATTGGGGGTTAGGTGCCTTCCTCAAGAGCACCTCAGTCATTACCTGCCGGTATTGAGGATCGAACCTGCAACCTTCAGGTTTCCAGTCGGACTCTCTAACATTAAGCCAAATTAACTGAAATTAACTTTTTATTTCAGATATTTGCCACGGCAACATTACTTATTTTTGTTCAGGTTTGTATGTTTATATATTATTTTCTTTTATTTTAATTACTGAAATTATTCTAATAGGCACTGCACTGCACTGATGTTCTAAGTAAAAAAAAAAAAAAATTTGGATAAAATGAAAGTATAATGCAATATGCGTTAAATTAAAATGTCCATCAATTCCCATATTCCAGTGCATGCAAGCAAATTATTATTGTTTTTGAACTTCATGACATCTATAAACACATGCCCAAGTATCAATTTCCTGTTTGGATGGAATGATGAACACATTTTGGCTTGATTAATTTTCCACGACATCTGATACCCTGAGTAATCTACTTAGCCTTGGGTCCAACAAACATCTATCCAGCAACCTCAAATGACTCCTGACATGCAGTAGCTTGCAAAAAGTTTTACCCCATCATGCTAAATGCTGATGAAGATATACTTGAGTAATGGTGCATATCTGTGGAGATTCATATCTTAACAATAATTGGTGGGTAGGCTTTAAAATAGGGGGACGTTTTGCACTCCAGAGCTGCATTCGTCCACCTCCACCTCCCTCAGTTAAGCTATAATGGTGGACAGCTCAATAAGTCCATCACTTTAACTTCCCAGAAATATAGAGGTTATATTATTCAGATCTATTTGTGCCCAGAGGACCACCAGCAGAGTGTGTGTGTGTGTTTGCGTGCGTGCGTGCGTGCTTGAGATGATTTGAGAGAGAGAGAGAGAGAGAGAGAGAATTTTCTCATTTATTTTTACATTAAACAGACCATTTCATACATCATTTTAATCTACATTTTAGTAATAGTAATATAGTAATATTAATAATAATTATTATTATATTAATATGTTTACTATGTAAGGGATAATGTATAGCGAGGCGGTCGTTATAACGAATACCACCCCGACAGGCTGACTAGGAGCCCGACGCGAAGCGGAGGGATCTTAATCAGCCTGAAGGGGTGGTATTCGTTATAACAACCGCCTCGCTATACATTATCCCGCTTATTACATGGCTACCTACCAAATAAATCAATAATTTGACTCAAAATATTGATTTAAAAAGGAGTTTATTGATTTAAAAACGATTGTATTGCTTCCGCTAAAGAAAATAGTCCGTTCCGTCTCTGAACTGCGTCCATGGCAACGCTCTGTTTTTCATGGCAACGGTCTGTTATACTAAGCAGCGGTCTGTTATCAAGAAATAACAGACCGCATTCTACATTGGAATTCTACCAAGCCATGTAATAATGACTTCTATTATATTTATGATTATAATAATAACAATTATTATTATTATTATATTTAATTTAAACCTTTAACATATTATTTTTATCAGTAATAATTAATATTTTAAAGACAATTTCCACTTTTTCTCTGACCGTTAAAATTAAATTGTGTAATTGTCAATTGTAATCAATCTCATATGCGTCTACATCAGGGGTCCCCAAACTACGGCCCGCGTATTTGAACCGGCCCTCTGAACAAAAATTTCATTTTAAATATATGTTTTAATCATATCATATCTGTATTTGATAATACATGGCGGCAAATCAATACCAATAAGAACCGAGCGCACAACTGATGCTGGCGCACGCGGTAAATGACTTTCGCGAGAGGATAACAGATCTTCACGCGAGGAAACTATGGAGGAAACGGGAACTCGCAAGCTCATTCTGCGCGCGCTCATGACATCTCTGCACGCAATACAAGCCCTCGCGCATGATCATTCCAGTCAGTGGAAGCGCTGGAAATGCTGAAGGCGGAGTTTGACGTGCGCTTTCCGTGAGCTACATGTCCGCTAAAGAAATCCGCCTTTTTCAGAACCCCTTTGCTGCTGACATTGACGAAGCCCAGCCTTCTTACAGTTTGAGTTGGCTGAGTTACAGAACTGCGATGTTCTTAAAGACGCGTTTAAGGCCAAGTTGGCCTGCCCTCCCTAACGAGACCTACCCAAACATCAAAAGGAATGCAATGAAGATGTCCACACTTTTTGGCAGCACGTATATCTGTGAGCAAACATTTCACGCATGAAACTGATGAAAAATCCGATGAGATCAAGACTCACTGATGAACATTTGCATTAGTCTTTGAGACTGGCTGACCAGCCAGAAACAAGCCCATAGTTCACACTTGTTAGCCCAATACGCATAAGTAAATGGTTTGATTTCAAAAGCAATGAAAAAATGTCATTACGATAGTAATAATGCTCTTTTATTAGGCTATATATCACTTGATATGTACGGTGCATACATAATTAATTAATCTGGCATTAGGAGGCTTAATACTGTAAATAAAATCATAATAAAATTTCCACAATAATAAATCACTCCGGCCCATGTCATTTTCTGTTAGACTACGGCCCTCCATTATATAAAATAAAAATGATGTGGCCCTCACAGAAAAAAGTTTGGGGACCCCTGGTCTACATCATATTTAAAAGCGCTTTTTTTTCATACAGGCAAGGACGTTTTGAATTCTGGAAGTTACAATATATTTATATTCCACAAGGACCCAGGCACGTGCAGAGGGGGGGGGGCTTTGGGTGCTCGAGCCCCTGCCCTTTTTCAAAATTAATCGAAAGTGCCCCTCTCAAACAAATAATGATAATATTGTTTTCAATAAAACAAAATGCATTTAATTATAATTAACATGACAATGTGTACAAAACTAAAATAGCCTAAATTCACGTTTATTTGTACGTTTCTGTCAGTCTGAGGTGCCGTTGCCATGACTCGTTGCTATGGGTTGCGTCACTTGCGTGTCTTGCTTCGGACTCGACTGAAGAGGTCAGTCTACGGTTTCGAGGGTCTAAAACTGCGGAGGACGGCAGGCGCGCGCAACCGTAGCAAAAGTTATGCGTTTTAACACGAAAATGCACTAGTGTAAACGACAACGTAGGTATTCCGCAGTCTGATGAGGAACCGAACTGATGCGCTCGAGCCAAAATATATGGTTCTTTCAGTGAGTAAAGTTATCTAGGCTCGACGCCGGCAGGAAAAAATTAACCAAACCATTTTTAAACTTCTTTTTTTCTCTTCCAATAATCAAAGGTAGTGTAGCCTATTATTTTTTAAATCCACATATTACATATTTTAAAATATTACATAATTCATTGATGACTGTTTGTAATACACCGACCAATCGTCATCTGGCACAAAAAGTTCAAATTTCATTGGACAATGTGAAGTGGAGCGGCAATTTTCTAGTCATTCAGAAATCGTTTAAAAATTACAATCGAATTTACATTTATGAAGCGATCTGGATCTGCGTCATTGAAACAATGGATGTTAATTGACTACAAAGCACTGCACAAAACCAGCACCAAAAGTCGCTTTAATCGTAAGTAGTATTCAAGTCATGTATTTAGCATATGTAAATTATATTGATACACCGTTTACCATTTGAAAACTATCATAACTTAGTTGGTTCAAATTAATGAAGCCCAGGAGCCACCTACAGGCCTATGATGTGAAGTGTTGGCTGACAACAAACACGTGAAATGGTGATTTTTGATAATAGTACAAAACCGGTCAAAAATTGACACATTACAATTTTTTTATGTTTTTTAAAGAAGCCTCTTATGCGCTTCAAGCCTGCATTTATTTGATTGAAAATACAGAAAACAATTATTAAAATTTAAAATAATGGTTTTCTATTTTAAAATAGGCCTACTTAAAAAAAATATCACTTATCTCTGATGCAAAGCTGAATTTTCAGCATCATTACTAACCCTAACTTCAGTTTCACATGTTCCTTCAGAAATCATTCTAATATGCTGATTTATTATTATCAATGTTGGAAACAGTTGTGGTGCTCAATGTTTTTTTTATTAATAAAAAGTTAAAAAGAACAGCATTTAATTCAAATAGAAATTATTTTGTAAGTCTTTACTATCCTTGCTGAATAAAAGAAAGAAAGAAAATTACTGACCCCAAACTTTTGAACAGTAGGCTATAGTGGATATTGGTTCAACATATTTCTATTAGAGATAAATGCTGTTCTTTTTGTAACTTTTAAACTCAGAATCCTAAAAAAAGTATCAAAGGTTATAGGTTACTATGTCTATTAAAATAGAAAACCATTATTTTAGATTTTAGGAATATTTCACAATATTCCTGTTTTTTTTTTTTCTTAAAAAAAATGAA
This sequence comes from Semotilus atromaculatus, assembly GCA_031834385.1. NCBI lineage: Eukaryota > Metazoa > Chordata > Actinopteri > Cypriniformes > Leuciscidae > Semotilus > Semotilus atromaculatus. Next base: position 1,352,001 of record JAULUF010000035.1, read on the forward strand.
CTACAAAATGTAGCCTTGATCAATTTTTCAATAAGATACTTCTTTCTAAAACATTAAAAATAGTAATGTTTCCAAGCTTATATATATATATATAAAATGCATAACTAATATATGCATGCCCCTTTTTTACATTTGAGCCCCTGCCCTTGAGGAACTCTCTGCACGTCCCTGCAAGGACCTCTTATATAAAAAAGATGAAGGAAATTGGGATTCCTCATCATCTGACCCCCTTAAATCATTAGTTAAATGTGTGAATTTAGTATTTGCTATGCTGCCAACACCTCCCACCCACAATCCTCCATGGCTCTAAGAATATAACAGCTGTACAGGAATCAGATAGTAACAACATAGTCAATATCCACATCGTGAATACTGAAAATAACCTCTGCAAGTGTGAAAATGGTGGAATGTCTCTGCACAACATCCCTGCATTGCATACATAATGTCCTGGTGTACATTTACACCTATCCTAAACTTAACATGAGCTCTGAAAATACAGCAAAGCATTGTTTTGACCCTAATTTTGATTTTGATTGACACAAAGAGAGAGGCAGCCAAAGAGACAGATCCAATGAGGAGAATGTTTAAGTTAATTGAATCTACTTGAGTGGGAGTATTTAGCTTTAGAACATACATGCTGAAGAAGCAAGGAGCTCTGAGTGTTAAAACAATGTAACCATACTCCAGCTCCAAAAAATTTGTCCCGCTCACACCCCGCCCTTTTCTTTCCAGTTCCTTCTCCTTCTTCATTTTCTCTCCCCCTGCATGGCTGTAATATGATTCAGCACTGAATCCAGGAGTCATTGCTACGCAATAATACTATGCCCCCAGATCCATCCAATGAACAGCCGGGTCAGTAGACACACCTACATGATCCCACCCTCTGTCCCATGCATGGTCCCCCTTCTAGTCTCTGAGAAAACAAGCATTTCCTGTCCATCTCAACCCATTAATCCATTACTGACGCATCACTTTTGCATATCTGTTCATCATCCCTCATCTGTTTTCAAATAGTTTTAACCAGGGTTATTATCATTAACTAAAACTAAAATCATAAAAGAATATCTTCATTACTTGAAATAATATATATATGATGCCCTACAAAGGGAAAAGGCAGTAACTTTATTTTTGCTCGAAAATTAGTATTAAAATTAATATTTTTGGGACATTCAAGACCTCCTTTATCACATGGATAAATATCTTGAGTCAATTTCGTTGTTGTTTTTTTGAGAAAATAATGGGTTGTCTTAACAGTAACTTTCAAAAGCCCATAAGGCTCGACGTCACAGTAGAACTGGCTGTGGTGGAGTTTTTTTTAAAATTTTTATCAGGGGACACCCTTGGTGACACCCTTGGTGATGAACAGACTGAGGGGCAGCCCCCGAGTGACTCGGGTAGCACATAGGGGAAAGCTCTTGGTTACTTCAGCCTGCTTCTGGACTGTGGAGAACCGCTGGGCTCAGTCAAAGTCCTTTTAGGCAAGTCATGCCACTCGGCCGCCATCTTGGCAACGCCTCCGGGCAGCTATTTTGAACTAACAAGACCAGGCTCCTATCTAAATGAATGGGCAGAGAGTCAGAACTGCACATTCACTGGTCACCGGGACATAAAAAAGTCATGTATAGAAACAGCAGTAAAATATGATAAAAATCGCTGAAAAAGTGTGATGACTTTGCCCCAAAATAAGGTTTAAAACGCCTTTTTCCCCACAGGTTATACTTTACTACGCATGCGCAAGGGTTCTCGTCTACGCTGTCGCAAACGTCAACTGTGCGCATGCATCAGTGGGACCAGACGATAGGCTTAAATGTTTCCCGGCTGTACTGTTAAAAAGCAGACGATTGGCTTTCCAGAATGAGGGGCGGGGCATGTGCATACAACCGTCATATTTGCCGTTACGGGTTTTTCCTATATAGTTGTATTGAGGAGTAAGGAAGTGGCATGTCTCTGTATAAATAGTCTCTGGCTCAGTCTCCAACAGTGTAGCCGAAAAAGGCCACCTTGTGAGATGGGAGCATCGAGAAAGCGAACTTTGGCGATGTCCCGTGTCTTGTGTCTCTGCCAGGTTTAGCCAAGGGATGCTTCTGGACCACCAGGTGGACATCGTCTGGCCGAGGGCCAGCGATGTGACTTTAATCATGGTTGGTCACCATGCGCAGCTCAACCCCGACTCAGAACTACCCTCATGCAATATGAGTGTTTTGGCCTTCCACTGTACTTGCAGGGTGGCCATCACATGCAGGGAAGAGGCGGTCTGCAGTAGCAAGCAGGGTAGCCCTGGAAAGCATGGCTGTCAAGTCTGAATCCAAATCAGCAAGAGTACACACACCAATATAGTGGGAAGCTCAACATCATCTTCATTTGCAGAGCATAACAGCCCTCTCTCCGGAGGGTACAGGCAAGCCTGATGTGAGCACTCACATTCTCATTGAAGGCGCAATGTTTGAGCTGTGAAAACAGCTGTTTTGCTCTCTGCTCTCTTTGCTCTGACAGCGCTGTCTTTCGCTGTATAATCTAACACCAGCTTTGAAGAGGCGTTCTCCCAAAGAAGCAGACTTGTTTTCTTCTTTTTTGAAGTTAGAACACTCTCAGATAAGATTGCAGAGCAGGAACAGTAACGTTTCAACCGCTTGGATCTGAAGATGCAACGCACCTACTGCTCATTATGCTCGCGCTGCGAGCAGAGCTAATATAATTATCATTTTGTTACATTCGAAGTAGATTGGTCTCTCAAAGCGATCCCAATCTGAAAGGGAACACCAGTTACCGCTCTTTGCCTTTGTTTTGGAACACTCAAATTGAGTTAAAGTAGGCTACTCTACTATTGTTTAGAAGTTACTGTGCCGGCCTGGAGTTACTGCATTCTGCCTTTGTCTTACTGTCCATTAAAGTTTGCTGTGTTTAAATTACGGTGTAGCCTGTGTCATACATCTGTCACTTAAGCACTTCTTGACACACACTATACCTGAATAAAAGTGTAGTTAAAATTTATTTATTTTTTTACTAATAACGTTTAAGGATGGTCCATTGCTGTCGAAGGAAATGGTACGAAATTGTGTAACACAAAAGATGCATTAGACAAACAAATTAGATCGATCGCAATCTACTTAATTTAGCTAGCTAGCAGAGTAAAGCATAAATAGGCTAGTCAGCAATCCAACAGGATACTAAACTTCTCCAAATAACAAAGCAATTGTAAATCATCCAAAATAAATGCCATGATCACTATATTTTATATAGCTACAGGTGTTACTATAATGATTTTGTAAATGTGATCAGCAACCAAATATTGATACTGTGGAAGTTCCTGCATGCCATTCGCCTTACTTTTTTTTTGAGTACTTCAAACTAGTGGTCAAAAGTGAAGTTTGTGCTCAAGATTTTTTTTTATGTAAATAATTGTCATTACTAAAACATCTAATTGCCAGATTCCCAGTGTCCTACCTATAATTATTTTGACTGGACAACTAAAAATCTTTAAAGTCATTGTTCTCAGTTCCACACTTGAGTAAGGTATTTTGTGATATATATATAGAGAGAGAGAGAAATTTTACTTAAAGGACAAGTTCAGTATTTTACACTTAAAGCCCTGTTTTAAGATCATTTCTGATGAAATAGAACGGTTAAGATTGAAATTTGGACAAATGCTGCTGGCCCGAGAATTTTAGTTTTTTGTGGTAGCATGTCCCTTTTTACAATATGTAAAATAAGTCTTTGTTGTTGAGTGTGTATGTGAAAATGTAGCTCAAAATACCACACAGATCATTTCCCGCTCTTGTGGGAACTGTTGTAAGATGCCTACAGAGTGACATGCTATTGCATTTGTGTTATGCACTGTATTGCATGTTAAAAGATCGATGCGACAGCTTGAGCAGACTCACAAATGTGCTCTTCTACAACAACTCTTCCTCTTATCAACATGGGCATGCTCGTTTCTTGGCATGGTGTTTATGTAAATTTCAGGGTTAGTGATGTCACTAACCCGGCAGGAATGTCGTGTAGTCTGTACCAGCCGTTTGTATAGTCCTTAAAAAACAATTTCTTTAAAAGCAAATATCTTCCTTTGCATTGAACTTTGAGCATTGTAACTTTGTAGATGTTGTTTATGCTCAAACAGCAACATTACACACTAATGTATAGTTAGAAAAGTGAAATCATAAACAACCACCCCTTTAACAGAAAACACTTTTCAAGAACTACAACAAACAGCTTGTTTGGACTACAACACACATCTTCTGGATCTTGTGAAGTCACAATGTCACTCATTTAAATAATATCCGGCCAAGGAATACACAAAAAAGGGGTTGACCTGCTTTTTAGCGTGTTGTTGCCATGTTGAATAATGCTGTTTTTTCAAAATACCCATTTGTTTGGCCTTAAGGTTGTCGAACTTAGAAAAAAATGGTTAAATGTATTATTTTTATTTGTGCTGCACATTTTACGGAGGACAGTTTCAAGAACCTAAGAGTGTACAATGCCGGCTACGCACAAAAACTTTGAAAAATGAGAAACGGAGCAATTCCCATTTTGTCAGTACAATCAGCTCTTTATGATCATGACCTGTAAGTATTTATTATGTGTTGTTGTGTTTTCTATTAGCAGTGTTGATGTAGTGTTTGGATGTAACAGGGCTCTCGCTTTTGTAAGACTGTTCAGCAATCCTTATAGGAACTTGCCACTCTAAAACGTCCTGTAAAATCTGTGCTTGCAAAGAATCTGCACGATCCTCTTGTTTGTAAACATTCACAGGGCCTGAATCGGGCTCCAATTGGTATGGCTAAATTGACACCATTGTTAATATTTACACCTGAGCATGAATAGTAAGGGACATGACATTTTTGGAACATGCTTCTAGCTAGAGCGAGAAAATTACCAACCAATGCATTCGCTGAGAGGGATTTTTCAGCTGTTGACGACTGGACAGAGCAAAGGAATCAATGTGGAGCTCATCAAAACTCATTAAATACAGCTACACCAGCCAGTACTTCATCTATACACTTATTGGATAAGAACATCCTGATTAAATCTGCCAGATCAAACTAAATAATACGAGTTCAAGACGCGCTGAATCCGGTAAAACTCATTTAATGTTTGTTTAGCCTAATAAAGGAAAATAAAACAAGTCGCTACTTTAAGGACATTTATTTTAGTATAAAATGTGATTTTTACCTATTAACCTGTTGCTTAGTAAGTTTATTATATTTAGTAGACTGAGAAAGTAGACTACATTGTTTGACTCGAACCTGGGCAAATTGAGTGCCACTCACAGAGCCGGTCACAATTAATAAATCTTATTGGCGATTTAAAACATGTTATTGTCCAACGTGATGGCAAATACCCATTCCAAACAATGTAAATCAATATTTACAGTGAAGAAAATAAGTATTTGAACACCCTGCTATTTTGCAAGTTCTCCCACTTAGAAATCATGGAGGGGTCTGAAATTGCCATCGTAGGTGCATGTCCACTGTGAGAGACATAATTTAAAAAAAAAATCTAGAAATCACAATGTATGATTTTTTAACTATTTATTTGTAAGATACAGCTGCAAATAAGTATTTGAACACCTGAGAAAATCAATGTTAATATTTGGTACAGTAGCCTTTGTTTGCAATTACAGAGGTCACCCGTTTCCTGTAGTTTTTCACCAGGTTTGCACACACTGCAGGAGGGATTTTGGCCCACTCCTCCACACAGATCTTCTCTAGATCAGTCAGGTTTCTGGGCTGTTTGAGCTCCCTCCAAAGATTCTCTATTGTGTTTAGGTCTGGAGACTGGCTAGGTCACGCCAGAACCTTGATATGCTTCTTACAGAGCCACTCCTTGGTTATCCTGGCTGTGTGCTTCGGGTCATTGTCATGTTGGAAGACCCAGCCTCAACCCATCTTCAATGCTCTAACTGAGGGAAGGAGGTTGTTCCCCAAAATCTCGACAATACATGGCCCCAGTCATCCTCTCCTTAATACAGTGCAGTCGCCCTGTCCCATGTGCAGAAAAACACCCCCAAAGCATGATGCTACCACCCCCATGCTTCACAGTAGGGATGGTGTTCTTGGGATGGTACTCATCATTCTTCTTCCTCCAAACACGGTTAGTGGAATTATGACCAAAAAGTTCTATTTTGGTCTCATCTGACCACATGACTTTCTCCCATGACTCATCTGGATCATCCAAATGGTCATTGGCAGACTTAAGACGGGACTTGACATGTGCTGGTTTAAGCAGGGGAACCTTCCGTGCCATGCATGATTTCAAACCATGACGTCTTAGTGTATTACCAACAGTAACCTTGGAAACGGTGGTCCCAGCTCTTTTCAGGTCATTGACCAGCTCCTCCTGTGTAGTTCTGGGCTGATTTCTCACCTATCTTAGGATCATTGAGACCCCACGAGGTGAGATCTTGCATGGAGCCCCAGTCCGAGGGAGATTGACAGTCATGTTTAGCTTCTTCCATTTTCTAATGATTGCTCCAACAGTGGACCTTTTTTCACCAAGCTGCTTGGCAATTTCCAGCCTTGTGGAGGTGTACAATTTTGTCTCTAGTGTCTTTGGACAGCTCTTTGGTCTTGGCCATGTTAGTGGTTGGATTCTTACTGATTGTATGGGGTGGACAGGGGTCTTTATGCAGCTAACAACCTCAAACAGGTGCATCTAATTAAGGATAATAAATGGATTGGAGGTGGACATTTTAAAGGCAGACTAACAGGTCTTTGAGGGTCAGAATTCTAGCTGATAGACAGGTGTTCAAATACTTATTTGCAGCTGTATCTTACAAATAAATAGTTAAAAAATCATACATTGTGATTTCTGGATTTTTGTTTTTAGATTATGTCTCTCACAGTGGACATGCACCTACGATGACAATTTCAGACCCCTCCATGATTTCTAAGTGGGAGAACTTGCAAAATAGCAGGGTGTTCAAATACTTATTTTCTTCACTGTACATAGTATAATAGTATGAAATTTATCTCTCTCACATGTGTCCCGCTCCCGCATTATCCCGCAAAATCACCTCTACTGTCCTGCAACAGAGCAATAACCAGTTGGTCACCTAGAGAAGAGAGAAGGTGCAATAATGTAAAATATGTGAAAAATAATGTTAATTTTTTTCTTCAAACAATCAAACACGAAAACCTATTCTAGTAGCCTACACCCCAAAAACAAAACCAACACTTTGAAAAAGGGCATAATAGGACCCCTTTAAAAAAAATAAGAAAAAAAAATATCTGAAGTTAATTTACTAAAATAACTCAAACTAAATAAAATACAAAATATATAAAGACATATAAAAACAAGAAAAATTAGGCTACAAAACACAAAATGACTACAACTTTAAAAAAAAGAAAAAAATGAAATCCAATTCAAATATGTAAATATTACAAAATATTACCAATAGTGTATCAATGATGAAAATGTTTTTAAATGTTTTTTTAAAGGGCATCTATTATGCCCCTTTTCAAAGATGTAAAATAGGTAAAATATAGCTCAAATTCCCAACATATAATTTTTTACAGCATGTTTAAATTGTCACTTTTTGGGGCTGAGAAAAACGCCTCGTTTTAGTGTGTATCCCTTTAAATGCATATGAGCTGCTGCTGCCGGCACTGATGGCGGAGCCTCACGAGCTTGCGCTCTGTCAGGAAGAAATGGACACAGCGACCCCATTGATTTCAACGGAGAAAATTGAAGCCCGTTAAAAGCTGATAGCCAGGCGTACTGCGCAGGCTCAAACTGAGCTTGACGACGTAATGTCACGTGAGCAACCTGTATGCCTTCTAGTAGCTTTGCCAGGTGAAATCTGAATAATTCCCTTCCGAATCTCGTAGAGACGAAGAGCGTGAGTATTAGCTGTCCATGAACTAGCAGCAGGAACAACTTTATGACTCTCTATGGGCTTCTCCCTTGACTTTATCGGACTTTATGCCTCCACGTCCCCCGATTGCCTGCAAGCTTCTCCGCCTGTCTATACGGTAATTTCTCGACTGTGCGACGGAGGGTCGATTGGTTATGATGCAATCGTTAGCCTATTTTTACAAAAACTGCTTCTATGGGGCCATAACGTAAGATACAAGGTAATGGAGCCTTTTATACATTGTCGTGTTTCTTTAGAAACAAATAATGGACCAATGGAGTCTTTAAACGCCTCAGATGTAAAGTTATTCGCTGTCAAAGTGACGCCAAAATGAATGAGAGTCAATGGAATGACAGCAGGTGATAGCCAGCTACAATGGCGGCCCCCGGGAGGCTTCAGTTTCCGGCGGATATATTACCCCCTTGGTCAGGACAATCTCATCTGATAATATCAAAACAGAAACTCTCAGTAGCGGTGTTCATTTCGACCCGGAGTTGGACAATAATGTCCACAGAGCCCGCAAATATATGCAACAGGTATAGTTTAGTTTAATTACGGTTAGAACGTATTTGTCATCTGCTTTTATCCACTATTATCCTAATTGAAGCCTGCTGTAGCGGACCCCGTCCGAATGATGGCCAAAATTGATGAGTTCAATTAAGTTTATAGTACATCACACAAAAGATGAAGCGTTAGTTTTACTCAAGAAAATCACTGTAAGAGTTGAATAAACACCGTATAAGAATTGCACATTAAAGTCTCATCCATAAACTCTCTCTCTCTCCCTTTCATTATCATCAACATACACAGCGAATTACACAAATCACTCGTTACATCTAACAGTAAACAAATACACTCACCGGCCACTTTATTAGGTACACCTGTCCAACTGCTCCTTAACACTTAATTTCTAAGCAGCCAATCACATGGCGGCAACTCAGTGCATTTAGGCATGTAGACATGGTCAAGACAATCTCCTGCAGTTCAAACCGAGCATCAGTATGGGGAAGAAAGGTGATTTGAGTGACTTTGAACGTGGCATGATTGTTGGTGCCAGAAGGGCTGGTCTGAGTATTTCAGAAACTGCTAATCTACTGGGATTTTCACGCACAACCATCTCTAGGGTTTACAGAGAATGGTCCGAAAAAGAAAAAACATCCAGTGAGCGGCAGTTCTGTGGGCGGAAATGCCTTGTTGATGCCAGAGGTCAGAGGAGAATGGCCAGACTGGTTCGAGCTGATAGAAGGGCAACAGTGACTCAAATAACCACCCGTTACAACCAAGGTGGGCAGAAGAGCATCTCTGAACGCACAGTACGTCGAACTTTGAGGCAGATGGGCTACAGCAGCAGAAGACCACACCGGGTGCCACTCCTTTCAGCTAAGAACAGGAAACTGAGGCTACAATTTGCACAAGCTCATCGAAATTGGACAATAGAAGATTGGAAAAACGTTGCCTGGTCTGATGAGTCTCGATTTCTGCTGCGACATTCGGATGGTAGGGTCAGAATTTGGCGTCTACAACATGAAAGCATGGATCCATCCTGCCTTGTATCAACGGTTCAGGCTGGTAGTGGTGGTGTCATGGTGTGGGGAATATTTTCTTGGCACTCTTTGGGCCCCTTGGTACCAATTGAGCATCGTTGCAACGCCACAGCCTACCTGAGTATTGTTGCTGACCATGTCCATCCCTTTATGACCACAATGTACCCAACTTCTGATGGCTACTTTCAGCAGGATAATGCGCCATGTCATAAAGCTGGAATCATCTCAGACTGGTTTCTTGAACATGACAATGAGTTCGCTGTACTCAAATGGCCTCCACAGTCACCAGATCTCAATCCAATAGAGCATCTTTGGGATGTGGTGGAACGGGAGATTCGCATCATGGATGTGCAGCCGACAAATCTGCGGCAACTGTGTGATGCCATCATATCAATATGGACCAAACTCCCTGAGGAATGCTTCCAGCACCTTGTTGAATCTATGCCACGAAGAATTGAGGCAGTTCTGAAGGCAAAAGGGGGTCCAACCCGTTACTAGCATGGGGTACCTAATAAAGTGGCCGGTGAGTTTATATACACACCTTTTCAGTGGGTGCTTAATAAACTGGTAAACTTCATATCCGTAAAACGACTCGATGAGCTGTCATAAAGTGCGCGCTCTCACTTTCATTTCTACCGTGATCACTGATCAGTAACGTTAGGCCTATCGTTAGGCCAGCAGCCATATCACCCTGTAGCCCAAGACTGGTTGCCCACTGAAGCTAAGCAGGGTTGAGCCTGGTTAGTACCTGGATGGGAGACCTCCTGGGAAAACCCGGTTGCTGCTGGAAGAGGTGTTATTGAGGCCAGCAGGGGGCGCTCACCCTGTGGTCTGTGTGGGTCCTAACGCCCCAGTGTAGTGATGGGGACACTATACTGTCAAGGAGCACCATTATTGGATGTGACGTTAAACCGAGGTCCTGACTCTCTTTGGTCACAAAAAATCCCAGGATGTCTTTCGAAAGAGTAGGGGTGTAACCCTGGCATCCTGGCCAAAATATGCCCCAGTGGCCTCTGTCCATCATGGCCTCCTAATCATCCCCATATACTGATTGGCTTCATCACTGTCTCCTCTCCACCAGTAAGGTGGTGTGTGGTGAGCGTTCTGGCACAATATGCATTTGCATTATAATCAGCATCTGATGAAAAAAGTCATCTCGTTCCCAGTGTGAAGCTCAGTCTCTCACATCCTGCGAGTTAGAGAGCGATTGCGACAGGTTGAGTCAGCACAAAGAGTCGTGTTAAAGGAATGTATTACACACATGGCTGTTACTCTCAGTTATGGACTTCCCCAACTGTATGCCAGCACACTAAACTTCTTGTCCTTTCTAATTTGAAATTACAGAGTTGATTCTTTCGTACACAATTCTCTATGTTCTAGTTACTAATCATATTCTAGGTTTGGAAAAAATATGTAAGAGAACAGATTTGCCTAAACCTTTTTTACACACAATGGATATATGGCCCAAAAGGCCTATTTTAAAATAGGGTGTCTAAAAGTACAGTTTCCTGTTTTTAGCTGACATGAGTGGTACCTGGTGTGTTATTCTGGTGGTGTAGCCCATCTGCTTCAAAGTTTGACTTTTTTTGCGTTCGGATATGCTCTTCTGCAGACCTCGGTTGGTTATTTGAGTTACTGCTGCCTTTCTATCAGCTCGAACCATTCTGGCCATTCTCCTCTGACCTCTGGCATTTTTTTTTTTTTTTTTGACCATTCTCTGTAAATCCTTGAGATGATTGTGTGTGAAAATCCCAGTAGATCTGCAGTTTCTGAAATACTCAGAGTACCAACAACCATGGCACGTTCAAAGTCACTTAAATCCCCTTTCTTCCCCATTCTGATGCTCAGAACTTCAGCAGATCGTCTTGACCATGTCTACATGTATGGATTTGCTGCCATGTGATCACAACACAATCGGTTATTAATATTTAGTTGGTTTTCTCTTGTTTTTGCATGTGTTCATAATTTATTTATATGACAGTCATGGCCAGAAATCATGTCCGCACAAGTTTCATTGCAATATCACAAATAAAACATTTGACTCCAAGCACAACTACATAATATGATTACAAAATCTTTAAATCTTTTTTTAATAATATTTAATTAAAGGGTGAAGATGTAAAATTTCCTAGGTTGGATATCACTTTTGGCTACCATGCATTTAATATGCATGCATTCTTGCTGCAGAGTCTTACAAAAAAAACAATAAAAAAAACAGTTTTCATATACAGTATGTCCTCATGGTTTAGTGTCTCTGTTGTGAAGTGCTGTTTAATGTGACAACAGGTGCATGCACTCTTACAAATGGTCTGACCCAGCTGGTATGAGGCGTATTAAAAGATGCCACAGGGTAAAACAGAAAGTGGCAAACAATTCCAGGGACAGTCTTTACTGGAAGTCTTTCTGTATTCCTGTAACACTTAAAAAAGACTCAACAAATGTTTAGTTTAGCACCACACTGTAAAGCATTGATTGGTAAACTATTATTGGAAATATGCAATATAATGTCGGATGTTGAAATGATGACCAGTCATGCAAGGAAAATAACTAACATTTGGTTGTGACATGGTTTAATCATTGACCTTCAAATGCTTGTTGTTTTTTTTTAAGTAGTCTGCAAAGTATTACATGAATCTACAGTATGCAATAATTTTTTTCAGAAGGTCAAGCTCATCATTGCAAACAGTGTTTCTTCCACAGCAGACCACATAATACCTGCAACAGCAGTCAAAACAGGATCAACACACTTTACCAGTCTTATTCTTACTCCCTTAAGGATCTTACCCAATTTACAACTGGTAGAAGACAAGAGAGCAAAGGGCAGCTCCTTCAAACCGTGTAATCACACATTAGCCAACGCTCTTGGCTTAACTGATAACCTATGCTGAGTGCTTGAGGAACTTTGCCAAAGATTTCATTTGATGTCAGGTATCCCTGATCTCCATACCTTTCATTACCTGGAGTATTTATCATGTAATGATGACCATCTTGAGTGTGCATGTCTATAGCCTGCACAACAGCAATTTTCAAACAACCCAGGCAATATTTCATGGTGGGGCCAATGTAGGCTATAGGTGTTATATGGGTTTGAGGTATGGTCCCCACATAGGACAAACCTTACCTCAAGGTCATATCATGCCTACTGATCAGGAGTTAAAGTCTGAATCATTCTGACAAATTCTTTACTGAATGAACTCCCTGAGGGACCATTTACACGACACTTTATAAGCGTTTTGGCTGTTCATTTACACAACAACAGCATTTTGAGGGCCTGAAAACGCAAGCTTTTGAAAACAGCTTTCAAAGTGCAAGTTTTTTAAAACGATACCATTATCGTCTCCGTGTAAACTACAAAAACACGAATTTGTGAAAACGGTGACGTCATGATATGCGTATTACATGTTTAGTCGGCGTGTAGCCAACTACTGGCCTAGCAGCATACAGCATTTTAGTCGGTTTCGCGGATCCGTGTGAACGAGGATCATTTTGACAATGTTGTAGCCTGCACGTGAAAAACAGAAAGGAAAAACGTTTCCATTTTTAGTGCATTGTTGTCGTGTGTAAGATTCAGAGCGGTTGAATCAACATCTTCTCCTAATGAAGTTTTATGTAACAAAGTTCGGGAGGAGCATGTTCAGGTAATCAACCAATCAGCTCAAGAGGAAGCCAGTATAAATGAAGCTTTGCCCCACCTTCTGTCTCACGACAAGTGTCTCAGCATCCCTCCACAACCCCATCACCTCACATTCGGCTGGGTCTACCCCAGTATAGGGGGAGTACTCTGGGTTCGGGCAAAATTCCGAGCTCGGAGCCCTCCCCCGGACAGCAAGCCAAATACGCATAAATACAACATTTGATTTCATGTACGTGCGAACTCGTGAAATTGTTCTGCCACTAAGAAAGCAAATATATATATTCTCTATTTATCTATATACCACACACTTTGTATTCTATAATTTAATATCTTACCATAAGCCTCATGGTACTGCAAAGAAATTCAGAAAGTCAGACACAATGTAATAATATGACAAGGGGAAAAAACTCCTTGCATTTAACTCTAAAACTGTGATTCAAGATTGAGTGTATGTGGGTCCTAGCATGAAAAAGTTTTTGAACCCATGCTTTAGCACACTATGGAGTGTATCTAGCAAGCATGGGCCATTTATGGTGACCTGATGTGACCAGTCATATAACCATTTAGGTCTCTTTTAGAGTGGACAATGCCTTTTTAATGTAGATGAATTTAACTGTTTCTGAGAGGCATGTTGACTTTTATGAGTTACACAATATGCAGTGGAGATAAAATAGAAAAGCAACCTGTTTTGGAGGGACTAGGGCATTGTGGGAGAGCAAAATAAATATAAAATGATGAAAAGAAAAAAAATAGGAATGGGGAAGATATCTTAATAGTCTGTGATGGAGGATTGACTGTTGGCTTCATACCAAAGCTAGAGCTCAAATGCCTTATCAGAGCTGTTGCTTTTCATCTTCTGCCATCACATAGAAAGCTACTTAAAGGCAAAGACTAGAATAGCTGAGATATCAGCAAGCTTTGAAGGTTCGGCCAAATTGGCATTTAATACTTTATCAAGCATAACATATAACTTCAATAATGTTACATTATTATTATTTGCCATGGCATAGCAAACTGCTTTTGCAGCCTGTTGTTGCACTGCAGATTTAGCAATAGCAATGTGCCAGCTGTGCAAAAAGTTGTCTGAGATTTATAGCTTGTAGTACAGGCTACGCTAAAATGTAAGCTAAATATAGAGGAGATTCCAGAGAGTGCTGAACAGAATACCAGAGCGGTTTCAGTCTCAATGGCTGACTGACTTTCACTAATTAAGGTCAATATCTGGAACAAAACAGAAAGACTGAGCCCACAGCCTGGATCTATTTATTCTTTGAAGAGGTGCTAAAAGTATAAACAGAACACCAATGTTCTTGACCTCAGCATGAAACACATTAGTCAATGACTGTCTGACATAGGTCTGTGCAGCATTAACATGATTTCTGCATGGCCAGCCCCCCTGAAATGGAGAAAATGTTGAATTTATCCCAAATTTATACAGTGGATTTATACAATGCTGTTAAGGAATTCTTGTGAATTCCCTGTAATGAAGAGGATAACACGGTTGAGGTAAATGTCATCTTTAGTTCACTGGAAGTAGACTGTGGTCCATAAGATTTCAGACCCAGACCAAGGCCACTTTTCTCAAGGCCAAGACCATGTTCACCCACCACCATGATGCTATTGTTGGAAACTTTCATATCTTGGTCTAAGTGCCTAAGGTCTGGAAAAACAGAGCAAAGCAAGCGTCTGGACATCTTGGCAAGCACCACTTGAAAACAGTGTCGGTGTCCTGCTTGATATCAAACGATCACCAGAACTGAAAGGTTACTGAAGCATTACAGGTACTTGATTACATACAACTTTTTATCTTTTGTCAAATCTACATAGATAGCTAATGTGGTGCAGATAACATCATATTTTGAGTTTCTATTTATTAAACTAATCTCCTTTATTGTATGAACTCAAATGTTTTATTTCAATCAACTCAAAATTCGAAGGCAACCAGGTCACTTACCTTTTTAAGTTAAACAAACAATTGAGTTTTTTTACAGTGTAGAAGATTGACCCACAATATCTCATCTTTATCTCTCTTATTTTCTCAAGAGGTCTATTTCATAACAGTCTACTGTCACACGCACATTTTACTTTAAGACTTTTCGTTCAGGAAGAAAAAATAAATACAGAATGTACTTGGTGTTCACTTATGACAAGAGCACTTGTTAGCGCACAGAGGAATCCACACAACACATACTTGCTCTTAAGCCTCTGGAGACAGTTTATTTAGACAGCCCATCTGCCCAAATACCATAAGCCCAACAAGAATATCAAATATGGTTGCAGCCGTACTGAGAACATCCTACACAAGCGCACTGTAAAAGTAATCTGGAGCACAGAAGAATAAATGTTTGGAAGTAAATGGGGTTTCAATGTTGTTTTCCCTATTGACTTGCATTATATGTACTGTACAAAAACATTCTTTGAAATATCTTCTTTTATGTTCCACAGAAGAAAGAAATTCATTCCCAGGGTTAGAACAACATGAGGATGAGTAAAATATTATAATTTTGTAGGTGGACTATAATTCCTACAAATAAAATTGGTACCACAGTCAATAGGATTGTGAACATACATTTTAGCAATAAAAGTTTTAAAGCTCGAAAACAACATCCAAATTCTCAGGTGCTACTTTTGGCGCACGGTTCCCTCAAGACCACTCTGCATTCCAGCATTACTGTGCAGGCTAATGCTTGTGCCGAGCTACTCATACTGTGTCACTGCAGATGTAAATCAGACGGTAAGACAGGCCATATGGTGAAGTTTATCCGTCTCCCCGCTGACTGGAGTACACTCATCTGGAACAGATCTGACTCCGACCGCGTATAATCTGAGAGGTTACAGCCCTCTGACCTCAAAGATGATCTGTTTGTTTTGGGGGTGTTGCATCAGCCCTGGGAATGTGTTTTCTTTAGCTGGGGGAGATGGATGGACGATACGGGTCCATAAAGGGGTTGTGTGATTTACAGAGGACAGACCTCTTGGAAGAAACAGGAAGAGGGTTGCTTAATCGCTCTGCTCCAAAACATATAGTGTGCTTCCTAAGTAGGCCACATTTTGTAAAGAATCATAGACAAGCTCCTACGCAAATGCTGGTTCAGAAGGAAAGCAGCATAAATACTCTGCCTAAGATACCTTTTTTATTGCCAAATTATAAGGCAGAAATTCATGTATTTTTTTGGGGGAGAAATCAATCCCAGAATGACACTGTGACGAGGTCAGAGAGAACCCCCCCATTCAAAAGTCTCCCATCCAACTTTTTTTGTGGACTACACAGTTACAAAATACATCAGGTTTGCCATGAGATGTATCAGGTACTAATGATGGTGTCAGATGGAGAGGGAATAATAGCAATAAAACTGAAAATGTACATACTCATACACTCTGGGGGGGGGGGTCAGCTGCGCCCCTGCCTTCGTCTTCAGGCAGTAAAATGCAGATCCGCTACCCTCGGATTATGAACTACGGACAGGGCCTACGCCAAAAGAATTTTATAAATAATTGCTTGATGGGCTGTCAATAAATGTATGCTTTGTTACATCATTTTAACTCCCGAGTCTTTCTGGTAGAGCTGCTCGTCTTATCATTAATGTAACAGTCTTCATTTAGTTTGTCTTGTCTTGTTCAGTTAATTTGCCCTCATTGTTTATCTTGATTAGCCGGTTTCTGTTCTCCCTCATTAGTTCCCTTATAAAGTCTCCCTGTTCTGTTCAGTCCACTGTCGGTGATTGCAATGTTACCTTGTGAGTACTCTGTCTTCCTGGAATAAATATCACTTATTTGGATTATTATCTTCTTCTTCGTGTGCTCTCTTGTTATCCACCTTGTTGGCAGCGTGACAATTAACTTACAGTCCATATATTAACATAACTGAGTGGAGCTATTTCAACTGTTACTTGATGTGTTTTTTTTTTTTTTTTCTGAGGAGGCCATCCCCTTCACCTCAGTTTGGTATAGCTGAACAGTAACCTAAACTCATTTTAAAGTTTTTACTTCCATTCATGTGGTCCGTGCTTCTGATGGTGGAGGAATTGTAAAATAATTTTTCTAAAAATACTGTTAAGCTATTTTAGTTCTTACAGAGCCGTGGGTCCACGTAGCTGACGACAGCTCTTTATTCTTGGCTGTGCCACCCGTGTATCATCCAAGAAGGTTAGACTGCCTCTCTAGTCCACAGTGGTTTCCCTCACTGCCCATTTCAGTACAAATTACACTTACACACACACACGCACACGCACACGCACACACACTTTCAATTCTTCAACATGTCTGCAGAACTCTCTGCAGAAACATAAGAGCAATACATTCAGTACGTTATCTACTCAATTTTTCCTCCTGTCAATTCAGGCCAGTGAAAAACTTGTAACTAAGCAGTCAGGATGAAATCTTTGACTGAATATAAAACATGAACTGGTCCATTCATATGTGCCGCTGATGTGCTTCTATTCGCGGTCTAGACAGACTGTTTCCCATACAAACAAAGTATGTGTTTCCTTTAGCAAAGTATGTACCTGTGGAACTGGTTTGTTCATGTCGATACTGAAGCGGTATGTGCCCAAACTTGTTTTCATCTGGTTCTGAAAGTGTACTATTATTTTACTGCCAGTAAGATATTTTCAAGTAGTTTATTATGAAGTAGATCTTTTGGATAAAGATCCATTTGAGGGAAACCCAGACTGAATGGTGGTTGAATCATTTATTATTGGTGTTACACAAATCAAGCAGCAGAATTATGGGGCGCACTGGCCAGACCTCCAATCAATCTATATGACATTTCCATTCAAACAATACTAAATCTTCACAAATTAATTTAGTGATAATTATATTCACATATGTATACTTAAAAAACAATTTCAATTTCCACGTATAAAAAGACAACTTAAAATCTAACAAGATTTAGTGCAAAGGCAGAAACAGTAAAAAAAAAAAAAAAAAAAAACTATTGTTTTTATTTTACAATTTCCAGTAAAAAAAAAGAAAAGAAAAAAAAAGTGAGGTTAGAGATGTGTGTCTGCGATCGGGATCCGCCGCAGCTCTACGATCTGAGAGTTAGCCACACTACCTCCATCATGACTGCCGTGGATTGATTCGTTGTCACTCATGTTAAGGCCAGAACCTGTGTGTAGGTAAACCATTATTTTCATATTTTGGTCTCTTCTAAAGAAACATAACTTCGGTAATATTCATAAAAAATAAATAAAAAAAAAACGTTCAAAGGGACTACCATTTTGGAGAAAGGGACATACCAGTTTTTAAGGCAAATATGAGGTCATCAAACTCCTGTGACTCCTCGTCCTGCACCAGATTAGTGTTGATGAACCCTCCTTCTGTGATGTAGGTCTCGTCCTGAGGACTCGGTTTGAAAACACTGCTGGGTTGACTGCTGGGCCTCAGTGAAGCTCTCTCCCAGTCTGCAGAGATCTGAAAAACATAACAAAAAGGGTCTTTAGGTGTCAGAAAATGCAAACAACTACCATTTTTCAAAGCTTCAGCAAATTAAAATGACTTCTAGTTTGTGTACCCAGTCTGAGCTTAAATGACCCACACAACTCAGCCCTGAATACACTGGATTGTCTGGTGCTGGGGTCATTCAGAGGTTACAAAGGGTTGGATTTCTATAGAGTTTTGCTAGGATGGGTTTATGGGGTGAATCAGAGTTCACAAGCATTCATATGTTATGTAATTAATTCTGGTATAGCTGAGGATGAGATTTTTAATTACAAAGGATTGTTTAATTAGCTCATAAAAATATTAAGATAATTGTTTTTATGCTTTGTTGACAAATTCTTACTCATAAGTGATGTACAGTATTTTAAACCAGAAGTGAGTTGTTAATAGTTATTAGAAGTAATTAGTTCTCATTTTAGATTAGGTCACGGAAAATGTCATTAATTAAGTGCTTTAAACACTTTTTAGATCCGTGACCTAATCTAAAGTGATAACTATTTACCGTTAATAAGCTGTAAACAAAGCATCAAACACATCTAGTTCAATATGCTACATATGAATAATTATAAACAATAATAATTTAGTTAATTGCAGTGACAACGAATGAATATACTCACTATATATTTAGCCTATTAATAAATGAACAATGTAGAGACTGCAATATATAAACTATGAATTAACTAACAGTTTGCAAATGATTTGTAACTTCATTATAAAGTATTAACAATGTTTCTTGAGCACCAAATCAGCATATTACAAAGATTTTTGAAGGATCATGTGATTTTTTTTTACTGTATTTTTGATTAAATAAATACATCCTCTGTCGAGGCCAAACTTTTGAATTGTAGTGTATATAACAATGCCAATAAAAGTTATATATCATGATTTATGACTTAAATATCACTTCTATATTAAATGATCATGACTTGTTTTGGGAAATTCAGTTCATTAAATCATTTATAAGAGTTTAATTCCACTTGATTATTTTCTCTTTTTCTAAACTTGACTGACACAAAAACCTGATGGACCAAACAATAATTATTCATAATCAGAGAAAATATAAATACAAAAGAGATAAATTCTCACATTTTTACCTAAAGTTACAGTAAAGCAGACGATATGCAATGAACAATACAAAAACATAACACTGCAAAAACAAACAGCGAGCATTTAATAATGACTTCGCCACGGCTGGTTTGAGACACAACGCTTTACATTTCAACATTCCTCCAGGTTTCTTTGTTGTTGTAATCCTACTAACAGTCATGCAGCCATTTTTTATAATATAAATGGTACAGCAAACTCTTTACCAGTAGACATATTTCATGTTTCCACATATAAGAGACACAACAAACTAAATAGAGACTGTTGATGTTTTGAAGAGGCAGTGATATCCGTCACATTAACCTTCTGACTTCATCTTGTGCCATAAATCTACTCTTTCAGTCAATCATCAAAGCAAAGAACAACTTGCCTCATTAAACACAACATTGTGAAACAGTACATCTGGGCCTGCCCTCCCTTTAATGTGCTTCCTAATGGCAATGGCTTCATTTCCTTTGCTTTTCCCAGGAGGATGGAGGGAGAGGCCACTCCACAGTCCACCATGTCCCAGGCACCACTTTCTGGTACAATAACCCATCAGCAGTCCTGTAATCAGAACAGAATGTACGCTGGGTGAACTGAGCACCACCAGGCACCTACTCAAATCTGTTTGAAGAGCCTGAGGAGACGGCCACCCCTCCAGTGCGTGGTTTCCTTTCCTCCCTCTACCGGTCACCTCCTCCCCACCCGACCGTCTCTTGTCCCGAGGCCACATGTGACATTACGAGCCACTTTAAGCCAGAAGTCAGTGCTCTCATGAACAAAACAGGATTAGCTCTTAAGTCTGCACTAGAGGTCGAAAACTATAGCCTTGGCACAGTACTATTGATTTGGCCTCTCATGCTGAATTCAGTAAGGCTGGGAAACTATAGCATCAATGGATTCAACTAAGCAGACAAGGTTTTGGGAAAACATTGGCTTTAGTTGAATGAATAAATATATTTTTTGCATAGATTTTTCTCTTTAATAAAAGGTTTATACAATTTTTGGAGGATGAACTTAACCCAGACCTCTTCCTTTGCACCCACACACTGAAAAGGCCAACCTTAGCACTGACAGCACAAACAAAAATGACCAAAAAGTAGGGTGAACTATGTAAAAGTGGAATGGAGCATCGATAAAAAGCTTTTAGGCTACTTTAAGTGTTATTATGATGCTACAACCCTCATAAATGTAAATGAACCAAACTAATAATTAATATAATAACTAATAATTATAGACCTTTGAACACAATTTAGGCCATATTTTTTTATTTAGATTTTTTTTTTTTTTTTTGACAAAGTCGGACAGTGGTTTTAATTCATTAAAATATTTTTGCTGTAATTAAAATATATAAAAAAACTTGTCAAGATAATTAGCATAATAATTAATTCCTTAAGAAAATTCCTCATTTTTAAGATCTGAAAAAACAAACAAAAAACAAGCGCAAGTGCCATTCCGACAAATCCCGGAAAACATGTCTGTTGTCGTTGGCTGGCCTGTATGTCAATACAGTATGAATTAGCCTTAAATTTGTCAAGATGGATTTTAGTATATCATTTGTAACTGGTTCAAAGGTTGTCAATCTGCTCAATCTCATCCACATCAACTGCTAGTCAATATCTAAATAAGTTTGGACTGGGAAATAACCATAAATTACCTATAATAACCATACACTGTTAAAACTAGAAACCATGGCAAGGCTAACACATTGGATACCAGGGGCGTGTCTAAGGGGAGGCTGGGGGAGGCAGTGCCTCCCCTAGGATAAACCCTGCCTCCCCTGAGAAATTATCTGATCGATGATAAATTAAAATTTAAACTGGCTTGTTTTGTGCATATTTTTCCATCGCTAGCAGATTGGGTCTGACCCAACAAAAATCCAGTTTGGCGCTGTTTTACAGTGCGCGCGCGCTTCGGGCGTACACGCGCAAAAAAAGTGCATCATGACAGAACAGAACGCCAATGAAATGTTTACCCGCCTCCTCGGGACCAGGAGCTCAGCTCCGTCTCCTTCAGCACCAAATAGCCTACATTTTGTTGAGTGTATATTAGGCCTAATGAAAGTTGTGAAATAATTGGCTAATATTAACTCTAATTTGGTGCTGCAATGATTCGCCCATCGCGACGATAACTGACCTTCTCATCTGAGCTGCTTCAGCCTAAACACCCGCTCTCAGTGTCAACATGTTTGAGTCCAATCAAAGCAAGCGGGATTTATGTTCACAGGAGCACGAATCCCAACGAGACGCTTCACTTCAGTTATAATGATCATACAGTGCGAGATAAAATCTAATCTAAACAGCTGTTTTTCGATAGTTTTAAATGACCGACAGAAATAATCAGTTTGATCAAAGACAGTGGATTGGCTACTATAAGCTTAATTTAACACAAACACCCTATTAAATATATTGCCATTATTATTCTATAAATATATTTGGAACGTTACCTCGAATGTGTTCAACTTTTCCCTGTTTGTATCACTCACGCTTGTCTGTGTTTGCGCAACTTGCATCATTAAGCCAGAAGGCGGCGACAAGTGACTGTCTTTATGAGCGAGCAATTGAACCATTGATTAAATGAACAGATTAGTCCAAAATATTGATTAATTTAGGAAAGAAAAAGTAGCTGAAACTGATATTTGATGCTAATTGCTCATATGCCTCTGGACACAGAATGATTGCATTGGCATTTGTTTGAAATGTAACATTATGCAAAATAATCAAGTCATTTCTTATTCAAGGCCATTCCCGTTTCGAATATGTGATTGTGTATTGTCAACAATAAGCATAAACATTCTGCATTTCTATTTTATAGTGTGGATCATTAATTGCGACATTTACACTGATTCTCATGTTTAAGAATCTGTTATCTGATAAAATACTATGCTACTGCCCACTGACATGCTTTAAAAGCTACTGTTGTCCATTTTTTTGGCCTTCAAAACACCTTAAAATGCACATGTCGAGATCAAGAAAATCAAAAAAATTTCGGGGGGGGGCAAAGTTGACCTGGTTTAACTAACTTTTATGAGATAGCCATATAGTCTAATAGGGGTCCTGTGCCTATCTATGGGGTCCTGTCTTAGAAAAAGATCTGCACTAAAACAAATTGTGTGTAGTAGGCCTATAGCTTAATTTTGCGCCGATTTTTTCAATTGTTTATGTTGCCCCCCCAAACAAGCCAAATGCCCCCCCAACCATGACATCCTGGTAACCCCTCTGTTGGATACTGTATGTATCATGCAAATCATGGCACAGCTTCTATTAGGCTATTAGAAAATATTCATGCTATAGTATGAAATGTTTCATGAACCTCATGAACGCATGCTCATAATCCATTAGAAAAGTTTTAAAGAGTATCTCGCTCTATCTGAAAGCTACTGTCCAACATACCTGTCAACACTCCCGTTTTTCCAGAGTTTCTCCCGTTTTGTAGCCCTACATATTTGTTACACATATATCCAATATACTAAAACTAGTCAGAGACTTGTCATAATTGAAAAAAATATATACAGTATAATATTCTACTCAATTTGTTTCAGCTGTAGTATACTTTCAATCTCACTAATAAAAGAACAGAGTCTTGAGAACAGCGCAGACTGCAGGAAACTGAGATATTGCCTTTATAAATATCTCCTCTAAAAGCCTTTCTTGATCTCTGCCGATCTTTCCCATGCAGCCCGTGCTCTCTCCACAGGCCTGTCTCTCTCCTCCAAACCTCCTGTACACCCTCTTTCCCGGATCTGTGAAAAGTTTACATTGAGGGCTCAGAGGAATGTGAGCTTCTACACCAGGCCTCTTTATTGCATAACACTTTCCCAGTCTATGTGTGCGTGAGCAGACTTGATGAACAAACACAGGTCTGAGAATCCTCTGCCTCAGAGGATGATAAATAGGTGGTTATGCAAACACACATATACCTAAATGCTACCAATGTAATGTTACAAGTACATTAGCGCTAGGAAAAGCTGTCAGATGCCACTGCCAAATAAAGTATGTGCAATAACCGATCATTAGAAACATTTATCAAAACCCTCAGTAACAGACGCACCTCTTCCATGGCACTGATGAGGTTCTGTGTGGACTTGCTAATTTCTCCTCCACCGACGGTAGCGGCACCGGTGCTCTGATACATGGAGTCTGGGCTGCCGTGACCATTCATCTCCACGGTGTAGGTTGCCTTAGCTGGCCAGAAGACCTGACTATGCATGATGAAGTACACGGAAAACACATACAGACCCTGGAAAAAGATGAATCACAAGTTAGAAGAGCTCAGCACACTGTTAAATCAGATGCATTTTAGTTATTTCCTCTTTTCTGTTGAGAAAAGTAATGCGGGATCTCCATATTATCCTAGTCGACATGAAATGTTTGAAACTCTGCATTAACTATGTACTATGTATCAGCATTTAGGACCACGATTATTCTATAATATTCAAAACAGATTCAGAGAAGGCTAATGTAAAACTCTTTCAGGAGCAACACTGTAAAGACTATTACATCTAAAGTGTTCATCTGTTTGACATTCCAAATGTGTTTGTGCAACTAATCAAAAAGAACAAACATCACCAATCATTTGGTCTCCAAATCCAGATGACATTTTGTAACAGAATGACATCATTTCCCTCCCTCTGACATCATTGTCAATGAGGTGAATGATAATAGTCAGTAGCACCCAACCGAATATTGCTGTACACACACTCTTGCCAAATATCTCATGAACACCAGAAATGTTGTAACAAATGTGACATATGGGTGACAAACTGCAGGTGAAACTAAAATGAGTAGATAAAAGTGCTGAGCTTTTGGTAATACAGAAGTCAGAAATATATGAAGACGGTATACAACATCAAACTGAACCCTTCCAAGCTCCAAAATGTAGCAAAATATGCTTTATTTTTATACTGCTGTAATTATTACTCTAATATCAGAAGAGTTTTATATTATCAGGACAGCTAGAGATCCATCCGTGTTAGATATCCCGGTCGCTAAAGACCCGACTATGTAATAATGATGGGCAAACCATTCATGCATTAAAAATATTTTATATTAATATATATAATATATTTAGATTTTGTGTATGTATACAGTACAATGTGCATATATTGGACTTGCTTCCTTTGAACTTGAACAAAACTTTATTTAAAACTTAATTGCATCCAAATGAAAGGTAAACAATGTAGACCTTACTGAAACCACTGAAGCTCAAAATCAAAAGGGAGGAAAAGTAAATAGTGGATATAAGCACGTACACAGACACACACACACACACACACACACCTCATTTCAGGGCTCATTTAAAGACTATATGTGGGCAGCCTGTGCTCCACTGAACAGCTTTATCACTGCTACCTGAAAGATACACAAATGTCCAGAGGCCAGAGCAGAATGCTAAATTTTATTCTGCTAGTTACATAACTGTTCTCAGTTCAGGACAGACAAGTGTGGTTTTACTACCTCAGATATAAGGGAAATGATACATGATGCATCTTGTAAAAAATGGTGTGGAAGAAACAGACCGAGACCACTAGTTCCCAGACACCAGGGAAACTTAAACCTCAAACCGGCAGCTGATCCTGTGGATACTTGAGAGCATCATGTCGAGGAGACGCTGCGCTATACAATGTGACGGTAAATAAAAAAAATTTTCACTACCAATGTTTATGTTACATCAGTCATTCACGCTAGAGCTCGGCTATTAGTTACCTCAAACTGAGTAGTGAATCACTGATGCTATTTTTTCTACGTTTGCCCTGAGTACTTGTTATCACAGATTGTTCTTTGAGTAATCTCCTTCGTCGTGTGTGATTATTACAGCACCAAACATATGAAAACATTTTTTTTTTTTTTACTTGCAGAATTCTCTTAGGATAGAAGGAATTGGTGGATATTCCAGAGCAACTTGGCATTTCTGACTGGTCTGCCATCTTGGTTTGGAGAAAACAAAAATTCCATATAGGCTACAAAGGCTTGCCACTTGGTGTATAGAATCATGCACTAGTGTCCACTGATGTAAACGGCTTTTAATTAGCTGTCAACTGTAGTGACACATATGCGTGTGTCGCTACATAAGAAATCTCAACAATTCTAAACTCAACAATTCTGCATTTATTTGATCGAAAAATACAGTAAAAAAAAAGTATTTGCTTTTGATCAATTGAATTACTGAGTAAATTTCTTTTAAAAAAAAAATCTTACCAAACACAATTTAGGAAGGAAGTGTAGTAAGATAAATACTCTTGCTGACTACTGAAGAATGCCTTGATATCTTTTTTTTTTTTAACCTTTTTCTATTATACATCCTCACATCCGGAAATCAGCTTTGGTTCATATAAAGCTGTTTACAGGCTTCCCAATCAGGCAGGACTAGCAGCACCATTCAAATGACATTACTACAGTTTAATTACATTTACAGCAACAGCCACTGAGAATATAAGAGGACGATGGAAAATAAGCATCAGGAAAAACCAGCACACATGAAAACAGATGCTCAGTGCTTGATTATTGAAAACAGACTGGAACGTTTGCAGGAAATAAGGGGAATGTGTAGTGAATGGTTTAAGCTGTAAAATATCACATATAGCCTATATACATATAAGTGATTCCTGAAGAATTCCTATGAGAATTAAAAACAAATTGAATCAACACAGCCACACATGTCTCTACAGGCCTGTCTCCCACATGTTTGTAGGTCATGTTTTGTTGTAGGCACTGTTGACATTTATGTAGTCATTTAGAGTTTGACTCAAAGGGAGTCAAAACAAAATTGAGGTGCTATTTATGCTCTTTCTAGGTGATGGGCATCATGTTTTAACCATGTTTTGGCTGTGTCAGAAACAATAACAGCTTCTCTGACCTGCTATTAGTCAGTCTGTAATTTAGGACAAGCAACACAGAAGCAGAACAAATATACTCAACTGTGTGTTTATGTTGTTTACACTAACTGTAACAGTGAGGAAATATTGAGGACAGCAAGCACTGATATGGACGGTTTTATATTTTCTGCTGATGGTAAGGAATTTTGGTTAAAAAGTTACTTTTTACTCGAACTTGGTACGGAGTAAAAGCCACAAGAGGCCATCTGAACAACACAGCCATGCATGTCAAACTCAGTGTCAACAAGCTTTAAGACATATTTAGCTTTATGCTGCATTTTACTATAGTTAATCAGACTGTTGCACATCTATTTGATAAATATACACTTTTATATGATGCTGTTTCTTTCTTACATAGAGATGAAATACTGAGTACAAAATATGATAGAACATGTATTGCATAAACCTGCATCTGTTGAAAAAAGAGAAGAAAACTGTGTAGAGTTGCATCAAATTATTAACAGTGAAGGTCCATCAGCCTAAAGGTGCATGTCACAGAAAACTTTGTTGGAAAAATCCAATAGGATAAATTTATTTTTAATTTCAAATTATACATTTCAATAGGAATCAGAGGTTTGCAGATTTTGATTGTGTTCAAGTTGTTGGGAAACAGTTTGGTATAGTGACTTTTGTGGTAGCTGTGCTTCTTGCAGCTCTACACTATTGCACAATGGACCCGTTTTTAGTTGACATTTATGTGACAGTTCACCCAAAAATTAAAATTATTTTGTGTTCAGCAAAACAACAAAATTCATACAGGTTTTGGAACAACTTGAGCATGAGTAAATGATGACTAATCGAATCATAATCGGATCGTCGGTTGAATAATCCGCCATTTCTGTGTATCTTGTGTAAGAACTAAGTCTCTTTTTTTTTTTTTCTCTGTTGCCTTCAGTGCTTCTCTTATGCGCTCAGTGCTTTCTTCCGGAAACAACGGACCACAAGAAAGTTCAGCAGCGCACTTGGCTCGGCGTTCATGATTCGATTAGTCGAGACTGTTTTCCAAAGACGGCTCCTGCCTGTGTCAGCGAAGTGGACTGTCTTTATAAAATATCTTCTTATTAAACTGTACACGTCTGGACACTTACAACATTCTCAATGCTTCAGTTTGCAGGTAGGGACCCTCATTATGCTACCGTGTTAGTGTTGGGCTATTTTGAGCCTTGTTAGTGGTATTAACTAGCGATTTTTATTGTCATTACTCTATGCCCTACTAGCGTTATAAGCGAAACCGTTTTTAGAGATAAAACTCTTTACATTCGATAATCATGAAAACAAATCTCAGAGAACGGCTGACTATGTACCAATGTGTAATTAGACCAAAGGTTCATTTTGCGCCGGAGTTGTCCTTTTAATAGTTATGTAACATTTTAACGTATACAATCTTGAGCGAAAAGTTTAAACTTTCTTCCTTTTCTTCCTTGTAACACAATCCTGATGATAAAGAGTTATTAAGAGAAACCATCCTATGAAGTAGGTCAAGTGTTAACTTCTTCCAGCACTGGTCTATTGACTGCAGTGGTTCCAAGTCAACAGATAAACAAACTTTCTTCATTATATAATGACTCTAAACATAGTCCACCCCCTCTCATGGCCAGTATCTTTAAGACAATGTTATGCAAGAGATGCAGAGCCTTTAGAAATCAATAGGCTGTAAAACTGCAGTAGCTATCTTTTCTATCTGTCTAGAACAGGTATAAACTATACGACACAATAGCAGACTGGGCAGTTGTGCAGTGATAGTGAGGTGATTGTGAGAGTAATACATGTATTCAGAAATAAGATGGCTGTTTGCAGGTCTTACACTAAATGCGGAGCCCTTTGGGCCCTCAAATGTGAAGATTACCTGTATCGATCTATTTTCAGGATTAGTACTGGTGCACTTAAGCTGTGGACCATTAAATCAAACTGAATGTGATTCTGGGGTTCAGAACTTCATTACGTTTACAGTTCAATGACAAAATACTTCAGAGATATGATTAGATTACACACATTTGACAGCAACCACAACTTGCTCTGTTTTGAGAAATTCTCCATCTATAACCACATCCCCATTAAAAATCAATCAATAAATAACCACTCAAAGGTATGGCATCAGTAAGGGTGTCTGTATTTAAAAAAATAAAATGTTTTTGCAGCCTCATGCTCACCAAAGCTGCATATATTTGATCAAAAACAAAAAGTAACAGTAATATTGTGAAATATTATAACTATTTAAAATATAGCTTATTTATATTTATATAGCTTATTTATATATAACATGTAATTTATTCCTGCATGGCAAAGCTGAATTTTTCCATTACTCCAATCTTCAGTGTCACGCGATCATTCACAAGAAGGATTTGTTATTATTATCAATGTTGAAAACAGTTGTGCAGCTTAATATTTTGGGATTTATATGAAATATATATTTTTTTTTTTTTACATTTATAAATGCCTTTACTGTCACTTTTAATCAATTTAGTGCATCCTTGCTGAATAAATGTATAAATAAATAAAAATGACTAGCCCCACACTTTTGAACCATAAATACAATAAATAAAGATACAGTATGCAATCACAATGGATGTGTTCATTAATATCTCTTTTTGTTAAATATCATACATTTATATTTATTATGCAGTGTCATGGGATATTGACAAAAACGTAGTTTGTATAATATGGAGGACCAAACCTATACAAATTAAAAATTAATGAATACATAAATAAATACGCAAAGAAATGAAAAATAAATAAATAAAATAAATAAATAAATTACTATACTTTTATTTCCCTATTTATGTATAATTATATATTTTCCCACATTTGTTTATTTTTTCATTTATGTATTTATGCATTTATTTATTTCCACTTTTATTTATCTATATATGCATTTACGTCTACCTTTATTTATTTATAAATGTATTTATTTATTAATTTATTTATTTATACATTTATTGCTCTGTATGCTAATGAGGGGGGTTTGAGGCCACAGTGACACCTTGTGGTGTGACCAAACACTACGCAAGAGGTTTGTGGACGTGACTTTACAGGTGTCACAGGAAATAAATGACTTAGACATGGGCAATATGGCCAAAATCTTATATCACGGTTTATGTCCATTAACTTTACTTAGCTATATAGGTTTAGGCCTACCATACATAGGTCTACTCTTTATTCCGGACATGGCCGTAAAACATCAGCTGGTCGGGATTTTTAAAATGTCTGGGCACACATGAACAGAATCCACTGATAACAGACACTTTTACATGGAATCGCGTCAAATTATCCACTACTAACCACATTTTATGCCTTGTAGATCCGTTTACAGAAGCTAACTGCATTTTTAATGTATCTTCCAAAAACAATGTTGACATATAATATTTGTATTATTATAATAATAAAAAAAATTATATAACATTTTGAATATTGAAATATGAAATGAAGAATCGATGAAATTATACGTAAGTATAATTAAGTATGAAACTAAAACAGCAGTAGGTGGTGCCAAGCCACCGTCTTAACGAGTTCAACTACATAAATAGGGAAATAAAAGTATAAATAGTCATTTATTTTAATTTTACATTTTACATTTCTTCGAGTATTTATTTATTGATTTATTCATTTATTTTTAATTTGTATAGGTTTGGTCCTCCATAGTATAAACTATACCCTAAATATATGCATGAATGAGCTTTAAAAAGGAAAACGGCTTTTAAATAAAAGTGAGAGTTACATCATATCATGTGTGTATGTTCTTACCAAAAATATATTGAAGATAACAAGGAGGATCAGCATCCACAGGTATCTGTAGGCCATGTGCAATCCAGCCCAAAGACAGACCAGAGACACCAGAGCGAACAGATACAACATCATGGGCACCTCTGAAGAACAAACAGCAAGAAATTGAGTTAACCTTCAATTGAGTTTGCATGATCAAATAGGTTCATTTGAAAAAAGACATTTCAAGATAGCAACATTTGAAGTTAATATATTTCTAGAAAAATCACAAGAGCTTTTGCTCATCAGTTTTCAGATGCATGGATGCTGACTGTGCTATTTTGTCTCTGTTTGCATGCACTGATGCCAGAAGCCAGGGTGCTGTTTTCAGTTACAGAGTGAGTCGGCCAGGCATGCTTCAGTTTTTCCATAGTTCAGACAAGCTTTTCACATGCAGCTAGAGCCATTTGAACAGCTTTCGCTCTGGCATAAGAGCCATGTGGGCACGTTTATTGACCTGGGGCAGCAGTCCAAGATGGCTGCCAGCGAAAACAAACAAACCAAAACAACAAAAGAGGGGGAATAAATATCATTAAGCATGTCACAATGACTGTTCTGGGGTGAATTAGGACAGCCATGGGTGCAAAGTACTTGGCCCGAGAGCGTTCTTCGTGTGGGCAAACAATGCATCCCAGTGCCAAGAGTCACTCAAGCGTAATGGCACAAGGACTTTAACCAGGCTGAGTGTTTTACTTTAACAACGGTTATGAGTTTAATTGCTGAAACATTCACTCGGCTTGAGAAGGTGGAAAAAAAATGTTGCAAACACTCTGTAGGTCAAAACCTGAAATTCTGGCAACAACATAAAGTAATAATTTACTCAAAATCATGGAATCATAAACATAAGTGCTACAGATAATTATGTGTAGTGTGTATTGAAATTGAAACCTTTCGTAATTGAAAAATTCTAAATGTCCTATGCCGGGAACACACTTCAAGATTTTTGCAAAGCACTTGCTGACAGCTTTGAGAAATCTCAGACAAATGCCGAAATCAGAGGCAAATTGGTGCTCGTTCACACAAGTGACGACCGCTTAGTGTGTATGATTAAAGACGCGATCCGAGAGAGGTGTCGCCGATGCCTGTAAAATAATTAGCATACCAAATACTGTGTCTGGACCTGTCTGGGACTCAAAATTACTAAAAAACTAAAACTAAAAATTACATCGATGATGATCAACAGCCAATGAGAGAGCAAGACACAGGGCAAGGGAAAGATCAGGGGGAGGAGTCAAAGATAGTCATAGGCTTCTTCAAGCAACCATTCCCCTCTTTATATTTTAATTTTTCACTGCAAATCGGCACACAGGCAACTTGGCTCACAAGCTTGTGCGCATCATTTTAACAAGAAGAAATCCAGTCTGGCGAGAGAACTGGCGAAAGATTCTCACAAGTAATCTTTATTTCCTGTATCAATTCTTGTGTGTGCTTGGTTGTGAAATGTATAGGCTGCGTCCAAAAGCTTAAAAATGCTGCCTTTGGAAGATGCTTTCCAAGGTAGGTTTGGTGTGTATTTATCAAGAAAGTGTTTTGGCAGGTAAAAGTGTGACGCCGGTTATGTGATACCTTTATTTTGCTCCAATTGTTCCTGTGCCATGTTTCAGTAAAACCTCTAAACAAACCATGATTGCCTTAGGCCATCACAGTAGGAAAGCGTCAAGGCACGTTCGTATCCAATGCTAGCTAGATGTATCCTTGGCTGCCTTTGATATCCCACAATCCTTTGCTTTCCATTCTGTGACAGTTGCAAAAAAATAAAGAAAAAAAGATGGCATCTGAAAGTTGCTGTTGGTGGCAGTTTGTGTATAAATTTAAGTTTATAATTTGACCAATTATTATTATTTTGTGGCAGCAGTGGCTCAGTGGTTCATGTAGGTTGTCTACAAAATGGAAGGTTGGTGGTTCTATCTGAGTTTGAAGTCTGTCCAAACTCAGTTTTTTGAGGTACCTTCATGTGCAAACGCTGCCTGCCTAACGGATTGCTGCTGATCGATTGCTCCTCTCTGCCTGCCGTGAGTTTGTTTGCTTCGAGGCTGTAAGATCCGTCTAAGCCTCTGTAGTAAGGTATATAGTTCAGGGAAGAAGGAGGCGGGAACCGGCGAACATTTAAACATTTATTAAAGTAAATAAAATCCGCCAGCAGCCCCTCGCGGACGACTGCTGGCTACCGACAGACATAAAATAAAACATAAACAAAACACAGGCCTGTTCCTCTCTCGATCTTCAGCGTCGTCGCTCCTCCTTTATGCTTTCGCTCCTCCGTGAGAGATGTGAGACCGGTGCGTCTCACAGGTGATGTTCATTATACCACTCACGCCACCGGCCTCGCGCCGTTCTCTCACGTCCTTCGGCCTCGTCCTGTTCACCACATACCCCCATCGCCCATCACAGGCGATCACAGGCGCCCATCACAGGGTGCCCGAGGATGTGCTTACTCCCACGTCGAGGCGGCGACGATCTCTGGGGGTATGGACCGACGAGCCGAGGAAAACGGAGACGGAAGCATGGGGAGCGACGGATCGAGAGGGGAGAGAGGAGAAAAAAAAAAAAGTACGGTTCCCAGAACGCGCTGTCTGTTCTCCGAATTGGGAAATCCAAAAAACGTCAGTGTGTAATTGAAATGTAATTGATGTTCAACAAATAAAAAACTGATATAATACAGATGAGCAAATGATAAAGCTTGGGTCGCTGAATATTCGATCCCTTACTTCAAAATCGCACATAGTGAATTATATGATGTGCTATGTTTGAGAACTAGAACTAGAACTAATCAGAATTATTGTCTGCAGATAAAGTACTAATTGTTGGTGATTTTAATATACATGTAGATAACGAAAAAGATGCATTGGGATTGGCATTTAAAGACATTGTAAACTCAATTGTAATTAGACAACACATGTCAGGACCTACTCATTGTCGTAATCATATTCTAGATCTAATACTATCACATGGAATAGATGTTGATGCTGTTGAAATTCTGCAGCAGATCAATGACATCTTAGATCATTATCTAGTCTCATGTCAATTACATTTAGCCAAGGCTGCAAAGCCGATTCTGTGTTATAAATATGTTAGACCTATCACTTCTGCCACTAAAGATTGCTTTATCAATAATCTTCCTAATCAGTTTCATCATCTCAGCATCCTGGATAGCTTAGAAGAACTTGATATTGCAACAGAAACTTTTAACTCTCTCTTTTCCAGCACTTTAGACCAGTAGCGTAGCCAGAAAAGAGACTTTGGGTGTGCATCTGAAAAACTGGGTATGCCACATTTATTGTCAGATTACTGTGCAAAATTATTAACCATAACCATGCCCCACATAACCATAAAACTATATAAAATATAACTATACATTACACTCAGGATCACCAACAACATAGTCATAACATAGTGCCTGTTAGCTGCTTAAAGGGAGAGACGGCGTGGCCTGGCCTTGAATGCATCAATTATATCATCTAGGTCCAGTGTATCTGCGAGTTCTCGTTCAAACGTCAGTAACGAGAGGCTATTTAGTCTTTCTATGAGCATGGTTGCTCTGTTGCTGGATTTGATTCGGTTCACTGCTGAAAACAACAGGCAATGTGATCAAAACACGTAATAAACTGTTCATGTTGGGGAAAACATCCTTGTCACATGAGTCTAAGACTTCAATTAAGGATGGGTAGAGGACCCCCAAGGACCACCATCCACCTTTCGTTTGAACAATTGCACAAATACTGCAAATTCAGGATCTTCCACTCCAACTCCATAGTGCTTACTCGGCACCTGCAATATGTCCATCTGGCCAAATGCGTCAGATCCGGGCAGCAAGGAGGCAGCAAGCCTTCATTATTCCGTAGGAGTCGCTCTGAAACCGGCTGTTAAGTTCCATTAGCTGTCTGTCAAGAATGGAAATCCACAAGGATTGCAAATCCAAGTCAGTCCAAATGGGCGCACACCTGCCCACTGTAGAGGTTACATGCGAGTCGGAAAGCCTGGCAGGTAATTTCTTGTTACGTGCACCCACTACGTCCCAGTTGTGCACATCGTTTTTTTTCATCGCCCAATGATTCTCTCAAATTCCCCGTCTGAGTTATTCCTAAATGTAGTAAAAGTAAAACCTTCAATCAAGTGGACACAGTCAGTAACAGAAACAGATGGGGACTGTAGGCCTTTTGTCGCAAATTCACTTGCACTGAACAGCTTAGAAAATGCAACAAGGAGAAAGATGAACCGCTTGGTCTCTATTTGTTGCAAAAGAGACTCTGCATCTATTTTGGTCTGGCCTGAGCCTTCAGCAAACTCACTCAGTGTTTCCAATATGACGTTGTACAAAGTCAAGACTCGACTCACAGACTCAGATTTTGAACTCCATCTAATATCCGTGGAGCGCACAAGCTCCAGGCAGGGTTTGTCGGGATGTAGCTCTTTTTGAATCTGTAGAAACCGTGCGTGTCTGTTGGCTCCAGTCATGAAATGAAGTGACCACAGTAGGAGACACTTTTGAGACTGTTGAAAGAACAAGATTCAGGCGGTGCGAGTGGCAGTGTACATACACTGCATGGGGGAATGTTTTTTTGAGGAGCATCTGCACCCCAGCTCTCCCACCTGACATGACTGCTGCTCCGTCAAAACTGAAACCCACACACAATTCAGAATCCAGCTGCAGCGGTTCCAGTACTTCCAAAATTTTGCTTGCGATGCCAGAGGATGTCATATCATCTGTTGCCACAAATCCAACAGCTCGTCATCTCTTAGATTGCCATTAAATATAAACCTCACACAGACAGCAATTAGTTCCTTCTTCGAGAGGTCCTTGTCCTCATCAGCTAAACCGGCATAATAGGTGTCAGCCTGTGCATGCAATTCTGCTCCGATTTTTCGTCTGAGAAGTGATGCTGCAGTTTCAAGGAGGTCGTTTTGAATATCTGGGCTCATCATTTTTGCATTAGCTGGAAGCTGATCAAGGCGTCGTTTTATCTCGTGGTCAATCTGACAAAGCACTTTAAACAACTCTAAAAAGTTTCCTCTGTTCAGGCTTTCTATCTCTTCCTTGTGACCACATTGGATTATTTTTCAACCCTATTAGAAGAAAATAAACATAATCCTAGGTATTTATTTGAACAAGTGGCTAAACTAACGAAAAAGAAAGCTTCAAGCCCAGAAGTTTCCAAGAAACACAGCAGTAATGACTTTATGAACTTCTTCACTTATAAGATCTATAATATCAGGGACAAAATTATAACTATGCAACCGTCTACTACAGTAGCGCATCAGGGAGTGCATTGTAGTCTCCGTGAGGAACATTTTGATTCATTTGTTGCTATAGGAGAGGAAGAATTTTGCAAACTTGTTAATTCATCTAAATCGACAACTTGTATGCTAGACCCTATACCGACTAAGCTACTGAAAGAGATGCTTCCAGAGGTCATAGATCCTCTTCTAAATATCATTAATTCATCTTTGTCTCTAGGATACGTACCAAAAACCTTTAAGTTGGCTATGATTAAACCGCTTGTTAAAAAACCGCAACTTGATCCGACAGAATTAGTCAATTATAGGCCAATCTCGAATCTGCCTTTTCTGTCAAAGATACTAGAAAAAGCAGTTTCATCACAACTTTGTTCCTTTTTAGAAAGAAATAATATCTGCGAGGATTTTCAGTCCGGATTTAGACCGTACCATAGTACTGAGACTGCTCTCATTAAAGTCACAAATGATTTGCTCTTATCATCCGATCGTGGTTGTATCTCTCTATTAGTGTTACTTGATCTTAGTGCTGCATTTGATACTATCGACCACAACATTCTTTTAAATAGACTAGAAAACTATGTTGGCATTAGTGGAATTGCACTAGCATGGTTTAAATCATACTTATCTGACCGTTATCAGTTTGTAGCAGTAAATGAAGAGATGTCTTATCGATCACAAGTTCAGTATGGCGTACCACAAGGCTCAGTACTAGGACCGCTGCTGTTCACTCTGTACATGCTACCATTAGGATATATCATTAGGAAATATGGAATTAGCTTCCACTGTTATGCTGATGATACTCAGCTGTATATTTCTTCAAAACCTAACGAAACTTACCAATTCTCAAAATTAACGGAATGCATAGCTGATATAAAAAATTGGATGACCAGTAATTTCCTATTACTAAATTCTGAAAAAACAGAGATTCTAATCATTGGACAAAAAACTGCCACACGTAATAACCCAGAATACTGTCTAACAATCGATGGCTGCTCTGTTAAGTCTTCGTCGTCGGTTAGGAACCTGGGTGTGCTCTTTGATACCAATCTGTAAAACCGTGTTTTTACATCTTAAAAATATATCTAAATTACGCCATGCTCTCATTGACAATTGCAGAACAATTAGTTCATGCATTCATGACATCAAAACTAGATTATTGGGTGGTTGCCCTGCACGCTTAATAAACAAACTACAGCTAGTTCAAAACGCAGCATCTCGAGTTCTTACCAGAACCATGAAATATGACCATATTAGCCCGGTTCTGTCAACACTGCATTGGCTGCCTATTAAACATTGTGTAAATTTTTTAAATATTGTTGATTACTTACAAAGCATTAAATAGTTTAGCTCCGCAGTACTTAACGCATTATAGTCCTTCACGTCTATTGTGATCTCAAAATTTCAAAATCATCAAAAAAATTATTTTTTATTTTTTACATTCGAAATTATCAAAATCGACTGCTGGCGGTAGATCCTTTTCCTATTTAGCACCACAACTTTGGAACAGTCTTCCTACCATTGCCCGGGAAGCAGACACACTCTGTCAGTTCAAAGCTAGACTAAAAACACATCTCTTTGACCTAGCATTCACATAATACATTATAGACTTCTATAATACAATGTTAGGCTGCATAGATTAGGTCAGCCGGAACTGGGAACACTTCCCTTAAATCCTGATGTACTCGTTACATCATAAGAAGAATGGCATCTACGCAAATTTTAGTGCCTTTGTTTATCCCGAAGTTTTCCCGCAGCCTGCCGGATACAGGCCGTATCCAGATCTGACGAAGGAGCTTCGCCTGGACCCGATGACAATGCAGTGCTGAAGTGCCAACTAGCCTCTCCCTATCGATGATCCCTTTATCACTCTACAGATAAAGCGTTGTGGGAAAATTGCGTATCTACCCCGAAGTAATAAAATAAAATAAAATTCTGTATCAAAATTAAAGGCAAGACAAGTAGTTTGTTTAGGCATGGTTTGTAGGGAATTACAAACCTGTGCACATATATTCAAACGCACATAACTATAGAATCAATTCTTAATGCGCATGTGAACGCCATCGCGTTTAAAGTCTGTTTAGAGAGAACGCGTCGTCTTAGCGGCCCCTAATTTAATAACAAATGATCATTTCGCCGGAAGAGAATCAATCAAAACTAACTTTAGCTGGAAATAACATTATTCAAGAACCGCTATGAAGCCAAAACGATCTCTGTTACCTTAAATTATGTTTATCTCTGTAAAGCTGCTTTGAAACAATCTACATTGTTAAAAGCGCTATATAAATGAAGATGACTTGACTGCCTGCCTGATAAGTGCTTTAAGGCAACCTATGTTACCTAATACCACTTAATTTGGCTACACCAACATGTTACCTAATACCACTTCATTTGGCTACACCAACACCTCATTTGTGATGACTATGTTGGCCAAGTACACAGCCAGGCAAAGCTGTGGCTGACAATTAGAGAGAGGGATAGACAGTCTGTGTCATTGTTTCTTTCAGCAGGCCTTATTTGCATCCACTCACCTCCTCGACCTCCTGAGAACCCTGTTTTTTAATTCGTACATTTAATGAGAGAACAAACAAGTTCAGTTCCAGAATGGAGAACAGGCTGACTCATCCATCATGCTCTCCTTTCATTACATAAACATGGACGTGAGCTCGGCCGAGCACTCCAAACAATAGCAGGAGACCTGTATTCTTTTTTTTTATTATTATATAAAGCGCTTTCAGTGTCTATTTGATTTATAACTAGAGCATCAATTCACTTATGAGACAACCTGGAAATTGAGTGAACAAGCGGAATATTAGAATATTAGCCTCTTTCTTTGATGCCTACAATTGTTCGGGACAATTAGAGGCTGAAATTAGACAACATATTAGCTCGGATTGTTCTAGCACATGATTGAAGGTCATTAGATGCAACGGTAGAACCCAAATCTAGGGGAAAGGAATATTCATTGGTTTAACCTCAACAACACGACGCTTCCCTGAGCACGAATACCGCATCCCTGATGACGGAAAACAATCATGCATGCACCTGCAAACTTGTTCCCCCATGCTGCCGTCTAATCAAATTAAGCAAAACACCCTGCAAGTTCAAGAGAGATTTCAAATAATCCTCAAATTCTCCAAGCATTATTGCTGATATGCATGCACGCACAACAAAAAAACAGCAAATGAGATTATAATTGGCTTTCATTAGCGTGAATGAGGGTGAAGAGAATCTGTCCAATCCAATATCCGACTTCCTTTAGGGACAAGACTTGCTGTTTGAGAACACGGCGTCCTGTGCCTTTATTGTCTGCACCGTCCCAGTGTTTCACCAGCAGAACTAATGCACAAACATTAACATGTGTTGTGCTGGTGCTTTGATGTTAATATGGCTCTGATGACACCATGAGTGCAAAGACAAACAGAGTCATAGGCCATGCATGACTGACACGTCTCTGGGGTGAGTCGATGCAACCAAACATTATGAAAGACTTGGCAATGAAAAGTAGGCCACACATTCTTTAGCTGATAGACAACACATGGCACAAGGCCAAAGTTTAACGCCAGGTTAGCACAACAAAAATGCCATGGTCATTCCTTCCACCTGTCTTACTTTACCTGCTGTTTGCATTTGTCTTGACAGTCTTACATTTACTTTCATGATGTTCTGGTGGCTATTTACTTTCACTGATGCGTTTGCCATATAACCATTGGTAACACTTTACAGTGCTCATGTTACAGTGTAACTGGATACAAGTTGTAACCACCTAAGCCATA
Source organism: Semotilus atromaculatus (assembly GCA_031834385.1). NCBI lineage: Eukaryota > Metazoa > Chordata > Actinopteri > Cypriniformes > Leuciscidae > Semotilus > Semotilus atromaculatus. Next base: position 1,391,200 of record JAULUF010000035.1, read on the forward strand.
AGAGAGGGACACTTTCAAATATTACAAATGAACAAAGTGTACTTTATATTTATAATATGTATAAAGGGGGCTTTCACACTGTTTGCTGCGGTTCGAAGGGCGATTTTTCCCGGTGTGTTTTTGTATATCTTATATCATGACAAACGTGCACGGCACATGACAGAACACGTTTGACGTGAGTCAATATTTTGGATTTTTAAAAATTAATTTGGTGCTATTATGTGCAGTGGAGTGAATGAGATTGGCCGACCAATGTGATTGGTCTTTTGTTCACGTGACTGGAGCTGCTGAAGTTACAGTACTTGGTGGCGCTCAAGCACAAAAGTGTCTTGCCAAGGAGACATTGATAGAAGACAACGAAGAGGAAGCAAGTAGATGAAGAAGATGCAACGAGGCAAGATGAATGTAGATGCAGGTCTGTTTTGTGTCTGAACAAGGAACTTTATGACAAACGCCACAGCGACTACAAAAATCTCAAAAAGAGGGAGTTCTTATGGAGAGGAATTGCAGATCAAATAGGATTCAATGGTGAGCTGTGATAGCGCCATTTTTATAACTTCTTTATATATCTGTACTTCCAGCTTCTCCCCATTTATTGTTTTGCATATCAGTCTCATCTTTGTACAAGTTGTTCTCTCTCCATGTCCTTCCCTCCCTCTTCTCCCTGACTGCCTTAGCGTTCCATCTCTGTAAGCACATTCCAGGCTGTGGTCTGTGTTCCTCTGAAGCAGCAGGTTCCCAAACTCTGAGGAACCATCTCTCTGCTGGAATGGAACTGGCTAGAGCACTTCCTCTCTCAATGAAAACCAGGCTCTCATGAGGCCATGTCTTAAACACAAGGACTGCACGATACCTCTATTGTTTCCATTCATATTTCACAACTGAAGTGACTCCCATGCAGCCAATGTAAAGATGAAACATTTTGAAGTCAAAAACATTTGACTGAATCAACCTCACTACATCAAGTTACACCAACAAAAGGGTTTATAATATAACATATTTTGTTTTTCATTTTACTTTACAGGACTAAAAACAGTCATATTGTGAAATGTTAATACAGTTTAAATAAACTGCTTTTAAGTTATTCCTGTGATGGCAGAGCTGAATTTTCAGCAGTCGTTACTTCAGAAATCATTCTAATATGCTGTTTTGATGATCAATAAACATTTCTTATTCTAATCAATGTTGAAAACGGTCATTCTGCTGAAATGTGATAAAAAAATTTAAGGATTCTTTGATGAATAGAAAGTTCAAAAGAACCTAATTTTTCTAATTAATTGTTTCTATTATAAATGTCTCTACTATCACTTTTGATCAAAATAATGCATCCACGCTGAATAAAAGTATTCATTTAATATTATTATTAATTAAACAAAATCAGTAATACTATTTTGATGGTCCCTTTTGAACATTCGGTTGACTATAAGTAACTTTGCAACTACATGTCATCTAACTCTATTAGAGTATTAGTAGACTTTTTGCTTAAATATCTGCTAACTCTTTATTGTGATGGTCCACCAACAGACATTCTACTGACTATAAGTAACTTTTAGTCTTTTTTAACAATTACATGTCAACTTATTCTAACCATAACTCTACCAGTCTACTAATACTTTACTAACACTCTAATGAGAGTTAGTTGAAGGTTAGTTGAACGTTACTTATAGTCAACAGAATGTGTTAAAGGGAGCATAATAAACCAAAATAAAGTGAAACAAAAAGGGACCATAATAAACCAAAATAAAGTGAAACAAAAAAAAAATCTCAATGACCCCAAACTTTTAAACGGTAGTGTATATAAATGAATTATGATTATATCTTATATTAATCTAACATGATGAGAATGTGGGAAAGTGATATAAAACTGTACTGCACTAAACAATCTGGAAACTACTTCCTACAGAAAAACTAAATCCACTGGAACACATCAACCAATGAGAATCTAGAATTCTGACATTATCATGTGAAGTACACTGGTAGTGCTCTGACAGAAAAAAATAACACAGGGCATTTAGGGTGAAGTCATTAAAATAATATTTAGTGGTGCAGAGATCTTCATTGATTACAATGGATAAACACACTGTACAATCACAACAGCTATATTATTATTCCAAAGTTTAAAAAGTTTTCCTTGTTTCTTAGGAGGAGAAGCGCCCCACCGTGAGAAGGCAAGCACTGAGGACCACTGACGGAAGACAGCAGGGCCCAAATGTGAGACAGAACTCTGGCTCCTGTTTAAGATGCCAAAGCAGCTGTCACAACACTCAGCTGTGGTTCGGCTCACAGGATGAAAGACCTTCTTTTGTCTCCCTCTTGAGTGAGCTAACATCTGCCTGGCCAACAGCTTCAATGATACGAAAAAAAAATAAAAAAAATAATAATCACCAAGTGTTTCAACTGGAAGAGACATGGGGGGTTGAAAAAGAGGATCTTGGTAAAGAGATGAAAGAAGAAGAGAGGAAGAGCTGAGATCTTCCAGTAAATCTGCTGTAAAACCAGAGGTGTCCAACAATTTTGAGAGAAGTAAACAAAGGCTTGGTACATACTAGATCAACACGCTCTCTAGAACCAAACACTTGATATCCTTGTGTGTCTGTATGTGTGTGTGACATTTGGACATCCTGCTCCTTCCTCTGAACTGTGGGTGTGGGGAGCGTGTCTGGCCTCACGCCAGCGCTCTGACCAGACGTTCCATACAACATGTTCTCTGAAACCTCTCTAGGGAAAACTAATAGAATTTGGCATAAAAAGGAAGAAGGATAGAAGCAGTTGCAGTGACCATTAAAACAGAGGGGAGATCACAAAAAATAATAATAATAAAAATATATATATCTGATTTGCCTGTATTTAAGAAAATTCTATATACAAAATAAGTTGAATATTAAAAATACCATTTAAAAAAAAATAATAATAAGTTAAGTAATGCAATAAGGTGATATGAATTACAGTAATCTATTTTAATACATCTACCCATTATAAAGTCTTTTTCAACATTAAAATGAGATTTACTGCCTAAAAAGTACAGTGCTGATCATTTTCAATTCAGTTTTCAACCAAATTGCGAGTATTTATATGACTGTTTTCACCAAAACACATGGATCCAGACACTAGACTTTGGGTCAAATCATGGGAATGTTTTGCAACAGGAGAATAGTGTTAGTGATAAGCAATTAAGCAAGGTCATAAAGATACGAGAAGCAGGAGGGTGAAATGGACATCATTTAGAAGCAGCTGAAATATGATAGTGATAAACAGATTTAGACTCTAAAACCCTGCCTGTATGACACTACGGGCTGTAAACGAATGATGCAATCATGAAAAAACTAAGTGTCTATACTGCAAAGTCATTACTAAGTAAATACAGAGAAAATGAACACTGAAAACATATGGATACTCTTTCCGATCAAAATCCATTTAGACTATTTTGTTCACAAAAAATCAAAACAATATTAAATAGGACTGTGAGAGCCAGATTAAAACTGGTTCCAAGTACAATAACACAAAAGGCTCATAAAAAGAGTCACGAGTTCTCTCCCTTTGTTTACTATCAAAACTTGGTCTCTTTATCGCAAAGTACATCTAGTACGGAAATCAGTCATAGCAGTAGATTCTAAGAACAATTCATTTGACTTAGGACATTGTATCATTTTCAAATAGTTTCTTAATTGGGCTAGCTAGGCTGTTTATAGGCTGGGCTATATAGCTAACCAATGTTTTAGGCTGGACTTTGCAGTTATGTCTGTTGACTAACCATGAAACTGATCATATGTCAGATCAGGCCAGTTGCATAAACTTAGCCACTATGTTAGGACTGTCTTAAGAACTAGTTTGATTCTTACTTTTCCAAGTCAAATTATACCGATCTACCTTTTTAAAACTCATTCTTGATCACCAAAATTACATATTTAAACGTTTTTTTCTTAAAAAAAAAAAAAGAAGTCATGCCTTTAAACCCCTGCCTCATTTAGTATACGTGGTTCTATAAATATGCAAATTAGCCCCTCCTCCACTCACTCACACCAGCTCAGGGATCCACTTGTTGACAAGCACAAGTGACGTCAGATATACCAGTGATTTCAAACTGTGATTTTGAGACTGTCTTTGGTTCACTGCAGTTTTAAGGAGAAAATACTCAGAAATAGTGTTGACATTTGTAAATAGTTTGTCTTAAAGCATATTAAAAACACCACATAGACATTTAAATAACATTAAATGCTTGATTTTCACCACAGTGAGACTTTAAGACTAAACTGGCCACATTAGCATTAAAAAAAAACAGCAACAGTTTACAATAAGGTCCTATTAGTTAAGGTAAGTTAATGCATTAACAACGAACAACACATTTGTTATAGTATTTATTCATCTTTGTTAACAACTGTTGTTATAGCTCATGTTAGCTCAGGTCTATTAAATGTTGAAATTAACATGAATTCAGAGAAAAAAATGCTTTTGAAGTATTTTTCAGTTTTAGCATATTGTATTCTAAAGCCCCCACAGCGTACAATCAGTGAGCTATTGCAGTCATTCTTCACCAAAAAAAGGCAAATTCCTGAGCAAATAAGGCTTTTCCAATAAAATGACCAGACTGTGAAAAAGCACTACTTCTCTTAAGATATTGTAGAACAACTGCAAAAGCCAAATTAAATCTTTAAATAGGGTTGAGGTAATTATCTCCCCACAGGCCTCGGAAAGAACACCTCTGCCTCTAGCTAGCGTCACACACTCTAAAAAATAATTCAGGGGCTTAGTAAATATCACAGTAATAATTAACTGTATTAACTTAATAAAATCTCTGAATATCATTTACTTGATTGTTTGAGTTGAACATACCAAAATAATTGACTAAAAATCCAACAGTTAATTTTGTCTAGAATTTACAGTTATATATAAGATTTTTTCACTAAAAGAATTTAGTATTTGACTAACCAATTGTTTCTTTTAAATAAACTTAATATATTTGTGAAATTTCTATCAAAATATTTGAGAATTGAAAATTAAACAGATCTGTTTCAAGAACCACAAAAATTACTTAATTTAAGTCAATATTATTAATATATTTAACACACTTAAGAAATTGAGTAAGTTTACTCAATTAAAACAATGCACCCCTCCCCCACCCTCTGACGTGACGACAGCTCAACGGTTGAGTGAGCGCGGGCTGTTTGAACTCTTCAGTCTCCAGAAGAACACTTCTCCTCTTTTCTTCTCAGTCTCGCCGAATTGGTGCATTTCCTCTGCGAAATTCAGGTTTGTGTGTTTTATTTTATCTATAAAATCATTACTGTGCTTTAAATCATTTTATTTAATGCAAAACAACATACAAAGTCTAATGTGAAACCTAAACATTCGAGAGTCGCGCGGCTCGCGCCTGTTTTTTCCGCGTGATTGAAACGCCTTGCATAAAACACACGAGTTTATTCCTAATGATAATGAATATAATTAATTTGGATGATAAAATGTCCCCAGAACTTTACACTGTTTGTTTATTGGCAGGTTATGGAGTCAGTCGTGTCGCAGCATCTTTCTGCTATGAGTGAAACGCAAGACGGCGGTCTGGAGTCCGAAGTTCACCCGTAGAGCGCGAGTCCATCTCCGGCACGAGGACCAGCGCTGATACGGGGGATATTGGATAACAGGCCTGTTAATTACTCTTGAATTAAGCTACCTAAATGTTTAATGTTTAATTTTTACTTCTAAAATGTTTGTTAAATGAGTTTAAATGTAGGCAATATTGTATGTTAAAACAGTGTAAAATATGCTGTATTGCTGTACACATTGACAATACAGGCCAATGTCATGTATACTGGTGGTTGTATGGAATACTATTTTACAAAGGTTTTTTAGAGGAAATAAAAAAGTTAATATTTCTCATAAATAAAAACAGCTAATATTACTCATAAATATTGGTTTTTAAATGTGTAAATATTAAATTATTTCTACTCAATTTTATTTGTTGATATACCAGATGCATTTACTCAGATTTACTTAATTTTTTTACTTGCATTTACTCAATTCATACAGTATATTTCATTGATTTCACAGCTTTAAAATTTACTCAATTTGTTTAAGTGTAAAAATGTTTCACCAAAAAAATTGAGTAAATCATGGTTAGACTTTTTAGAGTGCAGACTGACACGGAAAAGAAGAAATTGGTGAATAAAGTCATTTAGTTCTTTTGCGCACAAAAAGTATCCTTGTAGCTTCACAACATCTGGGCCTTGAAACTGTTAATAGCGTTGCAAGCTCTCGGATATCATCAAAAATATCTTCATTTGCAGCTTAGAAATCTAGATGCACCCTTGCGGCAGCTAATTTTATTTTGCAGCCAGTGTCGTCTAGCAAATCTCCTTTGGTTTGCGAGCTGCAAAAAGCAAACTCTAGTCAGGCCAATCACATCGTGTATAGAGTTGGTGGGCGGGCTTAAAATGACGGCAGAGTCGCGACGGTTCCAAGTGAATTCCCTGCTACTTGAAAACAAAGAAGATGGCTGGTCCTGCCGGCGAACAGCGGTTTTTCAATCGTCTTTGGCCGCGACTTTGGAAGTCTTTGAGAAAAGAACAAAGTACAGCACTTAAATCATTCTTAAAAAAGGAAGATGTGTTTTGAGTTTTGCCGACCGGACACAGCAAAAGTTTAATCTATCAACCTGCTCCCCCATCGACTCATTTCCATCGCTCTATGTCAACTTCTTTGTTGCTCTGTTTGGTTGTAGCGCTATCCTATTGCGTGCAGAGGGAATTTGAAAGACAACCGTTTATCCCGCCCCTCGGATTGAGCCCTGCCAATGGTGTGTTCCCAGACCCAACATCTTGATGTGGGTCTGGCTTGTCAGGCTACTTCATTTGTGTTCCGAAGATGAACTTGGAACAACATGAGGGTGAGTAATTAATGATAGAAATTAAATTTTTGGGTGAACTTACCCTTACCCTTTGGGTGAACTTACTTATCTTGGCTTTAATATAACGTGGTTCTTCTTAGCCAGAAAACCCCTACAGACATTTTAAAGAGCACCTTAGAATATCTCAAAGGCAAGTCACAGTCAGATTTAACTACCAGTTTAGAGATGCAAGTGGTCATTTTATATGGTATTTATTTTAAACATTTATTTATTTTCATTTTATATATTTATATAGTTTTCACATTTTGAAATATCTGAAATTCTAAGTAATAAATGCAATGTGTTCACAGAACACATGTTAAAACCAGGCATAATTAAATGACATTTTAAATAAACTAGGAATTGAAGACTTATGAAGATTTATTTAGTCATTTAGGTAATAATTCCTTGATGTAGATGATTAAGTTAACCTGTACAGAACTGAACTTACATCCCTCTTCTGGCAGTAATTGGGATGTTGCGGCTGTGGCCTTAGGCAATGGGCTGGCATGACGATGTCAGAACTTTTTTTCTCTTTAAATCCTTTCTATATTTACATCTAAATGTAGCTTCCAACATGTCGACCGGCCCACCAGGAAAAGTTATTTTGCTCGGTGTGGCCAGTTCATCCCTGTCCTGAGCTAAATGTTTGGTTTGACGTGTAATCAAGCAGTAACACACCCTGGCAGAATCAACATCTAGAAGAGCCGCAGAGTGTTAACAGGAAAGAGCGAGTTTACTAGATGCATATTTATCTGACTGTGCTTCTTAGTCGTTAAACACATCCGGCATGAAGGAGCAAATTTGCAGAATAATGTATTTGCTTACGTATGTGTCCTGCAATATGAAAAAGCAAGAGTGGGAGTTCTACAGAGAGGTTATTGTGTTCGCGAGCAAAGGGTGGGCTGACGGTGCAGCCTTCTGTAATAAAGTTGAGTGGTTTAGGATTAGCCCGCTACGAGCATGCTCGCGTACAAAGAGGAAAGCTAACATTGCACATGGCAACCCTTGCTGACCACCCACACTCACACTGTACAATACCTCCATTTAAAGCCCAGAACAGCAGTTACGGGTAAACAATGAAACCATCACGGTGGATTAACAAGTGAAAGGCAGTGTTTAACATGCTAATTGTACAAACATCGATTGGAAGGTGCTGATATTACACTTTTAAGCAGTGGTAATTTTGAGACTAAACATGAAGGTGGAGGTTGTGAACACTAAATAGATAATCATCCAGTTGAGAGTTGACATGCATATTTACTCAGCAGTGGAGAAGCGAGTTACACAAGATTTAATCCAATGATCAACAACCTGTTAAAAATTTCTGAGGGTACTTTTAAAAGAAAGGAAAGACTAACAAACCATCATTGAAAGTAATACATTATTTGGAAGGTGTGTAATTATTTGGAAGGCAGTGCAGTATTCCTGAAAGCACAGCCCAGAGCAATCTGATGATTGCTTAACAAGACACTTTCCAATGGAAAGCACCTACTCTTAGTTTACTTTCAGTTCATCTGATGATCATGCGTTCTTCACTTTAAAAGCACCGGTTTCTTGTAACTTGTTCACTGCAGTGACAGGTTCTTGCCCAACTAAAATGGTAGGACACCTTGCGGCTATTTATTGTGCAATTTGTAAAATTCTGGATTACACACCTGAGCTGTTTGTACGCCCTCGGTAGACGTCATCATAAGCCTTCCACTGCTGAGTGACCTGATACGCATGAATGAAGATCACCAGCACCCCTACCACACAAATGAGAGGAACCAAGGCGGCCGTACAGAGAGCGGCATATACATTTGGGATGAAGCACCTATAAAGATGACAAGAAAGACAAAACAGCAAATTAATATCAGTACACAATAAAGAGGATCGGTACACAAATGTATTGTCAGGTTTATGGTTGTGTGTTTGTGTATTTAGTATTCCATGAAAGAATGATGGGTGTCCTTATGAAGTTTTATGAATGTTGTCTATTTTCACTTCTGAACCACAAAAACACAAACTAAAGATGGAATCTCCTGAGATTCTTTCTTTTTGTCTTTCTCGGACTTCTTTCCTTCTATCTAAGGAATTTCTTCCAGTCTGCATTTGTTTTTGTCCTGTATGCAGTTACAAAGTCTCTGGCTGGTATTTGGAATGGGAAAGCTTTGGGAAACTCAACCCAGAGTAATCTTGTTATGACGTGATATGTATCAAAATAAGCAGCAGTTGCATTCTGTTCACAGGCCTGGCATCTCCCTGTCCAGACAGAATGGACAAACACAGTCCGTAATCATTTCATAGAGAAGAAATGGCAAAATGTAGCCATAATAGAATTCAGAGCATTTGAAATGCCTGTAGGAAAATAAACAGGTCATTTTTCACTAGACTTCATCTGATTATAATTTTGAAACACTGGCCCGGTTTAGTGCAAAAGCCTATGCCTGCATATCTGCCACACAGAAAACATCACACATTTGAAATACGAAATAAACATGTAGTTCAGTTTCTAGTTGTGATACCTATAGAGTAACTATAGCATTTATCTGGAAATTAGGGGCCATTCACACAGATGTTTTTTTTTAAATGTTTTAAGTGGCAGCGGAATGAAAAATAAACTCTGCAAGGTCTAGAGATTTAGAATGTGTCATACACGAGACACTGTGAAAGACAAGAGACACAAGAACAAGAGTGTCTGTCTAGTGCATGTTTACTTTCAATAATGGTGGAAAATCAGAGCAGTAAAATGCAAAAACATGTTCCGTGTGAAGGGTCACTTATGCACGCACGCACACAAACAATGTTTTTTTCATGACCGTTTTGCTACCTCCTTCACTCCAGTGTTGTTAACGTTTACTGAAAATAAAAACTATTAAAAGTAATTTGCACTAATTGAAATAAAGCTGAAATATAATGCAATCAAAATATTAGATGAAAAACTTAAATGAATATGAGAAATGTTGCCCTGGCAGACAAAAAATAAATAAAACTGAAATGAAAATATCCCAAAACAAATAAAAATGGGAAACAAAGCACATAACAAAATACTTAAAAAATTACTAAAATTAAAATTACTTAAAAATAAAACTACTATAAAAATAAAAGCTAATAAAAAATATTATAATAGTTGTACCACTACAGTACATGGTGCCAATAGTCATGTCACCAATTTATATTTATACATATGGTGAGGTTTACAGTGTGTTTAAATCTGACCTTTAAACTAATGTGCTTCTATTACTACAAGCATTTGACTCTTCCCGGGCCACAAACATTTCCCTATGGTACGGGAAAAGGCGAGAACTGCGGTGGCCTTTGAGGTGACATCATTTGTTTGCTCTTGGAAAGAGATATGTTTGGCTTTCATGAGTCATCTGGGAGTTTACTTGCTAAGAGATTCTTTGAGACGGGGTGAAGAGGAGTGTCTTTAGTCTTCTCACTACAGGCTTGGCTGGGGTGAAACCGAACGTATGCACAGTCACAGCTTGTGATCTCATAAACACAGAGAGGCTAAAAATAGCAGCTCTTCCCGACTTACCAACAACAGACCCTGACCACACACAATCAATTAATGTAAACTGGGCAAAGAAGAGTTTTTGTGCATGTGACAGAAAACTTCTATGTACAGTTACTTCCAAGTTTTACCAGTGAATCTGTACCAGTGAGTATGAGGACAAATTTGTTTCATGAATATGTTACAACCTCCCTTTAGAGACATTTAGGATTGTTCTAAAATATTGAATTTAAAAAAAAAAAAATTCACCCTACAAAGTATTACTGAAAAGTACCAGTTCGTTTGACATCCCTACTCTACAGCATTTGGAACTGTATGGTATGGCCTCATTTAGATAAGTAAATGTGTATGTGTGTGAGAAAGAGAGAGCAGATTTTCACAAACTCACAGATCTCCTTGCACCAGGCCATACACACTATGGATGCTCCATCCAAAACCTCCCAGCAGGACCACAACCAGAATGATGATGACCAGAGCAGGAAGTCCCCAGCTGAGCAGGAAGTAGAGAAGATACCGTCTCTCTGTGTGCTCATCATTCATCACCAATATCTGCCAGAAGTTTATGGCCTGGGAAACAAAACAGAAGTGTTACTAAATAAACAAATGGAAACATGGCCGTGTTACAAACAAGCCTGATTCATAAAAAAAGGATAATTGATTAATGCTCTGATAAGACTAGTGTAACTGATCCTACTCGACCCGCTCCGAGTGGGATTCGAACCAGGGTCTCCGGCTTCGGAGGCGGGCACTCTAACAAGGAGGCTAAAAACCACAGCCTCTATTGAATTTCATTTCAGTAACTACTCAGACCACTTGTTCAGCTAGCCTACTTTATTTGAGGTATTAAGGTACTTCAGCAAAGAGTTCAAAATCAACATTGAAGTCCTAGGTGGCACCTTCATCCATCAATATTAACTCCATAAATGGATAGAAACTGCTGCAGCTCTGTTTTGCTGTGCTTGGAACTTGGATAAGAGATGAAGAGAAAAGCGAAGCTGGCAGGACGTTGTATTAGCTTTTAGGTGTCCAAACACGCTCCAGCCTCTTTGTAATTATGGAAGAAGTTGGCACTACGCCTGTCTCGCAACTTCCATTGATCCGGTGCTTCATCCGTGGCAGTTTATGGAGTCTCTGGGATTTATTTTAGCACAGGCTGAAACACGAGTCCCTGTGCGTAAAAAGGAACTCTTAGATCAATAGTTTTCATTGATAAACTGTACGTTTTTCAGTGCCCTTTTAAAGTAGGCATGAGATATCTGCATTGTTTCCATTGAAGGCTGGAATACACAACATGACTTTTAAAACATATTTGCAATCAGAAAGAGTCAATAGTGTTGCCAAAAGTGAGAACCAGTCTGCAAATTCTGGACAGTCGGAGTTGACAAATCATGTAGTGTATGATGGACACCGATTGTTTTATCTTCAGACTATTATTCCATCTGGTCTGAGGATATCAGACATGTCTGATATTGAGCCTAATTTAGAACTAATATTGTTTTTATTTGTCAAGCATCTCCTAGCAACGAGGTGTGAGTATGTTGTGTTCGGAATTTCTTGAAAATATGGTAGAGTAAATGGTACTCAGTCGTTTAGTGTATGATGCCAGATTTTTTTCTGCAACCAGTTACAAATTTGGCAAGTGTATGACATCTAGCATTCTAGCATTCGTACAAATCTCTTTGGATTTGAAAAGTTGTGTAGTGTATAGTGTCTTGAGCAAACAAAGACAAAACTTTGTTTTATACCCAGATTCTCTCAATTAATTTAGAAAATTAGGTACCCGCAAAATTTGCATTGAACACAATTTTTCTGGTGCAATTCCCCATTTTTTTTATGCTGAAAAACGGATCAGAGAAATTAAACAACAATGAGAAAAGTGTAACTGAATTGTGACACATCACATAAAGTGAAGTTATATTACAAGCTGTTATGCCAGCTGTTTTGAGAATGTTTGGAGATAAAGACAAGCACATGTTCAAATCATTCACTCCAGGATGCAAATACTTTCCATTCTGAATCACGATTCACCTTTCCCACCAAAGACAACTTGTGTGTGATTTATTCCATGTGTGTTTTCAGAAACTCACGCCCACTTCGGCACATCAACACACTTACATAAACATAGTGTCATGCATATTGGCCCTTACTCTTTTGGCTCTTTCACAATTTATGGTCCCATCAACCTAAAACCATAGTCGGTTAGTTTATTTCATGTTCTCTTGCACAATCTTTCAACACCAGTTCATCAAGTGCCAAAAGAGATTACATGCTCTATGTAAACTGCTAAGCCCCTGGTGTTTTCAGCCTCATTGAGAAAAACAAGATAATCCCACTATGTGAGCAAAACAGCCTTTGATTTCAAGAAGTTCAATTTAGGTGAGAGGTTCCTCCAGGGTCCGTGCTCGGTCCTATGTCTTTTCAACCTCAACTGCCACATGAGTCCAGATGTTTGTGTTCTGTGTGGGTCTTTGGGGGATTAAAAGCTATGTTCTTTTTTCATTGCATTAAGCATATTCTGGCCAAATCCTGTTTTTGCTTCTGGAGAACAAGACGACCTTCACAGCTATGAGTGAATTGACTTCCAGAGACAGGTTTCTATGCTTAGAAGGGATTACTGCACAAAGGAATAGAAGAGACCAGGCAAAAGGGTAACAGGTCCAGCAAGAGTTATGTGATGGATTTTCCAAAGGTCTCTGAACAGCTATTGCAGGCGTGCTGGAACACCTTCCTGCAATATCTCCACCAGAATAATAACAAGTAGCTGGAACATGGCAGGCAGCACGTAATATAAATCATGTGTTTCCTAACAGATTGAACAATGAGTATTAATTAGGCCCATTCCTGAGCTGACAATGGGAAGTTATGATGTTCAAACATTAATGTTAAGAACAAGGCCCGTATTCCAAGAATCCTCTCAGAAAACTCTTAATTTAACAAAAAAAACTTTTACGTAGGAGTCTTAGCTTAAGAGCGATTCGGTACCGATCTGAGAGCAACTCTGAGTAAGGAAAAGACAAAAACTTTCATCTTAGTGAGGAGGCGGGGTTGACCCGGTTGCTATGTATGACACAATCTTTTGAAGACTGTGATTGGTTGGTTGTCCAAGAAGGAAAAAAAAGAGTGCTTTTAAGTAGGCCTATAGGGTCTATTCTAAGCCTTCACTTTGAAATTACATGCATAATTTTTCCCATTTGACCGTTCTCACACACACACACACATTATATATGTGTATATAAATATTTTTTTTATTTACCATGCTGTTAATTTCCTATAAGGTATTTGATTGGCTTAGAATTATAAAAATTGTTCCACTCTTTCCAATAACACTGATTTCTGACATGTCTATTTAAGTGGTGGTTTGAATGTTGGTTTTAATGCATCAAACATGGAATCAAAACCAAGAAGGGCGAGAAAGCCCGACTGGACAGAAGAACAGTGTTTACTGTTAGCCCAGTTAGTGGATTAACACAAGGCCATTCTTAAAGGAAAATTCGGGCCGGGTGTCAATCTATAGCGTCTTATTAACTCACTGTCATCCATTGTCTGCAACACATTTCTCCTCCTTCTTCATCTTTCTGCCATTTTCTCCTCTGCTAAAGAAAGTCTTAAGCCTGTTAAAAGTCCTCGTCCGTGCTCCAAACAATTTTGCCCTTAAGACCTCTTTTAAGGGTTATGATGCTTTCTGAATTACTTTTGTCTTTACTAGGATGTTTTCTTTAATTGTAAGAGTAAATGCCCACATTTCTAAGAATTTTCTTAGAATTTTGTCACTAGGAGCTACTCTTTGCATTAAGATTCTTTATGAATACGGGCCCAGGTCTGTATTTTAACAGCATAATGTGTTATTTTGCAGAGGCCAAGACGTGTTGTTCTTTAAACAAATACACATCAGAGAGAAACCCAAAAACTAGATTTTATTTTATTTTTTTATTTTCTTGAGGGGAAAACCTTGTCAGGCAGTCTGAGGGCAAGTTCTATAAAACGTGCAAAAAGTGTGTTTAATGCAACTTACAATTGTGAAATGTTTATCTCTCTGTAAGTAAGCTCATTGATTAAACAAAAGTTTGTGGCACACCTTCAAATGATCTGTGGTAAAAACTTTACTCTGAAAACGTACTGATCTCACCTTCAATTTGCTAAAAGGGTAGGTCACCCAAAAATGAAGATTCTGTCATCATGTATTCACCTTCAAGTTGTTCCAAACTTGTATGACTTTCTTTCTTCTGATTAACACAAAATAAGGTCATACTTTTTTTGGTCATACAGGTTTGAAATAACATGAGGAGAAGTACATTTTGACACACTTTTAATGTTTCATTTTGTTGTGGTCAATGCCAAAACTTGCCCACTGACCACACAAGTAGATGACAAAAGTAAAGTTTTACCTGTATGAGCATCCAGCTGAACTGGCAGAGGTGGAAGTAATGGAAGAAGAGGCCAAGAGCAGCGCAGCTTTCCTCTGAGAACATACGTCCCCGGAATGCAGACACCAGGAAACATATCTGAGAAACAGAGAGTGACAGATACATCAGCAGAGGCCCAGGGGTCCTCATCCACCCAGTACACACTCAGCAGAATACACACATTCAACATTACAGAGTCTACCTCTGAGTCTGAGAAGAGCATCTCAAAAGATTATTCCTAAATCATTTATACTTATAATATTACTTATGCATATTTTAAAAGCTGACACTGTCAGGTCCTGACAAGATGTGTAGACATCACACTGCAGAATGGACAGCCAGAAAAGCAACAGTTGATGTGTGTGTGTGGATCTACAACAAATGATATACAGTATATATTCTATAAGATTCTATATTCTGACAGCTGACCTTGGAATCTAGTTTCCTATTTACAGTTAACCAACTAGGGCTTTTTTGATATGACAAATTCCAAGAGTCAATGTACACTTCAGGAACCACAAAACCTTAATCAAACAAAAACAACTGGGCAGTTTCACCTTGTCTGCGACCTCTCATAACTGTATTTGTGAGCAGCCATCTTTCATGTGGAGGGCACTAGGTAACGGTCTGTTCCGTGTACAGTGGAAGGGTTGAAAGTAAACATTGTAACATTGAAAGCGTTACACTGTTCATGGAACAGAACGCTACTGTTCCGTGAACAGTGTAACCCTTCCAATGCATGGAAGGATGCATGGTCTTTTTTTTCCAACTAAACTGAGTCCCTGTTGGCAAAACCAAATTAAGGGGAAACAGTGTCTGTGGAAATCCTATTCTGGCTGCTGAGTGAAGGGAAATATAGAGTCACCACAGCCGACATGGCAGTAAATGAGGTAATGTTGGGATAAAAGTCAGTAGGGCAGCGAGTGGTGTGAAAGGGATGTGTCAGAGCAGGAAGGAAAAGAGAGCTGGGACGTCCGTAGTGTGCAGTGACCATCGGGTGCATGCTGGGAAGCGTGATTCTGGGTAGTTGTAAGCTGGCATGGAAATGCGGTAATGCTGCCAAAAAAACGGTCTGTACTGAATGCGTGTTAGTTAGCAAGGTAATGGTACAATCTCATAAACAAATAAGCTCAAATGAAGCCTTGCTAATTCGGGCATATTCATTTATGGTCTGTCATCACTCATCACTTCATTTTGTGACTTACATTTGCTTTGTATAAAACACAGTGTCAAAGATTACTGACGTAAAATATGAGAATTTGCAACACACAAATATTAAAGGTTATTTTTTAGGTTAATGCAAATCATTTTAGGGTCTGTGTGATATTTGCACAGAACTTAAAATAAATATATTTTTTTAGAGAAATACAAATATTTATACTTTATACTACTTAAAACAGAAATAAATTAACTTTCTATTTATTAAAGTTTTACTGATTGTAAAAAGATATAAAAAAATAAATGTTGTCTTGAAATATTGTCACCAAATCAACATTTTAGAATCATTTCTGAAGCATCATGTGACACTGATCCTTATCCACTTGTCCTTATCCACATTACTCTGAGGGAACAGAACTGTTCCTAACTTTTCTATAACTCATACGGCACCTGTGAATGTCACTATTATATAAGTAACCCGGCAATGATATTGTATACATTTCACACGACTGCGTTAAAAAAACAATCTATCTATCTAGACACATACAGTAGTCTATATTTTTCATGGCCTTATGTTACCAAAAAGAAAATAGTGAGAAAAAAAAAAAGCTTGAAAAGATTGTTTATGGCTACAGTTGCTAGGATTGGTGGCCAGCTTAGCAAAGGATCAGTTGTTCACAGGTCTTCTTCTGTGTCACAGTACAAATACCCAATCAAATTCAAATTAGAAACTCATTACAGTCTCTACAGTGCCACATTCATTAATGCACACTGAGGCAAAGCCCATGTTTTTGTTCCTGTAGTCGTCCAAAGGGCGCACACCCGGGTGAGTAAACAGGGAGGAGATCTGATCAGGTTTCCATTCAATATGATCTGCTCATGCACAACCACTCACACGATCACATCAGTAACACTAGATGCTGACGGCAGGAGAGCCATCCCCCCTCCAATAATAACCTTTCTGGATGGTTCTCTGGCCCACGATTGATCCCGTTGCCTTATGTAACAAAAGACACATTCAGAAAGACTTCTAAACATAAGCTAAAAGTAACAGCTGTGGGTCAGTTCATCACAAACAAGCCGTTCAGGTCGCACATCAATCTACTAAGTATTACTGGCCCCTATAGCCAACCATTTATCCTGCAGTAATGTGCATAAATACAGGCATGGCTCCGACTTACATTAACAGCTCCTGATTAATAAGACATCAGAACCTCCGTCATGTGAACTGTATGGCCTCCGATGACATAATCAAAGCTGTATGGGGGATTGCGGTTCATTCGAGGCTTGAGATTGGAGAAGGGTGATAGAGAGGCAATTTGGAGATTAGAGGACCCTGTGTCTGTGTCTGTGTCTGGGGCCAGTCTGGCCTGGGGAGTCAGTCCTCATGACCTGATACACTTGATAATGTGGACCTACTTATCCTTTCAGTAGTCACTGAAACCCAGAACAGGGAGTGGCAGAAAATAGACCATTCAATCTGATACGTGTTGTGTTTATAGGACGGATGTACTGCACCGCGCTATACCATAAACAATATGGGTGTAAACAGTACATGTGTGCAGAACAGCTAATATCATCATGAGTTAAAAATTAAACCCACACTGTACAAAAGTTTTATATTTAACAAGTAAAAAAAAAAAAAAAAAAATCTTCCACTGGAGCAAAATACAATTACTCTACTACATTTATTATATATAAAAAAAAAGGGCAAACATGTCTATAATAATAATAATAATATAGATTAAATATATAAACAAATTATTAACAAGGCAATATTATGCCCTTTTACAAAGTCTTTATTTTGTTTTTGGTGTCTACTAGAATAGGTCATAAAACACATTATTTTTCACTTATTCTGTCAGTAATGCTCTTTTTAGTTCTGGTCTCAATTAGCCTGGTTAAAACCTGACCATTCTCAGTTGTAACTGAGTTAAGATCTGGCAAAGCGTCATAGAAAAATCATTTCCAGAGGGGCGTCACCAACGGACTTCGCGGATAGACCTAAAACCAATCAGAGCGATGAAGGAGATGACTGTAGCAATGTTTACGATTCAGGGAAGAAGGAGTTAAACACTTTATTTCAAATAAAACAAACAAACAAACTACAAAGAACCGCCAGCAGCCCCTTGCAGACGACTGCTGTCTATCGAAAATAAAAATCAAACATAAACAAAACACAGGCCCGTTCCTCTCTCGATCATCCACGTCGTCGCTCCCCCTTTATGCTTCCGCTCCTCCGTGAGAGATGCGAGACCGGTGTGCTCACAGGTGTCGCTCATTAACACTCGCACAGTGTTAACACCCATTCTCTCACGTCCCTCGGCCTCGTCCTGTTCGCCACAATGACGTATGCAGAGCGACGGAGAAACATCTCAGAGTGTTGTTTTTTGCTCGGTTTTTAACAAAAAGGAAACGTTCAAATTACTTAAAACAGACGCGATAGCTGATTCGAACGAGTGATGTTCGACGGCGGCATCCATCTTTGTAATGTAGGCTACAAAATCTGCTTCAAAATCCCAGCGCTGTCGTCATCGTGTAAAAGCCCGCCCCAACGTTTCTGATTGGTGCCTCGATTTCGACGGATTGGAAATGGGTTTGAATGGGCTCTTTGCCAATTCGCATACTATCCGTCCTAAATAGAATTCGAAAATAGAATTAGTACGTCCCAAATCGTAGTGTGTTTAAATGAGTGTTCCAAAGAGACCCGGATGGTCTACTTTTTCCGGTCAAAATCCGAAGTGCAGATCGATGCGCACTCTAACGGCTGATATTGCCCACAACCCATCGCGCGCTGGACGAGGATTCGATTAGAACTACAAACACGAGGAATTAAATTAAAAAAAACTACAGACATGGAGGACGCGCGAGTCCGGCGGTTATGTAGAGAGGTTTAGATAAAGGGGTTTGAGTGATTAATTATCAGTATCTAACCTGACGAAAATGTATTTATTCAATGTTGACTACATTATATTGCATCTGCAGCAGCATTGTGAACTTTTGTAAATATACGTTTAGCCATTCATTTTTAAATGCATCATTACATTCAAATTCCAAACACACGAGGAGAGTCTCGCATGAAAGAGCCACGACTGGCAGATGAACGTGCTACAACATTTCTCTCCGAAACGGTAGGAGATTAAATTAGATTGAATGGAGGATTTTAACTGTGACAATTGACAGGGCAGTTTACAGTGACAGGAACAGGATGCACGCGACAGAGCTGTCCGTTAAAGATGACGAAGTAGTATGTCCCAAGTACTCTTTTGCTACACACTCAAAAGTATGTACTTTTTCTTCACAAAAAGAGTACATACTTTTAAGGCGTAGTATAAGTAGGCGAATTGGGACGCAGCCTAACTTTTCAGAGCAAATCTAAATTTGCCGGAAGTTGTCTGGGTTTTCCCAGGCTAGGTCTCAATGCCCCTCCTTCGGAAAAGCTCAATGAGCTCTAATTGGTCAAAAAAAAAGATTTGATTCTAACATAATTTACTGTTTGGTTTTGAATTTGTAGTGAATCTTTTGCAAATGACACTGTCACAAAATGGTTCAGGAACATTTTATGCCACGAAGAAAGCAGAATGTAATATTCAGCATTAAAAAAAAAAACAGCACTAACTGCAGGTCAAAATGAAGACTAAATGAAAAAATGTCAAAATGTTCTCTAAAGTCAATTGGTTCCTGATGAAACAGAGTTTTGTCAGAGAGGCCTGTCATTATGGCGACTGAGAGATGAGTCACTCTGTATTATCAGTTTTCTAATGACAGTGCTGGATTAGAGCCAGAGTTCTACAATGCCACTTTCTTATCTGACCAAACAGACATAAATTAGCTATTGTGATTTGTGTGGTTCATTGTTTGGTTGCATTACGGCTGTGATGTGAATTTTTTTTTCTCATAGTCTATTTTTTCATTTGCAACAAATTAAATAGCTATCTACTTTCACAAGGTCTATGGACCAAAACAAAAACGTATATATATATATAAATATATAAAATGTTCATTATCTGGGAAAAAAAGAGAGAAATCTTAATATCTACAGTTTAATTCAGCTAAATTAGTTATTTTTTACATAGTGACACAACATATTAAACTTTTTTTATTATTATTTGCTATGGTAAGAAAGCAGCTGGAAATGTAAATGTACTTTTCTTTTTTGTAGCTTATTCCACAGTCTCAACAGATATGCCCTATCCGGAGGAAGATACTGAGCTTAAAATAGCCATACACCATGCATTAAAACATTATGCCCTGAATGACAGGCGGATGGCTTGGGAACCAGACATATTCATATATGTCATTGGCCTTGACACATTTTCTACATATAAAGCCCAAAATGTTATTGTCTCATGATCACGACTTAAAAGAAAACAATTATGTATAATACATAAGTAGTTTTCTCGTACAAGAAAGAAGATATATAGTACGTCACTCATAACTTCTCTGTTCAGCTGCAAAGCATTTAATGGCATCTGTCAATCATGTAGACCATCCCGTCACACAAGTTGGCAGGGAATGGAACTGAACACATGACTACAGTATGTATGATGATAAACTTGTTGCCTCCTTCTCAAGTGTCTGACACTGATTTGTAAGTGGTTTGTCACTGAAAAATAAAAAAAGAGCTATGTTAGCTGGAGTGAGTCCCTGACCAAAGTAAAAACTAATTTGCTCAACCATTTTGCAGCAGTATAAAAAGCTTAGAAATGGCTTTTGCTACCCTTTGTTTTCTTGAGAACATACAGGGTGATGTGTTGGGAAATAATAATAATAATAACAATATTGGATGGGTCTCTGAAACCTTTTAAAACATTAAATCTTCTGTAAAATATTGAATGTGCAAGTGGATTTCTACTCTATTAAAAGATGCATTTACCTGCTTCTCAGGTAAATGGATTGAGCTTTGCAGTCTGCTGTACACAGAACTACTCTAGTCCTGTACTCCATCTGTGTGCCTTTGAGTGCTACTATATATAGACACTGTGTTAGATACAGATGCACCTCCCCCCTTTCTAGAGCCGACTATAAAGGAGCCAAGCAAGCAGTCTGTGGCCTCAAGCTAATTTCCACACACATCAGTCAGACAGGTAAACCTCAGCAACAGCCCTGTGGGCCTTCATGTGTGAAACAAACATGTGTGAACATAATCAAGAGCAGTCCAGTAATATACAGTATGTGTACAAGTCTAACAGCTATCATCACCGGCTGATGGAAATGTGTAGTGGTGAAGTGAAGAGAAAGGATAATAACATAGCAAAGATTCGTCTGCCTTCCCCCTCAGAAGGGAGAGCCGTCTAGGCTGTTTCCTGCCTGGAGGATGCATATGTGTTTGCCATCAAGCAACAAGAAAGATATATATTTGGCTCAAGGTATGTGTGTTAGTCGCTGTCTCGAAGGATATCTCTGCTCCACTGATGGTAGATATTTGGAAGATGACGAGTGTGGTTTGGACATTTTCTCTGAAGAGGACTAAGTTTCCATATACTAGAGTTCAATTGTTATGTCTGCACTAAAAAAAACAAAAAAAAAACAAGCACCATGTTATTACCATGTTTTTTTTTTTTAGACATGGAAAGCACAGTAATGCCACAGTTATTTCATGATTCATTCATATTTTTCCAACATGTACAGAACAACAAAATGCTGCATCTTAAAGTCAACCGAAATTGAACAAAAAAGTAAATAGTTTAATTCATTGTCGTGTCAGTAATTCTTCTCATATCATTTTAAATGAAGGTATTTTAATGTTTAATGCTGTTGGTTTAAACGCAATTGGTTAAAATAGGGTGCATTGTGTTTTATTTTATTTCAATATATTAAAATATAAATCTTTTTGTGCCCATTTATTTGTTCAAGTTAATGCTGCCAGCTATCATCCTAATTGATTTGAACCATTCAGAATGTGTTTATTTATCCGACAGATTTAAAAAAAAAAACATTATACCAAAAAAATCAAGCGTAGCGTCAGTTCTGGCAGGTCACGTTAGTCAAGCTCGCATCAGCTGACTCTCAGCTGATCCACACCTACCTATAGGAATATGACGCCTATCACCCGATACATATAAGCTCCTTCAGTATTATCAGCAGCTATCGCGTTTCTCAGAAGCTAATTACCCTCCTCCATCCCCAGCTCCTCCTCTCGGCAGTCAGGGTTTGGCATTCTGATTCCCCTTGAATCAGAATAAATTCTCAAATTATGTTGTACTTTTAAATCTTGAAAAAATTATATCTGCAAAACATTCATGTTGGTTCTGTTCTGTTTACCCTAAGGGGGGTTATTGCTGCTCTCCTTGCTCTTATCCATGCTAGGCTGCATGGAGCGCAGGGAGTTCCCGCCCAGAACGGAACCATACCGCCAATCCAAACTGTATGATAATTGTCAATCGTATTTGACTATAGTGGTCCTGACAGAAACAGTTATATATTAAAAAACGATATGGGTCCTTAAATAGCTTTAAGTTCTGTGTTCAGCTACTATTTCGTTAGTTGGGCTACAGTTTCAACGTAGCTTCCCAACAGTAAAAGTACCATGGTATAACCATCACTGTATTGACACTGTATTTTTCTGTAAGGGTAAGGACCTGCATTTAAATAAATAAATAAATAAATATATATATATATATACACATAATCTGTCCATGCCAAAGGACAACCACTCTATACCCACCAGACTCTGGATCTCTAGAAAGAAAAGCTCAATTTGAATGATCATTATAGAACATGTCAGAGGGTCAATATGCTCCTCTCAGTGATCTGTGATGCTCCACAGTGATGCTCCACAGGGTGCTAATAATAGCACTAGGCAAAAAGATTACATCACCGACAGAGCGTGAGGGATGAGTCACGTGAAACAGACGGTCCGAATATTCAATGTGTCAATCATAACACCATCCCTTGTTCTCAATTGCCCTTTTTCTTCCATTCTCTCCCCCTACGTCCCTTCCCACCCCCATCCATCAACAGCTACCGGTCTAAACTAGCTGGTTCCAGACTCAACAGCTTTGTGGGTTTTTCCTCAGCTGCTTTTGTTCAGTGGGTGCCAAAGGCACGTACATCTCACAAACATCCACCTTCATCTTTCCTCATTGTTCATGACCGGGTTTTCCCCGAACTGTCAGTTCTGATGGGAATTGTTTTGCAGACTTTCATCAGCCAAAGTAAGCAGTCGTGGGTTTGTGCCTCAGGCATGCGCTAAGCGAATATGCACTGTATCACGATGAGACTCACTCGTCAAGAAAAGGTGTCATGCGCTAATAGGTGTGGGACGTGGTTAGTGGGTCAGTGTGGGAAGCCGCACCTGATGTGTGACTCAGATGCGTGCTGCTCAGCCATGAAGAAATATGTTCACAATGAAGACTGTATTTTAGACCATCCTTCAAAAAGGATTTTCGCAATCTGTGGCTACAGAAGAAAATTTGTCAAGTCCTTTTCAAGAAACGTGTCAGCAATTTTAGGCGTCAGATCCTCACTGAACCTAAATTAAGTTTTATGACTTAACATTAAATAATCTCAGCGTAATTAAGTCATTCTAATTAGGACAGTTAAGCTAATTAGGCATTTGTGTTAATTGAAAAATAAAAGTCATGTGAAATGAGCTTTAATATTCACAACGTTGTTATTGCAATTAACATTTGATCCAAATAACTCAATGCTCATGTTTATGCAATGTTATTTTGTTATGAAACGCGTAACTCCCACTCGATGTTTCACTTACAAACACTTTATATATCAGCGCTCAAACTGACAAACACACACAAACCATTGACATTCAGTGGAGCATTATTACACCCTTGGCACTAGTCCGGTTGACCTGTCCCCTTTTTTCTTTTGTTCGTGATTACATGTTATCCCTTATGCAAGCTTGCTTTCATCAGGGACAGTGAAATCTATTGTTTTTGACATCTGCAGTCAGTTGCAGTCTCATAGTAACTCGAAGTAAGGCATAAAAACAAATGTGGATTTGCACAACTATGACAAACAGAAAACTCCAGGAGACACATTTAGAGTCACACTGTTGATACGTGCATAGAATACAGTGATTTTTAAAATATTTTTCAACAAAGTCTCATCAAGGCTGTGTTTATTTGATCAAAAATACAGTAAAAACTGCAATATTGTAAGATAATATAATGGAACATAGCTAATTGTTTTCTATTTGAATATATTTTAAAATGTAATTTATTCCTGTGAAGGTAAAGTTGAATGATCCTTGGTAAGGTAAAGCTGAAAGGTCACATGATCCTTCAGAAATCATTCTGATATGCTCATTTGATACTCAGGAAACATTTCTTATCAATGTTTAATACAGTTGTGCTGCTTAAAATGGAAACTTATCTTTTGATCAAATTAAGGCATCCTTGCTAAATAAAAGTATTACTTTCATGAAAAAACT
The DNA here is from genome assembly GCA_031834385.1 of Semotilus atromaculatus. Taxonomy (NCBI): domain Eukaryota; kingdom Metazoa; phylum Chordata; class Actinopteri; order Cypriniformes; family Leuciscidae; genus Semotilus; species Semotilus atromaculatus. Next base: position 1,415,529 of record JAULUF010000035.1, read on the forward strand.
CAACCCAAACCATTGAAAGGCACACTTTGTATAAATGACACTGCATTATTTGTTATTATAACAAAATATCAATTCAAGTGGCATTTACTTTAAAGACAGCACAAGCACACTTGTAAGCACTGCATTGAAAAAACAGGAAGTCTTAGTGTTTATTAACACGCAAACTAAATGGTTACTAAAGGGGATGTATTGCAATGAATTTGCGAAAGTGGTGGCAGGAACGTCATTAATCCTCTTCAAGCCAGCATGAACTGAGTAACACAGCAGAAGTGACTTCAAAGTCTGCTGTATCTTCCTTAGAAAACCTCCTTGAAGTTTCTGAGTGTGATGAAACCAAACAAGCTTTGATCCCTCACACCTAAACTCACAGACACACTGTGTTGATGTTGTCACAAATCTCCTTAGCTACCTGATACCACTACCGCTCTCTCCTCTTCAAAACAACACATGCTATCGTTTATCTCATGCCAGACTGTGGTGAACAGAAGACCGGCTATCGCTCTGACACGCTTCAGTTCAAAGCGGACACCACCATCCACCCAAAATAAAAGTGACCATGGGAACACAGTTTTAAACAGACTATCAGAAAAACAATGATGGCTGAAAACATTAAAATCAGTACATTCAACTGTTTACAACATCCTCTAAAAGAACAATGATGATTGGCACCATCATTTAATAGATGAATATTACTTGAAAGTGACTCAGTAAAAGTTAGAAAGTAGATACATCCAATTCAACATTATCTCATAATGCTGTCTTCCAACTTGGAGATTCATTGACAATCACTTGAGTTTTTAATGACTTTGTAACCTTGAGACAAACAGTGACTGTTTGTGATTTTGTTTGATTGCAAACAGCTAAAGGTCTGTGCATTTTGCCAATAAAACAATATCTTATATATATATATATATATATATATATATATAATTTAGATTACAACTGTATGGATGAAATATAGGCCTACACTGCAGTTCAAACGTTTGGGTCAGTGAGAGTAAAAAAAAAAGAAAAAAAAAGAAGAAATTAATACTTTTATCCGTTAGTTTTAAGTGACAATAAATATATTTATTCTATTACAGACAATTTATATTTTAAATAAAACCTGTTCTTTTGAACTTTACATTAAAATAATCCTGAAAAAAGTAGTATTTACAAAATGTTAAGCTGCACAAATGTTTTTTAACATTTATAATAATAAGAGATGTTTCTTGAGCACCAAATCAGCATATTAGAATGTTTAAAAATGATGAAACTAGTTTTAAAATGTAATAATATTTCATAAAATTGGTGCTTTAGCCTACTGCATTTTTCAAATAAATAAAGCCTTGGTGGGCATTACAGACTACGTTAAACAAACATTTAAAAATATGATACTGTCAGAATATCACTTGATGCTCAACAACAGAAGGCCCTTAATTATATCTTAAACCACTTGACAGTGTTTTTTGTTCTAGGTTGTTTTTCTAGCTTTTGCTCATTCATATTCTAATAAATATGATTATGTGAAAAGTGGAGCTCTCATAATACATTTTTACATACATTTACTTTAGATTAAACATATTATAAACGACCCTGGAGTTAAGTGGGTGGAAATGATTACCATGTTTTGATTTTGTTTTCATATAGGATACTGTACATTGTTTTGGTTTGGGAATGGAGCTACAGTGACCCCTACAGCCACAATAAAACAATACAACTTATATGGAGACCAGTGTTTCACAGAACTGCAATGATAAATATGAGTAAACCAAACGTTAATGTTTGGACAGTTTATCGTAAAAAATAAAGACTGTTGACCGTTTGTTTTGGCCATATCACCATGCAGACTGCACACAGTCACGCAATCAAAGTGCACTAACAAAAGACCTGAAATAGGCCTGAAGTTTAATTAAATGGCTGTTGATGGTTTCCTTCCTCGCTTATCTGACGGCACATCCTGAAGCTTCTTGGAAATCTGACAGAAGCCTGGTCCCTCTATCTATTCTGGAACATGCAGAATGGCCTTTGGCTGTTTCTTTCAGTGCTCTGGGTTCTGTCCTTGTAATTTGTACACGTTTCACTGTGTGGAAATGCTAAACTAGACCATGGCCAACTTTCAGTTTGGATGTAGCGCATTATACGTGTTGATCGCTCAAGGTTGACACCAAAGTCATTCTCAAATTGAGCCTCAAAACTAATACCTGCACATGCGACTAAGCGATACAATGTGATTTAACCTGGGCACGAGCGACTAGCTGTGCCAGCGCTGACCCTCATTCTTTCCAAAGTCAATAAACAAACAAAGGGCCAACTCATCAGGTGAAGCATTGCCCTGTCTCACCCTCCAAAGTTCAGGCCAAATTAACTATTCATGTTTCCCAGGTGTCCAAAAATAGAGCGTTCAGGCTCCCAGAGTCCAGAGGTTATCCAGGAAACATGTTGACAGACCTGTGCTGATAGGACTGTCCTGGTTGGCCACCAAACCTGAACCACGTTAAGAGCTGGTTTGACAGACAGGGCATAAACATAAGAACAAAGAGAAGCAAAGTAAATGTCCAATAAAACAAAGGCAAAACGTGACAACTGGCGCCGTATGAAAAATGTTCAAACTAAAGTACAGGGTAGGGTTGCACCAGCTGTTTGTAAGTTCTTACTTAACCCGGAATGTAAAGTCCACACTAAAGGCTTAGTAACTACTAGCTAGTTTGTACTTTATTCCATTGCACCGTTTGTTTGTAAGGCAGAACGTAGCTAGTAGGTCGTCAACTCTCCGTAGAGTAATGCGTTGACGGATAGAATGACGTCTATTTTTCTTAAAGGTTGTTTCAGTGATTTCAGGCCCAAAAAATAAATAATCACATTCATCTAATCTTTCCAAACGATCCACTAGCTGCCCGCCCCATTAGCAGGCTGTCAAAAAAACGCGTCTCATGCAGCCTAGGCTCTGAGATCTGCACACAAAAACAAATGGGTACACCACCACTCAAAACCAAAATAAACAGTGTTCCAACCAATCACCGATTTATTTTGGTTTTGAGTGGTGGTTGTACCCATTTGTTTTTGTGTGCAGATCTCAGAGCCTAGGCTGCCTACAGAGAAGAGTTTTTTGACAGCCTGCTTATGGGGCGGGCAGGTAGCGGATCATTAGGAAAGATTAGATGAATGTGATCATTCATTTTTGGGCCTGAAATCGCTGATACAACCTTTAAGCTAAATCACAAGCCTTCTAATAGGTAAACAGGAAATAGTCTGAACAGCATGCAATTTCAAACTCGTTTTTGACTCACTGAAAGTTTTAATGTTTAGTTAATGTTATGTTTAGTTTAGTTGTCCTTTTGTTCCCATGTGTTTGTTTCTAATGGTTCAGTTTAGTCCTGATTTGTCCCTATTTTGTTCCACTGGTTACTGATTACGTTCACCTATCAGTCATAATATCTCCCTCTGTATTTGAGCCCTTAATTTCCTCAGTTAATTGTCTGGTATCTTTATTCTATGTGGTTGTGTAATAGTTTTCTCATGTGATCTCCAGGTTGTATCTTTGTGGATTAATAAAGAAGTATTTGTTTGGATTATCCTGCGTTGTTAGCGTTCTGTTGAGAACTGTGCTAAAGGTCAGGCCAACTCAGTGCCTCTGTTTACAGTGCTTTTTTTGGTAAGAAATAAGGTGTTCAAGGCCTGCTGTGGGTCATCTGGGGTACATCACTGGGTAGCTAAACCCAGTGCTGGAAAAAAAAAAGTGCCATTGGCCAAAGTTTCAAGGAGGACATAGTCTAAGCACACACACTAATCAAACTAGAGCAGATGATGACATATCAAAACATGCAGCATTTGCTCTAAAACAAAAACAATATTGAAAACGGTTCCATAAGAGTAAACCTGTGTTAGCGTTAAGATGACCAATAAAACTAAATTAAAGCTCACATTTGCACAATTAATAGTCAGAAATAACTAGGATATAGGAAGAAGAAAAAGAAGTCTCTTAAATGGTCAGCAAGGCTGGATTTATTTGATCAAATATGCAGTAAAACAGTAATATTGTGAAATAGTAACCACTTCGAATAACTGTGTTGTATATTAATACATTTTAAAATGTAATTTATTCATCTGAGGGCAAAGCTGAATTTTCAGCAGCCAATACTCCAGTCTTCAGTGTCACATGATCATTCAAAAAACATTCTAATATGCTGTTTTGATGCTCAAGAAACATTTATTATTATCAATGTTAAAACCAGCTGAGCTGCTTAATATTTTGGATTCTGAGTGTATCAGGATTCTTTCATTATTATACATTTCAAAATAACAGCATTTAATTGAAATAGAAATCTTGTGTAACATGATAAATCGTTTGCCACTCATGATCAATGTAATGCATTCTTGCTGAATAAAAGGATTAATTTCTTAGGAGAAAGGAGAAATTACTTGAGGTATTATTGATATACTAAAGATTAATAGAAATTACCCAGCAGTGATGTAACTCTGTAGAAAGAGTACTGCACGCATCCAATTTGCCTTGTTCTCCACGGACCCACGTACAGACCCCAGTCCAGTTTGAGCCAGTCTTTCTGAAAGAGGTGCACTGTTGATCTGAATAAGCATGTGCTTCCTTGTCATTTGAGTAAATTAACAGACATGGGCACAATTTAATTAGAGAGGGAGAACTCTGGCCTCTCAAACACCCCCTTCTGCCATCTTTTGTAATCAGATAGCATCGTGGGACCATCAAACTGTTTAGATTCACTAAGCAGTGCGAGTTTGTGTTTATAATTCTGTGTGTATTTCAGTGCTACACACACACACAACTAAAACACTACAGGAAGAGGGCAAAGAGGAGGTTTGAGAGGCCCAGAGATTTGCTTCCTTTTGCTCAACTTTCTCACAGGCATTGTTGTGCTCTCCCAGACTTTTTGACGTCAGACATGAAACCATGAGTGTCACTTTCCCGTTTACGCCGAATGAACTTTCCCTGTCTCCCACAACCAGCTGAAAGAAAACTCTTGAAGTCTTAAAACATGAATCACAGTTACATTAAAAAGCTTATAATCATTTACATCCAGTATCCATTACTAGCCCCATTACAATTTTAAACAACAGACACTGTCTAACAGAGATTGGAATGACAAGCTTGCAGGTCATACACTACAGTTCAAAAGTGTGGGGTCAATAAAAAAAGAAAAAAAGACATGTATACTTTTGTTCAGGATGCATTTAACTATGACAGAAAAGTGACAGTAAAGACATTTATAATGTTACACAAGATTTTGTTTTCAAATAACTATACTGTTCTTTTGAGCTTTCTATTAATCAAAGAATATTGAAAACAAAGCATCACAGTTTCCACAAAAATGTTAAGCAGTGCAACTGTTTCAAATATTGATAATAACTGGAGTAATGATGCTGAAAATTTAACTTTGCCTCCACAGGAATACATATAAATATATTTTAAATTCTGATAATATTTCACAATGTTTTTGATCAAATAAATGCAGTCTTGGTAAGCATACCATTTTTTTTTATAATAATAATAATTTTACCATTCAAAAACATTTGAACAATATTGTGTGCTTTGCAGCAGAACTTGATTTCACTAAGTGCAACATGTTCCTGGATCAAAATCTTTGTTGATCCTGGAACAACATTCCAACTAACCACTTTTTTTTAGGTTTGAAGTTTACAGTTTATATCAAGTTTAGGCTTACAACCAGTGTTAGGTGCTTGTTCACCTATCAGTGTTATTCTCCTTTAATTTCCCTCTGAATTATTTAGGGATTTATTTATGGGAAGGGTTGAGTTTAGGGATAGGAATATGGTTAAGATTAAATTTAACAAAATAATTGACCCAGGAATGTGTCTAAATTTGCATTGAAGTGTTTGTCTGTTAGTTTTTTTTTATTTATTTAAAAGGAAATCTTTCAAAAGATACAGTAAATATAACATGAGGCAATTATAATGACAACACAAGGCATAGCCTACATTCACACCACATTTTCCTAATTTCCTAATTCAACAGAAAAGGTGGATACTGTGGATTGAACTACACGTCAGACATCAATAAAATACTATACGTCAGGGTCAATAAAATAGTACTAGCCTACTAAAAAAACAATTGTCATGAGTCATGATTCATTTTGTCCACCTGGATCCACATACGTAACAAAACCAAATTGCTCTGAAAAGGCTTCCCAGGAATTACACAGCAATATCTCACCATTAGCCTGCAGCCATTAATGCATCTCCAACAATTATTACTAAAGCCGCCTCTTAACTTGCGTAATTCATGACACCACTCAACTCGCTTCAGTCTTTTGCCATGTATCTCCAAACAAACGTGATCAGAACAAATGTCAAAAGAAAAATCTGTTCCTTTCCTCAAAAAAAAAATGCAAAGTGGCGCATGCAAAGAAGGTGTTTACATGGAAGTTTAAAAGGTACGGAAGCAAAACAAAAAAAAGTTTGTTTGTTTCTATGTATCAGAGAAAGTGTGGAAAACCAAATTTAGACCACCTAATATTCTGGCCTAATATTCTGTTGGTCATCCGCGTGCCACCAAATAGCTCCGACCCACCCAGGCATGAACTTTTCAAGACCCCTGAAGGTGTCATGTGGTATCTGGCACCAAGACAGCAGATCCTTTAAGTCCTTTAGGTTGCGAGGTGGAGACATAGTGGATCAAACTTTTTAGTCAAGCACATTCCACAGATGCTAAATCAGACTGAAAACTCTTCATCATGTTTTTCAAACCATTCCTGAATAATGTGAGCAGTGTGGGACGGTGCATTATCCTGCTGAAAAAGGTCACTTGCATCAGGGAATACCATGCCATTAAGACTGGTTTACAATGACATTGTGGCACGTGTCAAACTGAAGTCCACATGAAATGGACCCATCCCAGATGGGCCACAGTAGACCTATCGGTTTCGGACCAGAAAGGATAGCCAGAAAATAGGTTTGTCACTCCATTGACAACTGTCGGGAGGTTCTTACCACTGCTGACCAGGAGCAACTAACAAGGCTTGCCCTTTTAGAGATGATCTGACCCAGTCGCCTGCAACAATTTGGCTCTTGACAAATAACTGATTTTTTACTAATCATTCTTATCTACTCAGAATATATATATATATAGCTTTACAGAAAAAGCACTGACTCGTAAGACTCTATTATAACAATCTAGAGCAAAGCTAGATGACTTGACACACAAATGACGCACTGTGTTGGTGAGGAACGGCTTTAGAAAGTCACGGCACGCTGCACATGACATCGCTAAGTGAACCTAATATTCTAACCTTCAGATAAATAAGATAATGGTGGATCTCAATTCTCAGAGCTGAAACGAACTGATTTTCTCACATCCTGACCTATCACTTCATTCGGGGAAATTCAATTTAACAATTTTTGCAACATTTCAATTGGTGAACTGGTGGCCATGTGTGTTAGCATCTCCATATGTGTTTGTGTACATCTCACACGTGAACTGCATGCATGTGAATCTAAAGGTTGCCTTCCCGAAAAGCCTTTTATTGCTGCAGCTCGCTAGCTGATTACCCTCACTAATGTGTGTTATTGCAGCTCATAAGAACAGCCCTATCTGTACTGACATATTGGGCCAGGTGAGCTAGTCTGGGTAAATTTCCACTAACTACAGTCTTGAGTTGTCGTCCTGTCTTACCTACGTGCTGTCACGCACTCAGGTAGTCAAGAAGAGGCAGGCTATTTGAAGAGAAATATTGTTTGTTCTCTATGGCTGAAGGTGTGAAATGTTTTAAGATGGGATCACAATACATTTTCTTATTCTGTATTTTTTTGCATCGTAGATTAAAACTCCTATACAGTAGGTGAATTCTGAAGTCAGGGTTAGTGATTACGAATAAAAAGTTAAAACTATAAAAATAGTGTTGACTGAAATCCAACATTCTACATTCGACTTCAACAGACATTAGGCATTAAATTCAGCAATTACAATTAAACTTTTCACTCAAATGGTTATGCTGACAATATGATGAATGCAATGAATAAAAAAAAAATATTAAATTAGAAGCATGCAAAACAACCATTTAGTGGTCTCATATTTTTGGACCCCACTTTGTGTCACGAAATTGTCCATTTAAAAATCTAACTTCTGTCATTCACATGTTGTTCCAAAACTGTATAAAGATGATATGTTGAAGAACACTGGGGACCAAACTGTCACAAACAGCATTGGAACCATTGACTTTTATTGTTTGGAGAGAAAAAAAACCCCACAAAAACATTTTCATATCTTCTTTAAAAATCATACAGTTTTGGAATGAGGGCAAGTGACATTTTTGGTTAAGAAAATCCCTCAATCATGAGCATTTTCATCTAGGATGAGTCATGTTTAAAGTGTTTACTCATCTGCAAAATGTTAAAATGACATATGGATATTTTTGATACATTTCAGATTTAGAAGGTGTGTGGATACACTCTTTTAAAGATGTTTATCAAATGTTTGTACACAAATGTCACTTTAAAAAGATCACATTGATTTCCAGATGATGCACTCATTCACAGACATCTCAGTGACACACATGTGCTTACTGGGAAGTCCGGAATCGACTTAGAGCAAATCCTTTTCCAAGGGTATTAATCTTTTAACCTTTTAACATCCTTTGACAAAACATGAGTCCAGGGGTTTGCCGGTACCGAACCTGCATGACGCATGACTTCTTGGAATGGCCAGACTGGAATTTTCCATTCAATGCCATTGAGGTAAAGAAAAGCAAAACAATTAACGGATGACAGAATGCGACCGGGTTTATCTAAGCCCTGTTAAGTAGAGCCATGTTTGTTTTCTACTTTTTCTATAAGTGAGCAGGACCAGTGGAAAATTCCCACTCCGATCCACAGGTATCAGACCACTGACTAAATGCCCCCCCTCTTCTTTGTAGAGGGATGGGTGCACAGGGATAGTTCGGTTGTCAGGGCTAGCACACTAGTCCATTCGGATGTGTTCGCCCAAGCTGCAATGACACATTTCTTATCAAATATTATCTGTCCCCACACCAAATCTAGATGGGTACAAGCTGAGTGCATTTGAATATAAAGGCTTGCTAAAGTGCTTGGGTTTCCCAACGTGCTTGATCTTGAAAGAGATACGTGCAAAAAGACACCTTCAACACCTGTCCATTCACACAAAACTAACTTGAACCCGACTTATCTACTTAAAGAGTACTGCACATGTCTATTGAAAACACTGATTTAGTGTACTGTCTTTGTGTACTCAGGTTACAATACAATGTCCCTGACGCACAGGCAGAGGAAAGTACTTTAATTCTCATGCTTTTGCATGACCACCTCAACATGTTATTCAAAGCATGTAAACAACATCCACTTTGAGCGTTTGCTAAGTTTAAAAACATTATACTGTACCTTAAACTGGCTCAAAGACAACTAAAGATCCTCACAGTAAACTAGGCCACATTAGGCAGCAAAAAGCGTCACGTTGACGTCATATATGTATCGCATTTCTTTGGAGCAGCGTCCTAGATCCTGATACTGATTCCCAAGCACAAATTGTAAGTGGAGTTCAGTCCCACCATTACAATATCAGTTACTCCACTATATTGACGCAACACACACTATACCAGCTTATTTTTATATTATAGGAACAATGTGGAGTTACAGTAAACAATTAAACCATCTTAAACCAGCATGCATTTACATTCAGGCTTGGTGTTGTTCTAGCTGATTGACTAGAATGCTGTTTACCATCGAAACTGGTAAATCTGGCAGACCAAATTACTGGAAAAGTTAGGTCTTACCTGAGTCCCTAAGCAGGCCATCATCATGTGTGTGAGGAGTTTGGCAGCAAACATGAGGAATCTAGAGCACAGCAAATGAGACACAATGGCCAAGGCAAACCCTGCAGGTGAAAGACAGACATGTACTGTACAAAGATTTGAGGACACAAGCAATGCATGATTTTTTTGTCACATTACGGTGGGTTTTGTATCCCCTTAAGCATGTAGACAGGACTGTCATGAGTTACCTGAGATACAAATAAAGCCAGCAGCATAGAAGGCCTCGTTGAATGAAGCTAAACTTCCTGTCTCTGCATATGCTGTGTAGACGGACAGATGCGTACAGGCACACTCGACAAAATTCTCACTGTCATCCACCACATGACAGAATTGACCATCAGACAGCCAGCTGGAGAAGAGAAATACCAAAATGATCATGACAAGCCACATATAATGCCATATTTAAACCTGTATCAAAACGAGACTTTTTTTTGTTTTGTTTTGTTTAAAGGTAGTGGCACTAAATTACATTAAAAAAAATTTGTTCTTAAAAAAACTATTAATCAATTATTTCTAGTACAAAGGGAAATGCTCAGTTTGCTGCTGGTTCAGGCTGTGAAATGAGAGTTTCAGGATATTTTAAGATCAAGTTCAGTGCGACAGATTTTTCTGTGAGAACACAGAAATCTGTTATATCTGTTCATCTAAATTAAACTTACGCAACACACTAAATTATCATTCCAAACAAACTCTCAGTGAACTCCCAGCTATTAAGCTGTCACTAAGATAAGTTAGCTGAAGGAATCATTTAGTCGCTCTAGGGTGTCATTTACATTACAAGGAATCACAATTGCATAATAATAAATGGTCCCAAAAGTTCCCCAAAAGGTCCCAAAGTTATCAGAATACATATGCTTTAGGATAACAAGATATTCTGAATATAAATTCTGAGAGCAATCTGTTTTACATCAATCCAAACCTGGAGAGAATTAATGGACAAACTGTACAGCTAATAGTCTTGCCTTAAAGCAATGAAATGTCCTCTAGAATGGCTTCCTGGCCAAGAACACACAGAACTTTCTCTGTCCTAAAGAATGTGTGAGACAGGCCTTAAAAGACTCACAAACCCTGACCCTTAAACTCCACACTGTACACACTGTCTGTCTCAATGATGAGTGTGAAATACATGGACAAGGTCAGAGCTTTACTGCCAGATGGTCTGTCAAGTTCATTTGGATGAGGAATTGAGAAACAGACATTACCATAACTGAATTTCAGCTCCGTCCAGAGGCTTCCTAAAGCTCACCGATTGCACACACTGCTAAGACAGTAACAATGTCGATTTTACTGCGATCATGAGATGTTGCAACTGTAATTCCTCCCCATCAGCATTCATAAGTGTATGTCCATCAACCAATGTGTATATTTCTAATTTATTATGGTGCATGTGTGACAACTGCATCATTAACCGTACCAATACCAGCACGCACATTACGTGAGTGACAGATGTAACATTAAAGTTGGTAAAACAAATTTTGCTCCATCCCTTATCATTACTCAAAGTAGTAAGAACATCAGACAATCTGCATTAATGGACACGATTTTAGGTAATAGTGGGCATACAGCTGATTTGCAACTATTTCAGTAAACCGGTTAGCCGGAGTCCTACAGCTGCACTAGGTGTACACAATGTAAAACACAAACTAGTATTTTGATCACCCGAAAGTAAATATATACATCAATAATTAATCATACACACAGGTTGTGATTCTGAGGAGCAATAGTTGGTCCAAATAAAGTGGGTACTGTCCCATCTAATGGATAAGCGTTATAAATGTAAATCCCATTTAGACCTCATGGAGATTTGAGAAGCAATCGTCAAAAGGTTATACTGCTGTTGTATCGCTGTGGTCATTTTAACCACTGAATCTTCACTTCCTCATCCTTTGAAAGTGTTTACAAAGATAATTTGCTTTTGCAGAGCAGAAAACAGTGTATTCTCGACATTCACACAACACAGACCAACTAACGGGTCAAAGTAGATGTTGTTTGTGGGCGGACATTAGGCAAATGTGTCACCCAGTGAAGTGTAGCCATCACGGAAGTGGGATTCAGAGTCAATTCTTTATTTTGAGAGACAATCACTTTTTTATTGTGCACTTTCGGCTTCACAACTTTGCAGGTCGTTTACATTTACAGACCTCTACATTACACATTGCATGAAAGGGAAAAATCTAAAAAGCATAATAGGGGCACTTTAATAGTAACAATACGCATGTATTTATGCTTCATAATTACCTTTCGGCAGCCTGATTCCAAAGCAGGCACAGAGATTGGCGAGGTTTTCCACGTCGATCTGGAGTGTGAATGCGATAAACAACCTCTTGACCGTCAGCGAGAGGTTTAGAGCCTCTGCCATGAAGACTGACTGAGAAAACCTGCAACAAACATACATATAGATTATTCAAAATGGACTCAGCTATCAAAATAGATTTTGTAGTCAGTATCCCAATTCCAAGTGCAAATAAAATCTCTATAATCACTATAAAAATGTCATATCCATGTGGAAACCACACAGATCATAACCCTTTGGTGTTCCTGGCTCGTATGTACAATCATAATCAGCGATTGATGCGCTGGTCTTTGATTGTGCAAGGGTACCATTTGATTATTAAACATAAAAAAGGTTCGGAGAACATAATTGCTGATGCTTTGTCTAGAGTCTAAGGATAAAGGTTGTGGCAAGAAGAAAACATAACTACCAAAATGAGAAGGACTGTGTGATTGGTCATTCACAGTTTTTTAAAGGGGGGAAGTGTTACGTTCCACTTGTGTTTGTATTGTGTTTTCTTTCTTGGGTTCGTAAGTTTTCTTTTAAGGTGCGGTCATTGGATAATCTGGCTGTCCGTCATACTTGTGGCATCAAGATGCTCGACGTCACGATCGGGGCGCGACCAATCAGCTGGAGTGCCGGCACTTTAAATGGCTCTGTTTACCAGTCGTCAGCAGTGAGGGATCAGTGGCAGCCCTCACTCACACCTGTTGTTGCTAAGCCGATCAGCCAGTTCGTGTCCTTGTTTGTGTTGCTGTGGGTTTTGTTGATCTAGCGTTGCCGAGCTGGGGACGGTTGCGTTAGATAGGCTACTGTTAAACCTAGAGAGACGCATTGCGAGTAGCCCGGGTAACATAGGCTACTTTGTGCCGCTGTATCTGTTTGTATCACATGCTGACATGAGAACCGTAAAGAGACTGCAATGATCGTTCCAGTCGCCCATGGCCGCCTGTAAGTCTTTCGATTGATCTCAGAGCTATGTTATGTGATACTGATAGTTAGTATTTTTTTGGTGTTAGTTAGTTTAAAGAATGATCGCCATCAATTGTAATTTTTGTTTGTTTTAGTTAGAACAGTGTATCCAAGGCGTCGTCATACGCTGAAGAATTCGGTTTTGTTTCTGCATTTTTCTTTTGGTAGACAGAGTAACCACTGGGGTCAAAGCTATGAGGGATTTTTGCTTTTATTCATTTCATTGATTTGGCGACATTCTTGTTTTGTTTCTTTAATATTCTACTTTTTCTGTAACCTTGTCCGTCTGCACTAATAAAAGCAACTTGATTGCTACTTTTGTGATGTTCCGGTTGTTCTTGCCATGCCACACATAGCGTCTACAACATCTCATATTAGTGTTACGTAGTCATCCCATTCAAACATTCTTAAGCGCGTAACAATTTGTAAAGGATCACAAACCATCTAAAATCATAATTACGCATTGAAGAAAAGGAGACAACTTTAAATTTCCAACTCAACAGTGTCATCTGCTGGACACTTGCTTGAGCCTACTTGACAAAAGCTACTGTACATTCCTTTTTGTGGAAACTGTAAATCAAACAAATATAAATATAATACAGTGTTGATGTATTCAGGGATACAGTGAAACAGCCTTTCACCTTGTCATTTAATGCGCTGGCTTTTGTGTTGGTGAGGAACCAGTGCTCAGTACTGTATTCTGTGAAGTGCACTTTACGGCAAGCGGACGGGGCCATGCTGTCGGCAGGAAGGGCTGGCACCTCCAGCAGGGTCTCAGGCAGAGTGAACGTGTCCGTGTTTTTGCCTGTAAATGTGTGGCCGTTGATCTGAGTGGGGTACCAGTGGTGAGCAGTTATGGTGAAATACGGGCAAGTATCCAGTATGGTTGTGCCTCTGAATGGAGTATAGAGGAAATCAATGCATACAAGAATGAGCTCAGGTAAAAACAAACAGAATAAAATCCTATTAATGGCAATAAATTGATCTCACCTCTTTCCTTCTGCCTCACACTCAATGTCCGTGAGCAGACTGAAGGCAAAACGCTCCGCCACTTCAGCGAGCTGGCTCAGTCCTCGAGTGTCCACACGGCTGGGGTTTGCCATGGCGCACAGGAGGTCATAGGTCAAGCTGCGGCTGCTGTCTTTTAGCGGAGTCTGCTCAGCGTCATTCAGAATCTGTGAAGTGAGGTTAAGAGAATTAAAAAGTGTGAAAACTTTAACAATATATACACTTTGCACACAATGTGAAAACCAGTGAAAAAATAATACAGACTAATTGAAACTTTGTTGCCAAGAGATTCTTTTACACAGTGGAGCCTTGTGGCTGATCATACAAGCATTGTACTCCTGAACTTAAGGAACCAAAAAGCATTGTGAAGAAAGCTTTCTTAATTGATCTCTGGGGGCCAATATGTGGCCCCTCATTGTTCTTCAGACCGAACGGAGAGCAGCTGGATTTCCTGAACTACCCTATTCAAAAATTCTCAAGACCCGGCTAACTTTAAATAAATCCTCACCTCTCTAAATCCTGATAAACATGTTTATAATTCATTGAATAAATATATACAGTACACTACTGTTCAAAAGTTTGGCATCTGTGAGATTTTAATGTTTTTGAGAGAAGTATCTTATGCTCACCAATGCTGCATTTATTTGTAAAATAGTGAAATATTATTACAATTTAGAATAACTGTTTTCTATTTTAATATATTTTAAAACGTAATGTATTCCTGTGATGGTAAAGCTGAATTTTCAGCACTCCTTACTCCAGTCTTCAGTGTCACATGAATCTTTAGAAATCATTATAATAATTATGTTAAAAGGATATTTGGTTCTCAAGATTTTTTTAAAAATTATTATCAATGTTGAAAACAATTGTGCTGCTTAATATTTTTTAGGAAACGATACATTTTCAGGATTATTTGATGAATAGAGAGATCAAAATGTCTTTACTGTCACTTTTGATCAATTAAGAAAAAAAAAAAACTGACCCCAAACTTTTAAAGAGTACAGTGCTCTACATATCAGGGTTTGTGGCCAAAGGGTTGTTCGTGTAACGAAAAGTGATTTTACACTCCTAGGGCCCACAACCTTGACATGCTTACCTTGCTATTTAGATAAGGATTTGCCATTTACTACTATTGTTTTTAAATTAAACTATTGAACTTGATTAAAACCCTAAACCAAAGTACCAAATCCTAATTCTAAAATAGAATCAAAATATAATTTAGTCAACTTTCCTTCTGAGGACGTCCTCAAATTATTATTTTTTTTTCTAAGGTTGAGCTAACTTTTGGAGACATTTTTTCAGAAATGTTGACCCTTAATGTTTAGGTCAAACACACACACACACACACACACACACACACTTCCCTTATTTGCTCACCTTGCTTAGTGCATCTAACACTGCTGTTATCTGCTCTGGAGTGATGTCCTTACTAACTTTATTGATAAGCCCCTGCAGGACCCGGTTGATGATGGTCTCATCCAGAGGCTGATGTAACTGGTCCAGCAGGGCCCATATTGCCTGAGACTCAGAGTCTGAAACCAGGGTTACATTAGCCAGTCCGAATTCTGGGTGAACCCGTGCGCCACCGGTGGCATCAGACAGAACCACGCGGAACCGTTTAGGTGTTGGGTTGGAGGAACCAATGCTTGGCGTGAGGGCCACGTCCAGACCGGCACTTCTTTGTCCTATCTCAAAAGTCAGGGTGCCCTCCGCCATGACAAAGTCGTGTCCTGCCACAGCAGGCCAGATCAGATTGGGTCCTAAAGATTCTGCTTTCTGAAGCTCCTGTGAGAGTAGATGACACACATTGCACAATTAATACTAAGACATTTACTCCGAAAGTCACTTTCCTACTGGACACATGGTCAGAGGTTGACAGAGGTGAAGATTTTAAAACTTTAAATTCAGATATTTTAAATCTGCAGAGAGATGATTACATGTTCTGTTTTTTCCCCTTTGAGGTGTGTAACATACTGGAAATTAAAAGCATTTCCTTATGCCTAAAAGTGAAACAGTAGGCAATAAAAACTGAAAAATGGAGGAAAGGAAAGGGTGTGCCAGAGGGACAAAAAGAGCAAAAAAGCAGGCATGAGAAAGCATTCCCACAGACCGATGTATTTTTGGCGCAAAACCATATTCAACATGTCAATCCTACTTTTCCAGATCCACTGTGCAACCATATATATTGCCTTTGAAGTATATTCTGGGAACTCAGTGGCCTAATTGCTCAGAGCTCTTATCTTCTCTACATTCATCATCTTAGCTCATGAATTTGACATCATCTCAGGCCTCTCATCACTAATGAGGTCACATTATGTAATGGAGTCAGAGAGGGGCGTAGGCTGGGTAGTTGTAGCTGCTATTTGATTACAGCCAATGAACGATCACTAAGAGTAACGGAATTATCAGCAAGTAAGTTTGCAATGTAATATTTTGGTAGAACACACATAATCGAGAAAGTACTGTATATGTATTCTCTATGCCTCCTTGCCTCTAGATCCTGCATATTATTGTGCTTAATGCATATTTATTGCTATTTTGGGAGAATCTTCTTAAAATGAATCTCACCTGCATGCGGTACTTCACAGAGATAGCGGATGCTGTACTGGAATCCCTGTAGACCTGAAGACTGACGCTTGTGGCACTGAGGGTGACCACGGGTAGCCTGGAGCCCTGGGCAAAGTACACCAGCCCCCGTGGGTCATCACTCTCTAGCATGGTGACGTTGGCAAAACGGGCAGTTTGGTTTATGCTGGCACCCTCACCCACTTTATAGACCTCCACCAGAAACCACAGCTCATACTCTGGATCCTGCAGTACACAGACCAAAAGTCAAGGAGCAAGATGATTAGAGAAGATGTTTAGGTGGATTCATCTTAAGCACTACATAAAAACAAGTGTAATCTAAAGAGATTTAAGGCCAATTCACTCCGCACAGACAAACGCTAACAAACACGTTTGTTGGGTTTTGTCGGATCAGTGTGTTACCCCTGTTGGCGTCTGTTGGAGTTGGTCAGGGTTTGTTTTCGCCCGACTGAACATGTTCAATCAGCGTTTGGCGTTATCTGTTGGGGCAGTGTGAGCATGTCAGTTATTTTTCATAAAATTCTAAATCCAACGGCCAACTTGTTTGTTGGTGTTTGTCTGTGCAGTGTGAGTTAGCCTTTTGAAGAACAAACAAAACCTATACCTTGTCTGGCCGGACTTCCAACTTGAGGGCACAGAGTATTTCTCCCTTCCTGCAGACGGATGTGCCCGAAGTCTGTAGCAGCTCTCTGGTCAGATTCACTCCATGACTGACCACTGAGTGAACTGTAGCGCTGAATGTGACTCTCCAAAACACCAACACATCCTCAAATGCTCTGGAAACGAGGGATTGTTTTTTTTTGTTTTTTTTTGGCATGCCAATCTACTGATTAACACTGATTTGCAGTATTGAAAGCACAACATAATCTTAAATATCGATTATACCTGTTTTCCTGTCTTTGCAGAAAGAGTGTTGCTGTCTTGTTCTCTGAGTCCTCATCCAGAATCTGACCCGACTGAGAGCTCAAACTGAAGCCAACTATACCGTTCTGAAGATCACTCCCTGTTGCAGAGAAGCATTAGTAAGATTCAGTCAGTAAGATTATTATTATTATCTTTTTAAGAAATGAATGAGAAATGTTCTCAAAATAAGGATTTCTGTTGAATATTTACATAGGAAGCCTATCGGTTGAATATTTATCTGCACTTGTTTAGTGGTGTCTTATGTTAGCAGTATGTTTAGTCTATGTTTAGTATGTTCTAAATGTTTGTTTTTAATATTGTACATTGGAGTATGGGAGAAATGCAATTTCAGTCTGCTGCGTAATGTACTGTTGCATGGTTTGATTGACAATAAAGTTTACTTGAACTTGGGATACATTTACTAAAACAGCAAATCAGCATATTAGAATGATTTTTTTGAAGGATCATGTGACACTGAAGACTGGAGTAATGAAAATGAATTTTTTTTTACCGACCCCAAACTTTTGAACAGCAATGTACTGTATTAATGAAAACAAAGAATAATAATCAAAGGCTCAACAATAAGAAAGGCCGATATAAAAGAGTTTCAGGCCAGCTGACTGGTATCACTTGCTCTATCGGGCAAATGCTTCGTCACTACATGTTATGTTTATCTATAATATGTCTTGATCATGTACATGTTTACTTTCAAATGTAAACCGTTTCCTGTGATGTAGCAATGTTATTGAGTATTTGGCAGATTTAAATATGTCACCAAAGTAGCATTACTTAGCCTGCTAAAAACAGACGAGGCATTGTGAAATCTAAAAGAATGACTTGTCTCAGAAGCATAAATTAGAACAAACTTAAAATATATATATATATTTAAAACATATACTATATATATATATATATTCCACACATATAGAAATTCAAAAAATACAAGTTTATAAGTTTTGTGGTGGAGCCAGTGAAACTTTTGGCAGGAAAAGTACACAACATTGAGACAGAAAAAAAAATCTTAATGGTTGATTCCTGTAATGACAGTAATGTTCTCACCCAGAATAATGATTTTGGCAAAGGAAGTGAACCCCAGTTCATCTGGCACGCTGACGATCTGCGCTCCACCTTCTGCCTCGCTGAGGTAGATAAAGAACGCCTCCTGTCCCTCCGGCTCCTGATCATTCAATATGAGGACACTGACCTCCACCTCGTTCTGTCCTTCCAACAACGTGACAGTTTGGGTCTCCAAGGCAAAGTCCTCCCCTTCCAAAGCCCATGTGCCATTATGCTCTTGATGAAACTGGGCTGCATCCGCGTCTGGGGCTCTGAGTCCTGAATAAGCCCTGATTTTGGCACTCACCACTCCTGTGAGCCCTACCGACCTCCGTACTCTTAGGGAAAGCTTCTGTTGGGGCGCACCTTCCTGACTGTCTTCAGAAATGCGTAATATCGCTGGTCCTATGCTCAGAAATCCGCTAACAACATCATTAGCACGGATGGTAACTGTAGCAACACTATGCTGAGGCACAAGTCGAGGCTGAGCTGCGATTGAAGGCAAACTGGTGCTGAGAACACGCACGCTGGTTAAGTTCACATAAAAATTCTCATCTGGTTCAGTTAGGGAATCATCTAGAATGGACAGTCGAATGGCAGCAGATGTTTGGCGGGAATCAAACAGAAGCTGGCCGTCTGCCACTGCAGCAAAGTCCTTATCAGGTTGGGCAATGCCAGGCCATGTCTTGTAGGAGATGCTGGAACGGTTGCTGCGGAAGCCGTAGAGGCGCTGGACGTAGAGGGTGATGGTCTGCACGTCCTCCTCAATGACCAGCTGCCGAGAATCAGGATGAAACTGATACAATCCTAATGGCTCCACCTCAGCTACTGTGTAACCAGTCCTGAACGCAAAGCACATTATGTCAAAACATTCAGATAGCAACAAGAATTAAGAGAAAAGGGATTTGTTTTTTGAGAAGAGTGTTACCTGAGACGGGCTCCACCAGGTGACTCTGACTCTACAGAGGTCAGGTAAATGGCATGTGCTGTGACAACTGACATGTTATTAACAGCACTGAGAGAGATCACCTCACTCTTCTGACCATGGGCAAGCATTGCCGTGCCTTCAGGTAAAGAGAAGAAAAAAAAAGAACAGCAGATTCAGACTAATACTGTGTCAGTTCAGAATTTCTGGATTTTTCATATATCTCATATATATTTGGTCATTTTTCCATCTAGGGCAAACCTGATCTTGGTGAGATTTCTCCTGGCTGGTAGCCTGATGGAGTTTGGCCAGGGGGGAACCCAGAGCTCCATCGTACGGTTACGTTCCCATATAAGCCTGTCCGTGTCACCAGCGCCTCACACTGGCCACTCTCTGTATCTGAGACGCGCAAGGCCAAAGAGGCAAATCCAACCTACAGCACAAGGAGATTGAGCACTAAGATTGAGTTTCAAAACAAAGCATTAGAGACAATCAGTTACAAATAATTTATAGTAGATTATGTCTATTATAATGATGCATTAAATGATTTTGATTTTATTTTTGCAATGTGGCATTATTTTCATAATAATAAATCCCCTTTCTTTTTGTTTCATTTATGCTTCTGTCTTCATTCTTTTTTTCTTCTGTAAAACACTGTAAAAATCTGTATTGACAAACTGGTTTCATTTTTCTTTTTTAAGGGATAAAATGTGACCTGGACACCTTTCACATTTTGTGTTGATTGCTTTAAGACTGCACAGGACGAATTTCCCTTAAAATGTCAGGAAAAAATTGCCTATTGCCATTAGTAAATATAGTGAAATGCTGTTTTGAGCATTGTCTCTTATTTTCATTAAATTTCAATAAATTGCACTTTTTATA
This sequence comes from Semotilus atromaculatus, assembly GCA_031834385.1. Classification (NCBI taxonomy): domain Eukaryota; kingdom Metazoa; phylum Chordata; class Actinopteri; order Cypriniformes; family Leuciscidae; genus Semotilus; species Semotilus atromaculatus. The sequence goes on from JAULUF010000035.1 coordinate 1,435,930, forward strand.
GCTTTTAGATGTATCATTGCAGACAATAATATATGCAAACAATAATATATAGGTAACACTTTACAATAAGGTTTTATTTTTTAACATTAGTTCATGCATGAACCAACAATATATTTTATCGCATTTATTAACCTTTCTTAATGTCAGTTGATAAAAATGTTCATGTTCATTTTAATTCACAGTGCATTAACTAATGTTAACTGATACAACTTTTGATCTTAAAAATGTATTAGTAAATGCTGAGATTCAAATTAATTAAGATAAATAAAGGCTGCGGAACTATTTTTCATTTTATTTAATGAAGTTAACTAATGTATACATTAAATAAATAATTAAAAATATATTAAATAAATAACAAAAACATAGAAAGGTGTTTTATGCAATATTTGACCTCAGCATTAGCTGCCACTTCAGGAACAGAAACGACAGCCAGTTTTGATTCCAGTTGAATTCTGGGAGGTGAACTGAGCAGGGGACCAATTAGAGTCACATCCATCAGCTCAACGCTGAAGTTAAAACCTGTTGCAAAGAACACCTGTAGTGGACACATTCAACATATCAATACAGACCGTAATGAGGTTGACAAGCATCTTAATGTCCTTTAAAAAAAATCATATATCTAATTCAATGACAATAAAGACACACCTGGCTACTAAATGGCACTCGAACGCTAGCCTCTCGTTCTCCGTCCTTCACCAGTATGTTCCCAGAGATTGTGTCCTCTGTAAAACTCTGCCCAGGGGTTGCAAAACTGATTCTGTAACCCACACTGGCATTGCCAAACGCCCCTGCCAGCCTGTTCACATTGATAATTAGTTGTCTACTTCGGTCCACCACGTTAACAACCACTGACTGGTTTCGAGAGTAAAGGACAAACACCCCGTGGGGTTCGTCATTGGCCCGGACTTTTAAACGGGTACTGCTGCGATTTATATCCAACTCTGCGCCTCCCTCCACAGAGATTAGACGGAGGATGTACGTTTCTTCCAACTCAGGCACAGAGTCGGGAAGCAGGGAGAGGACTATCTCTGTCACACGCTGTCCTGCCAGGATAGTGACAGAACCCTGCAGAGCAGCAAAGTCTCCTGATGTGTCTGCATCACTGAGGATTTCCCAGAAAACCTGAACAAAATAAATGGTGCTGATTATTACATAATTACAATACAATCACTGCTGTTTCAGGTCGATAAGATTTTTTAAATGTTTTTGAGAGAAGTCTCCTATGCTCACCAAGGCTGCATTTATTTGTTTTAAAAGTGTTGTGTATATTATGCTTTATGTTATGCTTATATTTATAAAAGTATTTTGTCTTACCGTGATGTTGCCCATAACACCCTCTCTACGTGTGATAAGGAGTGATATTTTAAGCGGGCCTTCGCTGTCAGAAGGCTCGCTGTAAATGCGCTCTTTCAGGTCCTGTTCTGTGAACTGTACTATGCCATTGGGGTCTCCAAACTTCTCAATCTGGAGAATGAACACATTGTACACACTTGCTAAAATGTCACATTGCTGTATTTACAGTTTTACCGTCTGTTTTCTAGAGGTTATCAGTCACATTTTGCATGCTGAGCAGGACGTACCGTGAGTGTGACAGATCCAGCTCTGGGGTCAATGCCAATCTCTCCAGAGAGGATACTAAGCACGATGATAAATTTCTCTGTGACCTCCACCTCACCATGAGGCAGGATCTTCAGCTCAATGCTGCGCACACCCCCTTCCCCATCTCTGAAACCGAACGTCCCGTTTACTGGTTCACCAATGTCTGTGTTTACTGATGGTAAAACCTCATTTGAGTTTGGACCTAAAATCTGCCATATTACCTGAGGAATAGAAATGATACAAGCACATGTCAGAGAAACACTTTGAATCTGATTCCTTTAAGACAGAACAGGAAGCACTTACATATCATGAAATATCTTGCCTGCTGTCATTTATTGTAAAATACTGTTTTGAGCCTTGTCACGTATTTTCATTAAATTTTATTAAATTGCACTGTTTAACCCAGGTTTTAGAGGCATATTGCAAACAATAAAATAAAATAACCACTGCTTTGAACCCTTGATAAATTACAAATCAACATCTTGCAAAAGGAAACAAAACCACAATCTAATAGAAAATAAAAGGAATTTCTTCTCCAATATATTGTTATTATTTTCCTGACTAATAATGAACATAATTATTACTGTTTAATTGATTATCGAAACTTACTTTGACGAATACATATTCTTTTGTCTATGAAGAATATAAAATCTACATTAAAGTAGCATAAAGGTCTGTACTAAATCATGTATTCACCTCACAGACCATCTTCTGAGTTTTGATCCACCAAAATATTCCAATAATATTCCGATCCTCATTTACCACCACATTATTATTTACATACAAATCAATAGAAACAACCAGTTCATGGTCTGTCTGTCCTCCAAGTGCTTCCCCACATGTAAAAAAACTGATATTTAATTGGATATGGCATCAGAAGCGTGATGTCATAGTCTAGACGGGGCTCACCGTGGCGTTTCCCAGCAGCCCGTCTGCTCTCTCTACAAACAGGGTCAGTCTGAGTGTACTGTTGGGGTTTGGAATCGTGATGGCGCTTTGGTTGATGAATCGTACCACACCATTTGGCGAGTCACTTTTGGCAATTGTAACTCGTGCAATAAGCTGAGCTCCAAGTATGGCACCTCCTGTGGCACCGGTGAGTTGCATCTCAAATATCTCATTAAATTCACTGTGGGAAGAAAAAAAAAGAAAAAAAAACATCATGAAATGAAACATGCTACAAGTTCATAAAACGTACACTCATCGACAATACATTTTTTAACCAATCCAAAAAAATGTATAACCCCATACTTACCTCTCTGTGTCATCCACTATGGAGACATTGATATAGCTGAGGGATTGGCCATGCTGAAAGGTGATGGAGCCATTGAGCAGAATGTAATCTGAACCAGGTTGAGCAGTCAAACCTTTGGAGATAAACTCTGCTGTGACCTGCCCATAGGATCCAATACGCCTCAGTACAGGGATGGACAGAAGTCCTACATCTTCCTCAACTGTGACACAAAAACCATCAGAAAGACTAACAACAAATATATGCATGTATCATAAACATTTGTATCCCAGTGTAATTTAATATTGTGTATATACTATTACAGTATTTATTACATTTCATTTGAATTTAGTTCAAGTTTTAGGGACTTTGTATTTTTTTAAATAAGATTTTTGTGTAATATTTATAATTTCCACTTTACTTCAATTATCAAAAATGAATTTGAATCTTTTTAGTTAACAATAACAAGTCAACACATTTATTATTATTTGAAGGTGAAGCGAAATTCTTTAGATGTTAAAATAATTTATATTTTCCAATCTTAATATGAAAGAGACAACTTCAAATTAAACAATTTCTCAAAGTCTTTCATACTATACACGATAGTGATGCCTAAATTCAATTGTAACATTTAAAACTATTAATTTTATTTCTAGTTAATTTTTTAATTAATATTTTAATATTGGTAATTTATTGGTTATTGTTCATATCATGTTTACCTGTATATTTTAAGAAAAGGAACATTCTCTTAATTAAAAAGGGTAATACATATATATAATAAATCACAAAAGAGAAAAAAAGAGAGAGGCATAAAAGTACCAGTGATGTTGACATATTTGGGGTCAAACTCCAGAATGCCCTCAGCGTTGTCATTTTTCTGGATAATCACAATAAGGGAGGACAGATTGCCAATAGCTGGAGGCTGGTCAATCTGTAGGCCGTACTCTCTCACTGTAAAATCCATTGAACTGAAAACAAGAGGAAAGAAATAGATTTTCAGCAAAAAATATTTTTGCTGAAAATCTATTTCTAATTGTCTAAAATCTCTAAAATCTATCTGACTTGGGTTTCAGATAGCAGGCTGAACTCTACCTGGCATTTAGAAGCTCTACTAGAGTAATGTTGAGGAAAAACTCCTCTGGTCCTTCTGGAAGGTCATCATCGAGTATAGTCAGTGTGATGACCTTTGAACTCTCCCCAGGCCTGAATAGCAGCCGACCAGAGGACTGTCCAAAATCTTGTCCGCTGATTGCAGTTCTGCCTTCCGTGTGGTAACTAACCCACACGCTGCCAAACAGCCCCATGGAACGAACAATGGTCACATTTACCTGGTAAGAGACAAGACACTGTTGGAGACTCAACTACCTTTGAGAATGGGTTCACAGATATATTCATTCCCATCTCTTACAATCTGTTACAATTTATTTTAGGAAATTTGCAATGGACAAAGCTAACTGCATACACATAACTTACCCTGTGTGTCTATTTTCAAAAGCAATATGGTCGTATTACCTCTGAACAGCTCCATTATACTCAACAAGCACTAAAAACAGTCTCTCATTAAGAAAACTTTCCAGGGTTTTTTTGTTTTTTTTTGTCATTGGATTAATGGTTGCTAGGATATTGCTTTATGGAAGTTACAAAACATTTTCAATGACTTTCCCAGTCAAGGGGAACAGGCAGAAGCACTTAGTCCTCTGGTTGTGGTTTGTATCTCAGCAGTGGTAATGACATGTAAGAAATCTCACAGCTCTGTCCTCCTCAGTGGCACGCAATGAGGCTTGAGAGAAGGAGAAGAGCCCATGGGGAAGGTCACTGGCAGCCATAGTGATGGTGGCAAACTGTCTGTCAGGGTTGATTGCTGAGCCCGGGGTTAGAGAGCTCAGTCTGAGCTGATATATACGTCTTTCTTCTGGAATCACATCATCTAGCGCCTTCGGAAACAGGGAGAGGGAATCAATTTTTGTGTAAAGATGGTTTACATTTTTACAGTTTACAGCGTAATAAATATTATGCTGGGTCTAGACAGGGAACAAGGGGATATACTACACTTAAATGATACATTTTAAAATGAATATGTATTAGTTTTCTGATATCTCTGGAGATTATTTAAATATTGATACGGAACAAAGTAGTGTATCTATTAATGTTCAAAAGTTTGGGGTCAGTAAGATTTTATTTTTTTTATTTTTAAAGAAATAAGTACTCAGCACGGATGCATTCAATTAATCAAAAGTGACAGTAAAGACATTTATAATGTTACACATGATTTATATTTCATCTAAATGCTGTTTCTTTTTAACTTTCTATTCAAAGAATCCTGAATTTATATTATATATATATATATATATATATATATATATATATATATATATATATACACAATATAAACAGTTATTTTAAATTGTAATAATATTTCACAATATTACCGTTTCCACACTATTTTTAATAATAATTTTAAAAAAAGAAAATAAATGCAGGCTTGATGAGCATGAGAGACTTTATAAAAACAATAAAAATATTTAAAAAATTGCTCCCACTTTATATAAAGTGGCTTTAAGTACTAACATTGAAGTTACTACTTTGATACAATGTACTTATTGTGTACATACATGTTTTTACATTGTACTTATATTTTGAAAATACCTGCATGTAATTACAACTGTAATTAATTTATGTAATTACATTTGTAATTACACAGTTGACCCTTCCCTTACACCTTAACCTACCCTTAAATCGACCCATACCACCACACCTGTCCCTAACCTTACCAGTATCACATCTCAATAGCAGCAAAAGTGTTTTACAATACAACCTGAACACAATAAGTACATTGTACTTATTTTTCTAAGTACATAGTACTTAAAGCCACTTAATATAAAGTGGGACCAAAAAATTTAACCAGCCACACACTTTTGACCAGTACTGTGTATTACTCAGCAGTTTACCTTCAGCTGAATTATAGCGGCAGACTGGTGGTCTTTCATAACAACTTTGCCAGAGGTCTCCTCAAACTCTGTATCTGCAGCTGCGCTGATGTTCCAGAAGATCTCAATCACACCAAAGATGCCTGGACCTCTTACGAGACTGCAATTGATAGGGCACAATCTGTCTTCAGATGGGGTGTTTGGGAAATCTGTTTTTCTATTTTTGTTTGCCGATTCTGTTCGGTGACACCAATGGTGCAGAAATTAAATATACAGTAATCTCTGTTGGTTGGAGAGGGTGAGCATTTTACCTGACCAGAGCTGTTCCATTGTAATTGTCTCTTGGTTCACCAATCAGAATGTTCCTGCTGGAATCAGCTATTCCTACAATTCCCAGGGCACCCACATCAGCTTGAATAACAACTGTAGCAACACCTGATGGAGAGAAAAGCAAGAAAATTATAATTTTGAACACTACCTGTCAACATTTTTTGACACATGATATATACTTGATAATGGTAATAATATGTTGTCAAACCTCTAACTGTATCAATGACTGGCTCATTCTTTGGAGAAAGAAGCTGGATGGTGAATCTCTCCTCTCCCTCCAAGACAGCATCAGCCAGCGCCTGAATCACCAGAGTCTTCTTCGACTCAGTCTAGGAACGATAAAACCATTTAACTACCGTGTGTCTCACACTGTAGCACAAGTAAAAGTGCTGTTCATATTTATATTTACCAGCCACACCTACCCCATTAAAAATGAGAGTTCCATTACGAGGGCTTAGGTCATCTCTTCCCTCTTCCTGCAGAAGCCAGATCAAATGCACCACTCCCTCACCTCCTGAGCTACGCACTATGGTCAGTGTAGCTATGGAAGCTGGGTCATTTAGGAACTGAGGCTCAGACACAGAGATCTGAGAAAATTTTTAAAAAAATATATTATTTTCACTCAAGCTGATTATGGCCTCGACAAACCAAAAAGGTATCCGAGCATTAATTATTCTCTCAATAACGACAGTAGAGAAGTAAAACTAAGTACAAGGTTACATCTTATCAAAAAAAAAAAAAAGTTACTTTATATACAAGTAACTTCCCAGTTACTGCGGAAATACCCCAGCGATTCCGAGAGCATGTCAGTATAATTATGATGTGTAAGATTATGCAAATATCATGGCAGAGACAAAACACATAGGTAAGCCAAATGCTAATATTAGACTAGCATTCATAGATGTTATTGGTAAAATTACCATTAGTTCCTCAAACCCAAACCGACCAAAAGGTGAATCATTGGCCGGGATGCTGACTACTACTGACGTCTCGTCCCCCAACCTGGCACCTCCGATGACTCGAATCAGTTTGACCATAAATGTCTCTGTGGACTCCACAATTGTGTCATCAATAATTGTGATCTCAATATAAGCAACTGCCTGCAAAAAAAACACACACACACATACACACACACACACACACACACTGGTTGGTTCACATTATAATGACAATCATTCTTATTCTATATTTTATATCCAGTCTTTTTAGTTTAACAGTTTTTGTGCATCAAAATCCCGATCATTTGCTGAATCAGCTAATTCAAAATATCTAGTTACTTAAAAGTAACATTCTGTTATAGTTTTACTGTCACATTAGTTCCAGTATCCTTTTCTATATATATATCTGTTATATCTATAGTCATAAAACTCCAGTCAGCCTAAAAGGGGAAGAGAAGAAGCATAAGGTAGATAGGAAATCTTCGATATCGCCCCCTACCCTCATTGACTATTCCCTATTCCTTACATTAATCCACTCATATAGTCCACTTAAGTCAACTCCAATGAAAACGAGTGAGTGAATTTGGACACTGAGTGCGCTGGAAGGGCTCCCGTTTTGCTGTTTAATAATTATTTGAAGGTTAACAAATTGTTAATAATTTTGGGCACAGTCATGCTCTCCACAGTGGGTGATTCTAATGTATAATTTGTGCATACTCAGTTCCTTTCCTCACTTCCTAACTCCACCCCTCTTAGGATGCGAGGGAAGGATGCAAGAAAAGAAAATTAGGAATCAAAGGAATCAAAGCTTGTTTGTGTCACGGATCCAATCATCGATGACACCACCCCATCAATCTCAACTCAGCGCACCTGGTCCCGCTCATCATCCCCGAAAATCTAATCACTCCCACCTGCTCTTCATCACTACTCACCTTGATGCACGCTGTTCTCAGACACCTTCACTCGGCGTCCGGTCTCGTCTTTCCGATACCTGTGACTCACTGGTTTCTTGATCCCGTTGACTGGTTCCAGATATTACTCTGCTTCAAGTGGTTCACGCAATATTCTAACGTCCTAATATATCCACGATTTTTAAGCATCCTTCAGTAAGACACGGCAGATCCTATCAAGCTCTTCCATTCGAGGATCCCCTGGGGCTTAAGACTTTCCTGTGGCATTACGAGCCTTCAAGTATTGTGGAGTTGCTTATCATTGTTAAATAAACATTGTCACTCTACCTTTGTGTCTTCGTTCCTCAGTACAACCATGACAGTTTGTACATGGGCATATTCTTGATCACTCTAGTGTCACTTCAAAACATCATCAACTGCACTCAAGGGATCTGCTCTAAAGTTTGGTTATTTAAGATATTAATTATAAATATTAATAAAGCAAGATGTCCTCTTGACATATTTGAGATGTATGGTTTATTTAAACTACAAAGGTAAAAAAATAATTTAAATTATTGAGACAGATGTAAGGGGGGAGGATAATTTGGAAGTGTGTCAGGTTTTTCGACAAGATATACTCCTGTATAGGATACACCTGTGCATTCTTGCTCATAGCTCCTCAGGAAGCTTTCTCACCCCTCGTTCCTCACCTCCTTGCTGCGCAATTTGATTTGAGATATCCTTTGAAATGGTTAACTTTTGATAGGTTTCAGGGTCACAGGCTGGAGGATAGATGTACGAGGAAGCATCCATGAGTATTGAGAAGTACCCATGGATGAACTTTCTACCTAAATGCTTCTTCTCTGACCCTTTTTAGTCAATAAATGAATGTTAATCTTTACCTGTCCCTCTTGAAATGTGAGGTTTCCAGAGGAAGGACTGAAGTCCTCAGTGCTGGCTGTGACTGCTTGTGCCTCCCAGTATAGCACCAGTCTACCTGATCTACCAGCCATTCGCATGACGGGCAGGCGAACGACATTTCCAGGTGATGGTACCTCAAATGCCAACACTGCCCCAGAGACATCCTAAAGGACAAGAGATTACAGAAGTGTGTTTGTTTTTGATTATTAATAAAGACAAAATACATTATACATTTTCCTTTGGAGTTTTATAATGTTTTTTTTTTTTCTTCAATATATGAGAAAACTATATTTTCAAAAATGAACATAAGTGCTTAAAAATTCTAATTCTCGCTATGTGTGTGTGTGTAATTTACATTGTAGAACAAAACGTCAAAGTATAGTCAAGTTATGTTAATCACAGGCTTTATTTTACACATCAATCGAAAAACTCCATTATAAAACCACATAGGAAAATCTTGAAGGAACCAATGGCGAAGTAGACTTCTGGGTTCTGACATCATACCTGCACCACTCTTTACAGTCAATGATGTATAAAAAGCCAATAAAATTGGTATAACAAATATATATATACAAAAATAATTGTAAATCAACCTTTGAGACATTGAAACTGAGGACTCCTCTTGGATCATCGTTCTCTTGGATGGTGACCTCGGCTATCTCCAGACCAGGTCTTTTCACACTGGGCTGGCCTGCTCCAGTGTCTCCACCCAACAGTTCAACTCTGGTGATGTTTACAAGGAACGTCTCAGCCAGTTCAGGAATATCATCCTACGAGCAAACACACATATACCATCCAGGGATTAATAAAGTCATAATCTATCCTATACTATCTACATGCAAGTCACACACTTCATTAGCTAATCCCCTTAGACATCCCATGCATCTCAACATAAGTGATAATTTCTCCAGCAGATTCTAAACAGCTTCTGTGAAATACATTTCTAACAACATGCTGATTTATGTCAGTAGTCTGTCAGCCCAAACAAATTCAATGTGGTTTTTGAGGCTGAACAAAATGCAAAAATATCTAACGACCACAGCAATTTGCAGAGAACGAGCTATTCCAAGAGCAAACTGAAAAAAAAATGTGGGGTTTTTGTGGTGATGATAGTAACTGGCTGTTGGCTTGTGCTGTAGGCAGTAGGAGGTCAGTCTGTCTCATCAGCTTCTGCACAGTGTGTCCTCAGACTGAGTGACCTGAGACTAACTGTGAGGCTTAAGGGGAAGGGAGCCACTGAGACAGTGGGTCACATATAACAACCTCGTCCACTTACTCCCTGTAAAGCTCTTAGCCCTAGCCTGATGGTTGCTACTTGCAACTTACTTTCATCCAGAGAGCACTCGAGGAACAACACTGCAGGGGACAACAAATGAAAAAGTGGTACACTAATAGTGATACAGTCCACTCTGACACTTGCTCGTTCCCTGCAGACCTTTAAGGAAGAGGGTTGATATACCTCCAGTCTCCATATGATAATGAACTGAAGGGGGCAACTTATGAGAAGTGGAATGCAAATGGCGATACAGTCCATCTTCTGCTCTGTCAATGCTACCCATCGTCTGCTAAGGAATTTTGGAAGGGGTACAATGTTCAACATTCCTCGTACCCATTTATTGCATTTGATAATCTACCACTTGACTTCTTCATAGGATAGTGCCTGCTCAAACAGATCTCATGGGAGGCCAACACCATCTCCAGCTCTTGTGCTGGAAAGGGGGCTTTGGGCAAGGGAGCATTTTGCTCCATCTCTGCTCAACTAGACACTTTTTTGCCTTTTCATGGATCTCCAGGAGTCTATGTCCTGGTCCAACACCCACTACCCCTCTGGGATGCACCATGTGCCTCTGACCACTAGGCAAAACAGGCAAGAGAGTGGATCGCAATCAGCAACCAACTCCATCGTCTCCTTTCTTTTTTAAATTTTATTTGTTCAAGAGCTTATTTTTTTCCTTAAGAAAGCTTGCTCGATCACCTACCAGAGGAGACCTAATGCAGGACCTCATGGTTTTGGGTACTCGGACCTGCAAGCCGAAATGACCTCTCTGAGGCCCTGTTTAGGCCTTCTTCGAGCACAGGCTTCCACACTTGCCTTCTGACCCTCTCGCCAGGAGCAAGTCCCTGGCAGTGGGTCAGAGGGCGCTACTGGGGCTGTCGGACCCTGGACACAGTGAGGGATGAAGGCTGGAATGCTGAAGACTGAACTTTTGCCCTTCTAAATCTCTCGACCACAGAGTCAATGCTAGTACAGAAGACATTGGGGCATCAAGAGCGTCTAACCATGCATGCTCTGCTCCTCAACAACTCTCACACAGATTGTGTGTACCAACACCAACAGAGCGTGGATACGGTAATGCGCACTTTTTAAATGCATGTTTGCTAACATCCATCTTGTTAAACACACATCAATAAATAAGACTCACAACACACAACAATAAATAAGCCCTTTTACAGTCATGCAGGCATGTTATATGACTGCCTCGCATGATTTCACACATGCTTAGACACCGGCGCATGCTGTGATCACTTTTGATCAACTGAATGCGTCCTTGCTAATTAAAGTATTCATTTATTTAAAAAAAAATCATTAGTGCATAATATGAATTCAAAAATGTGAAATATATTTACAACATTAAGGAGTAGTCAATTATTTATTTGGTTTTAATGTTTGACTTCCAACAGCATGATAAATATTTAGCCACAATTGTAAGTAGTCAGTAAATTAAGTAATCAAGGTTTAAACATTTTAAATTATCAGACCAGATTTCCAACCAATACACCACAGCATTCATATGCTTAATAGGAATACTTTTAACATATTGTAGGTCTTTGTTATTATATGGCATCCCAGTGAAGTTGTGGTACTCACCGGCAGGATGGTAATGGATACCAAAACAACAGTAGCATTCTCCATCATGACGACTGTGGACTCCTTGGCTACATAGTCAGTCCCCTCACTAGCCTGATTGACAGGTGGCAGGTGAAGGGCTGCTTTGGTAGTGTAATAAACTAATACATCCCTTGATGCCCCTTGATCTCTCATAATACTTAGTGTAATATTGCTTGGGTTCTCTGAAGTGAAAGGAATAAAAAGGGAAAAAATTACATCAGCGTTTTTCAATAGCAAATATTTTCAGATTGTAATGAATGGGGCAATTATGTATAAAAACATTGACAAATGAATTCCTCCCCTTAATTCATCTAAACTATTCCAATAGTAAGTATATGGCTAGAAAATATGTACATATTTCTTCCCGGTAATTTGGATTACAGGAAATGTTGACTTTAATTTTTAGCGGCACACCACAGCAATGTTAATTGGCTATCTCAGCCATTCATACACCGTTCATTATATTATTGTGCAGAAGTTCAAATGAGACAAAGTTAAACACAAAATAATTACTTTGAGGTTCTGGCGTGATGAAGTACTGGGAATCCAGATGCCAGCCAATGACTCCATAAGGTGAACCATTGGCTTTAATGGTAAGGTTAGCTTGGGCACGCTGAGGGTCGATCATGGCTCCTCTGGATGAATCAATTATCCCAATCGTTGTGACCCTGGTCAGGACAATGGTGACTTTTTCTGCTAACTCTGGAATGTCATCCGCTAATACATTCAGTGATATGGTAGCAACAGCCTGGCTCACAGAAAATGTCACCTACATTGGAGAACAGATGAAGATGGTGTAAAGAGGTCGGCCATTTTTGTGCTTTATGTTTATTTGATGACATGTTTGAAGTCCCAATTGGGAGGCTTATATAATATTATACCATGGTCTGTCTAAATACTCAATTCTAATTGGCAAGAAAGTGTGCAATAAAAGCATTTAATGTACAGGTAGTTCCAAGTCGGTTTAATGACCGTTCTATATTAATGTGCTGTTTTCATTGAAACACACACACACACACACACACACAGAGAGAGAGAGAGAGAGAGAGATCAGAGACAGAAACATTCTTGTCTCAGCGCACAGAACTGTGTTAAAAACGCTACCCGGAACTTTTAATAATAAAATAGCTTTGCTGCTTAATTGCTACGTTATATTTGTCAGCAACGAGGGGGTAACATCACTGGTTCTGAAGTAATTAAACTTACAGTTTTGTTAATAGAGGGAGAAAGACACATCTCTAATCTCTCTCTCACCTCACTCTCATCTCTCTCTCTCTCGATGAATAATTCACATGAATGCAATAATTCATTCACTGATGAAATAATAATTTTCAAATACTGCGCTGTAAACATCAATAACAGCTTTAACTTATTGATGCTGGCAAATGACCAACGCACAGCTAGCCATGGATTATCTCTTACATGCGATTGCATAATTGCTTCTATAAATAGTACATTGTTTTTAAAAATGGTCACTTGCATATTTCAGTCACAAGTATAACTGCTGAAAATGGCAGCTTATAGTTAGAGCTGTTATTTGGACTAGAATGACAGCCTGCAGTTCAAAATATACTGTTTAAAATATGCAATTGAAACAGAAAACAGAAAACCCATGGTATGCAAGCAGCTCTCACCACTCCTGAAGTGGGAAAAATGTCATCCAGACTACCATAGGCGCTCCAGTGTACTGTTAGTCTGCCAAACCGGCCTCTCCTCCTCTCGATGCTCAGAGAAACAGGGTTATCATCCTCCAGCTCATCCACCTCCCTCATTAAAGAGTTCTATATCCAAATAAATGTGTTTATCAAATATATGATCAACTCTGTGCACAAACAGCTTCAGTAAAGTTAGGCTATATAATTGAGGGAAACTTTGGGAGTAACATGTTCAGATAACAGCATCATACACTATCATTTGATCCTGATACCTGTGCGAAGCCTATAATCCCATAAGCATCATCATTTGCCGGAATGAACAAGGTCACTTGACCACGGAAGCCAATTTCTGCCCCTCCTTTAGGGTTCTTGAGGCTGACACGAAAATGTTCTTCCTCCTCAGGAACATCATCATCAATTATATTCACTGCTATGTCTAGCTCACCCACCCCTGGCTGGAAAAACAGCTCTCCTGAACTGAGGATAATAAATGGAAATATCAATGAACATCAGTAATAGAAGGAGCTAGACAAATATATACAGTATAACTCAACAAAGAATATTTTAAAATACAGAAATCAAACTATTTTTCTTTGTTACTATAGTTTACTTAACAATAGTAACATACTTGGGGATGAAGTCAGATTGATTGGACACAGAAGTCAGCTCATATATGAAAGAGTTTGATTCTCCAGTGGATACGATGAGACTCTTGGTGGAATTGAGAGATGGAACAGGAAGATACAGGAACTCTTGTGCAGATGGAGACTTGAGCACTTCAGCAAACTGCCTCAGATCTGACCTCCATGAGTGCAAGGCCGAACCATTTAGACCCGCAAGCAACAGGTGAGCTAAGAAACAAAGAAGCTGGTTAAAGGGATACTTCAGCTCTGGAAAGATGAATGTGTATTTAAAATGGGTCATTTATGTAGAAGAAATGTGAAATAATTTTTGAATTTGGAGCCTTCTAGACTGAGAAAAGCCAGAAAATTTATTTTTGGCTCATATGGATGAAAGACAACAACTCCCAGAATGCACTTGCTTCGCTGCCCTAGGAGGCCACGCCTACCGGTAACAGAGCGCAGGGCAGGCTAGACAACTAGTGAGTCTCCGTGATGAGTCTGCCCGGGATTACGAGATCGCTCAAAATATCCGGGATTCGGCTTTTGCGTTCTACAGTCGCCATTCATCATGTTTACTGAGGCGAGCAGGACGAGACTGAGGGCCGCGGGAGAACGGCGCGAGGCCGGTGGCGTGATTACTGATGAGCGACACCTGTGAGACGCACCGGTCTCTATCACGGAGGAGCGGAAATTTTCTTAGCAATGTTAAAATGCACATCAACCGAATACTTGTTTAGCGTTCATGTAAACACTACATTCAGATTCACCAATCGGAATGAAGTCAGTTAGATTGAAACAAAAGGTGTGCATGTAACGTTAAACAATGAATGGCGACTGCAGAAATCAAAAGCTGAATCCCTTACATTTTGGACGATCTCGAGGAAACATTTTGGACATGTCTGGGAAAAAGAGGATGTAAACCCCTACTCCGCTTTCTCCACAGAACAAGAGCCTGCTAGGTTAGCTTCCAAATAAAAGATAGCTGACCAGTGTTGTAGTCGAGTCACCAATTGTCGAGTCCGAGTCGAGTCTCGAGTCCCAGTGTTCGAGTCCGAGTCCAAGTCCGAGTCACCAAAGAAGAGTCCGAGTCGAGTCCAAGTCGAGTCACCATTACCTGAGTTCAAGTCCGAGTCGAGTCTCGAGTCCCGTGTTCGAGTCCGAGTCCCCAGTGCCTACATGTCTCCACTCTGGCACCTTTAAAGAGCTGATAAAATTTATAAAAGAGGTTCATTGATTTTTAACTTTATTCAAAACATTGATTTTTTGGATGATCAGGCAACTGAAATGGATAAAGAAAACAAAAAATAAAAGCCTAATTGGACAGAGGAGGAGAAATGCATTCTTCTTGACGAATATGGTAAAAGAAAAGCTATTTTGAAATTTTGAAAAGCAAACTAAATCCCAATGTAACTGCGGCAAAAAACAGAAAATGCAGTGCTATAAGCAGTTGTAACACCGCAGGTAAAGAGTGGTTGCGATGTGTGACATAGTCAAGGTCGCCGTCTAGTTTGTTAGCTAAAATAAACATGATTGTGTTATTGTCAACGCATAAACGGGATTAAGCGCTGAGCGCGTCCGACTTTGGCTCAGCGCCAGCCATAGCACGAAAGCACAGTTTAAATCTGGCAGTTATGTCACGTCACTGTACATTCGCTCTAGTGGTCAGCTCAGCTGCTGCAAAGCGTGCCAAAAATTGCTGATTAGATGTAGAGGAACTTATCTATTGTTAAATGAGTGTTACGTTATCTCTCTCCCCCGCGAATAATGCACGAGAATGCAGCGTAAAGTGAGTGACGTCAGTGAGTGTGTTGTCAAGCAAGGAGAGCGAGCGGTTAGCAGTGTCTGTGAGGGAAAAAATTTATCACGGCTGGTCTTGGACCCCGAAACAGGAAAAGTGTAACATCTTATATAAAATTTTTATAACCTATTTAGTCAGAAAAAACGCCATTCATTTAATGAATGCTCAAGTCCGATTTTATATATTCTCGAGTCCGAGTCCAAGTACTAGTCATCAGTCTGCGAGTCCAAGTCGAGTCACGAGTCCAGAGAATGGAGTCTCGAGTCGGACTCGAGTCCAGAGAATAAGGACTCGAGTCGGACTCGAGTCCGAGTCCAGGACTCGAGTACTCCATCACTGTAGCTGACAGCCTGACACTATTTGATAATTATGTGACTGAGAGATCCTTCCCTCTATGGGCGAGTTGAAAACATGCTGAACAGCGACTTCTACTGGCTGTAGTCTTTAGCCTCTGGCCAAAAAATCCTCCGATGACGCAAAATGACGATTTTTGCGTCATCGGAGGATTTTTTTCAGACAAAAAATACATAAATCTCTCGTCTCAGGGGGATATGAGGAAGGAAAGCACAGTAATTCGAAAATACTTCAGCTTTTCTACTGATACAAAGCTTAATGCTAAATCCTGAAGTATCCCAATACTGTACTGGTGGTTTTGGTTAAAAATATGCAAGCGAGACAATATCAATTAAATATGCATTATGCAAATGCAATTCCATTCAAAAGTTTGAGTTTGTGAGATGTGTTTTAGAAAGAAGTCTCTTATGCTCACCAAGGCTGCATTTACTTGATCAAAAATACAGTGAAAACAGTAATATTGTGAAATATCATTACACTTTAAAATAACAGTTTTATATTTGAATACTCTTTAAATGTAATGTATTCCTGTGATGGCAAAGCTGAGTTATCAATAGCAATTACTCCAGTCTCAAGTGTCACATGATCATTCTAAAAAAAAAAAAATGTTTATGCTGATTTGGTGCTCAAGAAACAAACAAGATGATTGTGCTGTATACTCTTTTATGGAAACCATTGTGGACACTTTTTTCAGGATTAAAAAAGAAAGTTCAAAAGAACAGCATTTCTTTGTAATGGAAATCATATCAGTGTAAAAGTTTTTACTGTCAATTTTGTTCAGTTCGCATGCTTTAGAAATAAATCTAATAATTTCTTTCAACAACAAACAAAAATAATTGTACTGCCCTAAACTTATGAAAGGTAGAGTAGATACAAGAAATACAATGCAAATTCAAATACAATGCAAATACAATGTTACGATAACATGCTCGCATTAAATGCAACAAGTCAAAAAGTTTTAAAAGTTAATGTTTGAATAGAGCTTAAATGAAGTCTGTACACTAGTGTTTCAGTCTGATATATTTGCAGAAATTCAATAAATAGAGTTAAGTGTATAGAACAAACCCCTAACCAGACCCCAAACATGTTTGAGGAACATCAATAGAATTCTGCCTTGCAAGCACTTTTATTATTACATGTACATTAAAATACCAATACACTAAGCTATGTAGTTTCTGTAAATCTTAAATATGGGTAAAAGTATGCTTAATGGTAGTGGAAACACATTAAATGCATTATTATTTAAACAGACTGCACTATATTGTCTGGCAACTCACATATTCCTGAAGGAGGGGTAAAGGGGTGGACTGAAAAGAGGCTGGGAAATAGGATGGACTGTGTCTGCTGGAAGAAGCTTTGCTGAGAACCCCACATAAACACTTCACATGTTGGGCTTGGACCTTTTCATGGGGAATAAAGACAATGTGAACGTTAGATACTGATACAGCGGAGCAAGAGAAATTCAAGCTCATTTTCAAGATCACCCAAACAGTGTCAAAACATCTTCAAATTAAAAGCTGCAATAGTACTACTGACTGCGTAAGATTATTACCTTCAGTAACGATGAGGAGAAACGTATCTCCTCCCATCTGAAATGATTCCACTTGCTTGACTCGTTTATTGACTGCTAATGTTTGAGGGTTTTGGAAACGTCCATTATTCCACTGGTAGACGAGACACACCGATGATGTTCTGTTCCTGCACACGGCCAGGAGCTGTAGGTTGCTGCTGCCTCGTCTGAAGGGAACGGCTGTGATAATGTCTTGTAACCCCAGACTTTGATGGAGGGAGAATGATCCTCCAGTCCACACAAAGATCTTCGGACATAAAGGAAATTATCTTAATATTGAATTACTTACTATTACTATGTTATATTTATCCCATGTAGAACTACAAGTTTCTATTTTATACTGCATGTCGGTTTGAGTTTACCTCACTAGAAACTACTAAATATTGCTGGAGTTCAGTGGAGAAGTGTTTGACATTGAAACTGCTCACAGTAAGAGTCTGCTCCTACAGAAGTGGACAACATTGAACAATATACAAAAGCACCACATTAGAAAATACAAATCTGCCCGTAGTGAGATAAACCAGTTTACAATGATCACATGATCAGCACAAATACAGCTATTGTTGATGGCAGCTAAGGAAAATAACAAATCAGCAGCATACTCACTTGAGTAAGGTTGAGGTCTGCCTGAATGCGAAATAAACTGATTGTGGCAGTTACTGACATGGTGCTGTTTGCATGGGAAACTGCCACATAGCTGGAGCCATTTACTGTAAAGCTAACACAAGAGCTGGGATTCTGGATGCTGACAAACTATGAGAAACAGAGTGAGAAAGAGAGAAATTAATAAAAAATGAATACAAAAATTTCACTTATTATTAAATGACCATAAAGGGCCAGATTTCCTAAACAGGGCAAATTATCTTGAGAGCGCAATTCAAAAAAGCGTAGATGGGAGTGGAAAGTTCTGCGCGTGATCTACTGATGACGCGCAAATTAAAGAACACAGACGCAGTCAGATCATTTCCATAATAACCAACGTAATCTACCAGTTAGCGTCTGGTTTAAGATGTGCTTTTTTGAGGTGGTAAATAATGGAGCAAACACCGGTTTACTAAACTTTAGTAAATCACCTTGAGTGATAAATTTAAATCCTCCCATGAATTTTGCGCCTGAAAGGGAATTTCATACAAATGCATAAGGTCAGCAGCAAAAACAACTGTACCCACGACTTTTCAGCGCTAATTTTTCACTGCGTGTCTTTAGTAAAACCTGACCGTAGTTTTTTAAGGCCAAAAGAGGCTTTTAATATGCTTAAAATCATAGTGAATAAAATTGTTGCAATTTTGTTGTAAGCAATCATCAAAATGCATTGAATGCAGTTCATTCTACCAAAACCAGTGCTTGAAGTGGGCCAGCACACACGAGCACCACCGATTTCACCGGGAACACCACCCCGCAAGCACTTACCATAACTACATTTATTGGGCTTTTAACTGACTTCAAAACATACCTCCACAGGCACAAAAACGCCCTGCCACTTGTAAAGCACAGCCTGGTTCTGAGCTGGGCCTCTGAGCAGCCTCAGAACCAGAGCAGAGTCTTCACTGGGCACTGCACACCAGACTGATGCCAAGCTGTCCCTGATAGACTGATACACAGCCAGCAGTGGGTTCTCTCCCCCTACAAATACACGAAACAATCTTTGGTTATAAACTTTTTGAGTTCACAGAATTAAACTTACTGGTGCAATTTCTTACTCATTCCAAATGCCGTTCCTGACCGGGTCTCCCATTCCACACTGACAGCTGACTCCAGCCCATTACTGCGAGATATAGTCAAGTACACTGCACCGGTACGCTCCTCCACTGTCATGGTGTCCAGAGTCCTGGAGAACACACACATAGGTTACACTTTATTTCAATGGTCTGCTTTAGACATTCTACAAACTATAAGTAACTTTGCAACTGCATGTCAACTAATTCTCATTAGACTGTTAGTAGACTGTTAGGTTAGGGTTAGGTGTTAGGGTTTGGGTTAGTAGAACAAGTTAACATGTAGTTGTAAAGTTACATATAATCAGTAGAGGGTGGAAGTGGTTAGAGAGTTGGACTCGCGGGTTCGGTTATCAGTACTGGCAGGAAACTGGACTGAGGTGCCCTTGAGCAACTTACTAGAATGTCTGTTAGGGACTATCAAAATAAAGTGTTAGCAGATATTAAGTTGTAGAGGCCTGTGTGTGGCTTGAACGTCTATTTAAAACAGACTGTGAATGTACCTATTAAATGATGGTGATATTCTGAACAGCCCTAGAGGAGCCTGGTTCTGAAGTACGGTGATAAAAGTCTGCAGTGAGTCTCCCAGTCGAGCACCTCCACTTGGGTTGGACAGAGTCACTGTGAATGTCTCATTCATCTCTGGCTCGGCATCCAGAACAGCCCAGATCTCTAAAGTCTAGAAAACAAAGATGACACTATTGAGAGCCTCATCTTTGACAAACCACTGGTTCCTTGTGAATTTTCTCAACTTAAATAGACTTGTGCTGTAATGTGTGTGTTGTAATATATGCTAAGTTAACTAATTCACAAACTAGGCGAATAATTTAAGGCTTGAATTTAAAAACATAAAGACATGACATCAAAATTTCCGTTTTGTGGCTTTTAGTCACAAAGTTTGGTGTAATTTATAAGCTAGTGAACTCCAAAATGATAAAATGTGCAATATTTACAGTTTATTTCTTCAAGAAAAAATAGACCAAAAAGTATAATAAAATAAAATATTTTTTTCATATATTTTTTAAATATAAATACAAAATAATTGAATAAAAAAAAACCCATAAAACTTTAATAGGAAACTTAAAAAATGAGAAAGAAACCTAAATACTTGGTCGATAAGAGCTTTATATACCTTGAATCTGACTCCATCCTCAAGCACAACAAAGCCAGAGGAAGGTGTGAGATCATCAGTGTACAGGGATCCATTGACATCAGTAATGGTGAACTGGACCGTTACTGTGCCAAATGTGCCCTGAGGAGGGTCTCGTATGATGTAGAGGGTGGCCACACTCTCCCCCAGACCTGATACAGAGGTCGGCTCCCTTAACAGGAAGTGCTCACTGTTATTGAAGGATATGATTCCATGACCATCGTCATTGGCCAGAATAGTCACGGTAGCTATGGAAACACATGAGATAAAGATTACACGGTACTGCCAAGTCCTGGAAAGTCCTGAATGTTTAGTGTCTCCCAGCATAACAGACCTGTAATGTTCTCTCCCAGTTCCAGCCCTGCCAATGGGTTTGCTAGAATTAACTGGAACGTCTCATCGCCTTCAGGAATGATATCATCTAAAATCTGGACTTCTATAAACTTGTGCCGTTCTCCATCCACAAAGTGGATAATCTGTGTAATAGATAGTGTGCGCTCAATTAATCTAAACAACAAATGCAAACAAGAAAGAGTGTTTGTTATGACTTACTGATGGAGTGGTATTGAAATCCAGACCCAACTGAGCCTCTAGATTCTGGGCATAAAAGAACAGGGACACATTTCCATGCGTCCCAGCATCACGGTAGGCAACCAGGTTTAACACACCAATCGTCTCATTTACCACATAGCTGAAGAAAAAAAAAATGCATACATTACTGAAACATTTTTACCAAACATTAATGCCTCTATAAGAGATAACAGTTCATAAAGGTTGAACAAAGTTGTAAGGGAAGTTCATACTCTATGTTTTGCCAGCCAATGATCCCTTGGATTCCATCATTAGCATTGATGCTGATCTCTGCTACAAGGCCTTCAGTATCTGGAAAGAAATGAATGAATGAATGAATGAATGAATGAATGAATGAATGAATGAATGAATGAATGAATGAATGAATGGGATTATGGGCAATGGGGCAATGGGGAATGGTTTCTTATAAGCCGCACATTCAGGAAAAGCACAAATAAAAACAAGGACATCCGTCATATTATTAATCATTCTCTACTACTACACCTATAGTAATCTACCAATAAAATCTATATGCTAATCTACCAATACTCTTCACAAATCACTGAGTATAAGCGAGGAGGAGAGTGGGCTGCCTTTGGGAATGATAGTGTTCAGACTGCAGAGAGTTGTCAAATTATGTTGGATATATATTAAATATATAAAAAATGACACTGAAAATAAGTAAAAAGAAATAGCACTACAGCATATCAAGTACAGGTGTGGGTATCCATTACCTTTCAATGTATAGTAAATCTCTAGGAAAGGATGTGAGACAAGATTGAAGTTCAAGATGAAAGTACAATTGAAAGAAGAACCTAAAACCTAATTAAATGTGGCACATTCAACAAAACAAAGTGAATAATTGCAGAATATAAAACATTATTTAAAAGGTTAAATCGGCTTAATTATCTTCTTAATGATCTTACTTAGTTTAGGAGCAGTTGGGAGAGTGGTTATGAGGACAGCTGATGTTATATTGACTAAGAAAAACTCTTGCAGCTCAGGGATGTCATCCTGTTAAAAAAAAAAGAATGTGTTTCTTGATTATTCCAAAAATGACTTGGATTGAATTACTATCTTAAAAATATTCTTCATTTCTTAACAATGAAATGTAAAATGTTAAAACTGTAGTCACTATTCCCTTTCACACATTAAACCTGGTAGGTTACTGGAAAATTACTATAGGATTGACTTCCCTTTTAAATACACAAATGTGCTTTCCCCATTTTGTCTTTTTACCGGTAAGATATCATTCACATATTGAACTGAATTGAATCAACACTGAACTGACTACAGCTGAATAATGACACTGTTGTCTTTTTAAATGGCCATGTTAACACATGATTTGTAAACGGTAATTTACCAGTAAAACTGTATGTGTGAAAGGGGCTAATGTTAAATCAGCAGCATCATACATCTATGATGGTGATGGGGATGGACACAGATGTCTGTCCATCCTGCATGATCACAGAGCTGGAGACATATCTGAAGTCCTGGCCTGGTTGGGCTAGAGCTCCCTGTCTGAGGTCCTGCAAAGAGCCTTGCACGGTCTCATAGCTTATATTTACAGCACCTGTGGGGGAAAGTAGCAATATTTACATCCCCATTCTTCAGGAAAATACTGTTTGATTTGTCTAGCGTAACTAACCTGATGCACCAAACTCTCTGTTTATGTAAATCCGGATGGTGGTGTCTTTCTCATCTGTGGGGATTTTTAAGGATGAGGGGGCGATGCTAAGCAAACCAAACGGCTCGTCACTAGCTTCCATGCTCACCACTGCTTCACGACCCTGATCGCTCAGAGCTGCCATTCCCGTCTTGGTAACCCCTGAGAGAATTAAATACATGATTCTTTTTTAAAAAACAGATTACATAATAGGTTGTTCATAAAAAAAGCACAACTTAAAGTGTTCATAACATGTTAAGTGAGATGAGACAATCTAATAAGACAACAGCTAATGCTAACACCATGCTAAAACAAATCTCATTTAAAGATTTGAAATCTATCAAATCCCCCTGCTTGTTTTCTATTAAAATATGTAAACATTATCTTAAAACAAGATAATATACCTGACAAGAAAAATATTTATTTAGAAAAATCTTGCATGTATGCCAACAGTAAATGTTAGCGGCCTTTGTTAAACATGGTATTGTGACATGAAATTGAATGAAACTTTCAAGGAACTCATTCGTGTGCGTGTTTCTGATAAATACCTTTGGTTTGTATATTTGATAGGATAACTCTGTACTCCTCTCTTTCTTCTGGTGTGGTATCCTCAAGTAGCTTTAACACTATAGTATTATTTAGCATTCCCTGAAACCGAAAATGAGGTAGAACATTAATCCTCATTGTCCTTTGATTTCAATAATAAACCAATACATAGGCTTGACAATTTAAAATAAATGTTCAAATGATCTAGTCAAACAGCATGTTTTTCTACGTTACCTCAGAGAAAAAGAGAGTTCCCAAGATGTCTGTAAAAGTCATTGAGACTCGAGGGCCTTCAATTCTCCATTCCACTGTGACATTTCCAATAGCAGGAGCTGTTCTCTCCACAAGCAGAGACACACTCTCACCTGTTGAATACAATGAACATCTAACCTTACTTATTAACATTTTATTGGTGTAATAAGTTGGTATTGCATGTTTTTCAACCCTTAACTGATATTTTTGATTGCTCATGTTAGCCTGAGATGTGTGGGAGTATAAAGTTAATCTTCCTTCTGACTAGATTAAATAGTACTCTAGTTGCAAAGACAACTGTATATACAAAGATAGAATGAACGTGTCCTGTCACGCATGATGACACAAACCATCTCCCCAATGTAGCAGCTGTTGCAGATCCCTCCTCACTCATCTCATCTTGATCCTATATTAGTTACTATGGAGCAGAAACTGATGCCTAATTAACCATTTACATTGTGTTTCAAATGCCTCCACACTTGCACATAACACTAATAGAAGTTAAATAAATTATGTCACTCTTCAACCAATCTCTGTCTTTTGGGAAATTACATAAATAAATATATCATGGTGACTTTTATTCAAGTCTGGTCTGCTTACAGTGGATTAACAAGATTAAAGGGCTGTTCTCACCAAAGGTAATAACTGTAAAGCTAATTTTTAATAATTCTAATTCTATGAGAATAGCAAATTCCACAATACAGCTATAATTGAAATACTATATATAGAATATATATATATATATATACATATATATATATATATAGAATTGGAAATACTTAACTGATGAACGATAAAAAAACAAAACATTGACAGCTAATCAGAATCCACCTGACTTTAAAGAGTTTGAGTAACTCTGTCACCATTCTGTTTGGTTTTGTTCATGGACTTTCAGTTTGTTTTCATTTGTCACGTGTTTCCTAGATCTGACTCTCGTCTGTCTCCATAGTTACCGTCATAATTAGTTCATTGGTTTCAGCTGTGTTCTATTTATTATCCTCGTTTGTGTTTGCTATATAGTTTATTCCTCACATTCTTTCTCCGTTTGGTCTACATTGCATTTAGAGTGTGTTGCCCTTCCTGTCTGATTATTATTTTGTATTCTCATCATTAAACTTCGAATTGGAACTTTTTTTCCTTCATCTTCGTCTGCCTTCCTGCAACCACTGTGAAAAAATGCAGCATGCTCTTATGATAAACAGAACGTTGTTGTTCATTGGTGTGGATGCTATTATATATATATATATATATAGTTATAATTATTGTTCTTAAATATTAAAAGTTAAAGAAAACACTGACCCTCTCTGACGATGACCGATCGTGAGGCTGTGTGGAAACCCACAACCCCTGCTGCATTGTCATTGGCCAGGATGAGGATGGTGACGGTGTCTGAACTGGGAAGGATACGGCTACCACCCTCAGTACTCACTAACCCAATCTGTAAAGTCTCATTGACTTCAGGTTCCGTGTCATCCGTGATGACAAACTCAAGAGTCTTCTTTACATCACCTTAGAGAAACATACAAGAGGTCATTCATCAACTACAAAATTTTTGAAATGAAGAATGGACTTCGGTTAAGCTTTTGACACATTTATTTATTTATATTTATTGGTTTGATTGATGTTAATTTAATTATTTATTTATTTGACTCATATTTTCGGGTTTATTTGATTGATATTTTCATTCACTCATTCATTCATTCATTCAAATTTCTCCCCAAACTGTATTAAGTAACTTGTTTAACCCTGCATTACAAAGACCAAAGCAGCACTAACCCCAATTTACCACAGGTACATATACAGTGTAAATTATTCTACCAAGGTAAAGTACGACCACTGTGAAAAAAAGGTTATGAAAATGTGAAAAGCCCAAATATCAAAAGCACATACTGCTAAAGTCACTCTCTTGACTTGGCATGGCTAGTGTTGTTGTACATTCAATGTATCAAACTCGATGTAGACAATACTTACCCTCAGCAAAGATGAGGGTCTCCCCTGTCCCATTGAAATCAGCGTTGGGTGTGGCACTGCCACCAACATACTTCCACTCCACTGTAACCTGTCCCATACTGCCACCTCTCCTCTCAATGACTAGCAGCACTGTAGCTTTGGGTTCCTCCCTCACCTCCAGATACAGCCCATCTTGAGTGGCATTGGGGTTAATGCTGTAGAGCAGAAATATTCCAAACGCATCTCCATTCATCCCTATAGTCACCAAAGCTACGTCCGGCTGCTGGATCATTGGCAAGTTCTTGGCAGTTGCAGTCATGTTTACCAAGCTAACCTTTAGGATTTTAATCAGGAAACTCTCATCCACCTCTGGCAAAGAGTCAGTCAAGATGGTTACAGTGAGGTTAGCGACTCCCGATCTGTCCAGCATGGTGGTGGTCTGAGCCGTCATGGTTATGTAGTCGCTCCCAGCAACAGCCTGTGAGCTAAACAGCGAGGCGGCCGCTGTGGTGTTTTTTATATAGGTGAAGGTTTGTGGGGAAGAACTCAATTGTCTGGCCCCAGATGTTACCCAGAAGCAACTCGCTCTGGGGGTGTTGATGACGCTGAAAGCTTGGCAAGCTCGCTGTCTAAGGCAGAACGCTGCGCAGAAATTCAAGACGTTTGTGTCTGTGGTGATGTTGATGGGTCTGTGGAGGGCATTTGATGGTGCTCCAGCCAATGGAGAATCATAGTAAATCAGGAAATCTCGGCCTTCCCTTTGAGCATTGCTTACAATATCAATCTCAGAGGTGCTGTAAACTATCTCCAGCATGCCAAAATTACCACCACTGTAGTGAAAACACACAAAAAACAACATAATGTACCATCCATCAAAACTAAATTAGTTAAAAATTAGAAACAAAGGCACATTACCTTCTTCGAACTGTAACGTTAGCAATAGAGATCCCTTCCAGTGGCTCCTGGACGCGATATACTGCTTGCTCAAAATACACGGTTCCATGAGGATTGTCATTGGCAGGAACGATGATATCGACCTCTTTCTCAGGCCCAATGTTCCCACCATTGCTGGCACTTACAAGTTGAACCTTTATAACCTAAATTAAACAGATACATTTAAGTAATATAGAGACTTCATACATCCTTATGAAGTTAAAAAAACAAAAAAAAACAAGACTTGCCTCTTCAATTTCAGGTACATCATCAGCCAAAACCTCCACTTTCAGTGTCTTTAAAGTTTCTCCAGGATCAAACCTGACCTCACCAGACAAAGGTCGTAGATCACCAGTGGCAGGTCTCCCATTGACTGTGGCTCTCCACTGGACAACGACATTGCCCATAGTCCCAGCGTTCCTCACTATGGGTAGGGAGACCTCAAATGCATTCACTGCCGGCTCCTCAACTGTGACAGGTGCAGCCTGAAAAACTAACAATCAAAAATATATTACATCTGTTCAATTATGTGTCACCACATCAGCAATATGTAGAACATTTAACATATGTTGCATTTGACAAGCATGCTGTTCATAATAAACTAACCAAAAGATCCATATGGATCATCTGAGGGTAGGATGGTAATGATGGCCTGTGTGAGGTCCCCCAGGAGAGCGCCCCCGGTGGTCTGGTTGAGAAGCTCAATTCGGAAAGTCTCTTCCAGCTCAGGCACCACATCGTTGATGATGATTATGGGAACAGGCTTGCTACTCTCTCCCTCAAGCAAAACCACATCAGAAGAGGCCACACTGTAATCCTCCCCTATATATATCACAATCAGAAACATATGATATATTAAAAAAAAAATCAATTAAAATTTTGAATTTAAATATGCCATTAATTCCATAAACATTACATTATATTTAAAATGAAGAAACATGCAATTCTGCATTTACTTGATAAATGTTATGAAAAAATGTTATGAAATATTATTAAATGCAAACTTTTTTTTAAACATATTTTAAATTAAATATATTAGGATGAATAAATATAATCTACTAAATATAATCTGTTATAATCTATTAAGATGAATTCTCAGCAGCCATTACGCCATACTTCAGTGCCACATGATCCTTTAGAAATCATTCTAATAGGCTGATTTGGTGCTCTATTATAATTTATTTTAATCAATGTTGAAATTTTGACTTTCTGACTTGAACACCGAGAGACACCCCCAGAAGGCAAGGTTCATATTAGCTGAAATACATCTTCATTAAAACTCACCCACTCTAGCGGTCATTGGCACTGCTCTGAACTTGACAGAAACATCTGCAAAAATCCCTCCAACACGTGTTACATTGATAACAGGTCCGGTGTAGTGCTCAGACACGCTCACTGCTGAGGAAGACAGTTGTAGCACCCCAAAAGCATCATCGCTGGCCTCTATAATGACCTGAGCAACTGTGGTGTTCCGTGGGCCAAGTTGAGGGGAAAGTGCAACTGGAAAACCAAACAGTTATTCTTAGTACACAGCCTGTTTTTTTTTTTTATTCAAATAATTCAAAAAGTGACTTTTACCTGGTCTGAGTTGCAGCCCTTCAACCAATGTGACATTGACAAGCTCCAAAAACACAGACTCCGCCCTCTCTGGTTCCTCATCATCAAGTACTCTCAGGGTCACATTTACTTCACTTTGATTAGCTGAGAATATCACCGATTCCACGACAGCCACAAAGTCATTCCCTGCACTGGCACGACCCACTCCTGGTGTGCTGTATGGAGCTGCATCAGTGTCCCTCAATGTTCGGTATGTAACTCGCACTCTTCCCATTAACCCCTTTCTCCTCTGTATGGACAGGGTGACGTAAGCATTTGCTTCTGCCAACCGGACTAGCCTGCTGCTGTCAGAGAATACAAAAAGTCCATAAGGGTCATCACTGGCCAATACAGTCAGCGTGGCAGTAGTTTCCTTCCCAAGTCGACCATGGGAAACATTAGTGAGACGGACTCTGAAGCTTTTGTCGAGTTCTGGAACGTCATCTTGGGAAATCAGTAGGTAGATGCTTCCAACAGTCTGGCCCACATTAAAGGTCACATTGCCAGATCTATAAACCAGTTCTCCCTCTGAATTAGCATCTGCCTCCCAGTACAAGGTCACATTGGACAGAGCGCCAAAGGTACGAATCACCTGTGAAAAACAGGAAACGTAGTCATATTAAACATGAACATTTCTCTCATTTGTACTAGTTTATGTTGTTTTCATGTTTTATTCTTTTTAAATGATTTATATTTCAAATTTTGTTCTATATTCTGAAAAAAACGTATATGAAAAAAAATATCATGGTCTCCACAAAAGTATCAAGCAGCACAACTCCTTTCAACATTGATAATAATGATACATTATTACACCAAACAAACCAACATTAGAATTATTTCTGAATGATCAATGTGACACTGAAGACTGGAGTAATGATGCTGAATATTCAGCTTTATCACAGGAATAAACTGCATTTTAAAATAGCCTACAGTTATTTCAAATTGTAATATTATTTCACAATTTTATTGTTACTACTATATTTACTGTATATCTGCATGTTTATTGCACCACATTACTTGTTTAGTTTATTGCAGTGAAACAGATACATTAAAATATTTTATAGATATATAACATGCAAAAACAAGCATAATTGTATAAAAACATACACTGCCGTTCAGAAGTTTGGGATCGTAAGATTTTTTTATTCCCTTTTTAATGTTCTCTTATGCTCACCAAGGCTGCATTCATTTGATAACACAAAAAAAAAGGAATATTGTGAAATATTATTATAGTTTTAACTATATGTTTTCTATTTGAATATATTATAAAATGTAATTTATCCCTGTGATCAAAGCTGACTTTTTAGTATCAAATTCCAGTCTTCAAAGTCAAATGATCCTTCAGAAATCATTCTAATATGCTGATTTGCTGCACAAGAAACATGTATTATTATTATTAATGTTGAAAACAGTTGTGTACATTTCAGGATTCTTAGATGAATAGAAAGTAAAACGACAGCATTTTTCAGAAATATATATATATTTTTTACATTATAAACTACCGATCAAAATTTTGGGGTCAGTACAATTTTTTTTTTTTTTTTATAATTTTTTTTGGGAAAAGAAAATAATATTTATTCAGCAAGGATGCATTAAATTGATCAAAAGTGACAGTAAATACATTTATAATGTTGTTACAAAAGATTATATTTCAAATAAATGCTGTTCTTTTGAACCTTCTCTGAAGACTAAAGTAATGATTAGTAATGATTAATGAACATTCAGCTTTACCATCACAAGAATAAATTACATTTTAAAATATTCAAATAGAAAACAGTTTTTAAATTGTAATAATATTTCACTATATTACTGTTTTTACTTAATTTTGTATCAAATAAATGCAGCCTTGGTGAGAAGAAGAGACTTCTTTTTTTGTCGTGTTTTGTTGGCTATTGCCACAAATATACCCGTGCGACTTAAGACTGGTTTTGTGATCCAGGGTCACATATGGCATTTTTGAATAAATAATTAGATAATTAAATAATTATATATAATAATTTAATTAAATAATTAAAACACGTTTAATAACTAGGACAGACCTGCAGCACTACAGTACTCCTGCCCTCCTCAGGCTCTGTGCCGTTCACAGTCAGAGAGTCCGCACTAAACTGGAAGATGCCATGAGCCTCATCAGAGGCAGCGATGGTCACGATTATACGAGCAGCAGCACCCAGGTTAGCTTCAGAGCAAAAAAGAATATTATCATTATACAAATCATGATATAAAACAAGAGAAAACATTTTTAACTCTTCACCTATTATACTACTACTTTTAGACATTTTCAAAAGAAGGGCACCAAGATCCGTGACAGAGGTGAACCTTGACATTTTCAAAACATAATATATACTGGGCTTCCTTAAACATGAAGGCTATTTGCTTTTCCCACGTCTCCACTGGTATTGCTCACAGGCCTTAGCACTATGTAAACAGCTTGGCAGAAATCAGGGTCAACAATCCAGAGTCTAAGGGATTTGACCGTTATGGGCAGCTCTTAAACTTTACAACTTTTAATCTAGGACTTACAAAATAAAGCTTGTGTGAGGGGTGACCTTAATTACACAATAAATCAACAAAAGAAAGAAGAACAAAAAGCACAGTAAGCAGTGAATTAGCATTGGTTAAAAGAAGTTCTGTTGAAAAGCTCTGCCAAGGCCCAAAGGACAGATAATGGGGCATGTAGTGCCTCTGAAATGCCAAAGCAGCAGCTATTCAATAGTTCGGAAATAATAAAAACAAATACAACCTCTTTTGCTCGACCTGAAAGGAACTTTGACAATATTAAGAGGCACTTTAGATTTAAAGTCAAGCTGATATTTCTGATTTTCTCACAGGATCCAGTCTGGTATTACAACAAATAATGGGAATGAGGGAAAAGCAAACACTGAAACACGAAAATGCATGCAGACTTAAGAATCTTACCATAATGATAGAGAAAGGATGGAAGAAAGAGATCAGTGTCACTCTCGCCACTTCCACTGCCTTCGCTTGCAAAAAATGGATCAACTAAAAGAGCACACAGGAGCCAGACAGGAGCACACAGGATTCATTCCAGAGATAACAGGAATCACACATAGTACATATTGAAATCAAACAGAATGTTCCATAATCATGCCCAAACAGCATGAATGGAGCCCACAGGAGGCATGCACGTGGTGAGAGTGAAGAACAATCATGAAGGTAAAAGAGCAAGCGAGTATTCTTACCTCCTCCATTTGGATTGTAGAGCTCCACTCTGAAGACTTTGTCCAACTCCGGCACCGAGTTGTCTATAATAGTCACATTGATGTACTTAAATCTCTCGCCAGGCAAGAAGTCTAGAAATCCCTCTGTGTCCTGTCAGAAGATGGAAGGGAATTGTGCCATTTTAATATACAAAGGAATTTCAGTAGGCGATCTTGGTAACAGAAAATGACTCTCTTTTTGTTGGACTGTATAAGAGAGCAAAACTAACAACGTACACACAATTG